>JAULUF010000005.1:19567500-20767500 GCA_031834385.1 Semotilus atromaculatus | reverse complement strand
CAGAGCTGTTCAGCAGATAGCGAGCAGATGCAGCATATGTGTTGTAACGAGGCAGGGTCAGGCTAGGGGAATCCATTTGCAGCTTTTTATTAAGAATGGTCAAGACAGGCAGGGTGAACAATGGCAAACAGGGCAGAACAGAAAAGGCAGAGACAAACCAGGTTGACAGGTGCTGCAAAACATATTGACCTATGACATTAAAAATTATTCTAAATTTAAATGATCTCATATATGTGGCTATTCTGGTTCACGATCATAGGCCCTGTCCCAGATGGCACACTTCATATGAATTTTCGGTCTTGTGTACTTATTTCATGTGTCCGTTAAATCCATGTAGGATGTAGGGTGTTTTATTTTTCATTTTAGGTTTCAGAAGGTTGCTCACGCATACTTTGTGGTTGATATGTGCCCTTGATGCACACTTTTGCAGAGCCCACACTGATGCAAGCTCTACAGCACACTTCTTTTCGACAGTCAAAGCGGGGTAACGTTTTTGCTCGTCGTGCACAATAACCCTAAAGGCACCAGGGTGGCGGTGCCACCGGGCCGTTTATATATATATATATATATATATATATATATATAAATATATAAATATAGCTGCGAGCAGCGATGAAGGGCCAAAGCTGGCGGAACCGCCACCCCGGTGCCTTTAGGTAACTAAAGGCACCGGGGTTGCGGTGCCACCGGCTTGGGCCCGTAATCGCTGCTCGCAGCTATATTTATTAGGGCCCAAGCCCTGAAAGGGCGAAGAGCCCTATTGTTTTCCTTAGGATTTTTAGGGCCCAAGCCTGAAAAGGCGAAGGCCCTATTGTTTTCCTAAGGATTATTATTTAGGATTATTATTATTATTATTATTATTATTATTTTACTACCTTTTGGGCACTTTTGGGGGCCTTAACATGCTCGAAAACTCTTGAAACTTTGCACACATCTCAGAACCCGCGGCCATCAGGGCCGGGCTGAAGCTGGTACCCGGGCGTGGCAGGGGGGCTCGACAGCGCCCCCTGGAACGGGGTTTGAACACTTGGTCCATAAATCAAACACGCTTGCATGTAATAATATGAAACTCAGTACACATATAGATCTCATCGGTTCATATATACTTCATGCTCTTACTTTTTACCCCAGCCCAACAGGAAGTCGGCTATTAAGGGTTGTTTGGAAAACGCATGCAATAGAATGTGAAATACTCCTCCTAGAGAATTCAAACACACGGCACGAAACTCGGTCAGCATGAAGTCAAGACACTGAGGATGAAAAGTTGCCAGGGGATTTTTGATATCTCGAACGGTTTGGCCGTGGCGAGGAAACGAAATTATGGCGAGAAACATGAAACAGGAAGTGTGTTATAACTACTGCATACATTAACTGATCTTGATGAAACTTCAGCAGTGTGTTCGTTGTAAGAGCCCGATCACATGGATGTGACTATTGTGAGTCAAAGTTATAGCGCCACCAACTGGCAGCAGGAAGTGTGTCACTTTCAAAATGCTTTTAAATCACCCTCTTATTTTTACCCGATTTGCTTCAAACTTCATGTGCATAATGTAGACACACGCCAGATGTAGACCTGTGAAAGGATTATTGATATCTTTGATACTGTTGCCATGGCAATGCATCAAACATTAATATTCCTTTTTTTAAGCTTTTTCATGCTTTTTTATGCTTTCGGGCACTTTTGGGGTTCTTAACGTGCTCGAAAACTCTTGAAACTTTGCACACGGGACAAAACCCACGGCCATCAGGGCCAGGCTGAAGCTGGTACCCGGGCGTGGCAGGGGGGCTCGACAGCGCCCCCTGGAACGGGGTCCGAAAACTTGGTCCATAAATCAAACAGGCTTTACCCGATTTGCTTCAAACTTGATGTGTATAATGTAGACACACGCCAGATGTAGACCTGTGAAAGGATTGTTGATATCTTAGATGCTGTTGCCGTGACAATGCATCAAACTTTAATATTCTTTTTGGATGCTTTTGAGACTCTCAGCGCACTTTTGGGCCCCTTAACGTGCTCAAAAACTCTTGAAACTTTGCACACGGGTCAGAACCGGCGGCCATCAGGGCCGGGCTGAAGCTGGTACCCGGGCGTGGCAGGGGGGTTTGACAGCGCCCCCTGGAACGGGGTCCAAAAACCTGGTTCATAAATCAAACACGCTTGCATGTAATAATATGAAACTCGGTACACATATAGATCTCATCGGTTCATATATCCTTTGTACTTTTACTTTTTACCCCAGCCCAACAGGAAGTCGGATATTAAGGCTTGTTTGGAAAACGCATGCAATGGAATTCGATATACTCCTCCTAGAGAATTCAACCAATCGCCACGAAACTCGGTCAGCATGAAGTCAAGAGATTGACGATGAAAAGTTGCCAGGGGATTTTTGATATCTCGAACGGTTTGGCCGTGGCGAGGAAACGAATTTATGGCGAATAATGGAAACAGGAAGTGTGTTATAACTTCTGCATACATTAACTGATCTTGATGAAACTTCAGCAGTGTGTTCGTTGTAAGAGTCCGATCACATGGATGTGACTATTGTGAGTCAATGTTATAGCGCCACCAACTGGCAGCAGGAAGTGTGTCACTTTCAAAATGCTTTGAAATCACCCTCTTATTTTTACCCGATTTGCTTCAAACTTTATGTGTATAATGTAAACACACGCCAGATGTAGACTTGTGAAAGGATTATTGATATCTAAGATACTGTTGCCGTGACAATGCATCAAACGCATCAAACTTTAATATTCTTTTTGGATGCTTTTGAGACTCTTAGCATGCCTGAAATTGCTTAAAATTGCATGAAACTCGACAGACAGATCACATTTATTAGCCAGTAGACATGTGCAAAGTTTCAGAAACGGGCGTGGTGCAGGGGCTCAGTAGCGCCACCTTTTGACAAAAGTGGGGGTGTTAGTTATATAGTTTTACCTACAATCATAAAACTCGGTACGCATATTGTTCAGATCAAGCCGGACAACTTTCTAATTAACTGTCATTAGCTCCAAACAACAGCAAGTCAGATATTTAAGTTTGAATGTGGATGTATCTGAGAATTTTCTCTCCCTCTCTCTCTGTCTCTGTGTGTGAGGGATTTGTCTATTGCTTTTAATGGATTTCAAAGTTTCAGGGGCTTTTGGGGCTCTTAACGTGCTCAAAAACTCTTGAAATTTTGCACACAGGTCAGAACCCACGGCCATCAGGGCCGGGCTGAAGCTGGTACCCGGGCGTGGCAGGGGGGCTCAACAGCGCCCTCTTGAACGGGGTCCGACAATTTGGTCCATATATCCAACACGCTTGCATGAATTAATATGAAACTCAGTACACATATAGATCTCATCGGGCCGAACATCTTATCCCCGGTCAAGTTTTACGCCAGCCCAACAGGAAGTCGGCTATTATGGGTTGTTTGGAAAACGCTTGCTGTGGAATTTGAAGTACTACTCCTAGGCAATTCATTCAATCATCGCCAAACTCGGTGTGCATGATGTCAAGACTTTGAGGATGCTAAATTGCGGATGGACTTTTGATATCTCGAACGGTTTGGCCGTGGCGAGGAAATGAATTTTCATGGCTTAATAAGGACATATAAAGTGTGTTATAACTTAGTTAGTTTTACCTACAGTTACAAAACTCAGCGTGTATATTCTTCTCCTCAAGCCGAACAACTTTCTAATTTACAGTTATTAGCTCCGAACAACAGAAAGCCAGATATTTTGTTTTGAATATGGTCATTTTCTCTCTCTCTCTCTCTGAGCCAATATGGCAAGCCGACTTAACATTTAATCATTTTAACCTACTAGTCTCTATTTTCATGCTACTAGTACTTATTTTTTAGATACTAGTATCTATTCCATTAAGTACTAGTACTTATTCATTAGCGACTAGTGCTTATTCTTTAGGTACTAGTGCCTATTCTTTAGATACTAGTGCTTATTCCTTAGGGACTAGTACCTTTTAAAAGATACTAGTACTTATTCATTAGATACTATATTAGTATCTAAAAATACTAGTATCTAAAAAATAAGTACTAGTAGCATGAAAATAGAGACTAGTGGGTTTAAATGATTAAATGTTAAAACGGCTTGCCATAAGCCTACGTCTCTGTGTCTGTGCCTGTCTGTGTGTGTGTGTGTAGGGGGAGGAGGGCTAGATTGACCATTTCACTGCTGTGTGGTTTGGCCTGCATTAAAAAGGAAAATAAATGTCTTAAGCCTTGTATTTTTTAAATAAGTTTTATTAATAAAGTAAAGGAATCACAGACTGTTTTTAAATGGGGTTGGATAAATATTTTTTTTGTTTTTAAACTGTGTGTGCGTGCGTGCGTGCATGTGTGTGATTGTGCCTTGGTGTCTGTTACAGTTACAAGAGTTTAATCCTTGTTCAAATTTAAGTTTAAGGCCTTGTCTTTTTGAATCCATTTGCAGCTTTTTATTAAGAATGGTCAAGACAGGCAGGGTGAACAATGGCAAACAGGGCAGAACAGAAAAGGCAGAGACAAACCAGGTTGACAGGCAAAGGACAAAGACCTCCAGATAAATACTAGGCTTCTGGATTTACACATTTAAGTGCTACAAAACATATTGACATATGACATCCTATGACATTAAAAATGATTCTAAATTTAAATTATCTCATATATGTGGCTATTGTGGTTCACGATCATAGGCCCTGTCCCAAATGACACACTTCATATGAATTTTCGGTCTTGTGTACTTATTTCATGTGTCCGTTAAATCCATGAGACCGTAGGGTGTCTCATTTTTCATTTTAGGTTTCAGAAGGTTGCTCACACATACTTTGTGGTTGATATGTGCCCTCGATGCGCACTTTTGCAGAGCCCACACTGATGCAAGCTCTACAGCACACTTCTTTTCGACAGTCAAAGCGGGGTTACGTTTTTGCACGTCGTGCACAATAACCCCAAAGGCACCGGGGTGGCGGTGCCACCGGGCCGTTTATATATATATATATATATATATATATATATATATATATATATATATATATATATATAAATGAGGGCTTGAGACGAAGAACCATATAAGTCCATATTTTCAAATTTTGAATAATACATTTTTTTTAATTTGGACTCTGAATATTATATTATTATAATTTTTTTACTTGAAGATAGACAACAAAAGCTTCACAATTCTAATGATATAAGATTTTTTTGTATCAATCTTAAAAATAAAAAGTTAGAGTAATTTACATTTCTGGAATGTGGAAGAACAGTATATGTCCAGTTAATGTGGAATAACAGTATAAGTCCAATTCATCCTATCACTTTAAACCACTGGAGATTTGATTCCTTTTTCATAGTTTTAATACAGTAACAGAACCTTAAATAAAATATTAAGCATTTCTTTCTTTCAATTTCTTTTATTTTTTGCCAACGTAAATCACAGAACAAAAACACGGACAATACAGTACGAACAATGAACAATACATAGGCCTACTTATAGTACAGAAAACAAACGTCAGTACAAACAATAAACCGTACATACAATCAACAATACATACAAACAATAAACAACAGTAATAACTGTAAACAATATATATTTACAATACAGACATACATCATCAGCATTCCATGCTATGGTTCCATATGCTAGTTTACCATTTTATAATACATTTCATAAATCACCCCATTCATTCATTTACTAAAAAAATAACTATATATTCCTATTATACAACATAAGATAAGGCATACAAGATAAGCTACAACTACAGTTATGATTAATTTTACACAATATACACAATATACACAATATACCCCACCTTACCCTGCACATGACCTACACATACCAGGCTACTCTTCGCATTCTAATGTCCCATAAAATGCTTGGGCCTCCGCTGGCATGTAGGCTAGCATTTTCATAAGATCCCGGTGCTTCTCCTTCTTGACGGGCAGAGGGTCCTCGTAAGCACGAGCATACATGGTGGAGAACAAGGGAGCTGGAGGTGGTTGATTCTTCCTCTGTTTGGTGATCAGCCAGGTCTTCCATCCCTCGTAGAGGCTGTGGCTCCCTTTTGTGTGGACACACCATGGATCAGCAGCTAAAATCATGATTCAACAAGAAATTCAATAAAGATTCTTCTTTCACGCACATATCCCCAACACTGTTAATCTCAGAAAACCAACTCTTTAGTTTTTTACCTGTCACTTTCAACCACATCATGGATGTGATTAGCAAGCCAGGTGGACGCTTTAATGTTGCATCAGGGAGCTGCCTGAAGTCCGGACATTTCATCTCAATGACTTTAAATGGATGCTGCTGCCTGGCTCCACGGATCATCTCGGCGACATCGCTGGGGGTGTGGAGTGTGGACACCTTACGCCTCTTGTCCAGCGTGGCAAAGGAACGGTCACAGGGAAGGAAGGAGTGACCAGACACCATGAACTTCTGCTCTATCTGACTGAAGTACCCTCTAGATACGAGCAGGGCCATGAGGTTTAGGACTCGCCAGTTGTTGTTCTGCCCACAGCATCGGTCACTATAGATGACGAGCTTCCGTTCCTTTGCCTCGACTAGGGGAGCGAAAGATGTTTCTGCCCACTTCAAAAGACAGCTTGCCACCTCGATGGAACCTCTGTGAGCGATGCCCTCATGCCAGAGGCACATTGTAGGAGGATCGTCAGTGCCCATCTCCTGGATACAGAGGTTGTAGTTGGCCAGCTGCCGTTGATAGTACACGTTGGAGTGTGTCAGGTTTGGTGTGAACACTACCCCCTGCATGTCGATACAAATGACATGGCAGTCATCATTGGCTTTGGCCCACTCTGTGTCAGCCTGCAACTGGGTGTACGCTTTTTCAGCTTTCCGGTGGTGTAGCTCACTCTCGGCTGCGATCTTCAACCTTTCTCCATCTGTTGTAGCAGCTGATAATTTTGAGAACAGGGCGTCACATTTCGCACAAGTGTCACTTCTTGGCTGCCCAAAACTGAGGTTCTGCTGCTTGAAGAGGTCCCTATAGAGCCAGAACTTTGCAGTGGATGTTGGATTGTGTTCCTTGTACAGGCGGAACATGCGGAGCAGGTTTAAATCAGGGCTCAGGTACTCCCTCTCCACATCTCCCTTCATCCGTGAGTAGTGGTTCGGTTGGCGTGGGAAGCTCAATATATGCTCTCTTATTCCCTCTCTCACTGCAGGATGAATGCTATGAGGCCTAAAAAATAAACACCACAACTCATGAACAAGGGAAATATAATAAACTATGCTGGTATGTTTTGCACAATTGCATTGTTTCTGTGACCATAAATGTATAATCCTAAACATTCCTCTAAACTACAGGATTTTGTTTTTCACACACAGTCATTAAAGGGATACTTCAGGATTTAGCATTAAGCTTTGTATCATTAGAAAGCCGAATTATTTTTAGTATTTTCGAATTGCCATGCTTTTCTCCCTCATATCCCCGTGAGATGAGAGATTTATGTATTTTTTGTCTGGAAAAAATCCTCCGATGACGCAAAAATCGTCATTGTTTACATGCACACATTTTATTTCAATCTAACTGAATTTATTCCGATTTGTGAATCTGAATGTAGTGTTTACATGGATGCTAAACATGCGATTGATTGATGTGTGCGTTTTAGCATTGCAATCTGCTTTTAGAAGGCTCCATTCAAAAATAATTTCACATTTCTACTACATAAATGACCCATTTTAAATACACATTAATCTTTCCAGAGCTGAAGAATCCTTTTAACCCCGTATTTTAGTACCCCAAATGACTTTTGCTCAATTTAAAAAAATTTTTCTCTTTGTCCAAATGGTTTGAAACTTTCTACAGCTCTCGACTCTTTCTAGATCTACAAAAAAATAAATGAATTGGAACGATATCTGTTATTATGTTGGCGTGAAAAAAATAGTCACACTTGTTGTCTTCGGGGTCCCTGGAGACCCCGCATAGTAAACATATAATATTCATCATCAAAATCAGAAACAACGCAGATCACATGGACAGAAATGAAATGGCACACTTCCAACAATGTAAAAAACATCCACAATGCAAAATTATCATGCTCACCACACACACACACACACACACACACACACATACACAACCACACATACACATACACACAGGAATACATATGTGTAAGGCTATAAAAAAAGTCTTATAATTTGTCAAATAAAATGCAGAACCACCACAAATATAAATTGGTGACACTGACACAACAAAAATACACACACACACACACACACACACACACTTGTTGCAAGGCACCCAACGCTCTATAATGCCAGCGTCCAGTGCACCCTTAGACCAGGGGATGTTGAAGGTGTGACAATGGTGCAGCTTTAAAAACTAACAGGACGAGAGCATGAGGTCCTTCAAGATTTTTTTTTTTTTTTACTTACCTGTTCTTATGTTTTCCTCTGAAGTCCTCTAATGGAGACCTGACTTTAGCTACCTGCTCTGTTCCCTCAGACTGACTGCCTAACTTTTCTTGAATAACCTTTTCAAAAATAAGTAACTTTAAATAAATATGTTATGGACAATGTATCTAATTAAAATCATGCATGTAATAAAAAGTTAACAAACAGAAAACGCTAGGCTATATAAAACTTGCCTGTAGGCGACTGTTGGTCAGTTGAAAGACTGACATAAATGTGAGCTTACAAACAGCAAGTCTTTGGCCTCCTTGTTGCACATGGTACTTGAAGGTGTACTTCCTTTTAGTAATCTCAGTGTCAGGCCCACGTGGTCTTCTGCGACTCACCTTGTGCTAGAAGTTAAAAGACATGAAGTAAAAAGACATTTACCATAGCGTAGCAGGCTAGCCGTAGTGTAGAGCTGTCAAGTTAAGGTCATTAAGCACGTGAGTAGGCTTTGGTTAGGAGAATGAATAAGCCATGTGTATGCCTTTTAGGGCACCAAAGCGCTGTGGTTTGTAATGCACTTGGTGGCCTACTTGATGCCGATCATCCTTCATTCATCCTCATAAAATTTAACATTTACAGTGATCAGGCACATGTTCAGTCTTAGTGAATTGAAGGCATACAGTAGTATTCAATTCACTGGTTATTTCATGGGCTTACATTGTGATGCATTGCATACTGTTGACATGATATGGTCATGAATTGCTTAAGTTAGCCTACCTGCTCCAAACCAGAGAGAATGATAGCCTGCTGCCTCTCATAAGAGACAGCATAAAACTCTGTGAAGAGCTGGAGTTTTCTTTGTTCTGTTAGGCTTGAACACTGCCTGGGACACGTCTCCTTGCACACATTGCCCTTAACAAAAACAAAGTCACATTAGCGTTTTTTATTTTATTTTTTATATATATAGCTATAGAACACTAGAGCTATTAGCAGCTATTAAGGTTCTAGCTATAATATATAACAGCTTACACAATCAATGCATTTTTTTTATTATTACCTTTTATTTATTTTATTTATTAAATAATGGGTAACAAACAAACATAGCATAGCATACAATATTACAAAACAAAGTGTTGCATTAAATGGTAACAGGGGATCCAAAAAATATATCAAAATATGTTAAACACGTCAATTACTTTTTTTTAATAATTTTTTTTACCAATTTCAGTGAAGATAAAGCAATCAAAGTCTTATTTTCTCAGCTTTCATTTCGACCCATTCATGACTTGATTCGCTAAACAGTCCGAGCTGTATGAACATTACTAACGTTAGAGTCAGAGGGGCGTGTAGGCTAACGTTACTGGGCGTCGTCTACTACAGTTCATTCATATAGCTCACTCTGTTTAACGGATCAATTCATGAATGGGTCGAAATTAATGCTGTAGGCTACTACTCCTTATAACCACGGATAAATTAATCGAAACATTTTAGCTGCGTTTGATGTCTGGCTAGCCGTAACTGTAACAGTAAGTTAGATACTTTGTATACGGTTCTTTCACTCACCTCTTTCGGTGGACTTTTTCCTCGTTTTTCCTCTCCTCTCCGGTTCACATATGGTTTCCCAGCATCCCTCAAAGACTTCCTTGCTCTGTCCTTCCATTCATTCATGTTCGCTCTCCTTTTTTTGCCGAGGTTTTGCCTTTTAATGTCCGCAGCGGACATGAAAGCACCCGGCGTCTCCATTTTTCGTTAGTGGACATAAACGGTTTTTCCGCGTGAGACTATTTTAAAATTTAAAATACAGAGTTTTGGTCGCGCGAACACACCCCAAAGTGATTCTGTATACGAAGTGGCACACATACATTCAAGTCACATGGTTATCTCAATTTTTGTTTTTTTGGACTTATACGGTTGTTCGTCGCATGAGCACAAATATAGCTGCGAGCAGCGATGAAGGGCCAAAGCTGGCGGAACCGCCTCGAACGGTTGCGGTGCCACCGGCTTGGGCCCGTAATCGCTGCTCGCAGCTATATTTTTTTTTCTTTTTTTTTTTTTTCTAACGACTATTCGGGCACTTTTGGGGCCCTTAACATGCTCGAAAACTCTTGAAACTTTGCACACGGGTCAGAACCCGCGGCCATCAGGGCCAGGCTGAAGCTGGTACCCGGGCGTGGCAGGGGGGCTCGTCAGCGCCCCCTGGAACGTGGTCTGAACACTTGGTCCATAACTCAAACACGCTTGTGTGTAATAATATGAAACTCGGTACACATGTCGATCTCATCGTTTCATCTATACCTCACACTCTTACTTTTTACCCCAGCCCAACAGGAAGTCAGATATTTGCGGATGTTTTTAAAACGCACGCAATGGAATTTAATATACTCCTCCTAGAGCATTCATCCACATACAACGAAACTCGGTCAGCCTGAAGTCAAGACATTGAGGATGAAAAATTGCGAGGGGATTTTTGATATCTCTAACGGTTTGGCCGTGGCGAAGAAACAAATTTATGGCGAGAAACGTGAAACAGGAAGTGTCTTATAACTTCAGCATACATTAACTGATCTTGATGAAACTTCAGAAGTGTGTTCGTTGTAAGAGCCCGATCACATGGATGTGACTATTGTGAGTCAAAGTTATAGCGCCACCAACTGGCAGCAGGAAGTGTGTCACTTTCAAAATGCTTTGAAATCACCCTCTTATTTTTACCCGATTTGCTTCAAACTTCATGTGCATAATGTAGACACACGCCAGATGTAGACCTGTGAAAGGATTATTGATATCTTTGATACTGTTGCCATGGCAATGCATCAAACATTAATATTCCTTTTTTTAAGCTTTTTCATGCTTTTTTATGCTTTCGGGCACTTTTGGGGTTCTTAACGTGCTCGAAAACTCTTGAAACTTTGCACACGGGACAAAACCCACGGCCATCAGGGCCAGGCTGAAGCTGGTACCCGGGCGTGGCAGGGGGGCTCGACAGCGCCCCCTTGAATGGGTCCGACAATTTGGTCCATATATCCAACACGCTTGCATGAATTAATATGAAACTCAGTACACATATAGATCTCATCGGGCCGAACATCTTACCCCCGGTCAAGTTTTACGCCAGCCCAACAGGAAGTCGGCTATTATGGGTTGTTTGGAAAACGCTTGCTGTGGAATTTGAAGTACTACTCCTAGGCAATTCATTCAATCATCGCCAAACTCGGTGTGCATGATGTCAGTACTTTGAGGATGCTAAATTGCGGACGGACTTTTGATATCTCGAACGGTTTGGCCGTGGCGAGGAAATGAATTTTCATGGCTTAATAAGGACATATAAAGTGTGTTATAACTTAGTTAGTTTTACCTACAGTTACAAAACTCAGCGTGTATATTCTTCTCCTCAAGCCGAACAACTTTCTAATTTACAGTTATTAGCTCCGAACAACAGAAAGTCAGATATTTTGGTTTGAATATGGTCATTTTCTCTCTCTCTCTCTCTCTGAGCCAATATGGCAAGCCGTCTTAACATTTAATCATTTTAACCTACTAGTCTCTATTTTCATGCTACTAGTACTTATTTTTTAGATACTAGTATCTATTCCATTAAGTACTAGTACTTATTCATTAGCGACTAGTGCTTATTCTTTAGGTACTAGTGCCTATTCTTTAGATACTAGTGCTTATTCCTTAGGGACTAGTACCTTTTAAAAGATACTAGTACTTATTCATTAGATACTATATTAGTATCTAAAAATACTAGTATCTAAAAAATAAGTACTAGTAGCATGAAAATAGAGACTAGTGGGTTTAAATGATTAAATGTTAAAACGGCTTGCCATAAGCCTACGTCTCTGTGTCTGTGCCTGTCTGTGTGTGTGTGTGTGTGTGTGTGTAGGGGGAGGAGGGCTAGATTAACCATTTCACTGCTGTGTGGTTTGGCCTGCATTAAAAAGGAAAATAAATGTCTTAAGCCTTGTATTTTTTAAATAAGTTTTATTAATAAAGTAAAGGAATCACAGACTGTTTTTAAATGGGGTTGGATAAATATTTTTTTGTTTTTAAACTGTGTGTGCGTGCGTGCGTGCATGTGTGTGATTGTGCCTTGGTGTCTGTTACAGTTACAAGAGTTTAATCCTTGTTCAAGTTTAAGTTTAAGGCCTTGTCTTTTTGAATCCATTTGCAGCTTTTTATTAAGAATGGTCAAGACAGGCAGGGTGAACAATGGCAAACAGGGCAGAACAGAAAAGGCAGAGACAAACCAGGTTGACAGGCAAAGGACAAAGACCTCCAGATAAATACTAGGCTTCTGGATTTACACATTTAAGTGCTACAAAACATATTGACATATGACATCCTATGACATTAAAAATGATTCTAAATTTAAATGATCTCATATATGTGGCTATTGTGGTTCACGATCATAGGCCCTGTCCCAAATGGCACACTTCATATGAATTTTCGGTCTTGTGTACTTATTTCATGTGTCCGTTAAATCCATGAGACCGTAGGGTATCTCATTTTTGATTTTAGTTTTCAGAAGGTTGCTCACGCATACTTTGTGGTTGATATGTGCCCTCGATGCACACTTTTGCAGAGCCCACACTGATGCAAGCTCTACAGTACACTTCTTTTCGACAGTCAAAGCGGAGTTACGTTTTTGCACGTCATGCACAATAACCCTAAAGGCACCAGGGTGGCGGTGCCACCGGCTTTATATATATATATATATATATATATATATATATATATATATATATATATATATATATATATATATATATATATAAATATAGCTGCGAGCAGCGATGAAGGGCCAAAGCCGGCGGTACCGCCACCCCGGTGCCTTTAGGTAACTAAAGGAACGGGGTTGCGGTGCCACCGGCTTGGGCCCGCAATCGCTGCTCGCAGCTATATTTATTATTCTTCTTCTTCTTCTCCGCAATGAATCGCATTTTTGAGGGCCTAAACATGCACGAAAACTCACGAAAATTTGCACACGCGTCAGAACTGGCGAAAATTTACATCTGATATGCGTTTCAAAATTGGGCGGGGCAAAATGGCTCGATAGCGCCACCTATAAAGGTTCAACGGAGTGCGCCTCGCGTTACGTTTCACGTACGTGTACGAAATTTGGTACATACCTGTAATGGCCCAATACCTACAAAAAAGTCTCTTGGAGCGTAGCCCTAAACACAACAGGAAGTCAGCCATTTTGAACTTCCTCTCAGATTTTTGTGCAGTTTTTGCCATTTTCAGGCCTCGTACTTTAACGAACTCCTCCTACAGTTTTAATCTGATCATCTTCAAATTTGGTGAGTCTAATCTTAAGGCCTTTGCGACGTTAAATTGCGAAGATCTTGAGTTTTCGTCGAAGGGCGTGTCCTCGGCGGCCTGACAAATTTTGATGTTTCGCCATGAAACAGGAAGTTGCTGTAACTCAGGCAAACAATGTCCAATCTGCCCCAAACTTCACACGTTTGATAAGAGTTATGTCCTGAACACATGTCCATGCTCATATTCAGTTATAGTCATAGCGCCACCTGCTGGCAACAGGAAGTGACATGTTTAACACTGTTGTGGACTCCTGATAACATATAAAAAAGTGCCAGCAAGTGTTAAACATGTTAACAACATACTTGAAACATGCTAAAACATGCTAGCAAGCACTTAGCTAAGTGCTAAAGCATGCTATTACTGCAATTCAATAGGAATTTGCTGTAACTCAGGTATGGAATGTCCAATCTGCCCCAAACTTCACACGTTTGATAAGAGTCATGGCCTGAACACATCTACATGAGAATATTCAGTTATAGTAATAGCGCCACCTACTGGCAACAGGAAGTGACATGTTTAACACTGTGATGCAGTACTAGCAACATATTAATTATGCCAATGAGTTATAAACATGTTAGAAACATGTTAAAACATGCTAGCAATTCTTAGCTAAGTGCTAAAGCATGCTAATACAATGAAACAGGAAGTTGCTGTAACTCAGGCAAACAATGTCCAATCTGCCCCAAACTTCACACGTTTGATAAGAGTTCTGTCCTGAACACATGTCCATGCTCATATTCAGTTACAGTCATAGCGCCACCTGCTGGCAACAGGAAGTGACATGTTTAACACTGTTGTGGACTACTAATAACATATAAAAAAGTGCCAGCAAGTGCTAAACATGCTAGCAACATACTAGAAACATGTTAAAACATGCTAGCAAACACTTAGCTAAGTGCTAAAGCATGCCAATGCAATGAAAGAGGAAGTTGTTGTTACTCAAGAAGGCAATGTCCAATCTGCCCCAAACTTCACACGTTTGATAAGAGTCATGGCCTGAACACATCTACATGATAATTTTCTGTTAATTTTCTGTTATAGTAATAGCGCCACCTACTGTCAACAGGAAGTGACATGTTTTACACTGTGATGCAGTACTAGCAACATAGTAAAATATGCCATTGAGTGTTCAACATGTTAGAAACATGTTAAAACATGCTAACAATTCTTAGCTAAGTGCTAAGGCATGCTAATGCAATGAAAGAGGAAGTTGTTGTTACTCAAGAAGGCAATGTCCAATCTGCCCCAAACTTCACATGTTTGATAAGAGTCATGGCCTGAACACATCTACATGATAATTTTCTGTTAATTTTCTGTTATAGTATTAGCGCCACCTACTGTCAACAGGAAGTGACATGTTTTACACTGTGATGCAGTACTAGCAACATAGTAAAATATGCCATTGAGTGTTAAACATGTTAGAAACATGCTAAAGCATGCTAGCAATACTTAGTTAAGTGTTAAATCATGCTATTAATGCCATGAAACAGGAAGTTGTTTTAACTCAGGCAAGGAATGTCCAATCTGCCCCAAACGTCACACTTTTGATAAAAGTCCTGCCCTGAACACATCTACATGACAATTTTCACTTATAGTAATAGCGCCACCTACTGTCAACAGGAAGTGACATCTACAATGTGATGCAGTACTAGCAACAAATTTAGATATACCATTGAGTTCCAAGCATGCTAGAAACATGCTAAAACATGCTAGCAACACTTATCTGAGTGAAAACACATTGTATAATCCCCATAATAAAGGACATTTTTGTAACTGACATTGACATACTCCTCCTATATTTACCTACATAAATGCACATTCCCCTCCGTGCACGTTTTACACTGTGATGCAGTACTAGCAACAAAGTAAATATGCCATTGAGTTATACACATGTTAGAAACATGTTAAAACATGCTAGCAATTCTTAGCTAAGTGCTAAAGCATGCTAATGCAATGAAACAGGAAGTTGTTGTTACTTAAGAAGGCAATGTCCAATCTGCCCCAAACTTCACACATTTGATAAGAGTCCTGCCCTGAACACATCTACATGACAATTTTCAGCTATAGTAATAGCGCCACCTACTGGCAACAGGAAGTGACATGTTTAACACGTTGATGCCCTTCTAGCAACAGGTTAAAAATGCCATTGAGTTCTAAACATGCTAGCAATTCTTAGCTAAGTGCTAAAGCATGCTAATGCTATGAAACAGGAAGTTGTTTTTACTTAAGAAGGCAATGTCCAATCTGCCCAAAACTTCACAAGTTTAATAAGAGTTCTGTCCTGAACACATGTGCATGCTCATATTCAGTTACAGTCATAGCGCCACCTGCTGGCAACAGGAAGTGACATGTTTAACACTGTTGTGGACTTCTAATAATATATAAAAAAGTGCCAGCAAGTGTTAAACATGCTAGCAACATACTAGAAACATTCTAGCAAACACTTAACTAAGTGCCAATGCATGCTATTACTGCAATTAAATAGGAATTTGCTGTAACCGAGGCATGGAATGTCAAATCTGCCCCAAACTTCACACGTTTGATAAGAGTCATGGCCTGAACAAATCCGCATTACAATTTTAAGTTAAAGTAATAGCGCCACCTACTGTCAAAAGGAAGTGACATATTTGACACTGTGATGCAGTACTAGCAACATAGTAAATATGCCATTGAGTTCTAAACATGCTAAAAACATGCTAGCAACACTTATCTGAGTGATAACGCATGCTATTATCCCCACAATAAAGGACATTTTTGTAACTGACTTTGACATACTCCCACTATATTTATCTACTTAAATGCACATTGCCCACCGTGCTCTGTCTTCCTAAAGCCACCGGGTGGCGATGGCACGTGTGCGAGGGCCCTTTCAATGCTGCTTGCAGCTTTAATTTTTATTATTTTTTGTTCTAAAAGTTTGTTCTATTCTGTTTCGTTTGTTTATTTTTATTTAATTTTTTACATATTCAATCAGTCTCATTCTTGTTTTTTTTTACAAGACCTTGTGCTGTTTTTTTAATAAACAGATACAAACAGAGATATAGCCTAATAGTTCATACAAATAAACGTCTATAGGCTATGTATAGGCTACTACTATGTAGGCCTATACTATAAATTGTATGATCGTTTGTTTAAATAACATTAACAAAATTGTCTGTCTTTAATTAATAATACAATTATTACTTTAACATGCAGTTTCAACTTCACCAAATCTTTGTTTGTTTCATTATTGTACAGAAAATGCAAATAGCTCTTGTTTTAATTTTTCATGTTTGTTGCTTATTTGGAAATTGCCATAGTTGTAGTATTTCATCCTTACAGTTAATTGACATTAGCCCCGCACTTGTTTCAAAATGCGGCAATTGCGGCTGTTTTGCTAAATGCCCCTTTGCGCCACCTGGCGGTCATTTCGCAAACGACTTTGAAATGCAACTAGTTTATTTTTACCGCGGTGGATTTGCCGCGGCACGACTCGCGGCGGTAATAGGCATTCTGGTTGAGTACCTACTGTACGTATGTGCTGACCACTGGAAAGCTCAATGCCACTGGGCATAGATGGCTTGCTGCCTTGGCGACTTATGATTTTGAGGTTAAGTATCGTCCCGGTCATACAAACATTAATGCGGATCTACTATCAAGGCGTTGGAATGACTCGCATACTGATATCTGGAAACATCTTTCAGAGGTTGAGGTGAAAGGAATATGCAATTGTATCCAGTTGGGAAACTCAGCCAATGCAGAGCGACTAGTCGACAGGTTGGGGGTGCCTGCAGAAGGTATTCCTAAGCTGTACGCTTTTGCAACTAATGTTGGAATGGGGCAGTTGGAACAATTCACTAGAGATGATTTGAGGAAGGGTCAAGACCTGTTTGGTGTCACAGGAGTGGTAAAGAAGTTTGTGAGTGCAGATTTGTGGCCATCGGATTTGAGTCAGTATCCCCAAGAGGTAATGTTAATGAAACGTGAGAGTGAGAAGCTGAAAATCAAGGATGGATTATTGCACAGAGTTGTGAGGGATCTATCAGGAAGTGAAACATTTCAATTAGTGTTACCTGACAAGTTCCGGTTACAAGTGATTAAGGCTTTACATGATGATTTGGGTCATTTGGGAGTGGAACGCACAACAAGTCTGATCAGGGACAGGTTCTACTGGCCACGAATGGCACAGATGGTAGAAAACTATGTGAAAAATTGTGGCAGTTGTGTTTCATGGAAGACTACTCGTACCAGGGCAGCTCCGTTGCATCAGATAACTTCTGGGGGTCCTATGGAGTTGGTGTGTATTGATTTTCTGACTCTGGAGGCTGATACAGCAGGGTTCAGTAATATACTGGTTGTCACTGATCATTTTAGTAGATATGCGCAAGCATATCCTACCAAAGATCAAAAAGCCGTCACTGTAGCTAAAGTGTTGGTCGAGAAGTTTTTTGTCCATTATGGACTACCAGCCCGAATCCATTCGGATCAGGGTCGGGATTTTGAAGGAAGAGTGATCCAAGAACTCTTGAAGAGTTTGGGGATTCGGAAATCCCGAACAACACCCTATCACCCCCAGGGTGATCCCCAGCCAGAACGTTTCAATAGAACGTTGCTGTCAATGTTAGGAACTTTGAACACAAAAACGGCACTGGAGTCGTTATGTGAGTCAGCTTGTACATGCGTACAATAGTATGAAGAGTGACGCCACCGGATATTCACCGTATTACCTCATGTTTGGTAGGAAGGCTAGGCTACCGGTGGATATTTGTTTTGAGACCGAGGAAGAGAGAGTCAGTCATTCTCAATATGTAGAGGGACTGAAGAGAGATTTGAAACGAGCCTATGATCTTGCAGAAGAAGCAGCAACTAAAGTGCACATGAGAAACAAAAAAACTTACGATAAAGCCGTAAGACACCAGACGTTGACAAGAGGTGACAGAGTGCTTGTGGAGAATCTTGGTCTTCGTGGAAAGCATAAACTGCAAAGTAGATGGAATCAATTGCCATATGTGGTGGTGAATAAATACCAAGATTTGCCTGTATACACAGTCAAGCCAGAGAGTGGCATGGGTCGTTCAAGAGTCCTTCACAGAGATCATTTACTGCCTATTTGGCAGATGGTTAGGATTTCCTCAGAGGAAGACTCACTGCCTTCCATGAATAGGCCTATAACTCGACATCAGAGAGATTCCCGTTATGAGCAGTCATAACATGCATTTTTCTGAATCACAGAGTCTGAGAGACGATGAAGCGAATAATGAGACAGAAAATGAGTTTGAAACATGTTGTCATGAAAAAGAGTATCATGAGACTCTTGAAAAGCAAATTCATGAAACAAACGAGAATGAGACTTTTGAAGAAGGACTTGCAGACATTTTCACTGCAGCTGTGAATCTTCCGGACAGTGCTGTGAATTTGTGTTGTGGTGTGGAAGATTTTCAGGATGT
Organism: Semotilus atromaculatus; assembly: GCA_031834385.1. NCBI lineage: Eukaryota > Metazoa > Chordata > Actinopteri > Cypriniformes > Leuciscidae > Semotilus > Semotilus atromaculatus. Next base: position 20,748,415 of record JAULUF010000005.1, on the reverse strand, counting down.
GGAAAAGGCAATTGGGCAGGAGAGCAGCCCAGAACCCCCACGGTTAGAAAGAGATGGTTCGATAAATGATGTAGAAGAACAAATTGAGGTGAATTTCCCTAGAAGATCTCAAAGGAAAGTGAAACCTGTCCTCAAACTTACTTACGATGAGTTGGGGAATACTACAGATCATCCCCTGACTATTGTTCATAGGGGAATAGTAATTAAAATAGGTTGAATTTCCGTCTAATAGGTGTTAGGTCTCATGGGGCATGAGGACCATTTAAAGGGCGGGAGAGTGTAGCCCAGGTGGGAATCTTAAAATTTCTACAAAGTTGTATACAAAAATGTATAAAGTTAGGATCAAAATGTTCTGTGGAAAAATGTGTTTAGAAATAATCTAACTGTAAGGGCCTGTTATTTTTCTTTCTTTATAATGTGATTGGGTACTTTGTGAAGAATAACCTATCAGGTGTGAGGATATGAAGGAGGGGCGGGACGAGAAGCGGAAGGAGAGAGAGAGAGAATGCGCGAGATATAGGAAGGAGAACAGTTGGGATGTCGGCGAGACAACTCTCTGGAAAGTGTGAATTGTGTATAAAAATGTATGTATTATAGTTCATCTCAAGGATATTAGAGTGGACTTTGAACTGAGTTACTGCTGGCTAAGCGTGACAGCGAAGTTCGAGTTTATTTAAAGTGCGTCACAGACGTGCACGGATGAACCACTGGCGGCGAGCCAGTACATTCTGAGTGAACTGTCTATGATCGCGTTCGTTGTAAAGAAGAACGACGACAGTTGTTATTTCGGGAGAGTTTGATGACTGGAGTCCCGTGCTCTGCTGAACTGGGGATCCCGCATCCGAGCTGCTGGATGAATAACGCACTGCTGACGGCTGTTGAGTGTGTATCCGCGACGGTGAGATGGATTCCGGTATGGAGCCTGACGGACCGTGACCGATCGTGATTTAATAGATTCAAATCTTCAGCAAAGGTACTTGGTTTGTTTTTATTTTTTTTGTGGCTCAATTGAGTGAAGCGGCCGTTTGTTTTTGGCCTCTACGAACCCAAGCAGCGGAACAGGCCTGCAGCAGAAACTAAGGGGTATTAAAAGTATTATTTGCCGGCTTAGGTCATTCTATTAGTTTGAAAAACTTTCTTTGTTTCCTTGATTTGATTGATTGTTAATGTACATGTGAAAGGGAAAAAGAATAACACAGTGCTGAATATTTTTTGTTTGTTTGCTTGCACAATATCGACAGATAATTCATTTTAATTAATTAAATTTAAGTTTGTGGTTAATTCTTTGTTTGTGGTAAATTACACTTCATTTTCCCTTTGATTTGAAGCAAAATAGATAACAGCACAAATTAAACTGAACCCATCATACTAAAGAACTTGGGCGTCACGCATAACAATTCCCAGTGACAGGAAGGGGGCGTTACAGAGGGAGGTCAGCTCCAATGATCCTCTCCGCAGCCCTTATTGTCCGTTGCAGTCTGGCCCTGTCCCGTTTGGTGGCTGACCCAAACCAGACAGTGATGGAGGTGCAGATGACAGACTGAATGATGGCAGAATAGAATATGATCAGCAGCTCTTTTGACAGGTTAAACTTCCTTAGCTGTCTTAGGAAGCATAACCTCTGCTGCGCCTTTTTTAGGACACAGTCAATGTGGGTGGACCACTTTAGGTCCCGTGAGATGGTAGAGCCCAGGAACCTAAAGGAGTTCACAGAGGACACTGTGTCATTCTGGATGATGAGTGGGGGTAGTGCTCTCCTAAAATCCACTGTCATCTCCACAGTCTTCTTGGGATTTAACGTCAAGGTCTTGACGTCAAGTCGGGGGAGAAATTAAAATCTCGTATTTGAGTGCGCGTGCACGTGGGCTGGTTTATGAACCCTGGTGTAAACAAACGCTTCACTTTTGAATATCGGCTTCCCGGCCAATGTATAATCGTTAGGCAATCATACATACATTGATTCTCGTGGAAAAGTGAAAATTAGACCATTTTTGAGACATTTTAAAAATGATATACATATCTTGAGTGATTTATGTACATATTAATCGACAGTGGTGGTTAACCTGCAACATGGGCTTTAAAGTTTTGCTCATGATTCGATATTGAAGCGCCTCTAAAGAAGACACCGGAGCAGACCGATTGCCTCATCACTGAAATTTGTTTTAAAGTCTTAAAGGGTTAGTTCGCCCATTTAAGACATGAAGTTGTATGCAATCCTTACCAGCACTATAGTGTATACACACTGACCCACTCTGTTGTCACCCCCCTGGTCCGAGTTCTGACCGCTGGAAGTTTTTGAATGAAGTAATCCCGGCTACTTTCCGGGGCCACAAAACTGTGCGTTTTTACGTGAAAAAAAGATTTGCGTTTCAAAGCTTGATTAATTTAACACACAAAAAACACGCCGGTCAAAATTCATACCTCAGTTTTAATGCGGCACTATTTTCCTTCCGTTTCTATCAATCCGCGCTGCTGTCAATATCAACAGTGCGCACGTGGCGATTAGCTGTTGATAGCGCGACTCGCCGACAACATGTCCGACTACGAAACTTCAGATGATGAAACTAATTTTAGCACAGTGTCAGACGGATCAGATGAAGACAGTAATTTTAACTCAACGACAAAGGGATATCTTTATGAACCGAAGTATACCGATGCCGAACTTGAGCAGATGGACAAAGAACGGGAAGAGAGAGAGCGAGAGGACAGAGAAGTTGTCCAATCTGATGCTGTTGCCATCGGCTACTCAGCGGGAGCTAAATTATCTCGAATAAAGGATTTTCGTGTATGTAGTGCTCACTTTAGCGAAGACGATTACATCTCCAACCAAGGAGGAAAAGTAAAAAAAATGATTTTAAAGAGTTTTGCTGTACCAGTACCACGGGTAAGCTCTTACTAACTTATGATCCCATGTTTAAACTGTACGGTAAACAAGCTGATGTTTAGACTCCATTATAAAACACGTGAAAAGATGTGTAATATAAAAAAAGTATATATTGTTACAATTTGCTGAGAAAAATATTTGATTGAACACACACAACTGGCTTTATGCAGTGCTGCACTACTTCCAGAACTTCAACCAGCTCCTTGTTTCCTATTAGCCATTATAAGATAAATTGATTAATTCAGGTGTACTTGACCTCAGTAGTCATGGCAACAATAATCAGATACACCTGAATTAATCAAGTTTGCACAATAATGACAGACAGTCGGACATGTTGTCGGCGAGTCGCGCTATCAACAGCTAATCGTCACGTGCGCACTGTTGACATTGACAGCAGCGCGGATTGATAGAAACGGAAGGAAAATAGTGCCGCATTAAAACTGAGGTATGAATTTTGACCGGCGTGTTTTTTGTGTGTTAAATTAATCAAGCTTTGAAACGTGTTGAAGATTTTATTATTTAGAAAACAAGTAATTTAGCTATATAAGAATACACAATTATTTCCTCTGTGTGTGATTTTGGATTTCCTCTCTGTGTGTGCTGTAACAAGGCCTAGAATGCTGAGACAACAGAGAGTGCTATTTCAGTATGTCACATGGTACAAAAGTATTTCTCAAAATATCTATATGTATGTATGACCTTTTTTGGAAAGGATCACTGGCATATATGTGAGAAGCTGAACAGAGCTCGGGAGTGATTCTGATGCAAGAGTCATTCGGCTTTGTTCAATTGAATAAAGTCTAATTATTTTCTGTTATCATGGATCCCTGAGAAATCATTGAACCGAAAAGATTGAAACCACAACATTTTGGCGACCCCGGCAGGACATGGAAGGGGCTGAAGAAACCATGATGGGCGTCACCGTTGACTGGCACAAACAGCAGTGTCCACTGTACTTAGAGGTGAGCAGTTTTTTGCTTTTTCTTCAAGTTTGTGCGAGTCACCGGTTGCCCGGAAATGGTAAGAAAAGCTTCTCCAAATTAAAATGAAAAGGGGTCTATGATTAACAGGAAATAATTGTATGCATTGTCTTTGTATGTCTAGTTTGTAATAGCGCGGGGGAGCTCCCAATAGTCTTTGCCAGTGTTTAGATAATCCTGTGTGGATTGTTTGAACTACTGGTACTGCTAAGGACCTGTGTTTGCTTATTAAGTGGGCCTTGATGGATAATAATGCAAAAGCATGCACACAGGATATATACTTACTGATAAGGGTATCAGTTATTGATTTGTGTTTACCTTGTCAAGTGGGCCTTGATGGATGACAGGTAAAGCATGCGCACAGATGTTTAGCCTGCGGTTACCGCTGTTCAAGATGAACAGGACTGCTCAGGTAGGCTAATTTATTGTTTTTTGCTGTGTTGGGGAAGTGAATCAGCAAGTAGTTAGGTTTATATAGTTATTTTTCACTGTGTTCGTTAGTGTATCAGTGATGTATTGTTATAAAGACAGTGAGTAACACTGTAATATAGTTTTTGTGTGTGTGTCTGTGGGATCCTGTGTCTGCTTGACTGTGACTGTGGGTAAAAATAGGTGACAAGGAATGTGTGTATGAGCTTGAGAGACAAGTAATGTATAAATGAGTATTAAAAGTAAAGGAAATAGTAAAAGAAAACAATTGTTTCAAGATATTAACTGTGAGATTATTGTAGTATGAAATAAGTTATAAAATATATATTTAATTAAGAAATATAATGGAAGATATTAATAGATAAAGATAAATAAAAATGCACGTGCTTAATATATTATATCTTATATCTGAAGACGTCTAAAATTTGTATCTCATTATCCCTGAAAACAGAATGGGAAAAAAGTATCCCATTGCAGATAATTAAGTGGGTGTTAAGAAAAAATGACCTGTGCAATGTGTTGAAGGTGAGCGAGATTGGGTGACCACGGTTAAACAATCTATTTTAGAATCGTAGTAAATAGGAATTATTGATTCAATATATAAGAGGAATTCCTTGATGTTGGTTGAGGAAAAGATTATTCACCACATGATTATTTTGAACACAGCATGCAAATATAGAAGAAAGAATGAAGTCTGATTTTATGATAGGGAAATTATTTAATTGGATTCTACTCAGATAATCAAATATAGATTATTGCTGATATTGCAAAGAAGAAATAGATTGCTTTTTTTTTCTGCAATGAAGAACTTGCTTTACTAAAAATACAATGGAGGAACTGCTGTTGTCAACCAGTGAGATTTTTACATTAAAGAACTAGTGAAAAAGATGGTTAAATCTTTGGATAATTTATGGGAATATAGATAAAGGGCTAATAGCTCGAGGACAGTTTGAATTAGTATTTGTAAAAGTCCAATTTGATCTATGCAGTTCTCTGAGTGTTCAAATTTCAGATGGCTTCAGTGTCGAATGGAAGCAACAAGAGGGCAAAGGTCAGAGACACGACTGCAGAAAGAAGAAGACTGCAGAGAGAACAGGAGTGGGTGAGGGGATTTCAGCTCCCTCCTGAAGTTGACCACTTTCTGAAAGCTCAGCATGGAAAAAGACTGATTTAATGCTGAAAAAGGTGAAATGTTCATTTGAGACTTTCCTGAGGACAAAGAGAAACTTCTGAGATGCAAAACTGTGGCAGAATCTTTCAATGCCTAAACTGAGAAGAGGCAGAACAACAACGGAGCCTGAACACCAGGCCTATGAATGACATTATAGGCTGACGACACATGCAGAGCGACAGCCAAGAAGGTTATCTAAAAACAGAAGGACTGACATCCCTCCTCGAACGGGCACCACAGGTGTGACAAACCTTATGATCACTCTAAAGACTGCTTCAAATTTGGTTAATTATTATGTTAACTTTATTCATCTTGAGTATTCATTGGTCTCAAAGCAATTCTTTTATATTCTCTGCTAAACTAACCCTCTCTGCTCTTTCAGTAGGTACAAGTCCAGCCATTTAAGAAAGAAAATACACTGAAAGAGACAAGCAAATGCTCAACTCAAACAGAGGCTGGATTTGGTATAGTGAGGGCTATTAGATTAAACACAGCTAGGGCTAAAAGCATGATATAATTATTATATGACAAAGATAAAGAAAGATACACAATATCAAAGAATGATAATATTGTTGATAAAACAGATACACTGGTCACTCCATCTTGTTTTGGTAATTTTCTAGAGATAGATTGAAGAAAAATTACTGGGATAATGAAATGGAAATGTTATTGGCCATGGATCCAAGATTATGCAGAGATCTCCAAGTTTATTTTTAAAACAGCTCATGAGCAAAAACCAAAAAGAATAGGAAAAATGAGAAAAGAAAAAATGCATTTGAAAAGTTACAATTGACAGGCCTATTACTCTAAATTATTTATTAGAATTTGTAAAAAGAAAAAAGGGTTTATAACAGCTGACTTCAACTAAACGACGACCATTGACACTTCTCAAAAGTGTTTGACATAGTTGTGTTGACCTGATCAGACCTTGTGGCTAAAATGATCAGTGCCGCATTTAGAGCACAACCTGCAAGAATGTATGTGCTGGCCAGTGTGTGTGAGAGTGACTGAGTATGAATGGAGTGAGAGATGGTGAAGAAACACTAAGGCAAATCAATTATTTTGCCCATACAGCTGTATCCTAAATTTTATTTGTGGGCCCACAGGGTGTATTCTGCCCAATAAAATAATGACCATGGATGAATTTGGTTAATTTCCTGATTGGAACCATAGTGGCAATAGGAAAAGAAAATGGTAAATAAAAAACAGTGCCACATTTGCGCAGCGCATAACACATCACTTTCCTTTCAGAATAAAATGAAGGACTAAACATCTGATTTTCTTTTCAGCATATGGTGATGGAGCTTATTCTTTGTCAAAAGTATGAAATAATGTAACTTTTGTTTTGTTGCAAAGTGGGTTGAGTGTTATCCAAGATGCCTAATAAATAGTGCTGATAGTGGAACTCAAGACAGAGATAATTGAGTTCAATTGACTAATTGTAAAAGAACATAGGAAATGTATTATGAGAAATGTAAAGAAATTGCAATTATGATGATAAAAAGCCAAACCATATGGAAAATGAATAGGAATATAAAGTCCTGCTGTTAATGAAAGCAGAAAGGACACCACTCAGCCCACATGACATTTCTACAGGGAACACCAAGAAGGACAATGGGAGAGATGAGCAGATGATTTAATAGATGTTGTTGTCACTAACAGAACTAACAGAACTTATGAAGTTTTAATTCACAGATAGCAGCAGCTCAATTCCAGGAAGGTTTCTGGGACGAGTCTAACAAAATGAACCATTGACTGTGCTTTGTAATTTCAGAAGAGTGACATTTGAGTCCATTCCTCTCAACTTAAAATACACCAACAGACTTCAGCACCCCCCCCCCCCCCCCCCCCACACACACAACAGGGAGTGAGGGATCACCAGCATCACCTGGTAAAAGATGTAAAGATGACAAGAGAGCCAACAGTATAATCAAATCATGAATGGAAAAAGAAAACAAACTTGACCAGAAAAGCAGAAATGAGAAGAGCTGTGCAAAGAAGAGACTCAACAGAGATGAGTAAAAGATCAAAGAAGTCAACATCAACCAAACCTTTGCTAAAATTGAATGTTTAGCCCTTGACTAGATTTGGTAACAACTTAATAATAACCCCAAGAGAACTAAAATTGATTGAAGAAAATATATCAAAGCAACGTAAAAATGATGATAATGACAAATTAAGAAAAGAAACTAATACTAAAAATGATAACGATTAATTTAAGAAATTGGTATAGCATAGTGGGAATTAAGACAATTCATGAGGGAAAAATTAGAATTAAAAATAACATAAAATAAATCTTAATGGCTACTCAGATGAAATTTGTCAATACAAGGGTATACAAAATTAATTTAAGGCTACAGTTGAAATTGAAGCAAGTATTAACATTGGGTATTAACAAACATTAGATTTTGATTTATAAGATTATGAATTGATTCAATGTGCTATTGACTAATTATAAATATATATCAAATAGTGTTAAAAGAATGACAACTTCAGTTGGAAGTTATTAATTTAATAACAAACAGGCCCTTATGAACAGTTTATATGGTACCAGAGGAGGGTCCAAACAGGTATTTGGTGTTCACATTAAGGACAAATTGTTACACCAACACTATTGAATATTTTCATTCCAGATGCGCATAGTTTCACGATGCGCAAGGAGGGAATGACTAAGAATGAAAATTAAAATGAAAATTAATTGTAGAAGCATTTAAGCAATGAAATCAACAGAGGAGGGTCAGGAACAGAAGTTAAATCTCTAACAGAGAAGTAATCCATAGATTGAAAGTCTATCAAAAATAAGGTCAGATAAAGAGTCAGCTAAACAGAAGCATTGAAGACTAAATATAAATTGTATACGAATACAAGGAAGTTTCAATAATAATAAGTTATAGAGCTTTATGTTTGAAATAGGTGAGATAAAAACGTTGAGATTGTTAGATTTATTTAGGTATGCAGGAAAATAAATGTACAATGAATATGTAAAATAGTGCAAAAAGTTATAAGAAAAGTTAAAGAGTTCTCTTTTCTAAGTGTCTGATGAGGTTATTGAATGACTTTTATGAAGTAAATGTAACATTGCTCTGAAGCTTTCTTAGTTTGAGTGATTACATGTGACATAATTAAGTTTATTCATGATTGTTCATTTAGAAATTAGTGGAAGAAAAGGTATTCAGTTAGGGTTGAACTGAGGAGCTATGAGGAGCTGCAACATGTGAGATGAAACATTTAAAAAATGGTATTTATTGTTTAAATTTGGTAATAAGGTAGACAGAATTTGAAATGTAAAACTTTATAACGAAGCATATTGAGATTTAATGAGTAGAAGGTGCACTAAAATGATATGTTTGTTCATCAACTAAAAAAGACTGACTAAAAGATTGATTTTTGAATTTAAGAATTTATCCAGTCCTATTTTGAATAAAAATTCATAGGGATTACGCAAAACAAAAACGCGAAAAGAATAAATTACGACTATAATCAGCAGAGATTTATTATAATGCTTTGCCTGCATTATGAAGAAAACAATTATGTGAAAAAAGTAGAATGACTTATATCTAGAGGTTGGTGTTGCACTTTTACCAAATAATACTGTGCAAAGAGGAAAAATTTAGCAAATACGATTGAGATAAAAAAGCTTAAAGAAAAAGTTAAGGAAAACTTGATTTAAGTTTGAAGGATTATGAGTCATGGTTTGCTCAATTAGGAATGTTTTTGGTGATGCAATATTGAAAGTGGGTTATTATTCTGTTGTGTACTTTGCATATTGAGATTGCTAATTGTCAAAACCCTGGTTAAGCCAATAGGAAGTGCTAAACAATTTTAGAATAATGAAAACTATTTTGAGAGGGCAACCAAATTGATATTTACAACTCCTGGACAATGATACAAGTACCTCAAAAAGAAGGACGAAGAAGATGATGATGATGAGCCAGACCCTGGGTGTCTGGGTCGAAGGAAGTGAAAAAGACTACACCGCAAGAACACTTTTAATTGTATAATGAATATTTATGTTTGACATTCTACATAACTGTGATAATAACCGACAATGCTGAACCAATTTCATCCTCGCACTTGTAACAATGTTTAGATTGTTGTTTGATTAGGGAGCAAAGAATCTTTTACTTTTTCCATTGAAAGAAAAGCAAAACAACTGAAAGAAAGAAAAATATATGGAGAAAGATGTTTGGTTCTTGTGCTCCTCCGGAGTATGGTGGCATAATCCAGTCATTGTAAAGGATGGGTGACTTGTTTGAGTCACTAGATAGCATAACTGAGGGGGCTGGATTTTGAAACTACACTCTGGAAAAGGATAGTGAATGTGGGGCTTAGATAAGCCCCAGAGGAGGGAATGTTGAAGATTTTATTATTTAGAAAACAAGTAATTTAGCTATATAAGAATACACAATTATTTCCTCTGTGTGTGATTTTGGATTTCCTCTCTGTGTGTGCTGTAACAAGGCCTAGAATGCTGAGACAACAGAGAGTGCTATTTCAGTATGTCACATGGTACAAAAGTATTTCTCAAAATATCTATATGTATGTATGACCTTTTTTGGAAAGGATCACTGGCATATATGTGAGAAGCTGAACAGAGCTCGGGAGTGATTCTGATGCAAGAGTCATTCGGCTTTGTTCAATTGAATAAAGTCTAATTATTTTCTGTTATCATGGATCCCTGAGAAATCATTGAACCGAAAAGATTGAAACCACAACAAACGCAAATCTTTTTTTCACGTAAAAACGCACAGTTTTGTGGCCCCGGAAAGTAGCCGGGATTACTTCATTCAAAAACTTCCAGCGGTCAGAACTCGGACCAGGGGGGTGACAACAGAGTGGGTCAGTGTGTATACACTATAGTGCTGGTAAGGATTGCATACAACTTCATGTCTTAAATGGGCGAACTAACCCTTTAAGTCAAGATAATAGCTCTGAGTCTTCTCCTATAATGCCTGATGAGTTTGGAGAACACCTGAAACGAGATCAGAGACCATTTCTACATACAGAATCTCTCCTGATCCTTCAAATTCCTAGGTCCATGTTGGTACACTCTTCTGTCAGTTCATCACTCATCTTCTGTAGGGTTTAGGTCGGGGGACTAGGATGGCCATGGCATAAGCTTCATTTTGTGGTCAGTAGCTATGTTTCAATCCACCTATTTTTGTGTGCAAGGTTTGTTGTTCAGGAAAGGAGGCCGGAACCAGCAAACATTTCAACACTTTAATAATAAAATAAACCAACGCAAAATGAAAGTAAAGCGGCAGGCCCATACGGTCGACTGCCGCACACACATAAACAAAACATAATGTAAATGTCCCAGGCCTGGTCCTCTCTTGTCTTGCCCTGTCATTGCTCCTCCTTTTATTCATCCAGATCACCTTCCGTGAGACTCCAGGCCCATTATAAGAAATCAAGAAGAGGCTTGAAATAAAAATTTTATCTGTTTGGTATTTGCTATATCTGAACAAGAAAATATAAGAAAAATGAAAAGAAAAGAAACAAGAACATTTTTTGGATGAGAGCAGAGGACTTTTCTTGAAACCCTCCCAAACAATGTGTGGTGATGGTGCTGAATCTATCAGAACTATATTCTTTGGTTTTACTCATTGCGATGGATTACGGGAATTTGGCCTTTGTATTTCCTCATATTTACTCATGTGGAGCAAGAAGTCAAGGCTGGAAAATGTCATGTTCCTAGTCACCCTGCTGTGCTAAAAATATATATTTTTAAATATTAATGGGAATATGTGATCATGATTATTTCAATGAAAGATCAAAAGGATAAACAATGCATATTTATTATCACAGTCATCTTTGATCATATTTACCAGGGGTGCCAATCATTCTCACCATGACTAAGTCATCAATTACTAAATTCTCCAACAGATTTAACAAGCATTAAGACTTAAAGGTCACTTATTTGTCTGCATTAGATAAATGCTTACAATGCTTTATGTTCATGTAGAAAGACCTCCATGAAAAAGTATGTTAAGAATTTAAATAAATATATTTATATAGCTTGCTGAATTTTAGGGAAGTGTACTAAAAACGTCCTCTTGAGCCTTCATAAATCACGAGTAGTTTTTGTTCAGCCCTGCAGTCTATAATGTATTATGTGTATGCTAGGTCAAAGAGATGTGTATTTAGTCTAGCTTTTACTAGTCTAGCTTAGACATACTAAGACACACTGTGGGAAACAGATGTCATTATGATTAAAATAAGGAATACTTTTAATATTAACATGTTTTTGTATTTAATACATTCAAAACACTTCAGACAGTCCTTATGTCACTTCAGAGGCTCTTCCCTTTTTTCAATGTATCTCAACCATGTCCACCTCCTTTCTCATGAGTTTTTGAACAGCTGCCTGTATTAGTGTTTCCACAGTGTCTCTTGCACAGTAATACACTGCAGTGTCTTCAGTCTTCAGCTGATTCATGTGCAGATAGAAATTAGAGCTGTCCTTAGTTGCTGTGAACCTGCCCTGGACTGACTGAGCTGAGCTCTTATCAGAATCTGAATAATAATAAATAATCCATTCCAATCCTTTTCCAGGTGCCTGCCGGATCCAATGCATGTTAGTGCTACTAACAGTAAACCCACTGCAGGCACAGGTCAGTTTGTGGGAACCACCTGGAGACACAACTACTGACTGTCCAGACTGTGTGAGCACAACCTGAGAGTCAATACCTGTGGATAAACAAAAAAATAAAAAATAATTAGAATCATGTATTTATTTACAATAAGAAAAGAGTTTATTTTGTCCAGGGAATATACTTACCAGACACTGCGGCCAGCAACAGCAACAGATACAAAGTGAACATGATTTATATCAAGGCTGAACTAGTGATGGGTTCTCCAGTCAACAGTGTCCTTGTTTAAATATGAAACAGGCATCAGATAATTTGCATAGAAACCCTGAATTAGCAAAAACTAGATAATGTGGCCATTGAGGTTCATTTCATGAACAATAGTGGCACATCCTGATATGGATATAACAATGTCCTTCTGCAGCATGAATAAATGTGATTATTTTCAAAGCAGGCAGGAGCATAAAACCTCATGAGTTCTATTAAAAGCAGATGTGATGATGTGTTATGTTTATGTGAAAGTGAATAAATGACTGTAGTGAAGTTGTAGAGTTCAGTGTGAAACTCTACCAATATAGTAGTTGAAATACCAACGCATTCTCATCCTTTGGCGTCATATCTGACACTTTTGACATTTCGTCTAAATACAACGCGCATGGTACCCTTTAGCGTCAATATAACACGCACAGAAATGGGTAGGTTTAGGTCTGGTGTAGGGTTAGGGTTAGACCGCTAGGAGGCGCCTTCTGACCCATATATATCTGCGTCTCATATTGACGCTAAAGGGTGCCTTGCGCGTTGAATGTAGACGAAATATCACGAGCGTCAGTATATGACGCCTTGGGGCAAACAGATCAGCCCCTTTCAACCATTGAGCCATTGTTCTCACGTCTTGTATAGCACAAATTGTGATCAGACACCTATGCAATCAAAGGCGATATTGCGTGATTCACACTCATGTGCTTTTTTTTTGTTGCTTTTATATGAAAATAAATAAAACAAGACACCCAAAAGTACTGCTTTGACACCAACAGATTGAAAAACAGTTCAACATTAACATTTAAAACAGAACTCATGAATAAGTCTGATTGTCAACAGGTTTTTAGGAGCCCTTCTTACATTCTGTGAGAGCAAACACAAAGATAAAAAACGGTAACACTTTATTTCGATAGTCCACTTTAGACATTCTACTAACTATAAGTAACTTTTCAACTACATGTCAACTAACTGTCATTAGAGTATTAGTAGACTGTCAGCTTAATATCTGCTAACACTTTATTTTGTTGGTCCCCCAAGACATTCAACTGACTATAAGTAACTTGGCGACTACAAGTCAACTTATTCTCATAACCCAAACCCTAACACCTAACCATAACCTACCAGTCTACTGACAGTCTACTATAATATACTAATACTCTAGTGAGAGTTAGTTGACATGTAGTTGAAAAGTTACTTATAATTAGTAGCACGTCTAAAGTGACTATAGAAATCAAGTGTAACCTAAAAAACAGTTTAAACACAATATCTATTACCATTTTATGTAATAAGTAACCTGATGCAGGAAAGTCACAAATGAGTAGATGAATAGTCTGTTAATGAATACAGTGGGGGCTTAAAAGGGAAAAGGACAAGTTTGCATAGGCTGCCCTCTAAAGGTATGTTTCTATTTTCTGAAACCTTGTCTGCCTTTCAACATATTTTTATTCTTATTTACTAGTTCAGAGACATAGTAGCTAATTATACATTTTTACAAAAATGTTGATATAGCTTTTCTTAAAGCTTCTTTACTACTTGTTGCATGAGTTCTGTCTGAAACCCTGTTCAATAGATCAGCTTTTAAAGATATTCAATAATGTTAATGTAACATTTAACTTTCCAGTTGTTAAAAAAAATCACACATTGGAATGCCATAGAACTCAGCTGCATTTTAATTTGTGAATGTTTTTTGTTTTGTTTTGTTTTGTTTTGTTTTATTGTTGCATGAATTTGTGTATGCTTATAATGCTTGTTGCTCATTTAGAAAGACCTCCATGAAGAAGTAGTTAAGGATTTAAATCAATATTTTAATAAAGTAAAAATCATTAAAGTGGCTTGTTACAAAAGTAACAAGTGCTCTTGGGCCCTCAGAGACATTAATAGTTTTTGTTCAGCCCTGCAGTTTTTTGTCTTACTGTGAATCTCTGGCACAGTAATAAACAGCTGTGTCTTCAGTCTTCAGGCTTTTCACCTCTAAATACAGCATGTCTTTGCTGGTGTCTTTGGTGATGGAGAACTGGCCTTGTAGAGACTGAGCAAAAATAGTGCCAGTGCCAGTGTCAATTCGGCCGATCCACTCCAGTCCTCTCCCTGGTTTCTGACGGATCCAGTGCATCCAGTAGCTGCCCATTGAGAATCCAGAGACACCGCAGGACAGAGTGACTGATTCTCCTGGTCTTTTCACCACAGAATCTGAGGAGCTCAAAGACTGACCACTAACACCTGAAAAACAGAGGGAAAATCATGTTAGATGATTTAGAACAATGAAATAATAATCTACTTCAAATGGGAGTTTCTCACATGCAATAATCATCAGTAGGAGTCCATATAGTAGCATCTCCATTACAACAGAAAAACTGTCAAACTAAAAGGCAGTAAAACAGTTATAGATTACACTGCAGCTGTTTTAGTCTCTGGTCACAATGTCATGCTTATAACACAATCTTTCAAGAGTCTGGGACCCTTCCCACAAAATAATTTGCATCTTTGGAGGTTTGAAGGCTTACACTGCAGTTTAATGTAGTATCTGAATATTTAAATGTTTTTACTGTAAATAAGGGAAAAAAATCTTAACTTGTATTTGATAAATGATATATGTCCTGGTATTTTCAACTGTCCAGTTTTTAGCTCAGGAAGGATTTTATGTATTGCTTTGATACCAGAGGCATTCATTGGAAAGGAGACAGTCAGGAAGGCTCTGAGAGAATGATTCACAATAATTGTTTTCTTCTTTTATTTTTTAGATTTAAAATTGTTATTATTAAACATATTTTTTAATAACTTCTCTATGTCTCGAGTAAGAAAAAGAAGACAAACCTTATAAATGTTAATTTCACCAGAAGTATTTTGAACAAAAACATTTTCATTGTACAAAGGCGGCCTATACTTTGCACAATCTGTAAAAAATTAATAATTAAAAAAATATGATGGATCATGATTTTTTATTATAATTATATGTATTATTTAGTTCTGCCCTGAAGCTTATTCACATAGCAGATGTTTATATAAAGACAAAATAACGATTGTATTTACACAAAAATCTTGAAATTAAATTTTTATTCTTAATAACCAAAGAATGTGCAGGACATCCAGGAAAGGACACAGTATTAAGAATCAACTTCAGCATACATCGAAATAATGATCATTATCATATAAATGACATTATCCAGTAATTTTACTAAAATATCCATTAACCCTTTGGTTTGAGTGCATCTGACTAGATTTGAGCCTCAGAAAAGTTCGGAAGCCTCAGAAAACTGCTCAGAAAATCCAGTGAGAGTTAAGCCAGAGGGCTGAAGAACAATAAATCCCATAAAGAATGATAAAAAGTGCTGAGCTATATGTCTGTGAAGGAGAGTTCAGAGGGTGTGTGCCTCGAGGCCTGCAAGAGAAGAACTCATTTAGAACCAGCTGGTTGTGATTCCACATGTATCTTCCTTGTAGACTGGATTTGCAGCTTATCAAGATACATTTAAAGAATCATGGATTTATAGGTGCATAATGGTGCATGTTTGGTTTATTATTTTAAAAAGCATGTATTTTCAGGGTTTTTGTTAAAATAAGCTCCATATTGACAGCTTAGAGGTAATTTAAGTTTTAGTGGTAGAATTAGAAGAAGAAAAAAACAGTCCATTATTAATATAAGAAAATGACAAATATTTCATACAGTGGGAAACAGCCAGTATTGATTTACTGAGTTAAGCAAATATGATTTGAAATAAGGAATAATTTTAATATTATGTATTTCATGTTTTTGTAACATATTCAAAACACTTCAGACGTGCCTTTTGTCACTTCAGAGGCTCTTCCCTTTTTTCAGTGTAACTTAACCATGTACACCTAATTTCTCATGAGTTTTTGAACAGCTGCCTGTATTAGTGTTTCCACAGTGTCTTTTGCACAGTAATACACTGCAGTGTCTTCAGTCTTCAGCTGATTCATGTGCAGATAGAAATTAGAGCTGTCCTTAGTTGCTGTGAACCTGCCCTGCACTGACTGAGCTGAGCCTTTGCTTGAATCAGTATAATAGTGCAAGATCCATTCCAATCCTTTTCCAGGTGCCTGTCGAATCCAGTGCATCCTATAGCCACTAACAGCAAACCCACTGCAAGCACAGGTCAGTTTGTGGGAACCACCTGGAGACACAACTACTGACTGTTCAGACTGTGTGAGCACAACCTGAGAGTCAATACCTACAGAGACCAACAAAAGGAAAATGCTTTACACAGAATCACAATACTGATACAATTTTATTGGGTTTTACATTTCAACTCCCTAAAACTGCCTAAACAACCCCCCCTTAACTCCTTCAGAATTTTAAAACATAAAAAACACTCACTGTGTGCAGTTGCCAATAGTAGAAAGAGCTTTAGGGAGAACATTGTTTTTCCTCTTCAAATTGAACACTCATTTACTAGTTGTTTAAATAGGAAATATGACAGTTGAGTTTGCATTGACTCCTGCATGTGGACTAACAGAGTAGAGTAGGTGTGTTCAAACAAAACTGGTTCATCACAATGAGATTCAATTCACCTAATGAGAAAGGGCGCACCCTTCTGGTGTCTGAATTATTTGTGGTTACACTTTATTTCGATAGTCACTTTAGATGTTCTACTAATTATAAGTAACTTTTCAACTACATGTCAACTAACTCTCATTAGAGTATTAGTATATTATAGTAGACTGTCAGTAGACTGTTAGGTTATGGTTAGGTGTTAGGGTTCGGGTTAGGAGAATAAGTTGACTTGTAGTCGCCAAGTTACTTATAGTCAGTTGAATGTCTGTTGGGGGACCAACAAAATAAAGTGTTAGCAGATATTAAGCTGACAGTCTACTAATACTCTAATGACAGTTAGATGACATGTAGTTGAAAAGTTACTTATAGTTAGTAGAATGTCTAAAGTGGACTATCAAAATAAAGTGTTACCTTATTTGTTACCACAAACAATGAACAGCTGCATTTTTATTAACTAACATTAATAAAGATTAACGTTTATTCTTATGTTATATGTTTATTCTTTGTATGGTATGATATGGTGTCTATTTTTAATCTTTGATGTGAAGAACTTTGGATACCTGATGGTTGTTGTAAAGTGCTATTCAAATAAATGTTAATTGATTGATTGATTGATTGATTGATTGATTGATTGACAAATACAGTAACACATGTATTGCTCATGGTTAGCTCATGTTAGTTAATACATTATCTAATGTTAACTAATGAACCTTATTGTAAATTGTTACCTTTTAACTTTAACTTTATTACTTTCCATTTAGCAGATGATTTTAATGTAAAGACACTTAAAGAAAACTGATTTACAAAGGCTAAAATATCACCTGACCTATTCTGTGTCCAAAACATTTATTTATTGACATACAAACTTTAGAATTTTTTTGTATTGAGCTGAGGATACTCACAGGGTGCAGTTGCCAAAACATCTCAGGTTACGTATATGTAACCCTGGTTCCCTGAGAGGGAACAAGATGCTGCGTCGGGATGCGGTAGGAACGCCCTGCGTGATTGCGTCGTGAAGCATGTGTATAATCAGTCCAATGGAATGACGAGACGTCATAGGCGGGTGACGGTACCGACCAGGAAGCTATAAAGCACCCCTGAAAACAGACTGCATCAGCTTCTAAAAAGCCAAAGCAAGTCGATCACAGGCATGCAGGGAGTATGGCAGGGAAAGCAGCATCTCGTTCCCTCTCAGGGAACCAGGGTTACATATGTAACCTGAGACGTTCCCTTTCAAGGGACCTGGAGCTGCGTAGAGACGCGGTGGGATCCCTATACCCACGACACCATATGATAAATGCCTGTTCTGTGTGAAATAAATGCGCACACTAAACCCTAGACCCTGGAGTGGAGCCAAGATCCAAGTCATAAAATCTAACAAATGTAAGCGGCGAGGACCAGCCTGCTGCATCACAAATGCCATGAAGGTAAACTCCTGATATTAATGCCACAGAGGCAGCCATAATCCTCGTAGAATGAGGCTGGACAGCCAAAAGTGAAGGCTGTCCGGCTGCTTCATAAGCAAGTGAGATAGCCTCAACTACCCACTTGCTCATCTGTTTAGATGCAGGGCAACCTATCTTAGGTGACCCAAAGCAGACAAATAATTGCTCTGATATACGCCACAGAGCAGCCCTGTGGACATACGCATCCAAAGCCCGGACAGGGCATAACAGATTAAGTTATTCCTGATCTGGGGTATTAACCCTCTGGAGCCGAGAAACGCGCCGGCGCGTTTTGCGCGATTTTTTTCACATAGCAGCAAAATAGACTTAAAATACTCAGTCACTTTTGGTCATACACACTTAAGAAATATGAAAAAATAAACTGTTAAATGTCTACTTTTTTATGGGTCCACTTACAATCGAAATAAAACATTGTGCTTTTGTAAAATAAAGAAAATAAACAGGGTGTGCTTTCTGCCTCTCCGTCTCCGTGAACTTTTTTTCTGGAGCACGTCTCTAAACGTAAACAAAACTCAGCGAATACTAGTCACACAGGCATGATCAATATATCTTTATAATCATTTAAGTGTCTACTTTTAAATTATCTAATTAAAAACTAAAACAAATATTCTCTGTTTAAGTAATTCATATGAAAGCAACGACTTGTACAGTTTCTCCAGCCTGAACTCATTAAAGTTAATGTGACCACGCCCAACAGCTGCTCGCATACTAATGAGCCACGTGGAGGAACACAAACTGTTACGCTCTCAAAACAGATAATCCGCGACTTCAGTCTTCAGTCCTGGGGCTCGTTCTTCGTACGTCGCTAACTCAGTTAGCTGGATTTGATTGTTGACGATTTGCCATGATCTTGGATTGTTTGGTTCTTCGACGCTCATCCTGGACTTGCTGTCATAGCAACAGGTCCGTAAGCTTGAACCTGCTCGCGAGCAGGCTTATTTCATGTAAACAGGATTAGATCGCGGCTTTATAAGCGGAGCTGATACGGGAAGTCCTTTAGCGCAGCGCGATAGTGCCTAATTTCGGGGGGGGAAAATTCTCGTGAAACAATCGTTGTGAGGTTGTCATTTATACGTTATTATTTTGTTGGAAATGCACATTAATGTTCGACTCGGAGTCGGGCTTTAACAACAGCACAAAATGTTTGCATTGCCCTAAAATTCTTTGCGAGTGGCTCTTTCCTTTACACTATTGGAGATGCGGAGAACTTGATATGTGCTGTCTGTCGTGCCATTCGCAAAGTTTACCTGGCGCTCAAGCAGTTTTTAGGTTTTTTTTGTGGCATTTGCAAGCCATTTAAGACCCAAGATTGTAAAGCTTTTTTTTTTTTTTTTTTTTTTTTTTGTCAACTTAGGTAGGGTATATTATAATTTTTAATGAGGATAATGCAATCATGATGACCATGCCGATTATGACTTACAGTATGTATCCCTTCAGGCTTCACTAACATGATTGGTGCCATAGACTATAGACGTAGACTGCACACATGTTCCCATCAAGGCCTCAATGAAGGGGATTTTGTGAACAGAAAGGGGGCTCACAATGTAAATGTGCAGCCAAGTTACTATTACAATTTTTAATATTCCAGATTAGTAATATTATCAATTTTTAAAAAAGGCAGTTGAGTAAAATCTCTTAGATGGTGTGTGACTATGTTCCATATCACAAATCAATGTGAAAGCAAAATGGCCAGGATCTGTGCATGACTCAAGAATTTTCAGAGATTCACATTTATGCACATTATTTGAACGTGGTAAGGAAAATTATAAATATCAAGCTCACTGTATTACATACACTTATGCTGATCCTAACAGAACTGCATTTTTCCATTATAGCCAACAGGTGATTACAACAGGATCCTGCTTGGAGACAGCTAGGTGTTTTATGACCCAATTCCCTGACCCAAACCCAGGGCCGGATTAACCATTAGGGCAATTGGGCACTTGCCCAGGGGCCCCGGACATCTAAGGGGCCCTGGGCACCGTCAAATATTATGTTAGTTAAAATCTCCTGGAACCTAGAGCGAGCGAGCGAGCGAGCAAGAGCGTGCATGCGAGACCGAGACTGTGCTCCAAACCGTGTAGCGCGCGAACGGCAGAGAGGGAGAGGGAGCGAGAGACCTTGCGTGATTGGCCTTTTTCGGTAAGTCAACCAATGAATTGTCAGTGTGCCTTTTTATCATGAAGCACGCTGTGACTTATTCCTAAGTGACTTAGGCCTATATAATACATTTTACTTCGAATAATCTAAATGTTGACTTTCAAAAGTAGGCGCGCCAAGAAGGCTACTCGCTGTAGGCTATTTTGGTTAATTTTTTTGTGTGAGCCAGAAAGATGTTCAAGGAGAATGAGACGCGCTAAAGCAGCACATCATGTTATTTTCTTTATTTTTCAAAGCCATGACATTTTGTAATTTTAATTTTACTGTTTCGAATGGTAGAGTATTAAACGTTAGAGTATTAAGTTATTTCCTATCCTGAGCAACAAATCCGAGTGACGGCGCCGGCGCATCGCTCGCTCACACACCATATTCTGAGTTCACCATTGCCAACTTGACATCACAGCCTGTTCATTATTACAATAAAACACAATCAACCAAACATATAAAAAGTTATTCTGCTTAATTTAATTGGTCTGTTGTACAAAATAAAGGCAGCGCCGCCTGCTTGCTGTTATTCCAAACTCATCTCCCTTGCTGTGAAGATGTTGATTTAGCATACGTGTTGTGTATATTGGGACTGACTGAAGTACAACCCTTCTTTACATTAATAGTTAGCATCCAAATGTTACTTGCAAATATGGAAACTTTGAACCGAATGAGAGATGCGCAAAACCAACGTCGGTACAGTTTCAGTTTCGATTCAAATAAATTCGTTTAGGCATGGCGTTTAAAATAGGCTAAATGTTGTTTATTATAAAGGGCACAATAGGGTATTTTTGTAAGCTATTATATTTGTATTATATACGTGGCTACTTATTTTTCATTCTTGTCGTTTCCTGAATAGGCTACCATTCATTTTAGGATTTGACATAGGCTACAGTAAAGGGAAGCAAAATACACATAGAATAATATGTTATTAATAATGTTTATAATGTTAATGTTGTGTTTTAATTACCGGTCTTTTATACTACGGTATTTCTGAATGGGCTATAATAATAAAATGCGTTTTTTACAACGATGTGACGTGCGTGTTTCCCTCTCTCAACATGACCCGGTGAGCTTGAGATATTTAAATTATAATAAATTTTTATAAAACATAAGGCCAACATCATACAACTCAGAAGAGTATGTATTTTAATATCTTAGTTATCACTGAGGCTATTGTACATATACATGTCCACTGAGCCATGCAGAAGCCTGATTTATTAGTATAGAAGTGCTATGCTCTTGGTGATAGTGACTTTTGTTACTTTTTGCCATTGTTGCTTTGGTGGGGGGGCCCTTGAGTCTTGTTGCCCAGGGCACAGGAAATTGTTAATCCGGCCCTGCCCAAACCCCAGACCAGTTACAATGCAGCTCTAGCCAGGACAAGGGCACACAATGAAATGAACTTTGGCCAACTAAAGGGAAGATTTCAGTGTCTTAAAAGCCACAAAGACAATACAAATTTGCTTAGTTCCTTCAATAGTTCTTTGTAAAGAAAAGCCAGTTATCCAGTCATTTTGCCTGCAATAAGAGATATTATGCAAGGTCAGCAATAGTACTCTGTGTGAAATAGTGTATTTTACTCTGAAGTTTATTTTGAAGCAACTCTATTTCTAGTGCAATTTTTTTCTTTAAGTAGTCAAGTTCTAGTTCTCCCCCTGATTTTGTTTTTTCAAAATACTCTATTTTCTGTTGAAGACTCCTAAGGGAACGAATATCACCCTGTGTCATTTGTGTCACACATGCCTCATGCAACAAATAAAAAGGAAAAGTTGTCTATACACTGCCCACCTCTGTATCACTGCTTTGTGCAGACTCTTCTGAATGCCTTTCTATACATGTGGACTCCTGTCAGAAATAATAGGCATAGGCACAAGTATAAATCAATTAAAGTTATTTATGCACTTGCAGGTATAGTCTACTTCCTCCAAAGGACAGTCATCTGAGAAGGTTCCTAGCCGCTTTCGATCTCAAACGGCTCATCACCACCGGTACTCACAAGTCAGGCAACCAACTGGACCTGGTTTACACACGCAACTGTATCACAGACAACATTTTGGTGAAACCTCTCCAAGTTTCAGATAATTTTCTCATTACTTTCAATCTACAACTCACTACCCATGCTCCACCAACCTCCCCACCATTTACTTTCAGACGAAACCTGCGCTCACTTTCTCCATCCCATCTTTCCTCTGCTGTGTCATCTTCTCTTCCCTCACCCTCGCATTTCTCATCTCTGGATGTGAATACTGCAACAGATACTTTATGCTCCATCCTAACCTCTTCTTTAGACAATATCTGCCCTCTCTCCTCTAGGCCAGCACGTGCCACTCCCTCTAACCCCTGGCTATCTGAGGTTCTTCGTGAACACCGGACCAAGCTCAGGGCAGCAGAGAGGAAATGGCGCAAATCAAAAGACACATCTGACCTCAGTAGGTATCAATCTCTGCTCTCTTCCTTTTCTGTTGATGTTCATGCTGCGAAATCTTCATATTTCCACAACAAGATCAACAGTGCCTCTAACACACGAACACTGTTCAAGACATTCAACTCTCTCCTCTGTCCACCTCCACCACCACCCACCTCCTCGCTAACTGCTGATGATTTTGCTAACTTCTTCACTAACAAAACTACAACTATCAGCAGTCAGTTCTCAGATTCACACACACAGGAACCCAGACTAACCTCTCCCGCAGCCAATATCCTTCTCTCCTCCTTCACTCCACTAACCGAGGAAGAAGTATCTAAACTACTTCTCTCCAGTCATCCTACCACCTGCCCTCTAGATCCCATCCCCTCACACCTTCTACAAGCCATCTCTCCCACACTTCTACCAGCTCTCACTCACATTATCAACTCATCCCTCCACACTGGCATTTTCCCTACAGTATTTAAGCAGGCTCGGGTAACTCCTCTGCTTAAAAAACCAACATTAAACACATCACTTCTAGAGAATTACAGACCTGTCTCTCTCCTACCATTCATTGCGAAAACACTTGAACGAGTTGCTTTTAACCAAGTATCATCCTTCCTGTCTCTGAACAACCAGCTGGATGTCAACCAATCTGGCTTCAAGAAAGGGCATTCAACCGAGACTGCATTGCTGTCGGTCACGGAAGCCCTGCGGATCGCAAAAGCTGCTTCCAAATCATCAGTTCTCATTCTCCTGGACCTGTCTGCGGCCTTCGACACTGTGAATCATCAGATCCTCTTGTCCGCCCTCTCATCACTGGGCATCACTGGAACCTCCCTCAACTGGTTCGAGTCCTATCTCACAGGCAGGTCCTTCAGGGTCACATGGAGAGGCGAGGTATCCAAAGCACATCAACTGACCACAGGAGTTCCTCAGGGTTCAGTTCTTGGACCGCTCCTCTTCTCCATTTACACCACATCACTGGGGCCCATCATACAGGCACATGATTTCTCTTATCATTGCTATGCTGATGACACCCAGCTCTACCTCTCATTTCAACCAGATGATCCCACAGTAGCTGCACGGATCTCAAGCTGTCTGGCGGACATCTCGGCATGGATGAAGGAACATCACCTGCAGCTCAACCTGGCAAAGACTGAGCTTCTCGTCCTCCCTGCTAATCCGTCTCTACAGCACGACCTCACTATCTAGCTAGATTCTTCCTCAATCACCCCATCAAGATCGGTCAGAAATCTTGGAGTAATCTTTGATGACCAGCTGACCTTCACAGACCACATTACAAAGACAGCTCGATCATGCAGGTTTGCTATGCACAACATCAGGAAGATCAGGCCTTTCCTAACTGAGCATGCAACACAACTTCTCGTCCAGGCCCTGGTCATTTCTAGGCTTGATTACTGCAATGCTCTTCTGGCTGGACTTCCATCATGTGCAACTAAACCTCTACAAATGATCCAGAATGCTGCAGCCCGTCTTGTCTTCAACGAGCCCAAAAGGGCCCACGTCACTCCTCTGTTCATCTCTCTGCACTGGCTACCACTCGCTGCTCGCATCAAGTTCAAGGTGTTGACGCTTGCTTACAGATTGACCACTGGTTCAGCTCCCTCCTACTTCCACTCACTACTACAAGTCTACATCCCTACCAGAAGCCTACGATCGGTCAATGAGCGGCGGCTTGTGGTACCGTCACAGCGGGGCACAAAATCACTCTCCAGAACATTCTCATTCACGGTTCCATGCTGGTGGAATGATCTCCCCATCCTCATCCGGAATGCAGAATCCCTGACAGCATTCAAAAGACAACTGAAAACTCATCTCTTCCGGGAGCACTTAACATAAAAAATAAAAAAAATAAAAAAACTTTCCTTTTCCTTTAAATCCTTGCTTGCCTGGCTTATGCTACTCCGAGCTATGTCTGAACTTTGTATTTTGAGCACTTCTTGCGTTGTTTCTGCCTCTTCACGATGACTCGCTTGGTTTAGTCCTCAGTTGTAAGTCGCTTTGGATAAAAGCGTCTGCTAAATGACTAAATGTAAATGTATTTTGCTTTCACACATAAACTTTGGTATTTTGTCATAAACTATTGTATACTACAACAAGTCTGAGAGGTTTTATGTAAAAAAATAAACATAAATGTTTGTTTTATTGAAAATGTGTTTATTGACAAGACAGGTTCCTGAGCAGATCCTGTGGCAGTTTGTGGCACAGTGTATTGCGAGCACAATAATACACAGCTGTGTCCTCACTGTTGAAGTTTTGTCCTGTTAAAATGACTGCATTGCTGGAAGATTCAGATGAGAAATTGATCTTATTTTTCAGTGAATCTTTGACACCTTTGCTACTGGAACTATAGAAATATTCAATCCATTCCATCGGTTTTCCACTTGAATGTCTGATCCAGTTTGTGGAGCCACCGCCTGAGGCTGAATATCCAGTGATCTTACAGGCGATGGTGAACGTTTCCCCTGTTTTTACTACCATGACAGGAGGCTGATTCAGCTCAATACAGAAAAGACCTACAATCATTGAAGCATTATATCAGTAATACAAATTGAGCTCCGGTTTCTATGTTTATAATTTTTGTGTGTGTTGAGCTGAAGATACTTACAGGGTGCAGTTGCCAAAACCAGCAATATTGAAAAGCAGTACATGATTCTGATTTTCACTGTGGCTCTGTAAAACACTAAGAGCCTTTATTATTACAAAGATATCCCAGCCATTCCAGTGCTTTTCCAGTGGGTTGACGTATCCAGTTAATGCAGCTTGATTCTGAAATCCTGCAGGAGATGGAGAATGACTCTTGAAGTTTCACAACCAAAGATGATGGAGGTTGAGTGAGCTCGACACAATAAACACCATCTGAAAACAACAATGAAAGAATGTGTTAATTATGTCTCAAAACACTTAGGCTGTTAAGACCTTAATTTGGTGCTTTTAGAGTTTAAATAAACCATAAATAAATCAGTGAAGCTCACATGATGCAGCTGCTAACATTTTAAATGCCATAATAGGTGCCCTTTAAGGACTGCTGCATCTAGATCATGGCTAAACTCTCCTTGCTGCAACCACACCGTGACAGGAGCATAGAATGATAATGTTTATATGGTTGTTTTCATATTTTTGTACAGTACTGTAGTTGAATTTGTCACTGTGACTCTCTTGCACAATAATATACAGCAGTGTCTTCATTCTTCATATTATTCATCTGCAGATACATCTGTTTCTTGCTGTTGTCTCTGGAGATGGTGAACCGTCCCTGAACAGACTGAGAGTAATATATATAACCACCTCCAGATGAGATGTACGCCAGCCACTCCAGACCTCCTCCTGCAGCCTGTCTGATCCAAGCCAAGTACTGGTCACCACTAAATCCAGAGGCTGTACAGGTAAGTCTGTGAGATCCTCCAGGTTTAATGACCGCTGACTCCGACTCAGTCAGTGTCTGACACCAACAGACTGAAAAATGAACAGTTCAACATTAACATTTACAACAGCACACATGAATATATGTCTGATTGTCAACAGGTTTTCAGGAGCCTTTCTTACAATCTGTGAGAACAAACATGAAGATAAAACACAGTTTAGACACAATATCCATTGCCATGTTATAAAAAGAGGAACCTGATGTAGGGAAGTAATAAAAAAGTTTTGTGTCTGTAGATGAAGAGTGGGGGCTTTTAAAGGGAGAAGGAGAAGTAGGTTTGCATAGGCTGCCCTCTAAAGGTACATTTACATTTTATGTGTCCTTATTAACCTTTGTAACCATGTCTGCCTTTCAACGTATTGTTTTGTAAGCTTACTATTATTGATTCTGCACTGTTTAGAATGAAAACCTTTTCAAAAGATAATCATTAATAAATCACACAATGCTGAATGCTGAAATTAAAAATATATATATATATTTACAATTATATAGCTCTCCTAAAATCCACTGTCATCTCCACAGTCTTCTTGGGATTTAACTCCAGGTGATTTTGATTGCACCATTGAACAAGCTCCTCCACCTCCTGTCTGTAGGCAGATTCATCTCCGTCCCAGATCAAACCAATGATAGTTGTGTCATCAGCAAACTTTAAGAGTTTCACAGACGAGTGCTTTGAGGTACAGTCATTGGTATAGAGGGAAAAGAGCAGTGGGGAGAGAACACACCCCTGAGGAGCGCCGGTGCTGATGGACTGGGGTTTGGATGAAATGCTCCCCAATCTGACATGCTGCTGCCTATCACTCAAGAAACTGTTGATCCACTGGCAGGTGGAGGCAGGCACTGAGAACTGGGTGAGCTTCTGATGTAGGAGTTCAGGTATAATGGTGTTGAACGCTGAGGAGAAGTCAACAAACAGGATCCTAGCATACGTCCCTGGGGAGTCGAGGTGGTGCAGTATATATTGCAGTCCGATGTTAACAGCATCATCTGCAGACCTGTTTATCCTGTAGGCAAACTGCTATGGGTCCAGCTGGGGGCCTGTAATGTCCTTCAGATGGCACAACACCAGTTTCTCAAAAGATTTCCTGACCACGGAGGTCAAGGCGACAGGCCTGTAGTCATTTAGTCCTGTGATGGAGGGTTTTTTGGGAATTGGAATGATGGTGGACCGTTTAAAACAGGAGGGCACTTCACACAACTCCAGAGACCGGTTGAAGATCCGCGTGAAAATCGACGCCAGCTGGTCCGCACAGGCACGCAGGCAGGATGGGGAAACGCCATCAGGGCCGGGGGCCTTTTTGGGCTTTTGCTTCTGGAACTGCCGACACACATCATTCTCACAGATTATCAACACAGGTGGGGGGAGGGTGTGAACTGTTGGGGAAAAACCTTCAGTGCGTGAGGGGTGTGATAATGATAATGGGTGCCTTTCAAACCTACAGTAGAAGTCATTCAGGTCATCAACCAGTCTGAGATTTCCTGCAGGGTGAGGGGATGGGCTCTTGTTGTTAACATTTTGATCTTTTATTTTTTTATTAAAGAATTGTTTTTATAGTTTACAATATCAAAACCGTGGTACAGGAGTCTCATGGCAGCACATAGAATCATCCATCAACTGGTCAGGTGAAGGGTAATAGCAACAAAAACAAAAAACAAGTGTCAAGAAATAAAAACATTCAACATACATTCTCAAGAAAGTTCCAAAGAAGGGACCAAATATGCCAGAAATCGTCTCGGGTTACGTCTGTAACCCTCGTTCCCTGAGAAGGGAACGAACGCTGCGTCGAGAATCGACACTATGGGGAATGCCTTCGGCATGACGCGTCTGAAGTCAATAATTCAATCTTGATTGGCGTAGCGCAATCGCGTCACTCGTGACGTCGCATGTGACGGTGATCCGGAAGCTATAAAAGGTCACAGGAAACAGTGAATGTCAGCTTCTAATAGGTCAAAGCAAGTCGTTCTCAGGGGCGCGAAAAGTGTGGCCGAGGGACGCAGCGTTCGTTCCCTTCTCAGGGAACGAGGGTTACAGACGTAACCCGAGACGTTCCCCTCCGAGGGAACTCCGCTGCGTCGAGAATCGACACTATGGGGAACGAAATGCCCACTGCGCCACACTGAGAGGATACGCCCTGGTGTGAAGCATCTGGCACACTCACGGACGATAGAAATGAGAAGGCAGATCCAACCTAGATTGTCATAAGGTTTGATGTAAGAAGGGTAGGTCTGGAGCCGGTGGCTCAACGGACCCCATGGATGGGAACCCCAGACAGTAAAGGAATATTAGATGAGAGGTGAAGGCCAAAGCGCACCACGTACATCGTTTATGAGAGGTTTCCGCAGATAACCAACTGTCTAATTGATAAAAGGGGAATAGCTCCTAGCCCTTGATACATATCTAGATAGATTTGACTCCTTACAGCCTGAGGCCTAACATAGGGCCCTCAAGGCTATGACCTTGACCATCCGACACATGCGATGGAGGATGGATTACCTGAAGAATCATGATATTGCCTAAAGGCACCTCAGTGTCAAGGCAGAAATAAAGTAGAGTGGCTCCTACGTCATCACGTAAGAGGGGGCAGCACCACCACTCTTCCAGGGAGCAGGAAGCAGACTCAAATAGATTCTTATATGATGAATTTCCGAAGAATCATGATACTGCCTACAGGCACCTCAGTGCCAGGGCAGAAATAAGGTAGAGTGGCTCCCACATCATTAAGTAAGGGGGGGCAACACTCAACAGATTCTTATATATTCTCATATATCGCATCCACAGGACATGGCGGGTGCCAGGGATAACCCGTCAGCCTGATGCCAATAGGCTGGATGACAGGATTCATCCTCCAATCTACAGGAACATGGAGTTTTATTGGGAATGTCCGTACATGCTCACCCTTAGAGGCTTGCGGAGGGCTCTGAGGCCGCCACAGAGGCCCTAAACGTGAACGGGCGATCCCGTTAGAGAACAGAATGGAACACCAGTACTGAAGCCAGCGGGCAGTAATTAACTGGGTTCAATGCTGTCACTAACCAATATCTAGTTCCTAGTAGAGTGGGGTTCTAGAATGGATGACCTAACCACCTCGGTGGAAAGGGCACTTATTTACCGGTTAGACCCCCTCAGGGGCCAGACCCATAGTCTCCATAACTCCGGCCGTAGAAGACATATTGTACCAACGGCCTGTGAAAGAAAATCTCTCCTAATAGGGACTTGCCAGGGAGGACTCACCAAGAGACTAAAAAGGTCCGAAAAACAAATTCGGGCCAGCCAGTACGGAGCTACAAGGAGTAGGCTCACACCGTACCTCCTGACCCTTTCTAGAACCCCAGGGAGCAGAACGATCAGGGGAAAGCGTACAGACGTGACCTAGGCCACATCTGTACCATGGCATCCAGGCCCAAAGGAGCTGGATGTGAGAGAACCAGGGCGGGCAGTGAGTGTTCTCATGAGAGGCGAACAGGTCAACCTCCGCCTGGCCAAACTCTCTCCATATGAGCTCAACTACTTCAGGGTGGAGTCGCCCTTCCCCGGGCCTCAGCCCCTGCCTCGACAGGATATCTGCTCCCACATTATCAACCCCAGGAATATGAATGGATCTGACAGAGATACATTTATCCTGGGACCACAGAAGGATCTGATGTGCCAGTCTAGAAAGACGGCGCGATTTCAGACCTCCATGGCGGTTGATATAAGAGACCACCGACATATTGTATGTCCTAACAAGAACATGATGACCTCTGAGGTCTGCCAGGAAGTGCCTCAGGGCAAGAATACGGCCAACATCTCCAAGTGATTAATATGCCATGAGAGATGATGGCCCCTCCAAGCACCTCGGGTGTAACGGCCCTCCATAACCGTACACCAGCCTGTGAAGGATGCATCCGTGGTCAAAGACTTTCTCTGACACGGTGCTCCCAGAACCGGCCTTGAAACAGGAACCATGGTTTCTTCCACATGACCAAAGAACGAAGGCATCTGCGCGTTACTTTGATCGTGCGAAAAGGGTTCCCCCTCGGGGAAAACCCTCTGGTCCGGAGCCACCACTGCAAGGTCCTCATATGGAGCAGACCAAAAGGAATTACGATGGAAGCTGCCACCATGAGGCCTAAAAACCCCTTGGGTGTGTTTGACAGTGATGGCCTGGCCTAACCTAATACTCTCCATTGTGGTTAGGATAGTATTTGTACGAGCAGGAGACAATTGTGCCCGCATCGTGACTGAGTCCCACTCTACTCCCAGGAACGTAGTTCTCTGAAGAGGAGTTAAGGAACTTTTCTTTACATTTTAGTCTCAACACCAAGCACCTCAGATGACGCAAAACAACATCTCGATGTTGAATCGTCAGTTCTTCTGACAGCCAGTTTAATGAGCTAGTCATCTATATAATTTAGGATACGAATCCCCTGAAGTCCCAAATGGAGCAAGGGAAGCATCCATACATTTAGTAAAGGTGCGAGGAGATAAGGCTAGGCCAAAAGGAAGAACCCTGCAATGATAAGCTTTACCCCCAAAAGCGAATCTAAGGAACCTCCTATGATGTGGGATGATGGAATATGAAAATAAGCATCCTAAGATCTATCGTCACAAACCAGTCCTCGGATCTGATTTGTTGAACGATCAAGGTATAGTTAGCATTTTGAATTAAAATCTCCTCAAAGATTGTTCACTATCCTTAGATCTATAATGAGACGCAGCCCACCGTCCTTTTTAAGAACTATGAAGTAACGGCTGTAGAACCCGGACTCCTTCTGGTGGGGGACTTGTTCCATCACCTGTTCCTGATCAGGAGATACCAGTGTATGAATAACACCACTGAATCTAGGTGGTCTATACTGGAACTGGATTCTATATCCTTTCTCAACTGTATTCAGGACCCACTGAGATATATTTTGAAGGCCCTTCCAGGCGTCTAAATAATCTACTAGGGGGATCAGTCTCTCAGGACTGACCCCAGGAGTCGTAATATTTTCGGTGACCTGAAGCACTTTTCTGGCAGGAACTAACCGAATAATTTTCTCTACAGGCCTCATGAGAGGTAGCGAATGAGTTAGATGTTACAGGAACACTGTGTTTAATACATTCGCTGGAAGTCGATGCGTCCCGAGGCGCACTTGGCGGCGGGAAGCAACATCGATTCCCTGAAGGCTCCGCGGGGTGTCCTTTTCCCCGATCCCCAAGGGATTTAGCCATAAATGTCTCTCTGAGACGACTAGTGCTGCATAGGGCTCTCCAGATGGAAGGCTCTTTCGGTTTCGTTCTCGACACCCTGAAGCGGAAGACCGGCAGGGAACGATCGAAAACAGTTTCCGATGAGCGGACGCGAACACTGCCTGGCCGCAAGCCTGTGGGGCGGACAGTGCAGCATATGTTCGCTGGAAAACGATGCGTCCCGAAGTGCACTTGGCAGCGGAAAGCCGACATCGATTTCCTGAGGGCTCCCCGGAGGGGAGGCTCTTTCGGATTTGTTCTCGACACCCTGAAGCGGAAGACCGGCAGGGAATAATCGAGAACCGTTTCCGATGAGCGGACGCGAACACCGCCTGGCCGCAAGCCTTGTGGCGGACATTTTTTGAAGCGTGCATTCGCTGAAAACCGATGTGTCCCGAAGCGTACTTGACGCTGGAAACATCGATTTCCTGAGGGCTGCACAGAGCCCTGCTATTTTCGTCTCGTTTTCGATACCCTGAAGCGGAGGACCGGCAGGGAAAATCGACTTTCGACGTTTGTTGCTCATTTTCCTCAAAATTAAATGGAGCCATATTTAACACTTGAATAAGTGAAAAATTATCTGGATGGTAGACTGAATTAAAATATCTCACTTTTTAAAGACAGATATTTCACCATTTAAATTTCATAGAATTAAATGCAGCCATAATCCTAGACCCATCGCCATGCTTTCCCTAACAAATTCGAACAAAATTTTAGGGAAATGTCTGAGCTATCAGGGGTGATGCAATGTCGGGGAGAAATATCTCGCAAAATATTCCTCTACTCGAGGCATCACCTCATAACCATTCTCATTAGATGTAAATGTATACAAGGGGGAACATAAATGAGATGAACCTGATTCTTCCCACGATCTCAATACCTCAGTAAGGAGATCAGAGAAAAAGGGAAGGCTCTGACATGAAGATTGTTACTAGGTCTGCAGGAAGCGCTCATTCATTCATTTTTTTTTTTGGTCGCTTCCTGCTTATTAACTGGCCATAAAACATTTGATTTAGCCAGTGCCCTGGTTTACAACCTCCAGAAACTCCTCAATAACGGGAATATGGGGTGGCGAATCCCCATATCCACATGATTCTGTGTAGAGAATATCTAACTCAAGAGCCAGATAAATCAAATACCGGGTCTTTAACACGGTCGGAAGAAGCCGCAGTGCGGGCTTCCGAGCCGTGCGCGAGACCAGTGAAGCTGGTACATAAACACTGAGAAAGGGTCGCAACCGTCTCAGTATTATATGCCGGCCCCACGTGCGAATCCCATGCATACAGGCGGCGCGCTGACTCGACAGACGCGAGACCTGATGCACTGGAAACGCGAGCCTGATCTATTTGATCGAACAGGCTCAAATGGGAGCGGAGCTTTTTTTTTTTTTTTTATAGGTAACTGAATAACACTTTGCACACAACAGCGCCCTCGAGCGCTGTCAGTGCATGCTCCGCTCCCAGACAAACTTCACAGAGTGTGCGTCACCCTCGCTTAAATATCAGGCAAGGGGACGCACATTCTGAATAGTTTCTCCTTATTGTTCGCTATAATATATATAGTCTATATATATCAGAGTGACAGACAACACCAAATAAGACAAACAGGTTGACACAGAAAGCTTGCTGAAGACCAGAAGCTGACATTCACTGTTTCCTGTGACCTTTTATAGCTTCCGGATCACCGTCACATGCGACGTCACGAGTGACGCGATTGCGCTACGCCAATCAAGATTGAATTATTGACTTCAGACGCGTCATGCCGAAGGCATTCCCCATAGTGTCGATTCTCGACGCAGCGGAGTTCCCTCGGAGGGGAACATTAGACCTCCGGCGTAAGTCGCATGTTAGATTTTCTAAAGGAAGGAAAAGAGCATTCAATTTGATTCAACCACATATTAACAGAATGGACATGAAGAGTGGACCACAACAGAAGTGTACATTTTCTCGCTGAGTAGTTACAAAGATGTAAACGACATTCTAGATCATGGCTGAGGTGTAATTCAGCTTTACAATTCAGGAGATAGATACTCGGGGATAGAGCAAAAGATTTACCAATGACCCTCTGAACGATTTTATGTATTTCTTTCAGTACACCTTGATCATTTCACAGCTCCAGAACACATGCATCACTGTGCCAATATTAGACTTATTGAAACACAATTGGGAAACATTAGGACAAATCTTATGGAGACGAACCGGTGTTAGATAAGTCTTGTAAATGAACTTAAGGTTTTGCTCATGATTCGATATTGAAGCGCCTCTAAAGATGACACCGGAGCAGACCGATTGCCTCATCACTGAAATTTGTTTCAAAGTCTTCCTCCCATTTCAGTTTCAGAGGGTCAAAGGAGGAAGGGCCGACATTAGAAAACATAGTATACAAAATAGAAATCTTCCTTTTGTTTTTTTATATCAGATATATCAAAGAGTATTCTGTCGTAGAAACGGGCTGGGTCTCTTTGAAATAAATGTTTTATGGCACCCTTTTATTCAATACTTTTTGCAATCTCCTTTTGCCAAGATAACAGCTCTGAGTCTTCTCCTATAATGCCTGATAAGATTGGAGAACACCTGACACGAGATCAGAGACCATTTCTACATACAGAATCTCTCCGGATCCTTCAAATTCCCAGGTCCATGTTGGTTCACTCTTCTGTCAGTTCATCCCACTCATCTTCTGTAGGGTTTAGGTCGGGGGACTAGGATGGCCATGGCAAAAGCTTCATTTTGTGGTCAGTAGCTATGTTTCAATCCACCTATTTTTATGTGCAAGGTTTGTTGTTCAGGAAAGGAGGCCGGAACCAGCAAACATTTCAACACTTTAATAATCAAATAAACCAACGCAAAATGAAAGTAAAGCGGCAGGCCCATACGGCCGACTGCCGCACACACATAAACAAAACATAATGTAAATTTCCCAGGCCTGGTCCTCTCTTGTCTTTCCCTGTCATTGCTCCTCCTTTTATTCATCCAGATCACCTTCCGTGAGACTCCAGGCCCATTATAAGAAATAAAGAAGAGGCTTGAAATAAAAAATTTATCTGTTTGGTATTTGCTATATCTAAACAAGAAAATATAAGAAAAAAAAAAAAAGAAAAAAAAAAGAAAAAATAGGCCCACATCATTAAAGATCCAGCAGTATTTAGCCGTGGTCATGGGGTATTTCTTTTATAAATATACCCTGTTTGCACCAAACCCATCTGCCAAAAAGCATTTTTTGTTTTGTTTCATTTGACTAGAAGCCAGCCCTGTTTCTTCCAGTCGCGTCTGACAACTGAATATGCTGGAGTTTGTTTTTGAATGAGAGCAGAGGATTTTCCTTGAAACCCTCCAAAACAATATGTGGTGATGGTGCTGAATATATCAGAACTATATTCTTTGGTTTTACTCATTGCGATGGATGATTACGGGAATTTGGCCTTTGTGACTCCTCATATTTATACTCATGTGGAGCAAGAAGTCAAGGCTGGAAAATGTCATGTTCCTAGTCACCCTGCTGTGCTAAAAATATATATTTCTTAAAAAATTTATGGGAATACTTCAGAGATATTATACTATTATTACTATGCCAATAATTGTGGCCAACATATATTTAATGATGTGATCATGATTATTTGAATGAAAGATCAAAAGGATAAACAATGCAGATTTATTATCACAGTCATCTTTGATCATATTTACCAGGGGTGCCAATCATTCTGACCATGACTGAGTCATCAATTACTAAATTCTCCAACAGATTTAACAAGCATTAAGACTTAAAGGTCACTTATTTGTCTGCATTAGATCAATGCTTACAATG
Organism: Semotilus atromaculatus; assembly: GCA_031834385.1. Classification (NCBI taxonomy): domain Eukaryota; kingdom Metazoa; phylum Chordata; class Actinopteri; order Cypriniformes; family Leuciscidae; genus Semotilus; species Semotilus atromaculatus. Next base: position 20,713,105 of record JAULUF010000005.1, on the reverse strand, counting down.
AATTATGTTCATGTAGAAAGACCTCCATTAAGAAGTATGTTAAGGATTTAAATCAATATATTTATAAAGTAGTTTGCTGAATTTTAGGGAAGTGTACTGAAAACGTGCTCTTGAGCCTTCATAAATCACATGATTAGTTTTTGTTCAGCCCTGCAGTCTTTTGTCTTACTGTGAATCTCTGGCACAGTAATAAACAGCTGTGTCTTCAGTCTTCAGGCTTTTCACCTCTAAATACAGCATGTTTTTGTTGGCGTCTTTTGTGATGGAGAATTGGCCCTGTAAAGACTGAGCATAATATGCACTTGAGCCGGTGTCTATAAATCCAATCCACTCCAGTCCTCTCCCTGGTTTCTGACGGATCCAGTGCATCCAGTAGCTGCCCATTGAGAATCCAGAGACACCGCAGGACAGAGTGACTGATTCTCCTGGTCTTTTCACCACAGAATCTGAGGAGCTCAAAGACTGACCATTAACACCTGAAAACAGATAAAAAATAATGTTAGATGATTTAGAACAATGAAATAATAATCTACTACAAATGGGAGTTTCTCACATGCAATAATCATCAGTAGGAGTCCATATAGTAGCATCTCCATTACAACAGAAAAAGGCAGTGAAACAGTTATAGTTAACACTGCAGCTGTTTTAGTCTCTGAACACATGCACTGACTGAAAGTTCAGCTTATAACACAAGGAGTCTGGGAGATGTTGACCCTTCCCACAAAATGATTTGCATCTTTTGAGGTTTGCAGACTTAGACATAGTTTAATGCAGTATTAAATTCTGCAAATTATTACAGTAGACAAGGGAAAAATCTTGACCAACATTTGATAAATGAGAAAAGATATATTACTTTATCAGTGTACACATTTGTTCTGTAATTTATTCATGGTGTGTTGTTTGTTATTGAGTCAATGTTTCAGAGATGCATCCAGAGCACCAGAGCATCTACGGCATGTAAGGATGCTGGTTTTTAGAAGGCAGCTGTCTGACTCTGAGATGGGAACATGGTTTGTGTAACACATTATTAGCTGTTTGATAATGTAGTCAAGCAAAAGACTAGGTTCAGGTTCAGGTTTATTGATATAGCCCATTTCATACACAGAACGGTAGCCCAGTGTGCTTTACATAATCATAACAATTTAAGATATAGTTAAAATGTCACATCAATCAATTCACAATTTATGTCACATCAATCAAACATCAATCAAAATATATAGTTAAAATGTCACATCAATCAATTCAAATAATACATGTCACTTCACAGAGAGCTTACAGACCACAGGTACAAAGGAAAGTTAGTCGAAGGCTTCATAAAAGAGTTTTGTTTTTAGTCTAGATTTAAAAATAGAGATAGTGGGAGAGGTCTTAATGTCTAAATAGAATACCTATCCTTTGCCGCTGATGTCTTCAGCCTTCGAGCGATTGCAGGGATTTACGTAACGCTTATCATTTGGTCCGCATAAGGGAGGGTGATGAATGGAAGACTGCGTTTAATACTCCCAGGGGGCACTTTGAATATTTGGTCATGCCTTTCGGGCTGTCCAACTCCCCAGCGGTTTTCCAGGCACTCGTCAATGACGTGCTGAGAGATATGGTTGACCAGTTCATACATGTTTACCTGGATGACATATTGATGACATCTCTCCAGGAGCATGTTCAGCACGAGTGCTGCAGAGGTTGCTAGAGAATGGGCTTTTTGTCAAGGCGGAGAAATGTGTTTTTCATGCACAGTCTGTTCCTTTCCTAGGGTACATCATCTCGTCTGAGGGAGTACGTATGGATCCTGACAAGCTTAAGGCTGTGATAGATTGGCCAAGTCCAGATTCCCGTAAGGCCCTACAGAGGTTTCTGGGGTTCGCCAATTTCTATCGCCGTTTTATTCGCAATTTCAGCCAACTAGCCGCTCCTCTGACTGCCTTGACCTCCCCCAGAACGATTTTCAGGTGGTCCGATACAGCCGAGGCCGTATTCGCTAAACTGAAGAGTCGCTTTGTTTCGGCTCCCATTCTCGTTGCCCCTGATACATCACATCAGTTCGTGGTAGAGGTCGACGCGTCAGAGGTGGGGGTAGGAGCAGTTCTTTCCCAACGTTCTTCCACAGACGACAGGATGCATCTGTGCGCGTTTTTGTCCCATCGCCTATCACCTGCCGAATGTAACTATGACATTGGTAACAGAGAGTTGTTGGCAGTCAAGTTAGCGTTGGAAGAATGGCGTCACTGGTTAGAAGGGTCAGGGGTACCTTTTATCGTATGGACCGATCACAAGAACCTTGAATATATCAGAACCGCCAAAAGACTCAACTCTAGGCAGGCTCGGTGGGCACTTTTTTTCGGACGTTTTGATTTTTTTCTCTCGTACCGCCCGGGTTCCAAGAACATCAAACCTGACTCATTATCTCAAATTTTTGACCTGTCCGACCGCCTGTCTACTCCCGAGTGCATTTTGCCCGAGACCCTAATTGTCTCCACACTCAGATGGGAGGTCGAATCGAAGGTCTTGTCGGCCTTAGAAGGGGTAACGCCTCCGCCCGACTGCCACCGAATCGTTTGTTTGTACTAGAGGAGTGTCGGTCCGACGTTATTCAGTGGGGACATTGTTCCAACTTAGCGTGTCATCCAGGTGTTAACCGTACCAGCTTTTTGGTAAAACAACGATTCTGGTGGCCATTAATGGCTCGTGACATCCGCAGTTTTGTTTTGGCTTGCTCGATTTGTGCCACTGGTAAGACTTCCAATCGCCCCCCTGATGGGTTACTCCAACCGCTGTCAGTCCCTTCGAGACCCTGGTCCCACATCGCACTAGATTTTATTACCGCCCTCCCGCCCTCCCAGGGCAAGACGGTTGTTTTGACGGTCGTGGACTGGTTCTCGAAGGCGGCTCACTTCATTCCCTTGCCCAAATTACCCTCAGCCAAGGAGACAGCGGTTACTGTCATAGATCACGTCTTTCGCTTACATGGCCTCCCGATGGACGTGGTATCTGACAGAGGTCCCCAACTTGTGTCCAAATTTTGGCAAGAATTTTGTAAATTACTGGGGGCGAGTGTCAGTCTGTCTTCAGGGTTTCATCCCCAGAGCAATGGTCAAACTGAGAGAGCCAACCAGGATCTGGAGAGAGTGCTACGATGTTTGGTCTCCAAGAATCCTTCCTCCTGGAGTCAACAACTCTCAATGGTGGAGTACGCCCACAATTCGTTACCAGTGTCATCCACAGGCCTTTCTCCGTTTGAATGTAGTTTAGGTTACCAGCCACCAGTTTTTCCCAGTATGGAATCCGAGGTCGCGGTCCCCTCTGCTCACGCCTTCGTCCAGAGGTGCCGCCACACTTGGAACAGAGCCCGTGAGACTCTTCTCCAGGTGGGGGCGCGCACCAAGGCTAAGGCCGATCGCCACAGGTCGAAGCCTCCCGTATACGTCGTTGGTCAAAAAGTGTGGCTTTCAACTAAGAACATTCCTCTCCGATCCGTCTCTAACAAGCTTGCGCCTAAATTTATTGGCCCGTTTACTGTCACCAAGATCATTAGTCCGGTGGCAGTCCGACTCAAACTTCCTCCTGCGTACAGGAGAATTCATCCCGCCTTCCATGTTTCTAAAATAAAACCCGTGTTTCATGCACGCAGTAATCCGCCTGTCCCAGTTACCCCCTGGCTGAATTAAAGCAGTACTGCCATTGTGCAGCATTTAAGTTGACTGAGTGGATCTTTGAGCTGGTGAGTGAGTGAGGTGGAGTATAACTTTTTTTAAGTTATATATTAATCTTTTTTTTAATAATCTCCATCCTGAAATACTCATGTATTAGTTGAATTAATGAAGGTAGAAAAAATAATCCAGTCCATTATTAATATAAGGGAATGTATGCTGAACAGATATACTTATACTTACAAGTCAAGTCATCTTCATTTATATAGCACTTTTAACAATGTAGATTGTTTCAAAGCAGCTTTACAGAGATAAACATATCATTTAAGATAACAGAGATTATTTTGGCTTTATAGCGGTTCTTGAATGATGTTATTTCTAGCTAAAGTTAGTTTTGATTGATTCACTTCCGGCGAAGTGATCATTTGTTATTAAATTAGGGGGGTGATAAGACGACGCTGTTCTCTCTAAACAGACTGTAAACGCGAACCTGTGATAAACGCTGATGGCGTTCACATGCGCATTAAGAATTGATTCTATAGTTATGTGTGTTTGAATATATCTGCGCAGGTTTGTAATTCCTTTCAAACCATGCCTAAACAAACTACTTGTCTTGCCTATAAATTTGATTCAGAATTGTATTTTATTTTATCGCTTCGGGGTAGGTGTGCGAACCGAATTTTCCCACAACGCTTTATCTGTAGAGTGGGAAAGGGATCCTCCATAGGGAGAGGCTAGTTGGCACTTCAGGACTGCATTGTCATCGGGTCCAGGCTGTAGAGACTGAACGGACAATCATTAATTCTCTTTTATTAAATCATTAACTCACAAGAACAAAGAGCCTTAACTAACCACATTCCAGCGGCCATGTGGTCAACTGATACGGACTTCTCTTAAACAAACCGGCCTTGATTTACTCCCCCCTGGCGGAAATCGGGCGGGAGAAGCGAAAAACAGATGTTTCCATTGTCTCCTCTCACCACGTGTGCTCAATACACATCCACGCAAACGCACATATGAACACGCACGCACCCATGCAGGAAACATGACTTTCCATATATTAAATTGTTACTAAAACATATCCGATGTGTCGAAATACATGTAGGAGAACTGTAATGTGTAAACTTGTCCTAAGAATGTCATCATGCGGGTAAGAGAATTATAAAATGCCTGTACGTATGCGTTAAGAGGTAACTCTGCAGTATTATGTCTGTGACGTGTGATGTTTGATATCATTACAATCCTCCAAATCTGATCTATCTATTAAGCTGTATATCAATATCGTGAAATGTATAATCACAAGTATATGTTTCTTTTGAAGTAAGCTTAATTTTCTCGCGTGACTCATCCGATGCAAATCACCCTCTGGCGACGCTGTGTCTGGTTGTAGCTCGCCTATTGACACGTTTAGGGTCCGAAATTGTTTACACAAATGGCCATAAAAATGCGGACCTAGGTTTTTCAAACAGATTGCTATCACTTAACACCCATCTCTGCGGAGAGAACGAAGCCAGATGTGTGAAATGAAATCGCACGCACACACATATCCACGCTCGCACCCACGGATACACGCACACACACACCTATAGACACGCGCCGATGCATTCCTTAGGGAAAACCCAGAGAAATGGGTGATTCTAAGAGAAATATGATATATTCCTGTATTCTGGTATATTCTTGTTTGTGTATCATGCCAATTAAGATTGTTAGTTGTGTAGTTAAAACTCTAAGGGCCTGTATAAAGAGCCTAAGAGCATATATTCACTTGTATGCGCGTCAAACACGTCTTTCATGATAGCAAATGAAAGCTCCCGACGTGGTCTAACTAACCATATAAACGAGGTTCCGTTAAAATGTACTCTGCTATGTTTTTCCATCTCTGTAATGTTTCTGACCATATTCATACCTGCCATAAATCCGAAAGTTGGGCGTTCCGACAAGACAAAGGCCACGGAACCCCGCCAAATCAAGAAAGGATCTCATTGGAGAGGTCTTTCCAAAGTGGGCGTGGACTCTTCCCGGTAAAAGGCCGTGCAGCAGTTCATTCACTCTCTCTCGCGCTGTGTATCCTGTCCCAGATGTAACCTTTGTAACGAATGTACATCAATAATAATATACATAAAATGTATTTAAGGGGGGCCGGAAGGCCAATTTAGCTCAAAAGGAATGATTCATCGATTTGCAATGAATCTTGACCGAATCACTATGGAACCGAGCAAATGACTCGTTTAGAGTTCATTTGAACGGGCCGTAATTATAACCTTGGCACAGATATAAATATCCAATCTATAGTGAAACACTATGTATTAGCAAGGTAACTTTAGATCGACAGTACAAGACATTAAATGTGCAAGCACAACACAAGGCAAATATCTTTCCAAAATATAAACAAGACTTTATTGATTATCCTAAAACATAAAACTAATATCTAACACAAACACACGCACACGCATTCATACAAGTTGCAGAAAGAAAGAGAGTGAGGAAAGAATGAGTTTTAAGAGTGAGATAGTGAAATCCCAAGTTTCTATATGCACTTATAAGACATGACCTGAACGAACCATTAATCATTAATTTAACCCTTCTATCGTTTCTCAGGCAGGTTATTAGATATTACATTAATGCACCAGTTCAGTTAAGAGTCTGGAGTGTTACTTGCATGTCCTTGCGTGGCTTAGGGAATTCCCTGTTTGCGGTGCTTCGTCAAAGGGGTTTCCCGGCCGTGGCTTGGCTGGCTGTGCCTGGAGACGTCTTGGGGCGGCCAATCACGTGGCGTGTTGGCGCGGATGAATGAAGTCTTTGAAGTTGAAGCAGGCTTTGCAGTTGAAACGTTAACGAAACTTTGCAGCAAAACTTAACTTAGAACCGAGGCTCACAACGGAAAATAAAGGAAAACTTAGGAAAGAAAGAAAGTGAGACGAGTTAGATGGCTTGAAATGAAGCTGTTGAACCCGTTCTTCTGATCTTAATTTGGGTTCTTTGTCTCTATGCGTCTACATGGTTAGGCTACCACAACCATCGTCTGCTGTCTCCACCCGACTTGTTGTTCTGCCGAGACCTTTTCGAGAGAGAGAGCCCGCCCGACTTCTGTGTTCGGGTCTAAGATTTTAAACTCAAATGTTTATCCCGCCTCCTGGAGGAATTTGGACAATAAGATACTTGTAAGGTTGTTTGAGAAGGGGGTATTTTCCATCATCCCCCTCGCATCGTAAATCATGTGGTATCTGTGGTTTGCTTTACTCTGCAGCTGAGCAGAGGCTTTAGTTTAGACATAATTTCCATTTTAAGACCATAAACATTTTACACAGATTTCAATCAAGCCATCTTTTGAATTAAGGGCATACGATTCTTTTGATTGGAAGCACGGTACTCTTTCATTCATACCCACGGTTATAACACAATTACATGATTTATATGTGATCTAAGCATAATAGACACATAGGGGTCATATATTGTAGAAACACATAGAAATATGGTTGAACGATTATATTTGATTATATCAAGTCCATCAAGAATTGTTTTGGGATGAGTTTTATGGATTTTGATATGTAAAGTCTCGTGTCTCTGTGGGTTTTAATGGATCTCAACACTGAGGTCATTCAACGGTCTTCAAGAAGGGGGAAGTCTGTTTTACATCTCTGTCATGGGATCTCCTGACCTCGTGGCGTTAATTTAGTAGGTCCTATCCCGTGACATCTCTTGGTCCTTAAGAAAGAAGGGGTCTGTTAGTCGCAGGTGACCCCTGCTAGGGCCCTGAGCAGTACCATTTCTGAACAGATCTGTCTTTCACAATTACCAAATGTAGACAACATTATTCCTTTAGTTAAACAATAAAAGGTCTTTTTGGTTGTAGACTCTCTGGGTCTGGTGATTTGAATCTGGAATGTGAAGACTCTTTGTGGGATTATGTATGAAGTATGAACAAAATCACCCAAAAGCTTCAATTGTGTTTGGGTCCATTCTCGTTGTCGCTACACCTTCGTGTGCTTTCTTTTGTTCCTGTTTTTAGTTTGTCTTTGTTTTATTTTGCGTATAGCTAGTCTGTTCTCAGTGCGGTTCTCGTCCTCCGACCGAGTTACCCACGTGTGTTTCGTCAGTCTTCCAGCATCCCGGTGATAAGACTGTCTTTGCGCATACAGAACTGTTTTAGGACGTTTGAATTTCCCGCGAAACATCCACGCTCGGAAGTATCAAAGAAGTCCGCCTCCCATCTCCAGGACGCCGCACGCTCTCTTCTACACAACACCAGGTCTGAATGCAAGTGTTCCATCTAAAATTTAGACGCTTTAAAGTGTATCCTGTGGCTGTCTCTGAGGGTCTAATTGTGCTAGCAATTGTGTTTTCCTTATGTTTCTACGTTTCTTTTATTATTTGTTTCAGTCTACTTTGTTTATCTATATCTTTGTTTCACCTGTAGTGTAGTTTTGTTATTAAAAACCTCAGTTATACCTTATTGCCTCTGTTGTTGTTGACCACATAACAAAGCCTCTTTAATATAAAAGATCCTTGAACGCTACAATCTGATATTGTTAAGTGCACTAAACAGTGTCAGTAAAGTTAAGCTAAAATAGGCCACAAGCTATTGATAACTTCCAACCGAACAGCACGGCGGACGTGCGGACTGAGAAAGGGGGTTTCAATTGCTTTGGTACTTTTAAAGATCAACAGCCATCTGTCTGTGTAGGATGTATATTCCTAATTAATAATAATTTGTTGTGTTTAATTGTTATATACATACCCGAAGCAGACGTGTGCTGTATAACCCCTCGTGGGTTATTTATGTACGTAAGGACTCGGTTCAGACTATATTCGATAATTTGTTGATCATAGATTAATAACTGTTGAATATTCTTCCCCGAAATTAAAATTGACTAAAAAGCTTATGAACCGTTGAGCATTCCTTACAAGGCGAAGCTCCTTCGTCAGATCTGGATACGGCCTGGATCCGACAGGCTGGGGGAAAACCTCGGGATAAACAAAGACACTAAAATTAGCGTAGATGCCATTCTTCTTATGATGTAACGAGTACATCAGGATTTAAAGGAGCTGTATGTAAGAAATTTATTTCAATTAATCATAAATTTTCCCTGATATGTCACTAGACTAAGAAATCATGTTCATTTCAAATACTTATATCACTGACAACAGTAGTCCGGCCAGGATATTGTCATTTAAAAAGTGAAGTTGCAGCCCTCAACTGATGTTGATGTTGTCATGTTGTGTTTTGGTCTGAGCTCTACCCTCCACCGATCTACCAATCACGAAGTCTGTAGTGTTGCAGCATTCGGGTTGCCAGCTCTGCTCTAATTACCACAGCTGCAGCTATAAACGTGTCAAATCGGATCCTGCAGCCTATCTGGCAACCTCAAGTCAGTAATTTGAAAGTGATTGCAGTACCAGTTTTGGCCACAATCTTACATACGGCTCCTTTAAGGGAAGTGTTCCCAGTTCCGGCTGACCTAATCTATGCAGCCCAAACACTGAATTATAGAAGTCTATAATGTATTATGTGTATGCTAGGTCAAAGAGATGTGTTTTTAGTCTAGCTTTTTACTAGTCTAGCTTAGACTTGCATACTCAGACATACTGTGGGAAACAGATGTCATTATGATTAAAAATAAGGAATAATTTTAATATTAACATTGTTAGTGCCATAACTACATTAATAATTTTGTAATATTTTTCCTTATATTAAGAGTGATTATGGTTTTTGATAAAGGCATATTTTGTGTTATTTGTATGGTATCGCGAGATTTGATTTAGTTTTACGTGCTACGTACGTGTAATAATTGGAAGAAGGAAAAGGAAGAAGAAAGGGTTGGAGCTAGACAGTCTTTTGACCGTGAAAAGGATCGAATTCATGTTATTGGAACGTGAATAAGTATAATCTTTTTTTTGTTTGTTTTGTGTGTTTATTTGAGTTCTCTTAAAATGTAACCTGACAACGAAAAGTAAAGTTTACAAGACAAATTATGGATTCACGCGTCAAATCCTTTGTGCTACACCCTTATAGAAATGGCGAAGAAAGAAAAACGGCTCAGATCGCCATTACAAACATTAACATTCATATTAATATTTAATATTATGTTTTTGTTTTTAATACATTCAAAACACTCCAGACAGTCCTTATATCACTTCAGAGGCTCTTCCCTTTTTTCAGTGTAACTCAACCATGTCCACCTCATTTCTCATGAGTTTTTGAACAGCTGCCTGTATTAGTGTTTCCACAGTGTCTCTTGCACAGTAATACACTGCAGTGTCTTCAGTCTTCAGCTGATTCATGTGCAGATAGAAATTAGAGCTGTCCTTAGTTGCTGTGAACCTGCCCTGGACTGACTGAGCTGAGCTCTTAGCAGAATCTGAATAATAATAAATAATCCATTCCAATCCTTTTCCAGGTGCCTGCCGGATCCAATACATGTAAGTGCTACTAACAGTAAACCCACTGCAAGCACAGGTCAGTTTGTGGGAACCACCTGGAGACACAACTACTGACTGTTCAGACTGTGTGAGGACAATCTGAGAGTCAATACCTGTGGATAAACAAAAAAATTACAAATAATTAGAATCACGTATTTATTTACAATAACAAAATAGTTTATTTTGTCCAGGAAATATACTTACCAGACACTGCGGCCAGCAACAGCAACAGATACAAAGTGAACATGATTTATATCAAGGCTGAACTAGTGATGGGTTCTCCAGTCAACAGTGTCCTTGTTTAAATATAAAACAGGCATCAGATAATTTGCATAGAAACCCTGAATTAGCAAAAACTAGATAATGTGGCCATTGAGGTTCATTTCATGAACAATAGTGCCACATCCTGATATGGATATAACAATGTCCTTCTGCAGCATGAATAAATGTGATTATTTTCAAAGCAGGCAGGAGCATAAAACCTCATGAGTTCTATTAAAAACAGATGTGATGATGTGTTATGTTTATGTGAAAGTGAATAAATGACTGTAGTGAAGTTGTAGAGTTCAGTGTGCAGTAGTTGAAATACAGGCAAACAGATCAGCCCTTTTCAACCATTGAGCCATTGTTCTCACGTCTTTTAGCACAAATAGTGGATCAGACACCTATGAAATCAAAGGCGATTTTGAGTGATTCACACTCATGTGCTTTTTTGTTAATACATTGGATATTATTAAAATTCTGTTGCTTTTATATGAAAATAAATAAAACAAGACACCAAAAGTACTGCCTTGACACCAACAGATTGAAAAACAGTTCAACATTAACATTTAAAACAGAACTCATGAATAAGTCTGATTGTCAACAGGTTTTCAGGAGCCCTTCTTACATTCTGTGAGAGCAAACACAAAGATAAAACACAGTTTAGACACAATATCCATTACCATTTTATGTAATAAGTAACCTGATGCAGTAAAGTCACAAATTTAGAAGATAAATAGTCTGTTAATGAATACAGTGGGGGCTTAAAAGGGAGAAGGACAAGTTTACATAGGCTGCCCTCTAAAGGTATGTTTCTATTTTCTGTAACCTTAATAAACTCTGTAACCTTGTCTGCCTTTCAACATATTTTTATTCTTATTTACTAGTTCAGAGACATAGTAGCTAATTATGAATTTGTACAAAAATGTTGATATAGCTTTTCTTAAAGCTTCTTTACTTGTTGCGTGATTTCTGTCTGAAACCCTGTTCAATAGATCAGTATTTAAAGATATTCAATAATGTTAATGTAACATTTAACTTTCCAGTTGTTAAAAAAATCACACATTGGAATGCCATAGAAATCAGCTGCATTTTAATTTGTGAATGTTTTTTTGTTTTGTTGTTGTTTTATTGTTGCATGAATTCGGGCATGTTTGTAATACTTGTTGCTCATTTAGTTGTTTAAATAGGAAATATGACAGTTGAGTTTGCATTGATATATTTACTCATGCATGTGGACTAAAAGAGTAGAGAGGAGGTGTGTTCAAACAAAACTGGTTCATCATAATCACCAGTTATTCATTTAATGAGAAAGGGTGCACCCTTCTGGTGTCTGAATTATTTTTAACGGTAACACTTTACAACAAGGTACATTAGTTAACTACATTAGTTAGCATGAACTAATAATGAACTGCACTTATACAACATTTACTAATACTTTATTCAAATCTTGTTAACATTAGTTAACTGTGAACTAACATGAACAACATCAACAATGAACTGCTGTATTTTCATTAACTAACGTTAACAAAGATTAACAAATACAGTAACAAATGTATTGCCGGTTAGCTCATGTTCGTTAATACATTAACTAATGTTAACTAATGAACCTTATTGTAAAGTGTTACCTTTTAACTTTAACTTTATTACTTTCCATTTAGCAGAAGACACTTAAAGAAAACTGATTTACAAAGGCTAAAACATCACCTGACCTATTCCGTGTCCAAAAAAAAGTATTTATTGACATACACACTTTGATATTTTGTCATTTGGCATTATAATCTACACAAATTGACACTGCAAAGTGTAATATTATGTCAACAAATAAATTTTTTTTTATTGAAAATGTCATCAGTGAAGAGTTCTTGTGCAGGTACTGTGGCAGTTTGTGGCTCAGTGTATAGCGAGCACAATAATTGTCACGTCTTGTTTTGGTCCATGTTTCATGTCAGTCATGTTTCATATCTTGTCATGTGATTCCATGGCCCTCATGTGATCCTGCCATGTGTTCTGTGTTGTCATTGGTTGATTGTCTTGATTATGTTCAAAGGTGTCCCTTGTCTTGTCATTTAGCCTTGTGTATTTAAGCCCTCGTGTTTGTTCCTTGTCAAGTATTATTTGCCTGTAACCACTGTTGGTAAGTGTCATGTCATTGTTCGTAAGTGTCATGTCATTGTTCATGCTTTTGTTTTGAGTTTCATGCCATGCCTTTGTTTTAGATTTCATCTTGTTTAGTATTAATAAACTGCACTTGGGTTCTACAACTTGCCACCAGTGAACTTTCAATGTTGCAACAATACACAGCTGTGTCTTCATTGTTGAAGTTTTGTCTAGATAAAATGACTGCGTTGCTGGAGGATTCAGGATTCTTTTCGGTAACACTTTGGGCCCTATCTTGCACCCGGCGCAAATGACTTTGTACACTGACGCATGTATCATTCCTATTTTGCACCCGCGCAAAGCGGACTTTTCTCTCCACAGACACACGTCAGTTAACTAAGAAATACACTTGCGCTCCCGGGGCGGTTCAGCGCAAAGAGGAGGCGTGTTCCGGCGCAAACTTTCCCTCATGCTATTTTGCAGTTCCAGAAAACATTTGCGCCACTGACCAGAAAAAACCTAGTCTAAAGTCATTGGCGCGTTGCGCGTACATTCAGATGCTATTTTAAGCGCGCTTGCTTGGTCATAATACAAAGTGTGAACAACGCGCATACACTGTAGATTATTCTCTCATCTACACAGATGCATTTTCCTTTTTGCAAATGATACATTATTATAAGGAAAAATATTAAAACACGAGGGAAATTATTGTTGTCAAGTATATTTATATAGTGCTTTTCACAATAGAGATATCAAAGCAGCTTCACAGTATCAATATGTTGTGTCCATGACGATCGGAAAAATAGGCATAAAGCTTAGGCCTACATATTTACCCAAATTATTATATGCATGTATAACCGAAGCTAATTTTGGTGGGTTTGTCCCATCTCCAATGTCACTTCTCTTTCTTTTACGCCCTGACGAGAACATCGATCTCCTCGGCTGTGAACCGATTCTGAAGCGCTCCTGGTAAATGTAACGTTATAATAGTATTGCATGGAACAAGCGCACCTCGTTCATCATGCTCTTAAAGGGAATGTGATATGATGCTCTGATTGGTTTATTTCACGTTACGCCCAAACCACACCTATGAATAATGAAGCTACTTCAGACCAACCCCTTTTAGATTTGCGCCAGGCGCAAGAGGCATTTATCCCGCCGGGAAAATAGCAACAGCGCCGGGATCCGCCCACAAAGTTACTTGCGCTTTGCGCTTTGACACTTGCGTTTCAGATCGTGCGCTGAGTGCAAGATAGGGCCCTTTATTTCTATAGTCACTTTAGATGTTCTGCTAATTATAAGTAACATTTCAACTACATGTCAACTAACTCTCATTAGAGTATTAGTATATTATAGTAGACTGTCAGTAGACTGGTAGGTTATGGTTAGGTGTTAGGGTTCAGGTTAGGAGAATAAGTTGACTTGTAGTCGCCAAGTTACTTATAGTCAGTTGAATGTCTGTTGGGGGACCAACAAAATAAAGTGTCTGCAGATATTAAGCAGACAGTCTACTAATACTCTAATGACAGTTAGTTGATATGTAGTTGAAAAGTTACTTATAGTTAGTAGAATGTCTAAAGTGGACTATCAAAATAAAGTGTTACCTTTTCTTTTTTTTTTCCAGTAAATCTTTGACACCATTGCTACTGGAACAATAGAGCCAGCCAATCCTTTCCATTGGTTTTCCACTTGAATGTCTGATCCAATTTTGTGTAGTCACTGCCTGAAGGTAAATATTCAGTTGATATGAATGAATATCCATATCCAGGGATATCCTGAATATCCAGTGATCTTACTGGATGGTGATGGTGACCGTTTCCCCTATTTGTTTGTTTTTGTTTTTTTCTCGTGCAAAGGATACTCACAGGGTGCAGTATTGAAAAGCAGTACATGATTCTGATTTCACTGTGGCTCTGTAAAACACTAAGAGCCTTTATGTATGTGTGGCCCTGTTTACATGAGAGAAGGGTGGAGATTTGCATTGACGTAAAAATCTATATAATACAAACTGACCCTTCCTCTCTCATCATCATCCCTCCCTTTCTGAGTCATGTAGGGGAGCGCAGGGCACAAGTGTACAACGATAATTAAAAGAAAAAGGGGAACCAATACTTCATGTTGAGTATCTCTTTTGCCACTTAACTTTGTCTGACTTTTACAATGTTGGAATTTAAATGTCGAAGTATGATTTAATTTTTTTTGTTTTCACATTTGTTTACTATGGATTGAGCACTTGTTTGTTATTTTTAAAAATAGACTTTTTCATGCAATAAACGCTTTAAATGTATCTTGAGCTCGTATGTATTACTATTAATAATTTTGCATGCAGTTACCACACAAAAATATAAATTGCTAAACTGTGCAGCCCTTTCCTATATCTCTCATATTTATCCATAATAGGATGATTGGATAAGGGATGGATGTATGGATATCTATACAGATGCACAAACAATGTCAAACTATACAGACAAAATAGTACTGAATTGTTACACACAAGTGTTACAACTAACCCCTCTGTCTGTTACAATTAAGCCTGCATATGGGGTAAGTTGTAACATTTGCACTTCTGTCATTTCCAACTGTATGAAAATGGTAGCCCCTAGAAGAAAAACGTTGTTCATTTGTAGCAGAGATGTGTTTTTTTATTTTTATTTTTTTTTAACAAAATGTGTTAGGTTGTGTCCCGCTCTCCTAGCTGTCATGTAATGCACAATGGATATAAAAAGTCTTCAAACCTGTCAAAAAGGCTGTTTTTTGTGATGTTTAAAATTAAATGAGCATAAATCATGTCCGAACATTTGCACCTTTTAATGTAAAAAGTACAGCCGATATAATGCAATGTCACTGAAAACCGAAGTGAGACAATTCAGGGGGGGGATGTGAAAATTTTTTTTTTTTTTTTTTTTTGGGGGGTGAATTACTAACTTAAATGTGCACACCCCTGAACTAATAGTTAGTTGAGGCACTTTATACAGCACTCAAACTGTTTGGATAGGAGTCTATCAGCTTGAATATTTTTCTTGTCTTTCCAGAAACATTCCAGATCTGTTAAATTGCAAAGGCATCTCCTCTGCACATTTAATCTGAGTTTCTTCAAACAGATACAGTGACATGTTCTGGTGAGAGTGGGTACAGGACTGTTTTAGTAAGAGCCTCGTTCTGTTGTTAAGACGGACTCTAGAGAGCTATTCACTTGTTTTATGTTAAAAACATCACCAAACAAAAGAATAAGCTTTATTGAAATGTTTTTATTCAAATATTAAAATCTCCAGAAATGCTGTTTTCTAGCTCATCAATCATTCTTAAATGTGAAAATATCTCTTTATACTCTCTTGTCACTGTGTCTCTCGGGCACAATAGTACACAGCACTGTCTTCATTCTTCAGGCTGTTCATCTGCAGATACACCTGTTTCTGTTGTCTCTGGAGATGATGAACCGTCCTTGGACAGACTGAGAGTAATAAATATGGCTATCATATTTGATCAATGCCAGCCATTCCAACTCTTTTCCGTACTTCTGTCTTATCCAAGCCAATTACTGAATACTGTAAACCCTAACGCTCCTATTAATTGGTTTGAGTACAAACTTAAATTAGACTAATTAGTTCAGTCAAATTAACTTTTGAGTATTTAGTACTTTCTTTTTCTTTCAAGGTCACAGAACTGATATTTTAAGTAAACTTAACTGTTTCATTGTTTTGAGTTTTATGAAGTTATTCATTTTAATGTAGACAAACTTAAGTTTAACTGGGATTTGTATTTCCAAGCATGCTTTGCAAATGGCACTTGAAAGTGAGAGTAAATGTTAAAATTAAATGTAATATGTTTTTTTTTGTGCAAGATTAATGTTAAGTGGGAGATTAGTGACTAATGTTGTGTTATGCTAATTTGAAAGAATATCGGTTAATGTTGATTTTAGAAGAGTTACAAGTGGTGCATGCGGCTTGGTTTGAGAAACCAACCAATGTTAATGAAAATTTTACCTAAATGTAAGAATTAGTCTACTCAAACATTTCATGGTACGAACAAGTAAAATGTATGAATACAAAATTAAAATCTACCAGTTCTTAAACTCTCATTTTCTTTTCTTAAAAATTGAGCCAACTGATTGAATATTTTGAGTTTTTCCAACTTATTTGGGTTTACAGTTTATGCATTGTGGATCCATACAAGGTATAAAAAGTAAAGAACTCATATCTTTGTATTTCAAAATCTAATTTTAAGTTCTTATTTAGTTGTTTGATGCTGTGTCTATTATTCTGGTATCTTTAAATGATTTTCAATTAAAAACAAATGAATTAATAATGAACCGAAACCACTTTCACCGAAAGTGAGCTTGGTTGGTTGTGTTCCACAGTGCTGCGCACACCTCTGCAAATTAAGCACAAATGTTCATTTTGAAAATTTACTTTTTGTGGTTATGGTTATGAACAGTTTAATGCTGCTCTAAAAACCTTGAAGAATTGTACTCACTCATTAGTATAGACAGATAAAACATGATTTTATGAGTGGTTCTTCTCTGCTTCGTGGGAGAACAAGTATTATTCACAGCCAAGAATGGGCTGGGTATGTACTGGAGAATTTGCATTGAGTATTGGATACAGTTCCACCATGTGTGTGCAGGGTAAACATTAAAGGGATAGTTTACTAAAAAAATTTACATTTTGTAATTTACTCACTCACTTCAATCTCATGTCGACCCGAATGACTTACTCTCTTCTGTGGGACAGAAAATGTGATTTATTCTTGTTTTTTTTTTCATTTAAAGAAAAAAAAAAAAGTCTGTCAAACTCTAAAATGACAAAATAAAGAGCATTAAAAGTATAATTTTTATTTAATCTTTACGAAAACTATAGGTCATTTATCCACAATCATATTTGGAAAGAGCCTAGATTTGTATTCTAATGTGAAAAGCATTATAACTCCCTAATTATTAAGTCATTATAAGCTTTTGAGGTTTTTGGATAGTAATTCCTTCTGATGGATTTGGTAACAATTGACTCATACACTGTAAAAAAAAAAAAGTTGGAGTAACTTAAAGTAAGTTACCTGGTTGCCTTAAAATTTTGAGTTCATTGAAATTAAAAATTATACAACTTAAGAGTTTATTAAGAAATTAAGAGTTAATACAACAAAGGAGATTGGTTTAATAAATAGAAACTCAAAATATTATGCTATCTGAACTACATTAATTATCTAAGTTGATTTGACAAAATATAAAAAGTTGTGAAAACAAATCATCAAAATTCATTTTTACAGTGTAACTAGTGGGTTACCATGATCTTCACTTTAGAATTAATTATACATTATGCATTATTCATATTATTTATGAACCTGATTATACAGGTTAACTCTATAAGGTGTGAAAAAAGTATACTGATGCAGCTAATAGTGAAGTACCTCATTCAACTGAGCATTATTACTTACTAATTTGTTAATCTGATCAGTTTCTTGTTAGTTAAAGGTGGGGTATAGGATTTGCAAAACGGCTGGCAGATTTTGAAAATACACAACTCAAATGGTCATTTCCTTCTTTCCTTTCCTCCTGATTCGCGTGAAGGGGATGGGGGGAGGGGGGTATGGTACGACCGTTTGATTGACTGACTTACTGTCCAATGATTCTAGGTGGTCTTGGAAATGATTGGCTGGAGTCCTGCCCGTTCCACAAATGATTCAATTGCTTAATTTTCATTTCAGTGCTTCTAACTCAGTGGCTGTAAGTGGGTTATGAATAGGATTTCAAGTGATTTTGAAAAAATTGACAAAAAAGAGAATCACATACCCCACCTTTAATAGTATAGTTACGTTGATAGGGCATTACTCATTTGTTCCTGTGTAGTTATTCATTAATGATGGAACAGTATTATACCAAACACTTAAAGATAACTATTTTACACACACAATACGGTGAATTTTTTTTAATTTAAAATAGATTTCAAAATGTACAAAAAATTGCCAAAATATATATTTGTTCCCCTTTATTTATTTTAATTTGACACACAAACTTTGGTATTTTGTCATAAGCTTATTTATTCTACAAAAAGTCTGAAAGGTTTTATGTCAACAAATAAACTGTTTGTTTTAATGAAAATGTGTTTATTGAAGAGACAGGTTCTTGTGCAGATCCTGTGGCAGTTTGTGGCACAGTGTATTGCGAGCACAATAATACACAGCTGTGTCCTCACTGTTGAAGTTTTGTCCTGTTAAAATGACTGCATTGCTGGAAGATTCAGATGAGAAACTGATCTTATTTTTCAGTGAATCTTTGACACCTTTGCTACTGGAACTATAGAACCAGCCAATCCATTCCATCGGTTTTCCACTTGAATGTCTGATCCAGTTTGTGTAGTCACCGCCTGAGGCTGAATATCCAGTGATCTTACAGGCCATGGTGAATGTTTCCCCTGGTTTTACTACCATGACAGGAGGCTGATTCAGCTCAATACAGAAAAGACCTACAATCATTGAAGCATTATATCAGTAATACAAATTGAGCTCCGGTTTCTATGTTTATCTTTTTTTGTGTGTATGTGTGTTGAGCTGTGGATACTCACAGGGTGCAGTTGCCAAAACCAGCAATATTGAAAAGCAGTACATGATTCTGATTTCACTGTGACTCTGTAAAACACTAAGAGCCTTTATTATGTCTGTGTGCTCCTGTTTACATGAGAGAAGGGCGGAGATTTGCATTGACGTAAAAATGTATCTGTCGATAGTTTGTTTAATAATTATAAACAACGATGCAAATTTATTTGCCTGACATCATATTCTTGATGTATAAAATAAAGTCTCAAAGAGAAGCAAGATACACATATGTTTATTCTAAATATCTTGCTACTATACACATTTTATCCAAAGAAAACATCTCACACATATTAGCTTTTAAAAATGTTGGCCAACTCAACATGGAACAGAGGAAGTGAGTTTAATTTAAAATTTAAAACCAAGAATCTTTTTTAAGACTCATCGGGATAGGTATCAACAAGACATAAGCCATAAATATATATTTATATATTGTATATATCTATTGCAAATGAATAGGTGCATTGCGCAACATTTCATTTTAAAAATACCTGTTTTTCTAACCCATACATGCTTAAACAATTGCCTGATGGGCTGAATGAGCCCTTCTCTGATCACTGCGATTGCCTCTATAATCCTGTACAGTAAAATAAATAAGAGGGATTCGGGACGGAATTTGAGACTGGGCGTGACGTGACGTCATGCGCGTTCACGCTCACCTGACTATGTCTGGCAGATTTGTGTATTCGCCGCCATTCTCCGTATCAGCGAAGACAACTCGAGCGACAAAACATTGGTCAACTTTCGACAAAAGTAGAAGATGGATTCAAAGAGACCGGTCCATGAGCTTGCACACCTCTGGTTGCAGTTTCGCTTTTCGCCAGAGGGGGGGGCATAGTTCTGCAAAAACTCAGAGACTTGCGCAATGCACCTATTATGGATTTTTGAAAATTACCTTTCATGTAGTGTGTAACATAGATCTAAGTGAACAAAAACATCCTGCAAAGTTTTAAATATGAAAGTTCACCGTATACAAAGTTATTGTCTCTCAAAAGTAAGAGTCGACTCTGAATCGTGGATATGAATCGATAGACGACCGATGCTTTTTCTCTGTCTAGATGACATCAACTTGACAAGTTATTTGAATAAGATACGCCCACTTATTGCGGTCGTAGACGCTAGGGAATACTTGTAAACATCATGTCGACGAGACGCTGTGTTCTGAAGTGCGACGCAAAAGTGAATTTTTTTACATCTGCCCAGGGAGGAGCATTTGAAGACTAAGTGGCTACAGTTCATACAACTATATCACAGAAGTATAGCCGTTCATATATACAACTATACCACAGAAGTATACGTTAGCCCGGACCTTGTGCTGTGTTCGCGTCATTTTGAAGATGATTGCTTCACAAACATAAATGTGGATTCGCAAGCCGGCTGATATTGAAGGAAGGTTAAGTGTTTATTTGGATCAGCTTCCTCCTCCGAATCACAACCTGTAAGTATTATTAATATTAATAATTGTTGCTTTTATGTTTTATGTAGCATGCTCAATAATTATTTTGAGTTGTGTACGCACAGCGCACCTTCTATAGTCTTCAATGTCAATTGTATTGAAATATGTGAAGTGTTTGTCGTTGTTATTGGAGTTGTCATAAAGAATAGAGCAATACCTCGTAGTACTGCATTATCAATATGTTTATGCGTTGGGCTAACGCAAACAAAGACTGAATGTGCTTTTACCACTGAACTTTGGGCTATGGTCGCTAACATAACTCAACTTAAATTCCGTCTCTTATTTAGTATTTTTTACTACAAAGCAGTGCACTATAATCATTATTACAACACAATGTAATTGATAAAAGCATTGTACACTGTACTCTGTGTTAACCAATAGAAGTATTATCTCTGTAAACACCGCTAACATTTTACTTATACACACATTGTCAATCACAACTGAATGGGTCATCTGACCAATCACCGCAGATTAGCGTCACGCAAAGGTGGGGAAAAATGTGTCGTTGAACGATTCATATGGGAGTCACTGAGCAAATCAGGTAAAAATAAATGCATATTATAAAACAACAAAAGTGTTTTTTGTCATTGCATGCTTGTAAAACTGTTGTTGGGGACTCCCAAAACAATATTAGGAACATTTTAAATGCCATAATAGGTGCCCTTTAAATAATTATTTGTACCTGATCTTAACCATAAAAAGACTTATTTTTGTATAGTCGTGTATTCAGTCATGTTAAATAATATTTTGACTTGAATAAAACAGTTAAGCTTATGTGTATTTTGTTTTTGTACAGAGCTGTGTCTTGTTTAACCAATGTGTCTCGCACAGTAATACACAGCTGTGTCTTCAGCCTGAAAATGATTTCCCTGTAGAAACACTGTGTTTTTGGACGTGTCCTGCGTGAAACTGATCTTGTTTTTTAATGACTCTTTAGTTACAGTGCCACCATGATTACAAAGATATCCCAGCCATTTCAGTGCTTTTCCAGTGGGTTGACGTATCCAGTGAATGCAATAGCTTGATTCTGAAATCCTGCAGGAGATGGAGAATGATTCTTGAGGTTTCACAACCAAAGATGGAGGTTGAGTGAGCTCGACACAGTAAACACCACCTGAAAACAACAATGAAAGAATGTGTTAATTATGTCTCAAAACATTTAGGCTATATGTTAAGGCCTTAATTTGGTGCTTTAGCGTTTAAATAAATCATCAGTGAAGCTCACATGATGCAGCTGCTGCCAACAGTAGAAGAGCTGATGAGAAGATCATGATTTAAGATGACATGAATCTTTCCTTCTAACCCAGAGGCACACTTCACTTTAGTACATAAAGCAGATGGAGAATTTGCATAAAGTCAGTCAGTTGTCTTAGATGTAAAACATCAATGCTTTTACCATTTAATCTGTACTTGTTTGATATCTGGAACAATAACTAGATATCCTATTAATGTATTCTGAAAATAAAGATAAACCTTCTTTGGTATTTGGATCTGTGCTGTCAGCAAATACAGCCATACAATTGTAGTGTAAGAAAAAAAATGTTATAGAGTGATGGGTGTAAGCAATCTCGAGCATATCAGAAATGGGTCATATACCTTTAATACAGCAAATCCTAATTTTGACAGAAAAAAAAATAATTTAAAAGGTGATGATTATTAAATATTTATGTATAGATGTGAGATGGTTTTAACCTAAGAGCATTTTTGTACACAACTGTCTTGTTCAGTCGTGTCTGTCTTGCACATAAAATTATCTCCAATAATACAAAGTACATGATTATATGTATCACACACTGTCTGTGGTCTCTCAGATGGGATCTGTGACTCTCTCCACCGCAGGACTTGAAAAGCTTTTTATTGTGTCTGTATGCTCCTGTTTACATAAGGAAGGGGATTTTCATCAATGCTTTTTAGTGAACAAATTAAATTAAAATGACAACCCTAAAATGAAAATGTCCCTAAATAACAATGACAACATTGTAGTCTATTTTGCTTATTTTGTCTATATATTTAGTCTATATTTAGTCTATTTTGTTTATATAATCATTATATTATATTTTTATTAACAATGATAAGGATGATAAATCTAATTATATGTGGCCGGGTGAAATGAAAGAAATACACACCGGAAGCAAACTATGCTTTTTAAAATTGGGGTTTTATTCTGACTGCTGTTGTAAATAAGTGGCAGCGGTTGATGGGAACACAATTAGACTAGATAAGTCTAATTAAGAAAAAGTTTAATTTGTTTGATAAACCCAAATATTTAACACCACCCCCACCCCCCCACCCCCCATCACATTTTTGGTCGGACATCATCACATCTTTGTATAGCCTACATTTTTATTTATTTACATCAGTAAGCTACAGGACATCATCTTTCAAAACATGACCTGCGCAAAAGAGAACAAAAAATGAATGCGTCTCTGTCCCCAGCACATTTCAAACCAAACTGACACCCATGACTCACGCTCTCCGTCTCTGTGAGATTCGGAAGGGAATTATTCAGATTTCACTCAGCACAGCCAAGGGGGTAATCCATCCGCCAGAAACTGAAGCTTCCTCAGGGCGCCGCCATTGTAGCTGGGTATCACCTACTGTTAGCATCCCATTGACTCCCATTCATTTTGGCGACACTTTGACAGCGAATAACTTTACATCTGAGGCGTCCAAAGACTCCATTAGTCCATTATTTATTTCTAAAGAAACACGACGATGTATAAAAGGCTCCATTACTTTGTACCTTACCGTTTGGCCCTGTAGAAGCCGTTTTTGTAAAAATAGGCTAACGATTGCGTCATAACCAATCGACTATCTGTCGCACAGTAGAGAAGTTACCGTATAAACAGGAGGAGAAGCTCGCAGGCAATCTTTTACTGTCTAAAGTCAGCCCATGGCATAGATAGAGTCCATAAAAGCAATGCGACAAAAAATTTTTTTGACAAATTTCAACAACGTTTTTGAGGAATTGGAAATAATTCGATATGTGGCAAGTGAATACAGATTTGTCTTGGCACAGCAACTAGAAGATTTACCACTGTCAATTAGTTTGCTTACGTGACATCTACGTCGTCAAGCTCAGTTTGAGCCTGCGCAGTACGCTTGGCTATCAGGAAGTGAGTGCTTCTATTGGGCTACAGTTCTCTCCGTTGAAATCGAGACTGACTAGGGAACATTTACACAACAACAATGTACTTTTTCCTTTGCGTTTTTTGCATACAGACAGTCAAAATGATCCAGATTCCCACGGATCAGCGAAAATGACTAAATACGCTGTAGGGCTATGCCAGGCCAGTAGTTGGCGAGGTCGCTTTAAAAAGAAACACTACGTGCCCCTATAGACTGAACACGTAATACGCATGCGCATGGTGCCACAGTTTTAGCATATTTGGGTTTTTGTAGTTTACACTGAGATGATAATAGTTTTCAAACACTTGCACTTGCGTTTTCAAATGTTTGCGTTTCAGGCCCTGAAATGCTGTCATGTAAACGGCCCCTTAAGATAATAGGAATACAGAAACTACACTGAATGAGAGCATACATGTGACACACAAAGTCGAGAACAAATTTTATGATAAAGCTACTAAGGCTGCTGCTGTATGAATAATTATTTATGTTTCTTCACACTTTCAAAATTGTACAGTCTGTTTCTTGGTCAATAAGACAAAAGTTAATTGAGTGATCCTCAAAAAAGGCAACTAAGACTGCGTGGCAAGAGCGCCACCTCTTGGAAATACTACAGTACATCTGGATCATAAGTGAAGTCAACAGGAAAGAAAGTGGTTTTTGTATTGGTTTGACCCTGAACTCATTCACAGTGACTCTCTAGCACAGTAATACACAGCAGTGTCTTCAGTCTTGAGGCTGTTCATCTGAAGGTACAGTTGACTGCTGGAGTCATCTCTGGACACTGTGAACCTTCCCTGGACTGACTGGGAATAGTAGATATAAGAACTGGATGTGCTGATAGTTGCAACCCATTCCAGTCCTTTACCGTGACCCTGTCTCACCACAGCAGCCCAGTAGCTGCTGAATGTAAATCCAGAGGCGGTACACACCAGCCGAAAAGATTCACCAGGTCTTTTTACCTCAGCCTGAGACTGAGTGAAGGTCTGACAATGAACATCTGTGGAAGAGAGATAAAAAAAAGATTAAAAAGTAAGAAAGATGTAAAACTATTAAAAGAATTACCTGTTGTAGTGTGCTTTTTAAAATTATTTATACATATATTATTGTTATTATTTAGAAATTAACAAACCATGTAAAAATAGTAATATCAGGACAATCAAACTGATTATTGTTGTCATTGCTGTTTGATTCTCGTCTACAGGAACCACATACAGTAAATGAACACAGACACGCATAAATATACATCACAGTTTTGCATGAACTCCTCCTCCAGTCTGTCAATGCTTGTTTGTACCTGTGTATGAAAAATAGGAATTTGTACAAACAAATATATAAATAATGAAGACCATAATGCATAATGAAAAAGCATAATGGTAGGAAGCAAAAAACAGATTTGTTGCATAAATGTTTCAGAACGTTTCATAAATGTTAAATGATT
Source organism: Semotilus atromaculatus (assembly GCA_031834385.1). NCBI lineage: Eukaryota > Metazoa > Chordata > Actinopteri > Cypriniformes > Leuciscidae > Semotilus > Semotilus atromaculatus. The sequence goes on along the minus strand of JAULUF010000005.1, from coordinate 20,688,075 downwards.
ATGGCTATTTGATATTTGTAAAGCATTTTTTTTTGATAGATTAAAGTGGATAGATGGATGTGTGATGCGGGATGGTATATCTGAATAATGTGTTTATACTGTATAATGGGTATATAATGGGTATGAATAATGGGTTTTTGTACATAACTTGTGTCTTGTTTAATCACTGTGTCTGTCTTGCACAGTAATACACAGCTGTGTCTTCAGTCTGAAAATGATTTCCCTGTAGAAACACTGTGTTTTTGGACGTGTCCTGCGTGAAACTGATCTTGTTTTTTATGGAGTCTTTAATATTACTGCTACCACCACTGCAAAGATATCCCAGCCATTCCAGTGCTTTTCCAGTGGGTTGACGTATCCAGTGAATGCAATAGCTTGATTCTGAAATCCTGCAGGAGATGGAGAATGACTCTTGAGGTTTCACAACCAAAGATGCAGGTTGAGTGAGTTCAACACAGTAAACACCACCTGAAAAAAACAATGGATTAATGTGTTATTAATTATGCCTAAAAACTTCTGTTAACAGTTATAAAGCTTATTTCATTCCCTTAGTTTAAATAAACCATCAGTGAAGCTCACAGGATGCAGCTGCTACCAGCAGTAGAAGAGCTGATGAGAAGATCATGATTTGAAGTGAACGCAGCTTTATTACTTCTACTGATGCACAAAGCAGAAACTCCTCTTTTATATAGAGAGCAAGTATTGCATTTGCATACGGCTCTTCGGTTGTCCAAGATTTTGTGGTTGGTAATTTATTTGGTAGATAATAATTCTTTCCACAAAAGATGACAACTGTGATCTGTGACCACATAATGCATCTTTCCAGTTTTCTTCATGTTTATGTGATCTGTGACCACATAAACATGAAGAAAACTGGAAAGATGCATTATAGCACTTGTTATGATGTGGAGGATGAACCCAGGCGCAGGCAGGATGCAATCACACAACGTAATTTATTGGACACAAACAGGGAAAACAAAACCCACGAGGGGGCAAAACATGGACTGGAACAGGAACGACTAGACTAAGACTTGACGGTAAACAAACAGTAAACGTAGAATAAGTATTCTCTCTCTAGACAAGACACTTGACAAGAAACTTACAAGGATAAACCAGGAAGGATAACACTCTGGCAGGAAATACACAGTGGATCACACAAACACACTTCCTGCTTATCTGTGCAAGTTGTTTGCCAGTGAGTGTGTTTTCCCTGGCCGCCTCAACACTTGAGTTTTTCCTTTCACAAAAAGAGCTTGCACGCGGCACGTCTTTTTAAAGATGCCTCGCCTGTGCACTTCTGGTTGCGGTAGACTCGTGTCTGACTCGTGCATTGATCACGCTAGAGCAGCGCTCGTGGATGACTCACGTCACTACGATCGAGACTCAGTGATCTTGCAAGAGTGAGAGTCCCCTCATCCACACCCCAATCTAATATCTCCACGAGAGGTACTACTTCGGCTGGTGGCCAGGGTGACCTGAGGGTGACGGTGTGGAACAAGGTGCCAACTATCCGTCCGTGCCCCACACCCCCCTCTTCAGTGACGTGTCCGCTAGCGCGCAGGGGATTCCCGCGGGGCTATCTTTGGATGCCCTGCGTGTTTCCTTTGGCGCTACAGAGGAGGATGCGATGTCTATCGCAGCATCACAAGGTGGGCAAGATTCGTCAGGAAGTGATGACTCGTCAGCGCTGCCACTGTCGGGTGTGCATACGGCAGTCTGATCCTGAGATGACGGCCATGCTTTCCCGGGCGGCCGCGAGCATTGGGTTAGAGTGGAATCCTCCGCTCTGTCCCGAGCGCTCGTGGCTGGACAATTGTTTTTTTGGGTGCGGCCGCAGACGGGAGTCGGAGACAACCCCAATACCTTTCTTCCCGGAAGTGCATGATGAGATCTCGAAGTCCTGGAAGACCGCCATGTCTTCCCGGGACCGCTCGTTGATTTCATCCACCTTTCCTCCCCTCGATGGAGCAGCTGCCTGTGGGTACACTGGGCTCCCCCCGGTCGAACGCTCTATTGCGATGCAACTGTGTCCTCAGAGTGCTTCTTCTCGCGGCGAGCCTATGCACCCAACCAAAGCCTGTAGATTTTCGTCTACGTTAGTGGTGACAGTGGTCCCCGGTGGGACAGGCAGCTGCTTCTCTGTATGCAATGGCCACTCTGCAGGTCTACCAGGCCCAGATGTTTAGAGACATGCACGAGGGTAGGACAGACCCAGGGCTCTTTGATGAGTTGCGCACCACCACCGACCTCGCTCTCCGGGCGACAAAGGTGACCGCACGCTCCCTGGGTTTGGTGATGTCCACAGCCGCGGTCCAGGAGAGACATCTATTGCTGAACCTGGCTGACATGCGGGATGTCGAGCGGTCCCGCCTCCTTGACACCCCCATGTCCCAGGCAAGCCTTTTCGGCGGTGCAGTCTATAATTTTGCCCGCAACAGTTCTCGACTGCTCAGAAACAGACTGAGGCTATCATGCATATTCTGCCCCGACGGCCTGCTGCTGCCTCCACCCAGCTGACCGGGCAGGTTCCTCAGTCTGTTCGCCGCCGAGGGCGCCCTCCTGCAGCTCCCGCCCCTCCCTCCCGGCCCAAGCAGCAGCCTCCACCCGGGCCCGGTCATGGAGGAAGCCGCAAGAAGGCGCCCCAGCCCTCCCCAGCCCTCTCCAACCAGACAGGCTGCTCAGGAACGACTGTCACTTCACAGGAGATGGTAGCAGGACCACTCCTTCCCCCGGTGGAGGGCCTGGGGAGAATCTTTTGTTCTCCACTCCCCGCTGCTCACCCTCGGGTGGGTAGCACCCTAATGTGGTTAGAGAAAGAAGTAACACCCTCACCCCTGAACCCACAGATTCTGGGACGACACGGTGCGTCGCCTCCAAGCCGTGCACCCCTCGTCCTCCTCTGTCTCAGAGCCGGTTGACAGTGCGTGCCGTCCCCGGACCGTACCGCTCTCACCCCCCTCTGTCGCCAGACCCCTGGCAGAGCAGGCCCCCGCGGAACGTTCATCCTTCCCTGGCCTTCTCTGTCAGGACGTGATTCATGACCGTGCCCCCACACCAGGCCGCTATGCCATCCACGTCTGGGCCAGTCATTCCGCCTCGCTGCACCACCGAGGGGACGTCTGTGTTTCCCATGACCCCGCTGGTTCAGTTCTTGGGAGCTGGCTGGCAAGCTGTCCAGCTGGGTCGCACAAACTATCAGGCTCGGCTACCCGCTTCAGGGGAGGTTGCCACCCTACTGGCGAAGGGTGCAATCGAGACTGGCCTTCCAGCCGAAATGAGGTCCGGCTTTCACAGCCCCTACTTCATTGTCCCGAAGAAATCTGGTGGGTTACGGCCAATCCTGGACCTGCGCGTTCTGAACTGCTCCCTTCACAGGCTGCCGTTCAAGATGCTCACAGCCAAACGCACTTTCGAATGTGTGCGGCCCCAGGATTGGTTTGCAGTGATCGACCTGAAGGATGCCTACTTTCATGTCTCCATTCTACCTCAACACAGACCGTTCCTACGGTTTGCTTTCAAGGGGCAGGCATACCAGTACGTGGTTCTCCCATTCGGGCTAGCCCTTTCTCCTCGCGTCTTTACGAAGGTCGTCTGCTGACTTGCCTGAGACATTTCGAGGGCAAGAGTGCAGTTCCACTGAAACTATTTCAGAGGCTCCTGGGGCATATGGCATCTGCAGCCATGGCAACCCTGCTCGGATTGCTTCATATGAGACCGCTTCAGCTATTACTTTGCGATCAAGTCCCGAGGTGGGCATGGCAACAAAGCACGCTCCGAGTACCAGTTGCTCCGAGTACCAGTTACTCCGACCTGCTGTCAGACCTTCACCCCGTGGTCGAACTTCAGTTTTCTACCGGCTGGAGTGCCCCTGGAACGAGCTTCCCGGCATGTTGTTGTCTCAACTGATGCCTCCACCACGGGTTGGGGTTCAATGTGCAATGGACATGCTGCCGCGGGCTCCTGGACAGGACCCCAGCACCTATGGCATGTCAATTGCCTCGAGTTGCTGGCAGTATGTCTTGCTCTGCACCTCTTTCGGGCATTGCTCAAGGGTCAACACGTACTAGTCCGATCAGACAATACTGCCACGGTAGCGTACATCAACCATCAAGGTGGTCTACGCTCTCGCCGTATGTCGCAACTCGCCCGCCACCTCCTCATATGGAGTCAGAAGCATCTAAGGTCGCTTCGAGCCATTTATATCCCCGGAGCTCACAGCTGCTAGAAGCGAGGCCGAGTGTGCTAGCTGAGGATGAGGTAGGCCTTTGGAAGCGTGCTACCAAAGACATGATGTCTGATGAGGAAGATGGAATCGTTGGCAGGGTGTCTGGGTGGATTGTGTGACCTCCGTCCTTTCGCAGCCAGGAGCTCACAGAGCTCTGTGTCACGCTGAAGTCAAGGTTAGAGGTGATTCCAAAGTACAGGGCTACGCACCACAGACGTCTGCAAAATGGACCGAATTTTGACATGCCTACGCGTTGAAGTGGAACCTCTTCGGGAACTGGTGCTCTTCTCACCGAGAAGCCCCCCGGAGATGTTCGATCAGTGTCGTGCTTTTCTTCCTTCAAGCGGGGTTGGAACGAAGGCTGTCTCCCTCCACCCTCAAAGTATACATTGCCGCTATTGCCGCACACCGTGATACAGTGGAAGGTAAGTCTGTAGGGCAGCACGACCTGATCGTCAGGTTCCTGAGAGGAGGACTGAATCCTCCTCGCCCTCCTCTCGTTCCCTCTTGGGACCTCTCAGTGGTTCTAACTGCCCTGCAGAGTGCTCCCTTTGAGCCTTTGCAATCAAGTTCCTGTCAATGAAGACTGCGCTCCTGGTTGCTTTGGCCTCCATCGAGAGGGTAGGGGACCTGCAAGCATTCTCTGTTGACGAAGCGTGCCTGGATTTCGGGCCGGCTTACTCACGTGATCCTGAGACCCCGGCCTGGATATGTGCCCAAGGTTCCCACCACTCCCTTCCGGGACCAGGTTGTGAACCTGCAAGCGCAGCCCCTGGTGGAGGCTGACCCAGCCTTGGCACTTCTCTGTCCAGTACGTGCTCTCTGCGCCCATGTAGACAGAACGCAGTATTTCAGGACCTCAGACCAGCTCTTTGTCTGTTATGGTGGGAAGCTGAAGTGAAAGGCTCTCTCCAAGCAAAGGTTGTCTCACTGGATAGTGGACGCAATTGCTTTGGCTTACCAGCAGCAAGGTCGACCGTGCCCCCTTTGTGTGACTGCCCACTCCACCCGGAGTGTGGCGTCCTCTTGGGCTCTAGCGCATGGCGCCTCGCTAACAGACATCTGCAGAGCTGCTGGCTGGGCGACACCTAACACATTCGCTAGATTCTACAATCTCCAAGTGGAGCCTGTGTCCTCTCATGTACTTGCTTCAACCAGCTAGTACCGGACCCGCTCAGGTGTCTTCGCTTGCTCGCCATTCCACTCCTCGGACTGGATACGTGCGATATATTCCTCAGGTGAGCTTCCCGCAAGGCCTGAGTTCCTCCAGCACTGTTGACGTCGACTCCAGTGTCTATTGCCTGCGCGTTGGCTAGGTGCCTTCCGTGTGCATGGTCCCTCCCCTGAGTGACCCCCACATGTGTATTTCCACTGTAAGCCTCTCTGAGCATGTGTCTTTCCCTTGGCAAGCCACCTTGCCACCCCTGGGGTTGAAATATTCCACCTGCGGCTGGACACCCCAGTGATCTCCATATGCATCCCTCTGGGTCATATGTGTATTCTATAAGGCAAGGGAAATGCCATGGGTCTGCAGAATTTGCATGGCGCAACTCCGCCCCACCACGTGGGTATAAAAGGAGGACGCAGGCACATTGCAGGTATGTATGTATTTTGTAATACTCGAAGTTGATAGGCTTTCTAAGCGAAACCCCATTTGTCGTCATCCGACGTAACGTCTCTGTTCCCTACTCAGGGTTACATACATAACCGAGACGTTTCGCAGGCTTAAGCCTATAGTCCCAGTGTGCCTGTGCTTCTCAATATCCCTCCTCATCTCCTTGCTCCTCCGTCCTCCATCCTATGACCCGGAAACTGATTGAGCTCAGCCATCTTCAAGGGCATCTCAATTCTCTAATTGCACCTCGAGGAGGCGAGGATCGAGGAATGAGGAGGCTTCCTGATGAGTCATGAGCAAGGATTCACGGGTGTATTATATGCGGAAGTATTTATCGACTAAACGTGGCGCATATATAAATTCTCCTCCCCCTTCACATCATTCACAATCATTTTAATTTATACTTTACCTTTGCAGTTTATATAAACCACACATCATGATCTCACATATTTCAACAGGGTATCTTGCTTTATTGTTTTTTATTATGAATTTCTTAAATAACCAAACTTTAACAACATAAGGGCAGATCCTTTGAGCGCTGCTGATGACGCTGTGAACTGATGCTTGAGTGATCAAATATAACAATGTATAAAAAGCTTTTATTAAATTCCTCCGTACTCCTTTTCTTTTGCTTGCAGCCTTCCCTCGCATCCTACAGGGGGTTGAGCTGAGACGCGAGGAAAGGAAACGAGGATGCACAAATAAGAATTGAGAAGCACCCAATGTGTTACGTTTTGGGTTTTGTTTCTTGTTCCTGGTTCCTGTCTGTCATGTGATCCCGTTCTAGTCATGTGATCCTGCCATGTGTTCACTTGTCTGCAGAGTGCGAATTACCCCACCATAATTGGGGGGTACTGCTCCTTCACTTCTTCTGCCAGTGTACCTCTGTCCCTCTAGGGGGATTCGGGGGCATGCTCCCCCGTAAGAAAATTTTGTGCTTTTTAATGTTAAATTCATCAATCTGGTGCACTTTGAGAGTTCAAAATTAAGAGCTCCAACCAATATTCAGTGTGCAAATAAACAAAGAAAAACTCAAAACTCTTTTAGTTGTGATATATTGTCTGTCACACTACTACATAATTAATCATAGTTATAATATTAATCATATGACAGTAATAGCCTAATTAGAACTAATTTCTATACTTGAAAGAGATAATCACATTATCTTTTATTTTGGAGGAAAACATTGTTTACAAACGGTCTCATACTCTACAATTCTAGTAAAATGCGTAATCATCAAATATGCAGATGTGGAAATAATGCGTAACTGGGTAATGGGTTCCTTCTCATAGCCTGTGTTCTGAAAGTATAGTCTAGTTCTGCTATGGACCGTTCAAAAAAATTATATATAATTTTTTTTTTTAAGTATGAGATGTATCGGCCCAAAAAGCACGTCGGCCCATGGGAAAATGCTCGGTATGCCCGATGGCCAGTCCAGCCCTGCTCATTGTTATTATCCAAAAGAGAACTGTTTTGATCAACTCCTAAAAGTTAGAAGTTAAGTGCACTAAAATACCATTCTAATTACTAAAGTAATACCTTTACAGGAAGCCTATTGCCTATTTCATGAAATATTACTTTTATGCATGCACGTCAACCCGTTCTCTATCTCCGTTGCGTCTAGCCACGGTGGTTAAAAATGGTACGGTCCACAATAGGGGTGTCTGAAATCGCTTCACATTAAAAGGTTCCTACAGTGAAAATAGGAGTTGACTTGTATTGTAACTGTAATTATATACTTCCTGCTCTGCTACTGTTCGGACGCTCCTGCTCACTGCTCCGCGCTTTGCTCTATCGCTTTCATATTTTTTGCTCTATCACTTTTATATTTTTATATTTTATCTCCTTTTATCACCTAATTTTAACTTCAGCAAATCGGCACAGTGCTCAAACGCTTGGATTACAACAAAAAAGCTGAATTATTTTATCCGACCAGCCTCCCACTGAAAGCTTACATTCCGGGGAAGAGAAAACACAACAGCCTGCATTCAATAGGATAAGAGAAAATGCCTCTTCTGGAATCTACTTGCTGCACTAACTGCCACAGACTTTTACAAAGGATTGTAGTTCTTGAAACAAAGTTATTTGTGGGACCACCAAGCCAGACGGAACACACAACAGAGCTTCATCATGGACCTCAGCATACAGCCGGTGAGTCCCCTGAATCTAGCACTCCTCGACAGGCCATACTGAGTGTAGAGAAACAAACCGATCGACTTACACATCGGTGGCACAAACAGGGAGCGAGACCCAAAGGCACTCGAGACATCAGATTGTCACGAGTATCACATATTGCCGCAATAGCATCCTCTACCCCAGATACGGCTATGACAAGGATTGCAAACACTGATCTCCTACCACCGCCTATACATCTTGAGAACAGATTTGAAGTATTAATGAATGTAAATGAGGAATTCCCAAATGTGATGAATGTGATCGAACACAGACTGAATCAGCCAGTAGCTAACACTGATGCTAACGGGCGCTCAAGGTCGAGCAGACAGCGGCTCTCAGCTCAGAGCGCAGCCGAGCCCAGGACTCTGATAGTGGGAGACTCTATAATCAGAAACATTAGCAGCAGGGATACAACAACATGCTGCCTTCCACAAGCAACAACTTCTGATGTAAACAGGGAACTTGAGAACATTCTGATGAAACATAAAACTGCAAATCGACTCATCATTCATGTGGGGAAAAATGATATTCATAAAGAGCAGTCAGAACTCCTTAAGAAGGATTTCAATGAACTTTTTGAAACACTTAAAAGACTGAAAGTTCAAACATTCATCAGCGGACCACTCCCAGCAAGAGGAACAAACAGGTTTTCACGGTTGCTTGGGCTAAATACATGGCTCCAAAAAACCTGCAATATAAAAGGAGTAAACTTCATTGACAACTTTAATCTTTTCTGGAGTCAGAGGCCACTGTTTCAACAGGATGGCCACCACCCAAACAAACTTGGTTCAAGAGTGCTAAAGGACAATATCCACTTCTCCCTCACTCATCCTTCAGCAGTGTGTGCCAATCCACTCAACCTGAATGGCACACACACACCTGGACACAGTATGAATGACCACAGGACTTCACTTCAGCACCTGGATGGACATGCGGTTGACACGTCACACAAGGACAATGATAACACCACTCAGCCACAACAACTTCTGCTCACGGACACAATCTTAGCTGAGCCCTCCCCACAGAGCTCACCACAGACAGATTGTGACATACTAGAACCGCTCCAAGATTCAGCACCCAAGGACAACTTTCTGGAAAACCAGGACAGCACATTACAGCCTCTGATAACACCAGAGAAACAGCCCCTCTCCCCAGACACGCTTTCCCTCTCTCCAGCATCTCCACAACATCTTCTGTGCTTCTCAGAGAAAATGGAAAAACTAGTGTTTGCTGGAACCAAACTATCTGCAAGCCCGCAGATATCAACCAAAAAACGTCAGGCCCCAAAACCACCAAAGCCTGCGGGCCCAGCTCGCCCTCCTCCTCCTGTGAGAGCTCTTCGGCCTCTGCCACAACGCCAGGGCCCACACCCTCCTCCATCGGCTCGAGGTGAACCCAAAACAACTGATACCAGCTCTCAGTGATATGTGTCGGGTCCCCGCTATGATAACAGTAACTTTCTCAAATGTTTACAGAACAAGCGGGAACCCAGTGTGCCTGTATCTTTCTCCATTGCTGTTCGATTACATGATAGAAAGTCTAAGGCCTTCAAAAGCCGTACAGCAAACCCATCTAATCTGGTGCCTATTACACGCCAAACTAAGACTGCTGTGGGGACAGAAAGTAAGACTGTTAAGTTAGCACTTTTAAACATCCGCTCACTTAAAAACAAATCACTTCTAGTCAACGACTTAATAACCACATACAACCTGGATTTTATGTTTCTAAATGAAACTTGGCTAGAAGACAGCTGCAGTGCAACAATCCTCAATGAAACATCCCCTCCTAACTTTACTTTCATGAGTGTCTGCAGAGCGGGTAGGAAAGGAGGGGGTATAGCTGCTCTCTTTAAAGATGTCTATCAATGTAAGCAAATATCATTTGGTAATTACCCGTCTTTCGAATATCTGGGTATTGTGTTAAAAGGTGCTCCACGCATTTTACTAATCATTGTTTACAGGCCTCCAAAATACTCTTCAGCCTTTGCTGAGGACTTTACAGAACTGCTATCAACAATTTCCTCAGAGTTTGACTGTTTTGCTATTGCTGGAGATTTTAACATTCACATAGATAATGCAGAAACCAATATGGCAAAAGAAATCAAAACTGTTTTAAAAACTTTTGATCTGTTTCAGCATGTACATGGACCGACACACAATCGTGGACACACTCTAGATTTACTTATCAGCAAGGGTCTAAACATTTCATCAATTGTTATTAAGGATGTAGCACTGTCTGATCATTTCTGTATTTTCTTTGATATATTGATCTCTCCTGCAATTGAAGCTAGGTCTGTGTCTGTCAAGAAGAGATGCTTAAATGAGAACACTAGTGTGCTATTTATGAAGGCTATATCTTTAACACCAAGCATATCTGCTGACTCTGTTGATTTTCTCCTTGATTCTTTTAACTCAAAAGTTAAAGGTGTAATTGATGATATTGCTCCTGTGAAAGTCAGGAAGAGTGGTAGACAAAAAGCACCTTGGAGAAACTCAACAGCAGTGCAAAATATGAAAAGAAAATGCAGAAAAACAGAGCGCATGTGGCGGAAGACAAAACTTGTAGTCCATTATAACATCTACAAAGACAGCATTCATGCTTTCAATTTGGAACTAGGCAAAGCTAGACAGACTTTCTTCTCAAATATTATAAACAGCAACTTAAACAACACACGCACTCTTTTTGCTACTGTAGAGAGACTGACAAACCCCCCAAGCCAGATTCCCAGTGAAATGCTCTCAGACAGCAAGTGCAGGGAGTTTGCTTGCTTCTTCTCTGAGAAAATTAATAATATCAGAAAGGTGATCAGCACATCCTTGAATTGCACTGGGGTCAGACAGATCAGACCACAACCTGAGAAAGTAGTTACTATGTCTGATTTTAAAGAAATTGATTGCAAAATTTTTGAAGAAACCGTACAGCACCTTAAAACATCAACCTGCGCCCTTGACGCACTTCCCACATCTTTCTTCAAAAGTGTGTTAAACAGCTTAAAAGCAGATCTTCTAGAAGTGGTTAATGCCTCACTTCTCTCTGGGACTTTTCCAAACTCCCTGAAAACTGCAGTTGTCAAACCCCTCCTAAAAAAGAGTAATCTGGATAAGACTATATTAAGCAACTATAGACCGATCTCAAATCTTCCTTTCATAGGCAAGGTCATTGAAAAAGTTGTCTTCAATCAGCTGAACAAATTCTTAAGCTCGAATGGATACTTTGACAATTTTCAATCTGGTTTCCGATCGCATCACAGCACAGAGACAGCGCTCATAAAGATAATAAACGATATTCGCTTAAATACTGATAAAGGCAAATTATCAGTGCTGGTACTACTCGACCTCAGTGCTGCATTTGACACTGTCGATCACAACATACTTCTTGACAGGCTGGAAAACTGGGTGGGGCTTTCTGGGATAGTCCTAAAATGGTTCAGGTCATACCTAGAAGGGAGAGGTTACTATGTGAGTATAGGAGACCATAAGTCTGAGTGGACGTCCATGACATGCGGAGTCCCTCAAGGCTCAATTCTTGCGCCACTCCTATTCAACCTGTACATGCTCCTAATGAGCCAAATAATGAGAAAGAACCAAATCTCTTACCACAGCTATGCAGACGACACACAGCTCTACTTAGCCCTATCGCCTAACGACTACAGCCCCATTGACTCCCTGTGCCAATGCATTGATGAAGTAAACAATTGGATGTGCCAAAATTTCCTCCAGTTAAACAAAGACAAAACTGAAGTCATTGCGTTTGGAAACAAAGATGAAGTTCTCAAGGTGAATGCATACCTTCACTCTAGGGGTCTAACAACTAAAAATCAAGTCAGGAATCTTGGTGTGTCTCTAGAATCAGACCTTAGTTTCAGTAGTCATGTCAAAGCAATAACTAAATCAGCATATTACCATCTGAAAAATATTGCAAGAATTAGATGCTTTGTTTCCAGTCAAGACTTAGAGAAACTAGTGCATGCTTTCATCACCAGCAGGGTGGATTACTGTAATGGACTCCTCACTGGCCTTCCCAAAAAGACCATAAGACAGTTGCAGCTCATACAGAACGCTGCTGCCAGGATTCTGAGCAGAACAAGAAAATATGAACACATCACACCAGTCCTCAGGTCTTTACACTGGCTCCCAGTTACATTTAGGATTGATTTTAAAGTATTATTACTGGTATATAAATCATTCAATGGCCTAGGACCTCAATATATTGCAGATATGCTCACTGAATATAAACCCAACAGATCACTCAGATCATTAGGATCACGTCAGCTAGAAATACCAAGGGTTCACTCTAAACAAGGAGAGTCCGCTTTTAGCTACTATGCCAGCCGCAGCTGGAACCAGCTTCCAGAAGAGATCAGATGTGCTCCTACAGTAGTCACATTCAAATCCAGACTGAAAACACATCTGTTTAGCTTTGCATTTACTGAATGAGCACTGTACCACTGTATGTGTCCGACTGTTTGAACTGTATTTTATTTAATTTTTTATTCTAAACTGTTTTAATTATTCTTATTTCTGTTGATTATTTTAATTTCTTTATTCTAAACTGTTTTAATTATTCATATTTCTTTTGATTATTTTAAATTTCTTCTATGTAAAGCACTTTGAATTACCACTGTGTATGAAATGTGCTATATAAATAAACTTGCCTTGCCTTGCCTTGCCTATATATTTTCACAAGATCAGAAAAATTATCTGACCCCCCCCAAAACTGATATTTATGTCCCTTTGGGCGCTACGGGGGGTACTATACCCCCCAATGAAGACCCAGTACCCCCTGTAATTCGAACTATGCTTGTCTGTTGTGTCATGTCATTGGTTCATTGTTTAATTGTTAACAGGTGTCCTTTGTCTAGTTATTAGTCTTTCGTATTTAAGCCCTCATGTTTGCCCTGTGTCTTTGTCTAGTATTGATGGTTTTCATGTAACCATGTCCATGTCCATGTGTTTTAGAAATAATGCTGCATTTGGGTTCTCACTTCAACTTGCCTTCAGTGGACTATTCATTACACCCAGACTAAACTGCATGTTTGAGCTGTTTTAACAGTACAGTTTAACTGTTTTACCAGTAATGTTTTTTTTTATAAGGCATGTTTATAAAAGCTACTTAAATGTCCTAACTGAGCTAAGGCTTTATCCTGGCTTAATCTAAGCCCTGTCTGTGAAACCAGGGGCATGTACCATGATGGTAGTTTAACAAACTCAGGGTTACAGGATTAGTTTTGAGTTGATAAAACCAAACCAATCCAACCAGGCTTTGTTGCATGATGCTGAATCATCAACTTTCTCTGTCAACTCAGGCTTTGATGAGTTTAGGAGTTTATGTGTGACATCAGTAGCGAACAGCCAATCACATGCCGAGAAAGAGTGAAACTGCAATTCTTTTCTCGCGAGAGAAGCAGCGAGATTCACTTCTCTCTTTTGCAAGAATATTACAAGATTCAAAAATATTAAGAATTTAAACAAATTTACACAGCAAGAAGAAAATAGCTGTCTATGAAAGAGGATAACTAAAAAGTCTTGCTACAAGTCTTGCTAATCAGTGCAAGTAAAAGTTGTGAAGTTAGTTTATACAATTAATAAAGGTATAGAGAGAATTGAACATTTGGATGGGGGGGGGGGTAGACTGCTCATCGATTAAGGTTATAATAATTACATAAATAATATTTAAATCATACAACATTTTTATTCTAAATAAGTATTAGTAAAAGCCAGACAATTTTGCATTTTTCAAAAATCATTTGCCATGTAGTGAATTTGGAGTAGAAACAGGTGCAGTAACTTTATCCTATTTGCTCACAGCTGATTGGTCCAAGTTCGGTTTAAGATCTCTTACCTGGAACATAACCTTCCCCGGACCAGGTTAGCTGTGGAGTGTGTTACTATGGCGATGAACACTGCTAAAAGCCAAACCACTTTCATGGTGCCTAAAACCCAAGATTGGCGCAAACTAAACTGAAACATAGCTGGCTAGCCTCCTAAACCAGCTTTAGGGGTATAGGCCTCTGGTCTAAAGCAGCAGTCTTAAAGTAGCTTGATCATTAAAATATGTGTGTGTTTGTAAAACACAAAACAAGTTTTTTTTTCTGACTTTTTTATATATGTTTTTTTTTTTTTTTTTTTGAAAAATATATGTAACTTATTATCTTTGATCAATGCAATATGTGTAGATTTTACACATAAAAAGAAAGTTACATAAAAAAAGTTATAGAAAAAGTTAATTTAGTGATGTTCAAAACCAAGATTAACCAAGATTGCTTGACAAGAGCGCCACTGCTTGGAAATACAACAGTACATCTGGATCATAAGTGAAGTCAACAGGAAAGAAAGTGGTTTTTGTATTGCTTTGACCCTGAACTCATTCACAGTGACTCTCTAGCACAGTAATACACAGCAGTGTCTTCAGTCTTGAGGCTGTTCATCTGAAGGTACAGTTGACTGCTGGAGTCATCTCTGGACACTGTGAACCTTCCCTGGACTGACTGGGAATAGCTTATAGGAGAACTGGATGTGCCAATATATGCAATCCATTCCAGTCTTTTGCCGTGACCCTGTCTCACCACAGCACCATAGCTGCTGCTGAATGTAAATCCAGAGGCGGTACAGACCAGCCGAAAAGATTCACCAGGTCTTTTTACCTCAGCCTGAGACTGAGTGAAGGTCTGACCATGGATATCTGTGGAAGAGAGAAGAGAGCAAAATGTAAAACTTACTAAAAATATATAAGCATTCATAAATTATTATTTAAGGAATTAGTTACAGACCATGTACAATTAGGAATAACAAGAGTGAATTTATTATTGTTGTCATTGCTGATTGATTCACCTCTACATACAGTCAGTGAACACCGACACACTCCAATGGTACAGTGCAAGTCATGGGAAATATACATCACAGTTTTGCATGAACTCCTCTTCCAGCCTATCATTGCTTGTTTGTACCCATGTATGAAAATCTGAAATGTCTGTATGACAAGATGTTGCCTAAATGTTAAATTATTGTAGTTTTTTTATATTTTAAAGGATGGCAGTAGTATGTATATCTGATAAATGTGTTCAGGTTTTTGTATCTGTCTTGTTCAGTCAGAGTGTGTATCTTGCACAGTAGCCTAATACAGCTTTGTCTTCAGTCTGAAAATTATTTTCCTGTAGAAACTCTGTTTTTGGACGTGTCCTTTGTGAAACTGATCTTTTTTTTACTGAGTCTGTAGTAGTGATAGCATCCATGCAAAGATATCCCGGCCATTCCAGTCCTTTTCCAGTGGGTTGACGTAGGCTATCCATGATTCTGAAATCCTGCAGGAGATGGAGAATGACTCTTGAGGTTTCACAACTAAAGATGGAGGTTGAGTGAGCTCGACAAAGTAAACCTCCTGAAAAAAAACAATGAAAGAATGTATTATTACTAATTATGTCTCAAAATATGTAGGCTGTTAAGACCTTAATTTGGTGCTTTAGAGTTTAAATAAACTATCAGTGAAGCTCACATGATGCAGCTGCCATGCCAACAGTAGAAAGGCTGATGAGAAGATCATGATTTGGTGCTTAAGTAAATGTAATTTGACTTCCCCTGATGATCAAACACACACTCCACTTTTGTACAAAGAGCAGATGATAGATTTGAATAGGCCCTACAGCCATTTAGTAGTGCAAGATGTAAACAACAATGCTTCTCTTAAACTGATTTGATTTCATCATATTTGTCATTAGATTTGGATGGACATTTTTATTCCCTGAACACATTTTCTTTGCATCTGCTTGCACAGAAAATCTAAATCGTTGTTTGATTTTGTACCTGCACTTACAACTGTCTATAGGCAATACATTGTACTTTGGTTTTAATCTATATTTGAAAGCGTTCTATGTTTACTCAGACAAAAAATTTACTTAGTCTGACAATATATATATATATATATAGCATCAAAATGTTTATGATCGTAGGACAGAAAGCAGTGGAACAGGTCAAAGTGGATACAGATCTGTAACAAATAAGCTCAAAGAGATGCTTGTGATTAGTTATGAAAATGTTGATCTGTTAATCTGATTAACTTGATGTAGCTAAATTAATATTACAATCAATTAATCAGTTTGTCCAGCGAATACTGTTGATTATTCATTAATTCTAAGAGAAGGATATTTTTCATGGGCACAGAAAAATAATTATTAGCATGTACCACTTCAGTACCCCTCAGCACTACATTTCCCAGCATCCCTCCTGGTCCCACCTGCACTTAGTCAGCCATCACCACACCTGCTGCAGATCATCTGATTCCCAGCACTCCTTCATCAACACACGCTATATATATACCCATAGACATCATATAGAGACTAGATGCCCTATTGGCCGCTGGGCACTGAGAAATGCGGCCGCCATCTTAATCCGGTCATAATCCTATTGCGTTGCATAGCAGCAGTAGATGCCAGAGCACTGTGCAGCATATTCCTGCTCAAATCGGCCGCCCATCGCTCGAGGATTACTTTTCACAAGTAAGATTTAACATTTAACATTACCGTACTATTGTTTGTATTTTGTGAATAAAATATTAAATGTGTCCTGTATCATAGCTACATGTATGACCTTTGCAGCAAAAAAAACCCGCGTGAAAATCAGTTCGGTATTCAGTGAGATATGATTAATTAATTAATTAATTAATTAATATGATTAATGAAAGATTTAAAGTGTGATCAGAAGTATCTGAGGAATTTTAAATCATCAATGGAATTCCACAAGGAAGTGTTATAAGTCCAGTTTTATGAATTTGGACAGAAGGATTGGGTCAGCCCTGTATGCAGATGATGGCCCATTTGGGCAAGAGGATGAGAACCTACAAGTGTGGGAAGTAATATCAAGGAAGCAATTAAAAATGTAGAACAATGGTCGTATAACTGGGGTTTTAAGATTTCTTCAAGTAAATCTTATTATATGTTATTTAACAGGAAGAAAGGGGTAGACAAACAGAACTTGAAGATATATGGTCACAATTTGGAAACCGTAGATCATTTTAAATATCTGGGTATGGTTAGATCAAAGGGTTCATGGAAAATGCATATTGAAAAGATGAAATCAAAATGTAAGAAAGTTTTCAATTTAATGAGAGCATTAGCTGGGAAAGATAAACAATCACTAATTTATATTTATTGGGCTCTGATGAGGTCAACAATAGATTATGAATGCTTTGTGGAGCAGCAGCTAAAAACACATTTAATGAAATTGGATAGAGTTACTAATAAAGCTTTGAGGATTTTTACTGGTGATGATCAACACCAATTAAGGTAATCCAGGTAGAGTTAGGAGAAATGCTCTCAGACCTGAGAATAGATAAACTTATTCTTACGTACTGGTGTCGTCTACATGAATGTGGTAATGAAAATCCTTCAAATAGTGTTATTAAAGAATGTTGGGAATATAATTATTTTGAAGGTAATGGATTTGGATGAGTAATAAAGGCTCAAACAGAGGAATTAAGATTAGAGAATTTCCCTTTTAACTCCCCTACTCCTATTAGTATTATCCCTATATGGATGTTTCCAAAAACTTAGGTAGATTTAAACATTGAAGCTAAAGCTAGATTTCAGCTTTGCAATAGACTAAACAAGAATACATTTTTGCTAGGCAACGGTGATGCATCTTTAAGAGCGGGAAAAAGGAGCAAATGATACACTGTATCATGCATACATATGACTGTTATGGCCATTCAAGGTAGAAATACCCAAAACTATTTTGTGTCTTGTAATTTTAAAGGGGTCATGACATGAGAAACCAAATTTGCCTTGATCTATTGGTATATAAGAGATCTATGTACTATTAAAACTTCCTGCAAGTTTCATAGCTTAAGACGTCCTCCCCATTACAAACTAAAAAATAAAATAACAATGATAGAATAAAATATAGGCACATATAGGAAAAGTCAGGGTCCTAGTTACATGGGTTTTATTTCAACTAAGTTATTACATTGCAACATTTTAAAGCAGTCAAAATGACCGCCTTTAGTAGTTCTAGGCAGAGATTGTCAGGGTTCTGTCACTTCTGTCTGGTTTTATTCTTGGTTGGTGACAGAGCTCTGACATTCCCAGTTTGTCATGTTCTTGTGTTCTAGTCCTGTTTATTGTGAGCACATGGCTTCTTGTATTACTGCTGCCATGTGCTCTCCTGTCAATTGTCTAGTCCCTCCCATCTCGTTACCTGATAATTGTTAATCTTCCCCACCTGCCCTATTCGTTACCCTCCTTGTTTGTTTCCCTATTTAGTCTTCCTGTGTTTGCAGTCCTGTGCTGATTCGTTGTATATGTTTTGTTCCCTTGTGTTCCTGCCTTAAGACCTGTTATCTTGTTGCCTGCTTTTATTTTCAGTTTGTATATGGATTTTTTTCTATTTTGATTAAACCTTCATCCCTCCTTTTTGAATCCTCGCTCTCATTTTTGAACCATCCCGTGATAGAATGAATCAGCCAAAATGAGGACTCAGCGGAGGAGGATTTTTTTCGAACCACCGGCCTCTCCTGTGTCATGCCTGCGTTATGAATGCATATTGAAGTTCGGAGACCTGACCTCTCTTCGCCAACTGGGGACAACCGTGAGGGAGTTTGCCCAGAGGTTCAGTGCAGCTGCAGAGGAACTGAGTCTTGGTGATGCGGCGATGAAGGACTTATTTAATTATGCCCTTGATGAGCCTTTTCCCTCTGGGGTAGTGAGGGGATTGGGTTTTTTGACCTTTGAGGGATTTGTAAGTCTCGTTGACCGTCATTACAATCCTCCGGCTAAGGAGGGTATTGTTTCCCTAGAGGTGGCAGCATCCCCTCAACCTCAGAAGCGCAGGAGGAGGAGGCCTACTGTCTTCGGGGGTCTCAAGCCTGGTGGTCCGGGAGAACCCGTCTTTGGTGGTCCGGGAGGAACCGATTTTGGGGACCTCAACCCTGGTGGTCCGGGAGGACCCGACTTCGGAGGTCTCAAGTCTGGTGCTCCAAGAGACTGCAGCGTATCCAGTGGTGACTGGGGAGAATGCAGCGCCCTCTCGCTCTCGGAGGACGAGGAGAAGAACTTCCTGCCCGGGGGCCCCGGGGGTCAGGCCTAAGCCTACGGTCAACCCAAAGACCGTTTCCAGACTCCTTGCCCTGCCGGTGCCGCCCAAGCGTCCTGCCCAGCCAGAGACTGTTCGAGTCCCGTCTGCCCAGTCAGAGACTGTTCGAGTCCCGTCTGCCCAGTCAGAGACTGTTCACGTCCCATCTGCCCAGTCAGAGACGGATCAGGAGATACCCATTCTCGCAGCCGGGGGTATACTGAGCGACTATTTGGAGCGTTTGGCACGGATCCTGGACATGCCTGTGCCTGCTGTTCCAGAGCCGGAGCCAGCGCCTGCTGTTCCAGAGCCGGAGCCAGCGCCTGCTGTTCCAGAGCCGGAGCCAGCGCCTGCTGTTCCAGAGCCGGAGCCAGCGCCTGCTGTTCCAGAGCCGGAGCCAGCGCCTGCTGTTCCAGAGCCGGAGCCAGCGCCTGCTGTTCCAGAGCCGGAGCCAGCGCCTGCTGTTCCAGAGCCGGAGCCAGCGCCTGCTGTTCCAGAGCCGGAGCCAGCGCCTGCTGTTCCAGAGCCGGAGCCAGCGCCTGCTGTTCCAGAGCCGGAGCCAGCGCCTGCTGTTCCCGGATCCACCCTGGCCACCTGCACAGCCTGATCCACCCTGGTCGTCTACATGTCCTGCTCTGCTCTGGACTCATGTTCCGCCCTTACTCAGATACTTAATCTTACTCAGAAATGATATGTTAGAAATTGGTCTCTAGTTATTAAGGATAGAGCAATCAAGGTTTCTTTTCTTCAAAAGTGGCTTCACAACAGCTCATTTAAAAGCATTTGAGAAAATGCCTGTTTCCAGGGAACAATTAACTATATCAAGGACATAGTCTATCAAACAGTGCAATACCTCTTTAAAAAACACTGTTGGTATAGGGTCAAGATAACTGGAAGAGGAATTTATCTGAGAAATAATTTGCAGAAGAATTTCTTTATTAACTATCCTGAGCATTTTCATTTTATGGTGTGAATAACTTCCCAATTCATCCACAGGACAATTATCAGTATGATCAATAGCAGATCGGATCTGAATTATTTTATTATTAAAAAACGTGGCAAAATCTTCACACATAGTTACAGAGGGCTGGTCTAACCAATTATATGGTTTGTTATTTAAAAGACGATCTATAGTAGAGAAAAATATTCTGGGATTTTTATTATTTTCGTTAATAATTTTAGAATAGAATTGTTGTCTTTCAGAGCGGACTGTTTTTTATATTTAGAGATAAAAGAAGAATCTCACGGTGAACAGTTAATTTAGTTTTTCTCCATAAACGCTCTGATTTACGGCATTCCCTCTTAAGCTGCAACATGATTGACAGATGCGTTCATTTTTCCATGGCATATTTTTAGATATTGATCTTTTTTTTTATTTTCTCTGGCGCCACTTTATCAAGAGTTGATTTTAAAGAGGCATTAAAACTATCAACCTTATGTACAGTAGACATTTCACTTAAAACTAAAGGCGTTTGTAGAATCTCATTAATAAAAGACTCAGAAGTAAATGTATTAAAATAACGCTTTTTAATTATTGTTTTTTTTTATGATGAAGTATAGTATTAATTTTATCATAAAAAAATAAGCAAAAATGATCTGAGATTGCTAAATCGTTTATTTCATTTAAATTTACATTAATGCCATGTGAAATTATAAGATCAAGCGTATGTCCTCTATTATGTGTAGGTCCATTGACATGTTGTGTAAAGTTAAAATAATTTAAAACCTCTAAAAACTCAACTGCTTTACGGTCAACTTTGTTATAAACATGGATATTAAAATCACCCACAATCATGATTTTATCATAGCTGGTAACACAGAGAGTTAAAAGTTCAGAAAACTCAGATATAAAGCACGGGTTTGCTTAGGAGATCGATATATTATTACCACTAAACATTTGCTTTCTAGTATTTCTATTGCTAGATACTCAAAAGTAGTAAATTCATCGAAAATAATCTCTTTATTGGCCATTGACTGCAAAACTATAGCGGCTACTCCGCCACCCCTCTTGCCACAGCGAGCCTTGTGCAAAAACGTATAAGCTGGTGGGCATGCCTCAATAAGGGATATAGCCCCATTCTGATCAAGCCATGTTTCAGTTAAAAACATACATTCTAACCTTTTCTCTGATAAAAATATAAATAAGAGAAGTTTTCCCTGCAATTGATCTTACATTAAAAAGTGCCACCTTCAGTATTTCTTCATTTAACAAAGAAGCCCTACATGTGCTATTTAAATTGTTTTTCACCATCAATACATTTGATTTCCTCCGATAATTATTTCGTCTATTAATATTATTCCTAGAGGAAACAACATCGATGTTGTTGATCTGGTTGCATCCCTGCTCTAAGTTCAGTGGTTTCAAAGTATGCCTATAGCTTTTTACAGGGATGCTGCATACTTGTCACAATTTGTCCAGTGCTGTTTCGATGTTTAGACACATTTAGGAAAAGTCAGGGTCCTATAGAACCCTGAACCCTAGGTCCCAGAACTTAACGCTAAAGCTTCCATTTCTAGTGTTAAATATTTATTTTTAAAGTGATTTTATCTTGATATTGCATTGTTCTGTCATTGCATTGCATTGTTGATCGCTAGTATAGCCTAACTTCTGGTCACCCTGTTCCGTGACGGTACCACGTAATATTCAGTGATATGGTCACGTAATTAAATCTATGGATTCTTGACACGGACACGCTCATTTCGTTATTTTCGTGATATCAGCACTTTTTTTAAACTAATGTATTTCAATGGGAAGCATTTTTCATGATAACAGCACGATTCTTTCTGCAGCAGAGAAGCTGTTTAATCAACATTTATTCATGAGATCGTGATATTTGGCATCAATTCCCGTGTGCCAGATGTTGGTAGGTAAGTAGTAGTAAATACGCTAATTAAAATCCTAATAATGTTTGATATAATGTATTTTCTGTTTGTCGATATTAATCAGATTAGCTCACATTCAGTCAAAACTGTACAGGTCCACAAGGCTGGAAAGGGCTACGGGGAAATTGCCAACCAGCTTGGTGAAAAAAGGTCCACTGTTGGAGCAATCATTCGAAAATGTAAGAAGCTAAACATGACTGTCAATCTCCCTCGGACTGGGGCTCCATGCAAGATCTCACCTCGTGGGGTCTCAATGATCCTAAGAAAGGTGAGAAATCAGCCAAGAACTACACGGGAGGAGCTGGTCAATGACCTGAAAAGCACTAAGACGTCATGGTTTGAAATCATGCATGGCACGGAAGGTTCCCCTGCTTAAACCAGCACATGTCAAGGCCCATCTTAAAGGTCCAATATGTAAGAATTTTGTAATAAAATATCCAAGAATCACTTGCACAGTGTGATATATATTTCCTGCAGTTGTGTACTTACAATATTCCAGAAGTCTCCAAAGATTTTTTATTTCAGAGAAATTCCAATTTTAAATAAGTGGCCGTCCCGGAAAAAAATGTCGCCTGTCAATGACGCAATATCCGCGCTATCCTCGGTTTCCGCTCGTACGTTCTGCCATAGCCATGACGTAACCATGGTGACAGACGTGGACAACTGCATAGTGCGTAACGTTTATCGGCACATGATAACAAACATTGTTCAGCTCCACGTCCGCGACTAACTTGGATTTGACAGAGCTCCACGTCCGCGACTAACTTGGATTTGACGGAGCTCCACGTCCGCGACCAACTTGGATTTGACGGAGCTCCACGTCCGCGACCAACTTGGATTTGACAGAGCTCCACGTCCGCGACCAACTTGGATTTGACGGAGCTCCACGTCCGCGACCAACTTGGATTTGACGGAGCTCCACGTCCGCGACCAACTTGGATTTGACGGAGCTCCACGTCCGCGACCAACTTGGATTTGACGGAGCTCCACGTCCGCGACTAACTTGGATTTGACGGAGCTCCACGTCCGCGACCAACTTGGATTTGACAGAGCTCCACGTCCGCGACTAACTTGGATTTGACGGAGCTCCACGTCCGTGACCAACTTGGATTTGACAGAGCTCCACGTCCGCGACTAACTTGGATTTGACGGAGCTCCACGTCCGCGACCAACTTGGATTTGACAGAGCTCCACGTCCGCGACTAACTTGGATTTGACAGAGCTCCGTGACCGCGACTAACTTGGAACAACACCGCTCTTGCACATACTTTATTAGACAGGTGAGCAAATGTACATAAAACAAAAGGATGTACCTATCTGTGTTTCATTGTAACCACATACTGTCAATAACATTACTTATAAACAATGCGAGATACATAGGCGTATGACGTGAGAGATCAATAATTATGCATATGTTGATTCACCTAAAAAATAAATAAATCAAGTGATCGTTATATTGCTCTATGTACTTAATGCTTTTTATAACTTGTGTTTTGACCGAGATTATGGCAGTGCAATTAAATACAATCGTGTTGTTAAACAAATAGCCATTACTTGTAAATTCGTTCAAATTTACTTTGAGTATGATTGGTTTGAACACGTAAAACAACACGGGATTAACCATAAACATGTAAAACTGTGCAGCATTAACCCAACAAATCGTTTGACAAATAGCTGTAACAGGATAATAACATTTCGCGTTCCTTGCAGTTAATTCATTATGATGACATAAAATATTGCGATTAGACGTACAGGTAATACAAAAACGAATAAATTACCTCATCCGTGATCATGATTCATTAATTTCATAACATCTCTGGATGGTGAAAACGACATCTCCCATCGTTCAACTCTCACTCATAGCGTCATCAAGCTTCGCCTTTGTTACTGTTGGAAACTGCGCCCTCTTGTGGCCAAAAAAAGTTACATATTGGACCTTTAAGTTTGCCAATGACCATTTGGATGATCCAGAGGTCATGTGGTCAGATGAGACCAAAATAGAACTTTTTAGTCATAATTCCACTAACCGTGTTTGGAGGAAGAAGAATGATGAACACCATCCCTACTGTGAAGCATGGGGGTGGTAGCATCATGCTTTGGGGGTGTTTTTCTGCACATGAGACAGAATGCACTGTATTAAGGAGAGGATGACCGGGGCAGTATTGCGAGATTTTGGGGAACAACCTCCTTCCCTCAGTTGGAGCATTGAAGATGGGTCGAGGCTGGGTCTTCCAACATGACAATGACCCGAAGCACACAGCCAGGATAACCAAGGAGCGGCTCTGTAAGAAGCATATCAAGGTTCTGGCGTGGCCTAGCCAGTCTCCAGACCTAAACCCAATAGAGAATCTTTGGAGGGAGCTCAAACTCCGTGTTTCTCAGCGACAGCCCAGAAACCTGACTGATCTAGAGAAGATCTGTGTGGAGGAGTGGGCCAAAATCGCTCCTGCAGTGTGTGCAAAACTGGTGAAAAACTACAGGAAACATTTGACCTCTGTAATTGCAAACAAAGGCTACTGTACCAAATATTAACATTGATTTTCTCAGGTGTTCAAATACTTATTTGCAGCTGTATCATACAAATAAATAGTTAAAAAATCATACATTGTGATTTCTGGATTATTTTTTAAGATTATGTCTCTCACAGTGGACATGCACCTACGATGACAATTGCAGACCCCTCCATGATTTTTAAGTGGGAGAACTTGCAAAATAGCAGGGTGTTCAAATACTTATTTTCCTCACTGTATGTGTCGGTTTTAACCCTAAATCAAACATTTTATCAAGCATTTGTTGTTTCTTAAATCTTTTCTTACAAACCCCATAGCCCAATCAGTACGAACACAGTCTCAGAGTCTTAATAATTCACAAGATTTAACAAGTTGTCAAATTCGTACGATACTCATACATATTTGTATACTCAAACATAATTCTGCAGCTTTTACTCCTAATGCTGTCATTGGCTACTGCCTCAATTCCTGTACATATTTATCGCGATATTTGTAAATCAGTTGCGCCCCTTCTTGGAAAGTAGTCGGATGTCCCACACACTGTCAGAAAGTTAATCAAATAAGCAAATTTGTGTCATTGATCATGTGAACTAGTTTTTGGATGGTAACCACACAAAGGAGTCTTTTGTTCCCTTTCGAGAGGTCTCTCGTATTGGGTAAGCAATATTCAGAGAATATTGAAGCCAAAACTTTAAAACGCAGTGTAATTGCACAGCAGACACAGATGAGCGCGAGTGCGGAACCTATGGCGAGGCAGCTCAGATGCTCGAACCAATCAGGGCATTCCGCGCCCTGACACGTCAGAGCCCGCTAAATTGGGTATGGTCCGTGTCTATAACGGGACCAGGCCTCGCCTAGGGAGCCTCGCCTTATCTCCTTCAGCGAGTTCTCCACTTCGCTGACCTCCGGATACAAGCCTTCACTGCCGTCGAAAAGGCCTTCAGCGGAATAAGCAGCTGCATCGCAGTTCTGAGGACGTCGGCTTCCTTCGCTGCCTTCAGCCTGCTGTCTCTGCTGTGCCATTCGGTCTGCCATATCCTTTTAACGCAAAGTGTATTCGCCGTTACCCATAGGCCTATGCTTTATTATAGTTTTAGAACTTGTCTAAACAAGTCTTATGAAACTATGGGCCCTATTTTAATGATCTAGCACATGGTCTAAAGCGCACGAAGCCACTGCACTTAGGGCATGTCCGAATCCACTTTTGCTAGTTTAATGATGGGAAAATCGGTCTGCGGCGCCCAGCGCTTGGTCTAAAATGGTTGTCCCTGTTCTCTTAATGAGTAATGGGTGTAATTTACAATCAGAGTGTAATTTCCCATTCCCTTTTCAAAGCCAGTTGCACTCGCGCCATGTCGGATTCGCTTTACGCATGTCGGATTTTTTTTATTCGGATTTACATTGCGGAATTTGCAAGGGGAAAGACTGAACGCGTCTCCATAGAGCAAACGGTTCTGCTCGTGCGAGAGGTTAAAGCGCACATGCAGACCATCTACGGGACAAGCCAGATTCCACCATATCTTTCTGTACATAATATTTTACATTGAAATTATTTTATTTTTAATATTTGACTAGTTTGCGTGCAAAAAAAAAAATTCTGGGCCATTGACTTTAGACCAGGTTCAAGTTGGTCAATGGCGCAGTTTATTCCAGTTGCCTCAAAATAGCAACGCGCCAACAATGCACCTGAACACACCTTTTTTTCAGAACAGTGGCCCATGGGCGCTATTTAAATAATGTGGCGCAGGACGTGGAAAAAGCTGCGTCAGGCTGAAACTAGCAAAACACACGGCATCCTATAAATGCAAATTCACTTATTTTGAGGCAATAACCAAACACAGGTGTTTCCTGAACGCATCAGTAAGAGTGACTTTTATAGTCACACTTACTATAAAAGTCTCTCTCTTGTCTCCATATAGCTATGTTGTTTCAATAATAGTAATTATTATTATTATTTAAATTGATACATGTTTTTATTAGTCTCACTAAAAATTTACCTTGCTAAGAGATAGATAAAACACATTTCTTTTTTGTACTAATTGTAGCCTTTCTTGTATTCTGGTCTTTATATCCGCCTTTCTGATTCATTATACTTCTAGGGGTATCCTGGAATATACACTGAATGCCTTAAATTTGGTCACTGTACAGGCAATAAATATATTCTTAGGTCATGTTATGTTCGGTAAGATAATACAAAAATACAACACGTACTTTACAGATACAAACATCAAGCAATGGTCAATCAAGCTTAAACAAAAATGTAGTGAGTGATGTTCAAAAACAGTTAACCAAGACAGCTTGACAAGAGCGCCACTATTTGGAAATACAACAGTACATCTGGATCATAAGTGAAGTCAACAGGAAAGAAAGTGTTTTTTGTATTGCTTTGACCCTGAACTCATTCACAGTGACGCTCCAGCACAGTAATACACAGCAGTGTCTTCAGTCTTGAGGCTGTTCATCTGAAGGTACAGTTGACTGCTGGAGTCATCTCTGGACACTGTGAACCTTCCCTGGACTGACTGGGAATAGCTTATAGGAGAACTGGATGTGCCAATAGTTGCAACCCATTCCAGACCTTTACCGTGACCCTGTCTCACCACAGCACCATAGTAGCTGCTGAATGTAAATCCAGAGGCGGTACACACCAGCCGAAAAGATTCACCAGGTCTTTTTACCTCAGCCTGAGACTGAGTGAAGGTCTGA
This sequence comes from Semotilus atromaculatus, assembly GCA_031834385.1. NCBI lineage: Eukaryota > Metazoa > Chordata > Actinopteri > Cypriniformes > Leuciscidae > Semotilus > Semotilus atromaculatus. Next base: position 20,660,901 of record JAULUF010000005.1, on the reverse strand, counting down.
CAATGAATATCTGTGGAAGAGAGAGAAAAAAACTCAAGTCAGCGAAATGTAAACTTGCTAAAATGATGCATTAATAAATTATTATTTATGAATGAATTACAGACCATGTAAAAAAAGAAATATCAGGATTGAACTGATTATTGTTGTCATTGCTGATTATTCTCCTCTACATACAGTCTGTGAACACAGACACACCGGTACAAAGCAACTTATGGGAAATATGCATCACAGTTTTGCATAAACTCCTCCCCCAGTCTTTCATTGCTTGTTACCTTTGTTTATGAAAACAGAGATTTGTAATAATATAAATGGATAATATTTATTTATTTATTTATATACAGTATATAGTTACAAGGTAACTGAGGAATGATGATGGGGCCAAATAAATTAAGCAAAAAACATCTTTGACCTAAATGTATTTTATATTTTAAAGCATTATTGATGGATGGATGGAATATCTGATTGTGATCAGGTTTTTGTACAGAGTTGCTGTTTTATCACAGTGTCTCTTGCACAAAGATATCCCAGCCATTCCAGTGCTTTTCCAGTGGGTTGACGGGTAACACTTTAGAATAATGGTCCGTAGTTAACAAGTAGCTATGCAGGAAGTAATAGGTAGTACTGCATTAACACCGAACTTAATTTTATGGAAGCAATATTAACTAAGCAGTAAGTAATAGGTAATTTAGTACAAAGGTAGTTCCTTGGTAGGTATTTGATTATTACTAAAGAAATATATCCTCATTGAGAACTACTTGTGAACTAAGAAATAATAACCAATTAATTACTAATCACAAAAGTAACATGTCTAAAAAGTGAATAATTGTGGGGGTTTTACTCTTAACATGGTCATAACATTTCAGAAGCGTGTGCCTCAAATGGGTTCTTTGTGGAAACCAGTTTATGAATATTATATCCCCCCAAATACATTAGCTACAGGTTGAGATTGTGACTACTCTTGCCAAAGGATGGACATACACTCACCGGCCACTTTATTAGGTACACCTGTCCAACTGCTCCTTAACACTTCATTTCTAAGCAGCCAATCACATGGCGGCAACTCAGTGCATTTAGGCATGTAGACATGGTCAAGACAATCTCCTGCAGTTCAAACCGAGCATCAGTATGGGGAAGAAAGGTGATTTGAGTGACTTTGAACGTGGCATGATTGTTGGTGCCAGAAGGGCTGGTCTGAGTATTTCAGAAACTGCTAATCTGCTAAGTTTACAGAGAATGGTCCGAAAAAGAAAAAACATCCAGTGAGCGGCAGTTCTGTGGGCGGAAATGCCTTGTTGATGCCAGAGGTCAGAGGAGAATGGCCAGACTGGTTCGAGCTGATAGAAGGGCAACAGTGACTCAAATAACCACCCGTTACAACCAAGGTGGGCAGAAGAGCATCTCTGAACGCACAGTACGTCGAACTTTGAGGCAGATGGGCTACAGCAGCAGAAGACCACACCGGGTGCCACTCCTTTCAGCTAAGAACAGGAAACTGAGGCTACAATTTGCACAAGCTCATCGAAATTGGACAATAGAAGATTGGAAAAACATTGCCTGGTCTGATGAGTCTCGATTTCTGCTGCGACATTCGGATGGTAGGGTCAGAATTTGGCGTCTACAACATGAAAGCATGGATCCATCCTGCCTTGTATCAACGGTTCAGGCTGGTGGTGGTGGTGGTGTCATGGTGTGGGGAATATTTTCTTGGCACTCTTTGGGCCCCTTGGTACCAATTGAGCATCGTTGCAACGCCACAGCCTACCTGAGTATTGTTGCTGACCATGTCCATCCCTTTATGACCACAATGTACCCAACTTCTGATGGCTACTTTCAGCAGGATAATGCGCCATGTCATAAAGCTGGAATCATCTCAGACTGGTTTCTTGAACATGACAATGAATTCGCTGTACTCAAATGGCCTCCACAGTCACCAGATCTCAATCCAATAGAGCATCTTTGGGATGTGGTGGAACGGGAGATTCGCATCATGGATGTGCAGCCGACAAATCTGCGGCAACTGTGTGATGCCATCATGTCAATATGGACCAAACTCCCTGAGGAATGCTTCCAGCACCTTGTTGAATCTATGCCACGAAGAATTGAGGCAGTTCTGAAGGCAAAAGGGGGTCCAACCCGTTACTAGCATGGGGTACCTAATAAAGTGGCCGGTGAGTGTATGTTCTCTGTTTATTTCAAACTTAAACATAGAATAATACTAATAATGATAGTTTTTTAAAATCTTAAATAATTAGGAAGTGATGCTAACACTCTCATGATTGGATTAGTTCACTATTATGAGCTATTTTGAGTGTCAGTTCAATATATCTCAGACTCCAAAGACCTACCTTTATGTTACAGTAGCTGCCTGAGGAGGACTTCTCTTTAGGATATGAATATAAACATTGATGTTCTCTTGTCAAAAACAATTTGCATTTTTATATATTAGTGCCTCACAGAACCTGTACAATATGTGTCAAATATAAAATTAAATAACTTGTATTATTTGTGAAAAACATGTTAACTCCTCACTAACTACTCAAGCGTTACCTTGTCATCCCGCAGGAACTACTAGTGATGTGGTCCATTATTCTAAAGTGAAAAACATGTTAACTCCTCACTAACTACTCAAGCGTTACCTTGTCATCCCACAGGAACTTTTAGTGATGTGGTCCTTTATTCTAAAGTGAAAAACATGTTAACTCCTCACTAAGCGTTACCTTGTCATCCCACAGGAACTTCTAGTGATGTGGTCCATTATTCTAAAGTGAAAAACATGTTAACTCCTCACTAAGCGTTACCTTGTCATCCCACAGGAACTTCTAGTGATGTGGTCCATTATTCTAAAGTGAAAAACATGTTAACTCCTCACTAACTACTCAAGCGTTACCTTGTCATCCCGCAGGAACTACTAGTGATGTGGTCCATTATTCTAAAGTGAAAAACATGTTAACTCCTCACTAAGCGTTACCTTGTCATCCCGCAGGAACTACTAGTGATGTGGTCCATTATTCTAAAGTGAAAAACATGTTAACTCCTCACTAACTACTCAACTCAACTAACAATTGTTCACTTTTTAGACATGTTACTTTTGTGATTAGTAATTAATTGGTTATTATTTCTTAGTTCACAAGTAGTTCTCAATGAGGATATATTTCTTTAGTAATAATCAAATACCTACCAAGGAACTACCTTTGTACTAAATTACCTATTACTTACTGCTTAGTTAATATTGCTTCCATATTAGTTAATAGTATTAAGTTCGGTGTTAATGCAGTACTACCTATTACTTTCTGCATAGCTACTTGTTAACTACGGACCATTATTCTAAAGTGTTACCGGTTGACGTATCCAGTGAATGCAATAGCTTGATTCTGAAATCCTGCAGGAGATGGAGAATGACTCTTGAGGGTGAGTGAGCTCGACACAGTAAACACCACCTGAAAAAAACAATGGATTAATGTGTTATTATTAGTTGTGCCTCAAAACATTTTGTATGTCAAGACTTTAATTTAGTGCTTTAAATAAACCATCAGTGAAGCTCACATGATGCTGCTGCTGCCAGCAGTAGAAGAGCTGATGAGAAGATCATGATTTGGTGCTAAAGTAAATGTGATTTGACTTCCCCTGATGACCCATAGACACACACACTGCAAAAGGAAGATTTGCATACAGCCATTTAGTTTCAATTCAACAATTTCTCATTAAAATGATTTGATTTAATCATATTTGTCTTTAGATTTGGATGAAACATTTATATATCCTCGAACACATTTTCTTTTCGTCTGCTTGCACAGAAAATCGAATTAGATAATGTTGTTTGATAGTTGTACCTGCACTTACAATTGGTTACTGCAATTACTTTTACTTTGGTTTTATCTATATTTGAAAGCTGTTGATGTTTACTCAGACTGAAAATGTTCTTAGTCTGACAATTTTGCCATTTCAAAAAGAGTCTGTACAAAATGTTCTTATTTTAAAGTCTATGAAGAATTAATCATCATATACTGTATATGTTTTATGCAACAGTTCCGTCCTCAAATCCTTTCCAGGAATGCAGCCCAACAAGACTGGGACTTTTTATTGTTTGTATCACTCCGCTTGTCTGTGCATTATAGTGAGGTTTTTTCAGAGACACATTCTGCAAGTTACATTTGAATTCCACCACAGAAATATAGGTAAGAATAAACCTGTTATGCTATAATGCATGCTTTTGCACATATCAAATTATGTCCGTGTTACCACTCCTACTTGTGTATGGCTTTGTAGATTACAAAGTTTTATCATCCTGAATGAAAATCGGTCACAAAGTTTTCACACCAAAGGTGGGAGTTAATGGAAATGAACATCACACATTTAGAACAATACAAGAGAACTGCATGCAATAACACATGCACACACACAACATGCACATGCATGCATGCAATGGTGAGCATGTCAAGCCAACACAGCGGCTGTGATTTTGACAATCATTGCTCTAACCATGTTCTTAGTCTTATGTGTTGGAACCTTCCATAATCTTTTATCGGCTTCCCTGAGCAATCTCTAAATATTTTGGCATGCACTTTTTCCTGTGAACTATCTTTTGACAACATTGAATGGCAAAATCCAAAACCCCACAATTCTTATGATTGTAGGTCAAAGCAGTGGAACGGGTCAAAGTGGATACAGCTCTTATCAACCTAAAGACAACATGAATAGAACCCCTCAGAGAACCTCATACAGTGAGGGAGATGGAGAGGCTGCAGGAGGTCCAATTAATCATGCAGTTTTATTGAAACGTCACAATCAGTTTAGTTTGATTAGCAGTATTTAAATAAAATAAAAAAAAGTATGATCTTCTCTAAAATTATTTTACATTCATCAGGGTCACATAATTTGATTCTGATATAATTTGCTGAGAAGACTTAACATCAAGAAATATTTATTTTATGTCTTCCATTTATGTTTGAGCGAGTATGTTACTATAGCTACTTTAACAAAACGCTTATAGTTATAGAGTTTAAACAAGTCTTATGAAACTATACATGCAAATTCACTCATTTTCTTAGAGGCAATACCCAAACACAGGTGTTTCCTGAGGGGGAACTCATGTGACTATGTACACTCTTGTCTCCAAGTATTTCTCTATCGTTTCAATAATAGTAATTATTATTTAAAGTGATACATGTTTTTTTTTTGTATAAGTCTTGCTAAAAATTTACCAAGATATGAACACAAAATTGTCTCTTTTTTTTTTACTAAATGTATTCTGGTCTTTATTCTATGCTGATATCGAAGGCCTTTCTGATTCATTATATAGGGGTATTCAGGAATATACACGGAATGCCTTAAATCTGGTCACTGTACAAGCAATAAATATTTCCTTAAGTCATGTTCAGTAAGTAGAAGAGCTGCTCTCAGACACAGAAATACAACACACACTTTTAGTACTTTACAGATACAAACATCAAGCGTGCACTAGTAACATTTCTGTGGATAATGAGGTTAATAGTTAGTCAAGCTTTCATAATCATGAGCTTCATGAGAATGGTTCAATAAATCAAATCAGTGATCACTGTATCAGTAATTATATCTATTCTGTCTGTGTCACACTACTAGAAGGATGAGGATACAAGGAATATGGTTAACAGACTTTATTTATACACCTGTTGCAATATCCAATCTCATAGAAGGCTTTGAGATCCACACTAAATAGAAAACAGGAACCAGTCTCTTGAATACTTTGAACTCATAGGTAGACTTGATAACTCAGGGCTTGAAGGCAGACACGAAAGCACTTAGAACTTGAATGCAGATACGACACTTGAATAGCAACCGATCCGAAGACACATGAACTGAGAGCAGACTTGAATGAACTTGCAACATGAATGTAGAGAAGAAATATGAGGTCCATAGATGCACAGAAGAACTCTGAGAATCAGGCTGGAGATTCCTGAAGCATCGCCGCACACAATGGCTGCTTGGAAATACACATGGGAGAGTGGGTAGTGATAAACTTGAGTATACTTGCTGCGAGAATACAGGAATCCCGGAACCAGGTGAGTGACACACGTTGATAGACGAGACAAACAGAGAACAATGGAGAGACTGAAGTTTAAATCATGTGTGCAGCGTGGTGAGTTTGTGATGCAGTGCAGGTGGTGAGTAATCAGTATTCAGGGGATGATGAGCATGACCAGTGCTGAGTTGATGTATCCGTGACAGTCTGAAGATTGCACTTTTTTTTTTCATTGCCTTCTATAGATATCCAGTTACAAGATTACATAGATCATATATATTATAGTGCCATCCAGCACATCCAGCACATCCATCAGCCGCTCCACCTCATCCCTGTAGGCAGACTCGTTCCCCCCAGAGATGAGCCCCACCACTGTGGTGTCATCAGCAAATTTCACCATGGTGTTGCTGTGGTGGGTGGGGGTACAGTCATATGTATAAAGGGCATAGAGCAGGGGGCTCAGCACACAGCCCTGGGGGGAGCCGTAGATGTGTGATGGCCCACTTTGACCCTCTGGCTACGGCCAGAGAGGAAGCTGTTGATCCATGAGTAAGACTGAGATAAAAAGTATAATAGCAAAGGAAATTAGGAAGAAATGGCAGAAGGAGTGGGATAGTGGAAATATGGGTTGACATTTATATAAAATTCAAGGAACAGTTGGTTTAGAAAGAAGAAACTTTGGAAATAGGAGGAAGGATGTTATCATTTCAAGAATGCGCATTGGCCATTGTCTACTAAATCAAAGTATGGTCAGGATGGGAAACACCAGACTGGGTATTGTGACAAATGTAGTTCAGAAAATATGGAAACAGTAGAACATGTATTATTAAAATATGAGGGTTTTGCAAGAGAAAGATTTAAATTATTTCAAGTGTAAGAACTGATTTTCCTGCTAAGACAAAAGCTGAGATAAAACTCACCATAAAGCAATAAAACACACCCTGGACAGAAGATCACAAAGACAGAGCACAGGACATTGTCCTGTCCAAACACTTTCCCCTTATCTCTGCATCCCCCTCTCCCTCGTATCCTCTCCCTCTGAGTCGAGTCATCAAAAGTTCACTAAGAATGCCTATATGTCATATATGATGTATCTTATGAATCTATTGTTTTTCCTTTTCATGTTTGGTATCATTTTAAGTGTCTCAGTGTGATTGGTAAAATGGTCTTAATTTTATTGCAACCATTGGTATTATGAGAAAGATTGAGAACTTAGGAGAATCCTGTTCTCCTCTTTGGGTGATCTCCCCTCTCCCCTAGACCAGGTGCTACCCCCTGGGGTACAGGAACTGACCCAAAACACACTGGAGAAATATTGGCACAACCCTTTTGTTCTGGTCTGGGTATTTAACAGAGCAGTCTTGGGGAAACCATAACCAGGAAAACCCCCCATGCAGTGCTGTGTCAGTGTTTACCTGTCGGAAAGCTCTCACACACTACAGTGTGTCTCTGTCAGGAATGCATTGCTTACTTTTAGAATCATCTTTGAGTAATTGATGCATTTATTATTTCTGAATTGGCTTTTAATCATTTACTTGTGAAATTGGCACGATACATTTCTCCTGACAAAAATAAATGTTGACCTTGATTATTCTGAATTTTTCTGAAATCATTATTTCTAGATTATGTGTGGTCTGTTGTCCCGCAAATCTCTGTCCAGGATAGATCACACCTAAGGCACTAATGAATGGAGCATGGGGCACATCATTAGACCTTCTGATTTCTGACTATCTCCTAACTTAGCATGTTGTACCCTGCAACTATTACGAAAAATTACACCTATGAGTCAGCAGTGAGCGGCCGCGTAGGGTAAGATAGTTTGCACTGCACCCTCTGACTATTTTAGGACTGGCTAGTTTGTGATCGTGAGCGCACATTCGCAACGTGACGTCTCAAATCGACACCAGGTCCTTAATGAACAAATATTTAAAATTATGAAATGGCCAGAATAATCAAAGATCTAAATCAACTCATAATCAATATTTATGATTGTTTTCTAAGAAGACATCCGAAATTAGAGTCAGATTAAGCGTAGAGCTAAAGTATTATTTAAACTAAATTCCAATAAATTAAGTGAACTTCACTGGAGCGCTGGAAAGACATACACGCATGCCTTCGCCCAGACCGTTGGATTCCGTTGTTGGGCCAATAGGTGGAGGGACGTTGGTCCTTACACAAGCATTAAGAGAAATGGAAATGGAAGTTTTTTCTATCCAAGCAGAAATGGCCCAAAGCAATTTAAAATATATGAAGAAGTACTTAATTTTTTTAAAGACACTCATTTAAGTAACAGGATTTAGGTCACTACTACCATAACGTTATCCACACTCCAATCCAGTAGGTGGCGGGAATGCACCATTAAAGTTTGGTTTGCCAACCGCCGTTAAACTTTAAAAAAGAAGAATTAGAAGAAGATTGCACTTTTTATATATCGATAAAAAGAGACTTCACTATCATGAAATAATGTGTTAGAAATTGAAAGAGAGTTCTAGAGAAACTTTCTACTGAGAATCAGATTGTATTTCGCATGATCTGACTATATGTGAGAACAGTGCGCCCTCTTGTGAAATGTGCCAAGAATTCACTTGTAACACAATTTAATAGGAGGCAGGAATATGTCAGTGTACCCTACTGAGCTTTTGGGTGGAAAGACAGATATGAATGAAATATTTGCTCATTTAAAAATAAAAATCTCTATTTTAACTTTTACTAACAAATTTCAAAGGTTAGAACATAGACCGTCATGTTTTAGACATTGAATATAATCTGGAACTGAAATTATTCTTGTGGTGAGTGACAATGTTGTTTTTGAACAAGGCAGTAACTGCTCTGTGTCACTGTGACTCTCTGGCACAGAAATACACAGATGTGTCCTCAGTCTGCATATTCTGTCCCTGTAGAGTCACTGTGCTGCTGGAAGAGTCTCTGGTAACTTGAAATCTACTTTTCAGTTTATCACTGTAATATGTGTTACCGCTACCACATATCCTTCCAACCCATTCCAGAGCTTTTCCTGCAGGCTGTCGTATGAAGCCAGTGCAGTAGTTGCTGTCAGTCACTGAATATCCAGAGATCTTACAGGACAGTGTCAAACCCTGACCAGGCCTTAAAACCATAGATTCAGTCTGGGTCAGTTCAACACAGTGGACATCTGGGGAAACAAATATGACCGGACATCTTAGAGACATGGAAACATTTTGTATAACCATATAAGACATCTTTATTATGTATCTATAAAAATGAAGACTTACGAGAGACGGCTGCTAGCAGCAGAAACAACCAGAGAGATGAGGAGACCATGGTTTGAGAAGTGAGAGAGTAAACTATTTCTTGTCCCCTTAATACTAGAACAAAGAGGAGGAGAAAGAATATTTGCATACAGGTCTGCACATATCAGTATGTTCAAATGTTCTATATTTTATTAATTCTAAAAGTTTTTTTTACAAGTTTGTGAATTACAGTGAACATCCAACTTTCATCAGAGCTAATGACCTCAAACAACAAAATGTGGAAATTATTTGGCATTATATACTGTGATTGACTTTATTTTAAATAAATGTTTGCTTTAATAATGAAAAGGTCTTGCTGTAACATTTATTATTAGAATGCACGTCCACAATCTGTTAAAGCAGTTTGTTTATTCTGTGGAAATTATTTCATGTTTTTGGAAGAGAAATAAAGATAATAAATAACTAGGCCTATATGTTTGCTTATTCAAATTATACTAAATATTTGCTGTTCATCGAATTTGATTTCCATTTTGATGTATTTCCTCGATCCAGACGGACTAGTTTACATTGGTGTGGGAGAGCCGTGATTCTTTCTGCAGGATAAAGTAGGCGACATGTGACTGTATTTATGAGTGAATCGTTCATAAGTCATTAATTTAACCTATTCGTTCAAAAACACTGATTCATTCAGGAAGTAAGGAGACATGTGTATGTTGCTCGAAGAAGTGATGGTTAATTCTGTTGTGCCTTCGTTTGGAAATATCTTCGATGATGATGGATAGGCAAAGTAATGTAAGTTACTCAGTACTAACTTAGTGTTTATCAAATCACAATTGTGCCTTTGTTCTGAATAGGCCTAATCACATATGTGATGACACACAGCTGTGCTGATAACATTGTTTGTGTATTGTTTAGTATGTCATTATATGAGCATGTTTGTTTTTTGATGACCAAGGGAAGCGTACAGTAGCCACTGTGATTCTGATTCAGTCAAATGCAACCATGAGCATTTTAGACCAGAAGCTACAAACACAAAATAGGGGCAGGACTAAATGCGCTTTTTGTTTAATATTTCTATGCAATGCAGCTGATAAAGTCAATATTCCTAAATGAGGAAGTGGTTTTTGTATTGCTTTGACCCTGAACTCATTCACAGTGACTCTCTAGCACAGTAATACACAGCAGTGTCTTCAGTCTTGAGGCTGTTCATCTGAAGGTACAGTTGACTGCTGGAGTCATCTCTGGACACTGTGAACCTTCCCTGGACTGACTGGGAATAGTAGATAGGAGAACTGGATGTGCTGATGTATGCAATCCACTCCAGACCTTTTCAGGGCTCTGTCTGATCCAATGAAGATAGAGACTGCTGAATGTAAATCCAGTTATTGTACATGTAAGTTTATGCGACTCTCCTGGTTTTTTAACCACTGTCTCAGACTGAGTGAATATCTGACATTCAATACCTGTGGAAAAAGAAACAATATTAAATTTATGAAGATGTTATAATGTTAAATTGTTGCACTCGTAATGATTGTCCTATGCAGTGACTTACATGCTAAAACTGCCAGAATTACAAACACATGAAACTTTTTTGACATGATGTATGTTTAGTTTAAACCAGAAAGACAGACTTTGTTCCTATAGAGTTCAGATGTCTGTTCAGATCACAAAGACATTGGCACATTTAAAGTGGAAAGGTTTGCATATTCAAATCAGATAACTGATGATGACATATGTTTGGTCCAGATTTAGATTTTAAAGTTTGAGATCTGTATAAACATAGTGTTATTTTTCTATTGTTAGAGATAAAAGTCATTGCTTTTCATTTTAAATTCTAATTCAAATTTTAATGTGATAATGCTTTTAATTATAATATGAAATTCAGATATGAATATTATAAAATATGAAATTCCAAGAACAGTATGTATATTTTTTTTAAATAGCACAACATTGAAATTTTAAAACCACTAATAAACAATGTTGAAAAATAAAATATGAGATAAGATCAATTCAAGTGATACATTACTGCTATCTTTCAGCGTTTGGCCAATACTGCTATAAGCGACTCATTTCACACCGAAAGATTCAGTTCATTGACTTACAAAGGGGGGTATTCCACAAAGCAGGTTCCCTATCAGGAACATCGAGCTGCGTGAAAACGCTGCGGGAACGCTTCTAGCGTTGTGCGTCTTGAAGCATAGTATGGAATCAGCCAAAGGCGAGACGGAACGTCACGAGTGACGTCATCGACCAGGAAACTAAAGCACACCCATGAACACAATGGCGACAGCTTCTGTTGTCTTCAGCAAGCGATTTGTGTGTGAATCTGTCCCAGTGTTTTTGTCTGTCTTTAGTGATTGCTAGGCAGGAGTTTTTCACTTAAAAAAAAAAAAAGGCTATATATATGTATTCACATATCTAAGCGAGCAGCATTACAGAAAGTGTGTGTTCCCCCCTGTACTCGTTATTTCACGGGTGGGGATTTACACGATCTGTGTGTTGTTTGTTTGGGAGTACAGCATGCCCGGTCAGCTCTCGAGGGGGCTGATTGTGAGCATTGCGAGCGTTTTCCAAAGAACGCTCTGCTCCCGCCGATCACTCTTTGAGGAGAGTGGTTCGGCTCGCGCTCCCCGCGGCTCGGGTCCCGCGTCTGTCGAGGCAGCGCGGCGGCGCGTGTCGTGGGGATCGCGGGTGAATCTGACAGCGGGGTTTGAGACGGGCCTCGCCCTATCTCAGCCTTTAACTGTTAGATTCAGTGCCTCAGTTTGGGTTGGAAGCACGCTCTGCGGTTTCTTCTGCCCAGGCTGTGGCATTAATATTGCAACTATCCAGTTCTGAGGAGCTGAATGTTGTTGCTATTAAAAATATAATAATAATAATATTACATAAATTATTATAAAATAAGGGGATTATGAGGACTCATTCCCCTGAACAGAAATAAATGAGGAGCTTATGGAGGTGCTAACTCATGCTGTAGAAAAATTAAACATTGAGTGGTCAGCAGTTTGGCAGGAGTTTTTTATATAAAAATATATTGTATAAACTATGTTTGCCTTCCCGAGTGCAACCTCCACGAAGGTGCCTACCATTTTTCCGGATCTCCACACAGAGGTGTCGAAGTCCTGGAAGAAAACGATTTCATACTGTATTTTTAGCCATCAGATCTCTACAAAAAATATTTTAATACTGCTGAGGCTTATTTACGGTTATGAGGCAATGCCTAGAAAAGCTGGAGAGATGCCTACTGCCATCTCTCCGCTGAAACGAATTCGTCTTTTAAGGCACCGGCGTTTAAAGACAGGGACTGATGGGCGGGTCAGTCCTGACTGTCGATAAGCTCCTCGCATGGGCGCAATAAAATCAGAGCGTCGCGTCTTGTGCTCCCCTGCAAAATAGTGGAACCAGACGCGACACTCTCAGATGAAGTTTTCGGGGGTTAAACTGATCTGAGGACAGTCATTATAGCCAAGTGGCTTCATCTAAAAAAAAAAAAAAAAAAGTAGTTCTGACACCACCGGTGTCAGGATGCTGAGGGTGGTCCCCACCGTGAGAGAAAGGTGTTCACTGCATCTGACGGTGCCCATTCTCTCACGGTGCCCTCAGGGGTCCCTTCTGCCAACCCCGCCTTCGCGTCGGGGCGTAGACGGGCCCAGCGAGCGCTTCCCGAGGGACGCTCGCTCCCTCTACAGAGTGTCGCGTCTTGTGCTCCCCCTGCAGTGGGACCAGGCGTGACACTCTCAACCGAGGTCTTCTGGCCATAAGACTGATCTGAGGACAGTCATTATGGCCAAGAAGGCTTCGTCTAAGAGTGCTGAGGGTGGTCCCTACCGTGAGAGAAAGGTGTTCACCGCATCAGACGGTGCCCGTCCTCTCACGGTGCCCTCAGGGGTCCCTTCTGCCAACCCCGCCTTTAAGACGGGGCGTAGACGGGCCCAGCGAGTGTTTTCCCGAGGGACGCTCGCCCCCTCTGAGGAGGGGCTTAGGGCAGTTAGACCAGGTGTTCCCTGCCGGTGCGCTGTTACAGGGCGCTGTGTCTGCTGCTCAAAATATTCCAGAGGCCAGCCTCGAGAGGCTGGTACCCTTAGTAGATTTTCTGGCAGAGTGGAAAATTCTTCCAAAAGTATCTCAGTGGGTTCTGCAGTCGATAGAGAGGGGTTATGCCATTCAGTTCAGATCTCCTCCTCCTCGATTCAACGGGGTCCTGCCCACCGTGGTGGGCCCCGAGCAGGCTCTGGTATTGGAACAGGAGGTGAAAACACTCCTTCAAAAGGAGGCTATAGAACGGGTTCCTCCTCCCAGCAAGGAGTCAGGTTATTACAGCCGATATTTCATCGTTCCAAAGAAGGATGGGGGGTTGCGTCCAATTTTAGATCTGCGCCTATTAAACCGTGCTGTAGCCAAGCTCAAGTTCAAGATGCTCACGCTAAAGCAAATCGTGTCACAAATCAGGTCCGAGGACTGGTTTGTCACGATAGATCTGAAGGACGCATACTTCCACATTTCCATCCTTCCGCAACACAGGAAGTTCCTGAGGTTCGCTTTCGGGGGCGAAGCGTACCAATATCGTGTTCTTCCATTCGGTCTAGCTCTATCTCCCCGCACGTTCACGAAATGCATGGATGCAGCGCTATATAGTTCCACTGCGACTCCAGGGCATTCGTATATTGAACTACATAGACGATTGGGTGATTCTAGCTCAATCGCAACAACAAGCGGTTCGGCATCGAGATGTCGTCCTCGCGCACATAAAGAAACTGGGGTTGAGGCTGAATGCCAAGAAGAGTGTTCTATCTCCATCACAGAAGACATCTTTTCTGGGGGCATTTTGGGATTCAGTAGCAATGCGGGCGTGCCTGTCGCCGGCCCGCATCACTTCAATTCTCTCAGCCGTAAAACGAGTAAAGCTAGGCCAGTTGCTCACTGTGAAGCAGTTCCAGAGACTGCTGGGTCTGATGGCAGCAGTGTCCAATGTTATTCCCTGCGGCCTGTTGTACATGAGACCATTACAGTGGTGGCTCAGAACCAAGGGGTTCTCCCTGAGGGGAAACCCCCTCCGCACGATCAAAGTTACGTGGCGCTGCCTACGTGCTCTGGTCATGTGGAGGGATCCTTGTTTTCTGTCCCAGGGACCTGTGCTGGGAGCTCTTTGTCGTCGTGTAACGCTAACGACAGATGCTTCCCTCACAGGCTGGGGGGCGATCATGAGTTGTCGCCCAGCCCAGGGTCTGTGGCAGGACCATCATCGATTATGGCATATAAATTGTCTAGAGATGTTGGCTGTGTTTCAGGCTCTGAAACACTTCCTACCAGACCTGAGAGGTCATCATGTTCTTGTCCGGTCCGACAATACATCGGTGGTCTCTTACATAAACCATCAGGGGGGTCTGCGCTCTCGCCCGTTATACAATCTGGCTCGCCAGATCCTTCTATGGTCCCAGGGGAAGCTCCTCTCTTTGAGGGCGATTTATCTCCCGGGGTATTTAAATCAGGGAGCGGACATCCTGTCGAGGCAGGGGCCGAGGCCCGGGGAATGGAGACTCCACCCCGAGGTGGTGGAGCTCCTTCAGATGCAGTGCGGTCGTGCCGAGGTAGACCTATTTGCGTCCAGGGAGACATCACACTGTCCACTGTGGTTCTCTCTCAGTCATCCAGCCCCGCGGGGTTGGACGCTATGGTACAGCCGTGGCCGAGGTCACGTCTGTACGCCTTTCCCCCGATTGCTCTGCTCCCAGGAGTTCTGGAGAGGGTTCGCCGGGACGGGGTCAGTCTACTATTGGTAGCCCCGTTTTGGCCGGCCCGAGTATGGTTTGCGGACCTAATATCTCTCCTAGACGGCTCTCCTCTGGAGATTCCGATCAGGAGGGACCTTCTCTCTCAGGCGAGCGGGTTGATTCATCACCCCCGCCCAGAGTTGTGGAAGCTATGGGCTTGGCCTCTGAGGGGGCCCAGTTCGTAGGTGCTGGTCTCTCAACCGAGGTTGTTGAGACCATCCTTCACTCCAGAGCTCCTTCCACGAGGAAGTTATACGCCTTGAAGTGGAGGCTCTTCACTTCTTGGTGTGGAGAACACCTGTTGGACCCAGTTAACTGCCCAGTGGGTGCAGTGCTGGAGTTCCCGCAGGAGCATTTCTCCTCAGGGTTATCCCCCTCCACACTAAAGGTGTATGTGGCGGCACTTGCTGCTTACCATGTCCCTTTCAGTGGAGTCTCTGTGGGGAGACACCCGTTTATAACTCGCTTCCTTCGTGGTACTTTGAGGCTGAGGCCTGTAGTCCGCACGAGGGTGCCAGCGTGGGACTTGGCCATCGTTCTAGAAGGTCTTTCCCTAGCTCCTTTTGAGCCTATTGAAGAAGTTTCTGAAAAGTTTGTTACTTTAAAGACTATTTTTCTCCTTGCCATTTCTTCTCTTAAGAGAATCGGAGATATTCAGGCTCTCTCGGTTGCTCCTTCGTGTTTGGAATTTTCGCCTGGGATGGTGAAGGCCTTTCTCCACCCCAGGCCAGGTTATGTCCCTAAGGTTGCTACCAATGTGGCCAGACCTATAGTTCTGCAGGCCTTCTGTCCTCCTCCCTTTACATCGTCTGATCAGGAAAAACTCAATCTGCTCTGCCCTGTCCGGGCTCTAGATACTTATGTCCACAGAGCTGCCCTGTGGAGGAAATCAGAACAGTTGTTTGTTTGTTTTGGACCACCTAAGAAGGGGTCTCCAGTGTCTAAGCAGAGGATGAGCAAGTGGGTGGTCGAGGCCATCTCACTTGCTTATGAGTCGGCTGGTCAGCCTTCACCTTTGACTGTCCGAGCTCACTCTACCAGGAGTATGGCGGCTTCCAAAGCCTTATTGTCAGGGGTTTCTCTTCATGACGTGTGTGATGCGGCAGGCTGGTCCTCACCGCATACTTTCGTCAGGTTTTATGACCTAGACCTTAGCTCCACTCCTGGGGCGCAGGTGCTTTCGGCTGAATTTAATCCTTGATTCACACAGTCGGTCACTTGCTCTTATGGCGACGTGGGTATTAGCGTTCCCGCAGCGTTTTCACGCAGCTCGATGTTCCTGATAGGGAACGTCCCGGGTTACGTATGTAACCCTAGTTCCCTGAAGGAACGAGACGCTGCGTGTCGTTGCCATACTCCCAGCATTCCCTTGATCGACTTGCTTCAGACTTTTCCAGAAGCTGTCGCCATTGTGTTCATGGGTGTGCTTTATAGTTTCCTGGTCGATGACGTCACTCGTGACGTTCCGTCTCGCCTTTGGCTGATTCCATACTATGCTTCAAGACGCACAACGCTAGAAGCGTTCCCGCAGCGTTTTCACGCAGCGTCTCGTTCCTTCAGGGAACTAGGGTTACATACGTAACCCGGGACGTTATGTGACATACCCGGCCCAAGTATGTTTAAGGGTAAATAAGCAGATAACCTCAACTTTTGGTTCCAAAAACGGAGTTACATTTCAAGTTATGTAAGTAGCCATAGCAATCTACTCTCTGAATATAAGCTGCACCACTCAGGATCTGTTCCAGTGTTAGCTTCAGAGGTGTTCAGCACATGCATGCTCAATGGACGAGGCTCCAGTGGGCATGACAGATTGCCCACAATATTATATATTATGTTATATATCAATACATAAAGTGCTATTAAAACAAGGTAATGTTAATTTTATTATAATATATAGCTATATAATTCTCATCTCACAATTAGTTGATCTGCATTCTGATGTTTGTTTTTATTTTTGCATCAGGACGTTTTCTATGCTATATTTCTATATAAAAGACATATGATATGATAGATGATATATCTTAGCTACCTTTCAAGCAATGTCGAAGCAAAATTACTAAACAAAAAATAAACTTATTCAGCCATGTTTGCAAGCACACACTGTTATTTGCTTTAATCAGTCTTTCTTTTTATTATATGATTAGCATAAAACAAACAATATAGTTCTTA
Organism: Semotilus atromaculatus; assembly: GCA_031834385.1. Lineage (NCBI taxonomy): Eukaryota > Metazoa > Chordata > Actinopteri > Cypriniformes > Leuciscidae > Semotilus > Semotilus atromaculatus. Next base: position 20,643,733 of record JAULUF010000005.1, on the reverse strand, counting down.
TTCACAGTGATTAAAGATTATTAAACGAAAAGATTAAAACATGATTGCATAACCACCAAATAGGTGGCGATATGCACCAAGTAAATCAGGATTTAACAAAAGAAGAAGAAAGAAGTAGTATAGCGCTTTTTCTTAGCGTCCGTTTCCATGGCTCGATTCATCGCTCTGTTGAGAATGTCTGGTATGTTAACCGTGAACATACTCTGAGTTGGATGAACTAACTCTGTGACATATTTTTGGAACCAGCATACCTCGGGTAAGCAAGGTTTGGTTTAATCAAAAGTTCAGGGTATGTTTGACAGTAAGATAGCCTGCTTTCTGGAATAGGCCTACACAGATCTGTGCTGTTGAAACAGAAGTTAATAACTCTAACACAGGGTGAAAACAAGCCATCAATACAGAACTTTATTGACCAACACTCAGAGCCATAAAAATCATTTAAACTTTCCTTGAGTCTGGTTTAGGCAAAGAAAGCAAAGCCAATGTGACTTTGGCTTTAAGCCAAAGAGATTATTGATTTTATTGACTTCCTATTGAAACATATAATACTTTATCTGTAAATCTATTGTTATAAAACTTTTAAAGAAAAACGTGATGAATACCCTAATTGGTACAATGGTATGTTATTTTTGTACGGGGAGGCTGTTGGCGTCTGTCACTGTGATTCTCTGGCACAATAATACACAGCTGTGTCTTGAGCTTGCATATTCTTTCCCTGCAGTGTTATTGTGTTACTGGAGGTGTCTCTGGTGATGCTGAACTTGCTTTTCAGTGAATCCTTGTAGGCTAAGCCTCCATTATGGTAGATCACTCCAATCCATTTCAGAGCTTTTCCTGCAGGCTGACGAATCCAGGCTGTATGAGAGCTAGTAACTGAATAGGAGACTTTACAGCTGATAGTAAGAGTGACATCAGGACGGACAGTCAGAGACTCAGGCTGAGTGAGTTATGAATCTATACCTGTTGAGGAAAAAATAATATAAAGTCATTCAATTTAATGACTATCAACAATCTTCATCAAAATCTGCAATAAAATTCTTAAAAGTTCTGAAATGATGCTCAGAAAAATAACTTACAGTTTACACTTGCCAGAAGCAAGACTAAACCTGCAGAGAACATGGTGATGTGTACAGGACAGATTGAATGAAATGGAGCAGTTCGTCCCTTCCTCTAGATCAGATGAACTGACTCATGTCCACTGGCTGAATAAGAAACAAAATATTTACATAATACATTTGTATTAGTTGTTGTTGTTTTACATAGCCTATATTAGCTTTTCCTTTAGTTTGATGACAGCAAAGTTATAATTTTCAAAAACAAAATTTTTTAGAATATCAGTAAAATAATTTTGAGTTGTTTTGATCTGAATACCCATTTTTAATTTTTTTAAATTTTATCTTTCTTACTTAATAATTATTATGCTTCTACTCCATGCACACAGAAACAGAATAAGCACTTCAGTTCATTGGCGGACACAGATCTGTGGATGAGACTCTAAGTGGTACTGAAACAGTGCCTGAAAACTCCAATCTTTCCTCTAAGACAACAGTAATACTGGGTCAGAACAAGCGCTATCGAAACAGAACTGTATGACCAACAGGCGATGAAAGCAAAGTGATGCAAGAGCTGATGGAGTCATGGCCTGAAATACTGACTTTTTGTTGATACAAAATAATGCTGTATTAGTTTGTTAATGACAGTTTGCAAATTATGTATTAGGCAATTCTTGTTTTTACAAGTGATTTGGTGTACATACATTTTAATGTCTTAAAATGAATATCAGCTGTGAATGATGAAGATTTTAGAAATATCGCTTGTGAACCTTTGAGGACAAAATGATAAATACCCCAATGTGAATATGATGTTATTTTTGTACAGGGAGGCTGTTGGCGTCTGTCACTGTGATTCTCTGGCACAATAATACACAGCTGTGTCTTGAGCTTGCATATTCTTTCCCTGCAGTGTTATTGTGTTACTGGAGGTGTCTCTGGTGATGCTGAACTTGCTTTTCAGGGAATCCTTATAGAATAAATCTCCATCACTCCAGATCAATCCAATCCATTCCAGAGCTTTTCCTGCAGGCTGACGAATCCAGGCTGTACGATAGCTAGTAACTGAATAGGAGACTTTACAGCTGATAGTAAGAGTGGCATCAGGACGGACAGTCAGAGACTCAGGCTGAGTGAGTTCATATGAGTCAATACCTGTATCAAATGAAATAATACCTGTTATAGCATGCAGTTTAAAGACCATTAACAACAGGTTTGTTTGCAACAAAATGATGTATCACACAGAAAAGTAGACTAAACTTACAGGACACTACAGCCAGAAGCACTAAAGATGAAGAGATCATGGTGTGTTTCACGACACAGTTTGAATGGACTGAAGCGGTTCTTCCCTCCCTCTAGTGATCAGACGAATGTATAAACTGACTCATGCCTGGTGTTTAAATATATGCAACTGATGATTTACATAAACATACAGAGTAACTAACCAACTCTGCAAGCTAACAAATATTTGTTTCATTCATATAATTTATTGATTACGTTAGAGAATTTTATGACATCAAGCTTGTTTTGTCAAGATTTTTTTCCCTACTGGGCATTTTAAATAATTTTCCATCTACTTTAATTATTTTTCAGGGGTTGATATAACTTATATTGTAATATTGGAAAGCAACAATAGTAGGTCAGTTGGACCTGCATCAGAGAGTCTAAAGGCCTCGCTTTTAGCTGTGATAATGAAGCAAACTTAAATGGAAAAGGGGGTTGGGGATTCCTTGATATGATTAATATAAATTTTTTTTATATTCTTATGTCAGAGGATTTTTTTTTTTTTTTATTTAAGATTTTTTAGAACAGAACTGCTTGTAGTTCATTACTGTATTCGCTCTCATGCACAGTAAGATGCTGATATTCATTATTAGTTTCTGCCCTTTTAGAGTCACTTTCACTTGAAGACTCCTGGAAGAGTCTGGTACCTGAAACATACTTTTTAGTTTGTCACTGTAAAATGTGTAGACACTATCACAAATCTATATCAAACAATATGTGTTGTGGTAAAAGAGTCAGATATACCTTTGTGCTGTGTAATGTTTGAGCATATAGTACTTCACTGTAAATTTAACCGTATGTAATAGGCTATAATAATGCTGTGACAGTACCAGTGATTGTATATCCTTTTATTAGTCTGTTCAGGATTTTTTATTCTCTGCTGCCACCTGTTGAACTCTAGCAACAAGAGATGAAACACTCAAAAGTGGTTTTTGTTCAGCCGCACAATAACTTTGTGTCACTGTGTTTGTTTTGCACAGTAATATGTGGCTGAGTCTTCTGTTGTCAGGCCTGACAGTTTCAGATATACCATATTCTTTGAATTATCTCTAGTGATTTCAGTTCATCTATTAAAGGATTCTGCGTAGTTATGTCCGCTGCTATCACTATAAACACGTCCAATCCACACAAGAGGTTTTCCAGCTTGTTGTCTGATCCAGTGCATGTCACAGCACCCAAAGCTGAACCCAGATCCTCTACAGGACAGAGTCAGAGTTTCTCCAGGCTTTTTCTGAACCGTGCTTTCAATGGACTCCATTTTTTGAAATTTTATACCTAAAAGGAAGATTGAAAAGACTGATTTCATTTGAAATATGTATTAGAGCTGATAATAGAAACGTGTCTCATGAGAAAACTCACGGTATACGCTGAATGAGAGCAGCAGTAAGCAGAGTACATTCTTCATCTTGAAAGTGGTGATGTAACGCTCCAGATCCAATCAGAAGCACATAAATACTAAGGAAACATACAGGATTGTTTTGATTTGCATTGGGAGGGTCACAAGGTACAATAATGACTGAAGGGCCAAATTATTTAAGAACAGTATGACGTGAATGTGAACCTACTCCTTCCGTTCACCGTTATGTCTAATACAGAATTGTCTGTAAATGGGACACAAATTGAGAAATGTATTTTATCCATTTAATTTTTTGTTTGTTGATTGTGTCACATCCACATAATGTGCTCATGTTTGTAGTTTCAACTAGATAAACTGATATATTCATGCTTGAATTGAACTGAATCAACAGGAAAGAGATGTGTCAATGTGTGACAAACAATGTTGTATCCATACTTTCCTGTTCATAATTTTTTTTTTTTAATTCACATGCTTCATTGTTACCTATTTTGATCAGATAAATTAACTAATAAATTCAATCAGTAAATTATTCTACATTGCAGAGTAAATAAAAAAAGTATTAAAAAAATCTATCTAGTTTTTGTAATCTAGTCATCGTGGTTGTAATACAAAATGTAAGGATAACCACAAAATCTCACACTTTTATGAACTAGTTTTATGTTTTTTTTAAGGATAGAATTGCTGTACTTAATTTTAAATATTAAATGCCTTTATTTGTATTATGATGTTATTTTTGTACAGGGAGGCTGTTGGCGTCTGTCACTGTGATTCTCTGGCACAATAATACACAGCTGTGTCTTGAGCTTGCATGTTCTTTCCCTGCAGTGTTATTGTGTTACTGGAGGTGTCTCTGGTGATGCTGAACTTGCTTTTCAGTGAATCCTTGTAGTATAAGTCTCCATCATAATCGATCACTCCAATCCATTCCAGAGCTTTTCCTGCAGGCTATATATAGGCTGGCTGATAATAATCATACAAAATGATTATTAACAAGCTTCATCTAAATCGGCAAGAAAATTGTATGTTCCAAAAAACTTACAGTTTACACTTGCCAGAAGCAAGACAAAAACTGCAGAGAACATGGTGACGTTTTCAGGACAGATTGAATAAAAAGGAGCAGTTCGTCCCTTCCCCCAGATGAACTGACTCACTGGTTATTATCTCAAGCAAAAAATTTACATAAACACATGTATTAGCTGTTTTTGTTCCCCCTTAGTTAAATTATATCAAAACTATAATTTATTAATAAAAATCAGTAGGCTAGAATAATTTTAAATCATTGTGGCCTGAAAACATGGAAAGTCTATATGCTTGCTGTCTAATGACATACAGTTGGCTAATAATCATGTTTTAAACCGTTGTCAAGATATAATCATTTAAATTGTGCATGGCTGTCATAAAAACTTTGTTGTTGTTGTTGAGAAAATGTCCTCTAAATTCCAAACAATTTTTGACAGGAGATTTATTAAATTAGTGCATTAAGACATAAATTATAAATTATAAGGTTATGGTACATTATGCAACTTTTTATTTAAAAATAAACAACATTTAAAAAATGAGACAATAAATCAAACAAGATCAATTTAACAATCATTCCAAAAATGTTGCTGGTCTCAATAGGCAATTAATTTTACTTTGGTGTTAATCAATATTTGAAAGCTGTTGATGTTTACTCAGACTGAAAATGTTCTTAGTCTTACAATTTTGCCATTTCAAAAAGAGTCTGTACAGAATGTTCTTATTTTAAAGTCAATGAAGAATTAATCATTATATACTGTATGTTGTATGCAACAGATAGTTACGTCCTCAAATCCTTTCCAGGAATGCAACCCAACAAGACTGGGACTTTTTATCTGTCTGTGGGACACACAATCAGTAATTGCACATTTGCATACATATATATATACTACATTTAATCCTTAAGTTTAATTCTTTTTATAGCATTTTTATTTGTGTGTGTGTATGTGTGTGTGTTTGTCCTTTTTATAAGTACTTTGCACTAGTCCTGGCATTCATTGTGGACAGCAAAGAAAGAATTTCATTGCACAGGGAAACTAGTTTTCCTTACTGTGCATATGACAATAAACGCTTTGACTTGACTTGACTTGACTTTATTGTTTGAATCACTCCGCTTGTCTGTGCATTATATTGAGGTTTTTTTCAGAGACACATTCTGCAAGTTACATTTGAATTCCACCACAGAAATAGGTAAGAATAAACCTGTTATGCTATAATGCATGCTTTTGCACATTCAAATTGTGTCATAGTGTTACCACTCCTACTTGTGTATGGCTTTGTAGATTACAAAGTTTTATCCAGAATGAAAATCGGTCACAAAGTTTTCACACCACAAAGGTTGGAGTTAATGGAAATGAACATTCCCTGAGCAATCTCTAAATATTTTGGCATGCACTTCTTTCTCCTCTGAACTATCTTTTGACAACATTGAATGGCAAAATCCAAAACCCCAAAATTCTTATGATCGTAGGTCAGAAAGCAGTGGAACGGGTCAAAGTGGATACAGCTCTTATCAACCTAAAGACAGCTCTTATCAACCTAAAGACAACGTGAATAGAACCCCTCAGAGAACCTCATACAGTGGAGGGAGATGGAGAGGCTGCAGGAGGTCCAATTAATCAGGCAGTTTTATTGAAACGTCACAATCAGTTTAGTTTGATTAGCAGTATTTAAATAATAAATAAAAAAGGTATGAAAAGTATTCTCTAAAAATTTGATTCTGATATAATTTGCTGAGAAGACTTAAAATAACTATTTCTTGATTGTGTCTTCCATTTATATTTGAGTGAGTATGTTACTAGATAGCTACTTTAACAAAACGCATTGTAAGGACTGAGCGGAATGAAGGATCATCCAAATAACTAAATGTATTTCTTCCCATAAACCCTGGGACTTCAACACACACGCACATACACAAACTGGTACGAATTTCTTAATGAGATATGTTATATGTTGTTATGTGGGTCTGAGTGCCCAGAAGATACCTGACTGCATGGTAGTTTTAACCTGTTAAGCTGCAACCCCACTTTTGAAAAATTCCCAGAAATGGCATACCCAAACTGAAACAGATACAGTTCATAAACCATTTGTTCTAAAAGCACAAGTATGATCTCATTTGAAAGCTGACACCTGGCAGTTTATTGTAAATGTAGAATTAATTATTGTCATAATGAAAAAAAATAGTTATAAATAGCTTCAAAGTTTTGTCAAGTTATTAGAAATTTATTTTGATGAAATATTTTCATGAAAATAAAATTGAAGTTGGCATTGTATCAATCTAGAAATGCACTGCAGCTAAAGCCACATATCTGACCATGTTATATTTAAAATCTTAAGATGACAAGTCTAAAACTCTTTATTTAGTTAAATGTTTTTCAAGATCATGTCATACAACTTTATTTTGATTAGACTCTAAAATGCAAACTGATGTTTATTGGCATGTTCTAAGCATCTATTCAGTCTATTGTCTCTTATTTATGTGGTGTAAACGATCTCCATTCAGTGTCAGTCTCCCCTGCACACATTCACACCTCTCCGGCCTGGTTATGGCTCTAAATATGCTTTTCTTTTGTCTGCATTATAATTACTAACGACTGGCTATTCACACTCTTTCAATCCCTAATCTCTTTTAGGGAAAGTTCTCACCTTACATTTTAAACTATATAAAATGACCTTCTTGAAAAAAGAAACATTTCAGCAAGCAGTCCTATTTAAAAATATTCATAAAAATAACAGCTAGGTAGCAGGTGCACCAAGCTAGCTAGCATATTAGCTTAGCACACCACCAATACACGACAATTTATGAGATTAAAACCATGTTTGTGCTCTAAAACTTACTTTATAGCACAAGTCGAGTGTTTTAAATAACATGTTGTGCTCTGATTTGGCTTCAGATAAAAAATCAGATAGAAAATATATTATTGTATAGTATTCTGCACAATGAAAAAGTCTATATCGATTAGCATTACATTATCAATATAATCTATTATTATGAAAATACCTGACATGGCTCGAAGAACATTGGTAAATCAAATATCATTGCAATCATGTTTATTGTCTTCAAAACATCTTTATATGCATGTTACAGCGATCTCTGTTAGCTTTGTTGTGTTAGGGAGTTCCTGGAATGTCACATGATTATGGCACTTCTTCGTGTGTTCCATATATGGACTATTATACTGTGCACAGAGCGCCGGCGCCCTCAGGCTGCCAGTATGGATTGATAACACAGTACATCAGAGTCTCCAGCGCTCATAATGATTACATCGACGCATTTGGGTATATATTCAATAAATATGATTCCTGTCTTTATAAATCTGATCTAAACCTATGAGAATCTATCAATATTTCTCCAAATCTGCACATTTTTGAGCTAAAAGCCCTGATGGACGTTGTTTTGTCAAGCTCTGTCATGACGATCTCACTGGAGTTTTTTTCTGAATGAGAGCGGCTGACGCTCATAATTCATATTAAAGGTATCGACTCATTTTTTGATTACATAACTCCAGACACAAATTAAGACATAACTGTCACTATAAGTTTATCAGAATACAATAGTGGTCAAATACTGAACCTTGAGACTTATATCTTTTTAATGATGTATAGTTTGTCAAGGTAATAACATTAAATCTGATAGTAACTTTGAACTATTTAAAAAAAAAAACGCTTCAGTGCGCCGGCGCTCTGGCGAGGGTTAACAGGTTAAACGAACGATAAATGCTTGTATTATGCATTTTAATGAATAATCCAGCATTTTCACTCCTAACAAAGTCTGTGAAACTTCCCCCCAAATCCAGCTAACACTGGCTGCAAGTGTCCTGTTACTAGTTTACGACTCAAAAGAATGTGCATAGACTCGATTCTTTGCTGAGAAGGAGAAATGAAACCTGTTCAATCCTATATGTTCCATGTATATATATATATAGATATAGATATATAACCATGTGATAAATGTATTAACATGCACCTAATGTTCCATCACATGATTTTTCCTTTTATGTGGTTTGTTTCATGTAAGCGCTAATACTTAATGTTTCAAACTCTGCCAAGTAGGGTTAACCAAATCTCACCTATAGCGTGTTTGGTTTTGCTAAATTGGTACTTTGAAGATTTAACAGACTGTGTATATGATACGTTGGTAGATATGAAATATGATACAACATATTAGTATTACAAGAATAGTTCATGGTTCTTCAGCGATTGACAAACCCAATCCCCCCCCCAGCATGCATGCAGGAGCTCCCTCTTTGCAGACAAAGAGCAATAAAAACCAAAATCCCACCTGTGAATTCCAACCCTCTCATTGGACAAGCCCAAAGGAAGAGGCTGGATTTCGCCAAGGTGATAAATGGCGCTTCTGAGCTCCAAGGGGCTCTCTTTTTCGCGCTCTGAACTTGCTTGCCTATGTCTGTTTTAGTCATGTAACGTTAATCACCGATACGATTTCCCCTCGGGAAATCCTTTCTTTCTTTTGTTTGTTTAAAAGTTTTGTTTTCTTTAAGTTTCCAACCTAGGGTAAACGTACCTATTAAGCTCAAGTACCCATTAAGCACACTACCATCTTTTAGCTCAGATTATAAAAAGAAAAAAATTATGTTTTATCCTACTTGATGTCTTAACCAATTGATGTGTTTGTTACTACCTACCTCCTGTTATTTCAAGCAAATCAGACCATTGCACACTGAGATATGGGTCTCTATGTGTTCACACTGTCTGGTGGCCATTTTGAAAGCTGTCTGAAAACTTTGACCAGAAGAGGAGCCCCTTAAATCTGCATTTTTAAAATGTTTAAGCCTTTATTTTGGGTTAGTATAACTATTTACTGCAAAATTAAGAGATTAATGTTTATACATTTGCATATTATAACCTGTGACATGGATGTTGGAAATAATTACAGATAGATCCAAAAGATAGTTTTAGCAACATAGCGCAGATGCTACAGAACACAGTTACCTTACTAGCTGTATAAGATTGTGTGCTACACTAATATATTACTTAACAGGCATTAATGGCTTGTACTTTTAAATCCAAAATATTATACATTTACAGTTTATTGATGGTCTGTGATTTTACACTGCTTTAATTTCAATAAGACTTCATATTATTGTAAGGTGAGCTTAAAGGGTGCACTACTATGAAAATCACAGAGCTTCAGTGTGACATCAATTAGAAAAAGTATAATTTCACTGATATTGTAAATAATAGTTGTTCATATTAAAATATGTATAAATGTAATACATGACCTAGATCATTTATTTAGCAAAATCTTGTCCTTTAAATTTCACGTAATATTTATTAATTAAAAATTGTTGCTGCTCCAATTAAGCTCAGTGTGCTCCCTTTAAGCTCATTCACATTGAACGTCTATGTAAATACCTCATAAACAGACTTTAAATATTAACTGATGGTTGTCACTTTAAGTTAATCTTTATAAGATAATTAATTACTTATTTTCACAGCCTTGAGATGACAAAATCTATACAGAACTAGTTTATTCTGAATTACCGACATCAGAGCTCTTACACACGGGAGCGTTTGAAAGCAGCGGTATTATCAGTGGATATATTAGGGATCCTCTGATAGCTTTTAAACACCGATAAGAAAAGCGATCGGTGAAGACAACATGTTTTTGAAGCGTTGATCATTGTAGCCAATCACAGACATATATTGAGCGTGTGAACGCATTGGCCAATCAGAGGCGTTTAAAGGAGTTGTTCACTTTAAAATGAAAATTTCCCCATGATTTACTCGCCCTCAAGCCATAGGTGTTTATGACTTTCTTCTTTCAGATGAATACAATCAGACTTATATTAATAAACAACCTGACACTTCCGAGCTTTATAAATGGCAGTGAATTGCAACCATCAGTTTGAAGCTAAAAAAAAGTGCATCCATCCATCATAAAAGTGCATCCATCCATCATAAAAGTGCATCCATCCATCATAAAAGTGCATCCGTCCATCATAAAAGTGCATCCATCCATCATAAAAGTGCATCCGTCCATCATAAAAGTGTATCTGTCCATCATAAAAGTGATCCACACGGCTCCGGGGGTTAATAAAGGCCTTCTGAAGCAAAGCCATGAGTCAAAGCCAAAAATATTCATATTTAAAACTTTATGAAGTAAAGTAACTAGCTTACGGCCAAACTAGCATACGGATTCAACTTAAGTCTAAAGCGCAACTTATGCGAGTATTGTGACGCACTGCTAATATTTACGCTACGGCATGACACACTTTGCTACTTCTGACGTCACCAATTGCGTAAGTTGCACTTTAGACGCAAGTGGAGTACCAGATCTGATCTTTTAGGATATGTGCTTGATTTTAGAGTTCTGTTTTTTGTGTGTGATTGACTCTGTACCTTCAAATAAAACATTTTTCAATTATTCTTTAAAAAAGGTTGTTTAAAATAAGCACAAATTCTTAATAAAACATGTTGTGAGCTTATTGGCAACAGGGGTGTGCTTAAAGGGTACAAAACGTACCCATTAAGCACAGCCAGACTTTTTATATTTAATGATGTACATCTTAATTGAAATACTTTTGTTGTTTAAAATAAAATGAAATATTATAGTGTGAGAGATTAACATTTTATTTTAAAATAACTTCTTGCACTAAAACCAATATCTTGTGTACTAAAAATGTCTCAATGTAGATTTTGGTGAGCTTAATAGGTACGTTTACCCTAATTCATCTCACAGGAGAGGAGATGAATTCAGCCGAATTTGGTAATGCTACCTTAAAGACTTTAATCCTCTATTCAGCGCGCGCGCGCCGAACACCACGTGACGCGCGCACACGGAACAAAGAACGTCCGCTCCTGCACACGGCCTGGACAGGCCGTTTTAGGAACACGCAACAAGACACCGAGAGACCAAGAAACTTTGCAAGTATCTTTCAGCTTCTAGGAAGCATTAAGATGATGTTTTTCGTGTTGTTTCAGAGAGGTTATTGTCTGGGTGAAGATTTCCAATGCGCTCTCTCTCTCTCTCTCTCCCTCTCTCTCTCTCTCTTGTCTTACTATCTCACTCTCGCCAGAATGTGATTTCTTCGGGAGATCCCTTTGGGGATCTCTTTCTTTTGTTTTGCTTCTAGTTTAGGTTATGTTTTTCAGTCTTAGATAAGTCTCCGTGTAATTCCAATCGACGATCGAAAAGAACAGCGCGGAACATGTCTTTTCAGCAAATCCATCTAACAAGAGACATTTAAACGAGCGCGCGCTCGCTTTGAAGGAGAAACGCGCGCAGGTGACCGCATGACGCGCAGGGCCGAGAGACACACCCAGGCTTCTTCACCAGCCATGCAAAGAGTTTACCTACCTGTGCAAGTATCCGTGTTTGATCACGCTTTTAAGATGTGTTGAAGTCTTGTTGTCTCTCAAAGTCCCTTGTCTATGCGAATTTGCTATTTAGTAAGATCTTCGGGTCTTTATAAAACTCCCTCGTGCATAACTGCACCTTGCTAAAAATTCTCTCTCTGTCTCTATGCATTTCTCGTTCATCGATGCCTTATTGTGTTTTGTCGTTTATTATGTTTGTAACGTTTGTGTGTTTCATTGTTTATTATGTTTGTAAATACATATATCCCATGTAATTTTAGTAAATGCATAGGCTAGTTATTTCTTATTAAATTTCATGATACTCATTTGATGGATTGACTGTCTGCTCATACTTCGGGTCCCTGAAATGCCTATCCAAAAGCTACGAGCTTTACAAATTAAAGATACTTTAAAGAGTATGGGTTTATAGGGCGGGAAGACTAATTCTTGTGGCCACAGAATTGATTTTCCTAAACTCTATAAATTAATTGAGCTAATTAATGTTACCTATTTGTAAAACGTGATCTGTGTAGCTAATCGCAATCAACTTGCGGTTGGCTGCCATACACATGCAAGCATGCAGTCTTGTATGCAGGTAAAGTAACGTATCATCCCTTATCGGGAGATGTATTAACATGTAAGACTGATCTGATACAAACCTGTATGAATAATTATTAATTATTAATTATGAATTATGATATGCAAATTCCCCGTAATCAGATCCACCCCTGAGTGCTTACATAATATTGGTGGAGGAAAATGCTATGGGCACATTTCAAACTTGTTTTACGAGCATTCCAGTCAATCTGTGTATGAGTATTGTTATTTAATATTTATGCGCGCGGATGTTGAAATTGTAAGACAAGCCGCAGACGCGCGCACCTCGAAGAGTGAGTGAACTCACTGCCTGACTGACTAAAGGCACAAGCCGTCTCAGTTCAGCACAACTAAAAAGAAACTGCGGTTTCATTGTATTAAAATTTGTCCTACAAAAGATGAAGAAGCCTCTTTTGAATTATGACACTTTTAATGTTAAACTCCCCTGGCGGAACGAGATTCTTCGGCCAGGGTGAAGACAAGATTTAGTGAAACGATGCTCTTTCACTATTCTTAAACAGGCCTGATATTAATTATAATTGTTAGATTATCGATAACTCCTGGTTAAAACATTGACGTAGCTACTCAATTGTAAAACCTAACGCATATTTGATCATAAGTGCTATTTGATAATATGTTATGGGAGTCGAAAAAACAGACGAATAATCCCTGTTTTATTCACGCACAGCGCAGCGAAGCAATCCTGCCAAACGTGTTTGTTAGATTATAGCACAGAAACAATCCAAAACCTAAAAACATTTTAATCATAAGTGCTATTTGATAAATGTTATTTGGATCCAACTGACAGACGTATAATTCCTGTGTCCATATTTATGTGTGTAGCGAAAGAAATCCCGCCACACGTTGTCTTTGTGTGTTTATATGCAGTAAACTGGCACAAACAAACCCTCCGAGGTTTAAAATTTATAAGCAAACACATGTGAATCATGGTAATAATTGTTTTATGTGGGAATCGAAAAACAGATGCCTAATTCCTGTTGCCCTATTTGTGTGTAGCGAAAGAAATCCTGCCACACGTTGTTTGTGTGTGTTTATATGCAGTAAACTGGCACAAAACCCGCCGAGGTTTAAAATTTATAATTGTGATTTTTGCAGAAAATTAACGTATGAACCGTTTTAAAACTGAATTACATACTAAAACAGAGGTTGTAATTCCGCTGACAAAACACGAGAGGACAACCTACATGTGTTGCAGTGTCCAAATCATACCAGCCTCTGACGTCATTCAGCGTGAACGCAATTACGCCGCCGTGTGGACGTTTTGTAGATCGTCATTCTCAACTACCTTTTTTTTTTTCTTTTTCATTTTCCCTGCGATTATGAATTCTGAATTGTCTAACTTTCAATACATATTCCAGTTAAAGCCTTGCTTGTGCTAGCATTTGTTTGACGTTAGACAATTCTCCTGCTGACTGTTTTACGCTTACTTTGAGTTTGTTTCAAACTAGATTTGAATTAAGAAATTTAAAGTTAAGTTTCAGTTTAGTCATTGATATCCACTTAGAGGGAAAACGCCCCTTGTGGCAGACATGCTAAAGTCAGCTTATTATTTTACTCCTTTCATTCTGTGAATTGGTCTATTTCCACCTCTTTTTATTTATTTATTTATTTTGTTATCACTGATAACGTTACAGCAATCATGAGTCGCATGAGATATAGTTCTGATCTTTGATTTCCTTACACTTATTTAAATTGAATTTAAACCACTTTGAATTGAAATTTGAATTAAGTGCCTATCCAACCAAACAGGTTAACCACTGGAGAAAGTACGCCCCCCCTTTGTGGCACAAACCAGCCACTACGGCCTGTCTTCTCCAGGGTTTCATCCTACTTTATTACTTTGATTGTTAATTTTTATTAATAATGAAAGTAATAATAAATAAAATAAAATAAAATTATTTTAAATTTATTTTTTAAAGATTTTTTTTTTAAAGTTGATTTGACAATTACATTGTCATAAATCCCTTTTATTTTTATTTTTATCAGTGTTTAGTGAAGCCTCTTGCCTCGGTATCTCTGCATGCATAATTACTCAATTTGGTTTAAACAAGGAAACCTTAATTCACCTTAAGTTTCATCTGTTTCTCCTCTTCTGTGTTTATGGTGTAGAAATCCCTAGCGCGCGGTGGTGAGTTGACAGTCACATCTACTTGGCTTCCAGCTGCGGATTGTCTGACCAGCGTTGAATGACACAGGCCATGCGTGAGTCGCGGACTCCTCTGTCTCTATACACGGGCAGCACACAATTTGGCACTCCAAAGGTCGCAATTGTTTGAGAGGGCGCCCGTGGTACGGAGTGTGGAGCCCGGGGACTCTGCGACCAAGTGTTCGGAAACGCTGGAAGGACCAATCACGTGCTGATTCCAACCGGAGTGATTTCAGTTCCACCCTGGGCAGACTAAAAATGAGGTAATAATAAAAATAAAAAAAACATCTACTTAGTATAATAGGCCCCAGCATATTACATATATCCCCGGCCATTTAAGGGGTGTGGCCCACCTTCTCTTCTCCAAGCCACACACCCCCTTTCCTAGGTTTGCCGCCGACAGCCGGCTTAGACGACCTTACTCTCTTTAACACTCCCTTGTGTCATTATTTGCTCCATCTTCATTAGACCTATTCAATTTTATTTTACTCTAATCTTTTCTATCTTGCTATTTCTCTGTTCTGTTGTGATTTGTTCCTTTCAGTTCACCCAGAGACAGAACCTACGAGAGACACCAAGGAAAGCTAGATAACAGAACGACGACCAAGCAGCTGGCGTCATCACATGACCCCATAAGGCTACTGCCTGCCAAATTCTTTATTTAGATCCACGCAAAATTTACCCACCTAATCATCTAACTGTCTGCATCAGTTAGCCAAATTACGGCTCACATAGCCGCATAGTATTATAGCTCGTTAAACGTAGAAAGAACTTGCACTGGTCTTTTCGTGTGTGTTGTGTTCCTTTCGCCCACAGGGAAGCCAGTCACCAGTGACTCAGAGCCCCGAGCCAAGAGCAGCTGGACGCAGACGTGGACCAGCTTGACGGCGCACAAACTAAGCCTAAGCACCCACGACAAGACCGGGCCAGACACGTCAAAACCTTGCTTGCCAGCTCGTGGCACAAGCACGCCTTCACGAAAGGAGCCGCATCGCCCTGGAGCACGAAGTTGCAACGCTAAGGATGCAAGCCAAGGATGACAACGACCCCGAGCTACAGAAGGAAGTGGAAAGACTTCAAACTGCCCTGCCTGATCCTCATCTGCACATAGACCGAAGAGAGCAGTCAGAGAAAAGAACCAGAGAGGAACTCAACGAGAAACTCCGACAAAAGTGAAGCCTTTTGCAAAGAGCAGAGACTGAACTTAAAGAGACTCGAAAGCACGGCCTGCGAAAGAAACTCGCAAGCGGCCCATGCTACCATCCACAAGATCGTACAGCAGAGACACGATCTCAAAGACTAACTTTACACTCTTCACACAGAGTGAAACACTCTTATAGACTGCAGAATGACCGGGAAGGGGAAACACGCACCACAAAGTTTCCCTGACCAGCTGGTCCGCACCCTTCAGCCAAGAACCCAGAGCTGTAAAAAGGGGGGTGAAAGCCCACTGTTCAAAACACCACCAGCCAGCCCACAAGAACCCCCGTCAGCAGCGAGGGGAGAAGAGCCTTTCCAGGAGAGCCCCTGCTACTTTCAACGGCAGGGCTCCCAAAAGACTTAACAAGCTGGCGAGAAACCTCCCTACGTTCACTCCGAACCCTGCAGGAGGCCACAACGTGCACGCCTACCTACAAGACATTGACTTTCACTTAAAAACTGTTACCAACGTCATCGCATGGGACAGATTATCCGAAATCTGCACCCCACAGTGAGTCATCACCTAGGCATTCTGGCCTGCCCACATAGCATGACTACTCAACAGCTAAGAGAAGCTTACACCAAGCAAAAGACTGTCCGAAAAGACTTTGAAAAACCCCAATGATTTTGAACTGCAAAACCAGAAGACACTGCACGAACACAGTGCAAGACTCTGCTAAAAAGGTCCCTGATCAGCATAGGACATAGAACTTTTAAAAGTAGATGAAAATGTGTGCTCAAAGAGTTGCAAGACTCAGCATTAGTAAACTTAGAATTTTACGGATTTAAAGGAATCTTAAATGGACGTGTAAGCCTCAACAACCAACAGGCTATACACGACCCCTTTGAAACAAACAGTTTCTAGATACTTCTTGAAAAATGCACTGCTGTACATTAGTTTCCATGTAGGAGAACCACCACAGTTTTAAACTACTGTTAACCTACGGGCGTGCTTTTGATCGTTGCGATCCAACCAGAACACAACGTGCAATACACATCTTTGATCGCTGGCCTGTCTAAATGCAGATAAAACGATAGCTGGAATTGACATCTCTACTCTAAGTAAAATAGCCTTAGATTTCCAACTAAAAGTAAAAGTAGCATGTTCAGCAGTAAAAGCGTAAGTCTGTTTGACAAAGAAACCTCATCTCAGCAGCTTGTAAACTGTACCGATATCTATTATGCTTTGATTAAAAGGAAATCCAAATGGTAGTATGACTAAACCTGTGTCTAACAAAGAAAGCTCAGGACAGAGTTATATCTAGGTAGACCTGGGTGTCTACAAATGTAAAGGCCTTACAAATTATTGTTAGATTGATGTAATTCACCTAAAATTTTGCTGCATCTACAAGCAGAGAGCTACCTAGCGATCAAAACTGTTACTCGCTGAAAAGTCAGCATTCGTGCACGAGAGGGACGTAACCATATATGCTTAGACAAGCTTTGACTTACAGCAAATCTATTTCCTTACTCTGTAAACAAATAGAATAAGGTACGTAAAATAAAGAGAAGAGTTAGCTAATTAGCTAATGCCAAAACTCATCTGCATTTTACTTAATGTAACACCAAGTCCTAGAAAGACTTAAAATATAGGTGCATCCTGTTAACCCGTTTAAACATGCATAATTCATGTAAAATGTACAGACATTCTTTAGGGACTGTTGAATGGTCTGACATGCTCTGGTTCCCATGACAACGCCTTGTCACAGGAAGTGCTAACTTGTGATGTCACTTTGTAAACAAACCAGCCTAGGTGCCTAAGCTAACCTAGCATCCCTCCCGCTTACGCTAAGCTAAACTAACATAGCATCCAGCTAGCTTACGCTACGTTAACCTAACCTAGCCTCCATCCAGCTTAGGCTAAGCTACATAATAACTTCTACAGTTAGCAGTTAGCATAATTTACTTGAGCCCTGAATCACCGCTTGTGTTCACACAATGCAAACTATTCTAGAATGTTTTCTGTAACACCAGTTAGGGTTTCTAATTATTCACTTTCCGTGTTTACAATTCTTTGCAGCTAAAGTTCACCTTCACTAGTGTAGGCATCGTCCTTGCTAACCGTCGAAGGCTAACTTTGCAGATGCCCTGTAAATTAAACTTACGTTTAACTACATGTAAACTGTGTAGCTAGAGAATAATTCATATAGCAATAGGAATTTTCATCGGCAGGTGACTAAACCGATCATTCCCGGTGTTTTGATCACTTTATTCCCTCTTGCTTTAAAAATTTTTTTTTTTCTCGTTAATGTAACCCGGGTTAAAAAATGCATAAGGTTATAAGTGATGTTTGTAGTAGGTCTATCACCTAATAATTAGAACATATAAATAGTGTGATTTAAAAGGTTGAAATACATTCAAAATGAAAAGTTATAATGTTAAAAGCAGTTTAAAAGTTATTTTATGTTTATTGGGTTAGCCTACATAAATGTAAAAGATAATGTATTTCTGAAAACTGTCTAAACCAGCATTTATGGGGTTAAGAGCGAGTGGGTGGAGTCAGTGCGAGGAGTTGTGAGGAAAAAGAAATACGAGAGAGGAAGAAAAAGAGTAAGCGTGACACAGAATTATTTTGTGAATTAGTAGTGTACAAACCAGTGTATAACTTGTGTCTTATGATTGTTTGCACAACAACCAGTGAGAAGAGGGACAAGCTGTATATTGAGAAACGGGAGGAATTTCTACACGAAGTTCAGAGACGATGTTTATTTTTGTGCTACTGCTAAAGCTAGCGCTTAATTACTCTGAAGTATAGGTTGGAGTCTGTTCATTACAAGTGAAGGACATTTTCTAGTTAAAGTTTGAGTCTCCCCGTTGAACATTTCGAGGGGTTTATCTGCTGTTTTCGACCTGAAGACAGGGAAGATATTCAGACGGAGCTTGGAGCAACCTGGATTTCTCTCGTGAGTTACTGGAGACGTGGAGGAGAAAAGCGAAAGTGCGAAACTACCGGAGTTCGTGTTGAAATGCTGATCGGATAATGAGACTGATCTGGTGATTGCTGGGGTAAAGACAGGACAGAAATATTAACTCAAGGTATCTTTTATTTTGTTTGCTCGCTGACGAGTGAAGCGGCCATTAAGTTTTGGGCCACAACGAACACAAGCACCGCATCAGGCCTGCCACGGTATTTTAGTTTATAATAATTTGGTTGCCGGCTTTAGATTGCATTAAGGTGTGTGTGGGCCCACAAAGTGTTTTGGTTTAAGTGACTTTAATGTGGTAATTGAGTTTTTCTGAATTAATGCATTTGCAGGTTATTAGGGTTTAACTTGTGTCTGTGCATTTATATAAGATATAGTATTGACTATATTTTCCCTTACGAAAGAGGGACATTTTGTGTTGAAGGTTTAAAAAAGGACAATCATATTTTTATTTAATTCCTTATTTTGTTGGATATAATAATTTCTTGAGTAAATAATTGAGATATATTTTTCTAAAACCTTGTGGTGTGTTATTTTAATACTTATCTGAAAAGAGGTTATCTTTTTATTCTGAGAGAGACATACACAGACACTTACAGTTAAAAATCTTTATTCAAATCTATAATTTAAAAAAAGTAAATTCATAGTTAGGTTTGAAACTAGTTCATGTAAGTATTTTAAAAGAGAGATCCAAGATAACAATTAAAACTGAGGTAATAAGGGTTAACATACATTTGATAAATAGATTAAAAGAACCCAAAAGCCCTGCCCTCATCAATATACATACTGAGGGAAGCGCTACATAAAATGGAGGCACCGCTGGGATAGTCTTGGATTTTGCAGTAAAAA
Organism: Semotilus atromaculatus; assembly: GCA_031834385.1. Classification (NCBI taxonomy): domain Eukaryota; kingdom Metazoa; phylum Chordata; class Actinopteri; order Cypriniformes; family Leuciscidae; genus Semotilus; species Semotilus atromaculatus. The sequence continues at coordinate 20,623,969 of JAULUF010000005.1, read as the reverse complement.
AAAAAAAAGTCAAACGGTGAAGTGACTAGCCTAACTAAAGTTACTAAGCTAATTTACGATCAGTATTAACATGGAAAAGACTGAATTAGTTTCAGAGTTAAAATGCTGGTGCCGTGGTGAGGGTTTGGATGAGACGCATGCACTTATGACCATCGTCCCAGAAGATGTAGAGATCAGTGGAGTGGAAGAAACACTGGAAACTATTAAGTCTTTAGGACGGGTGCGTGTCCGTGGGAGAAACTTCAGTGCAAGACTAAACCAACGGATGGTTTTGTGTGAGAGTAGAGAGACTGTGCAAGAGGAGAGTGTTCCTTCTGAAGTTGTGCCTATTGACGGTGGAGAGGCGTGGCCTGTTATCATCCTAGGAGGGGCACAGGCAGCTGCTGAAGAGTTTAATAGTAAACTAAAAGGGTTGCTGCAGGCTGAAGGGAAAACCATGGAGGACCTCAAAGCATTATTCCCCAGTACACCCCCGCCCACTAGCTCCACTGAATCCATCCTTCGCGCTGTCGGAGATTTGTTGGAAAAGACAACCAAACCAGCTGAGAGTGGGAGTTATGGTCGACTACGCATGTTCTCGGGAGCCCTACCAACGCCGCCAGGTGAGGAACCATTTGATCATTGGCTAGAGCAAGCATTGCTTATGGTAGAGGAGACTGAATGCTCTGATAGAGAAAAAAGACGTAGAATTATTGGAAGTTTAAAGGGGCCTGCACTAGAAATTGTGAAAGCAGTGCGACATGCCAATCCTGACGCCAGCCCAAAAGAGTGCTTGGAAGCCCTTGAAAGTGCTTTTGGAAGTGCTGAGTCCGGTGATGATCTCTACTTTGCTTTCAGATTGATGCAACAGCAAAAAGGAGAGAAACTATCAGATTTCCTTCGACGTTTAGAGAGGTCTCTAGCTAAGGTGATTCAAAGAGGTGGCCTCCCTGCCAGCGGCAAGGATCAAGCCCGACTGGAGCAATTGCTGAGGGGTGCTATCGCCTCAGACCTGATGCTGATCCAGCTGCGCTTAAGAGAAAGGAAAGCTGCCCCCCCCAAACTTTCTACAGCTGTTGACGGAGATACGTGCTGAGGAAGAGTACGAGACTTCTAGAAAGAAGCTCAATGCCTCAGTACATCAAATGCATGCTAATACAGAAGTGGATACAAGGCAAGCTGAGATCCAGAACTTAAAGGCTGAAATAAAAGAGCTAAAGTCAATGGTTGCTTCAGTAGTGACCAAATCCACTCATGCCAAAGATGATTACATGGAGGTTAAAACCCTTAGTGCACCGCCTGGTTCTGAGAACCGGCAAGATGCAGAGCTGGCTGCTTTGAAAAAACAACTGAAACGACTAAAACAGAAAACTAGCAACAAGATGCCTGAGCAAGATGCTGCAGTTGCTGTTTCAACCATGGAGGCATCTAAACAGGTCCCCAACTCCCCCAAAGGAGCCCCGAAAAGGTCAGAAGAGAATTTCTGCTATAGGTGTGGTGAGAGCGGACATTTTGCCACAAAGTGCCGAAATCCTGAGAATCAAGCCAAGGTTATCAGAAAGCTAATTCATGCTTTGAAGATGACAAAAGACAGACAGCAGTCTGGGGATACCACCACCAATGAAGTTAACTGCGGGGTCAAGAAAAGTACTGTTACCTCATCAGAGCCGGCTGACATCCCTGAAGGCTTGATTGGTCCACCCAGCATAGTACCCGTAAAAATAAATGGCCATTGCTGTGATGCCTTGCTTGATAGTGGCTCTCAGGTCACCATTATCTTTGAGTCTTGGTATCAAACTTACCTGTCTGATGTCCCAATACGCCCCGTGTCTGGTTTAGCCCTGTGGGGACTAAGTGTTTCTGAGATCAGTTATCCATACCGTGGGTATGTAGTGGTCGACCAGACGGTGACAATTCTTGCTCTTATCTGCCCCCAGCCCCGAACTGCAGACCAGACTCCTATCATTGTGGGGACCAATGCCAGTCACATCCGACGTCTTGTACAGCAGTGTAAGGACAATGGCATTGACATCACCCAGACACTGGGGATACAAGCCTGTTACAGTGACAATAAGCTAACGGCGTCTGGCATGGCCACAGCCTTGGAGGAAGAGGGTGATATTGGCTGTGTGTTATGGCAGGGCCCTGGCCCACTGACTCTGCCCCCTGGTGGTGACTGTACTGCCATCTGCAAAGTCGAATACAAGCTTCAAGTTGACAAAGAAATCCTGATGGTGGACTCATCGCCTATAGCTCCACTCCCAGCGGGTGTACTATTGCAGCCCACGGTGGTGCCCAGCGAAGAGGTAAACGTCAACCATTTCAGAATCTTGGTCCAAAATGAGTCCTTGACAGAGACAGTCATACCAGTGGGAACAGTTATCGGGCATATGTATCTAACAGATGCTGTCACTCCTCTCTCTCCATCCAAGACCGCTGACACGGAATTCGATGTGAACCTGATCAACTTTGGAGACTCACCTGTCTCGGAGGAGTGGAAAGAGAGACTCCGTCAAAAGCTATCCACAAGGTCCCCGGTGTTCTCTTTACAAGAATGGGATGTTGGATTGGCAAAGGGAGTAGAGCACACAATCCGGATGTCAGATCCACGGCCGTTCAGGGAGCGCTCTCGTCGCCTGGCTCCAGCTGACCTAGAAGACGTAAGAAAGCATCTCCAGGAACTGTTGCATGCAGGGATCATCAAGGAGTCTCGTAGTCCCTATGCATCCCCAATCGTGATTGTTCGCAAAAAGAACGGAGCAGTGCGAATGTGTATTGACTACCGATTGTTAAACAGCCGAACAATCCCAGATCAGTACACAACACCTTGTATTGATGATGTGTTGGATTCAATGACGGGAAGCAAGTGGTTCTCCGTTCTTGATCTGCGGAGCGGTTATTACCAAATCGCCATGGCCGAGGAAGATAAGGAAAAGACGGCATTCATCTGCCCACTGGGGTTCTTCCAGTTTGAGAGGATGCCGCAGGGGATAACTGGAGCCCCAGCCACCTTCCAAAGATTAATGGAGAAGGCTGTGGGTGACATGAATCTGCTCGAAGTCCTTGTCTACCTCGATGACTTGATTGTATTTGGGCGAACTTTAGAAGAGCACGAAGAGAGGCTGATTAAAGTCCTTGATCGCCTGGCAGAGGTTGGATTGAAAATCTCCTTCGACAAATGTCAATTCTGCCTTCCAAAGGTAAAATACCTTGGACATATTGTGTCAGCCAATGGAGTATCACCTGACCCAGCCAAGATAGAGGCAGTTACAAGTTGGCCACAGCCTACGCACCTGAAGTCTCTTCAATCCTTCTTGGGATTCTGCGGATATTATCGCCGTTTCATCGCCAATTATGCAGCCATAGTCAGGCCATTGTCGGAGCTCACAAAAGGCTATGCTCCAACCCAGCGAGGCAAGAAGACTGAGAAAGACAACGCAAAGACTTACATCAAAGAGTCTGAGCCTTTTGGTGAGAGATGGGACCAGTCCTGCACTGAGGCTTTCCACAAGATTATCCACTGCCTTACTCATGCACCTGTGTTGGCCTTTGCGGATCCCAACAAGCCATATGTTCTGCATGTGGACGCCAGCTTGAGAGGGCTGGGAGCCGTCTTATATCAGGAACACAGTGAGGGTCTGAGACCAGTCGCCTTTGCCAGCAGAAAGCTAAAGACATCTGAGAGGAATTACCCCGTTCACCAGCTGGAGTTTCTGGCCCTTAAGTGGGCAGTTGTGGATAAATTCCACGATTATTTGTATGGGGTCAGATTTACGGTACGTACGGACAATAACCCTCTTACGTACGTGTTATCAACCGCCAAACTCAGTGCTGTGGGGCACAGATGGCTCTCTGCCTTATCCACCTATGACTTCGATGTCAAGTACCGACCAGGCAGACATAACATAGACGCTGACCTGCTCTCAAGGAATATGCCTGATGAGAGTTCAGAGGAATGGGAGACCATACCACAGTCTGGTGTGAGATCCATCTGCAAACGAATCTGCATCCCTGGTTCGGCGGGCAGTCCACCGAGGTATGTAGATCAGTTGGGAGCTTCGCCTGATTGTGTGCCTGATATTTATGCATTCCCAACTCACCTGGAGTTGAAATCATTGGGGCAGATGTCAAAGCAGGAGCTGATTGAAGCTCAGGAGGATGATGCAGCCATCCGATCTGCCATACAAGCTGTTAAACATGACAAATGGCCGGAAGAGAATGGATCCTGTTCAGAGCACTCTCGTCTAAAGAAAGAGATGGGGAAACTGATGATGAAAGATGGGCTACTCCATCGCTTAAGCAAGCGGCCTTCTGGAGAAGAAATCACTCAACTTGTCTTGCCAAGCGAGTTCAGAGAAGTGGTGCTTAAGGCCACCCATGATGATCTCGGACACCTTGGTATTGAAAGAACTACAGACTTGTTGAGGAGCAGGTTCTTTTGGCCGAAACTGGCAGGTGATGTTGAGCAGTACATAAAGAACTGTGGAGAATGCATCACTCGGAAGACCCCCTGTCATAGGGTGGCGCCTTTACATCACATTTCAAGCAATGGACCGATGGATCTGGTATGCATCGATTTTCTATCCATGGAACCCGATTCTGCAGGTATCAGCAATGTGTTGGTGGTCACGGATCACTTTACCCGGTATGCTCAGGCTTTCCCATCCCGAAATCAGAAAGCGCAGACGGTGGCAAAGATCCTGGTGGACAAGTATTTCCTGCATTATGGTTTGCCAGCCAGAATCCACTCCGATCAGGGAAGAGACTTTGAGAGTCAGTTAATCAAAGAGCTCTTGAAAATGATGGGGATCCGGAAATCACGGACTACTCCCTACCACCCGCAGGGAGATCCTCAGCCTGAGAGATTCAACCGAACTCTTCTTTCCATGTTGGGAACCCTGGGCTGTGAGAGGAAACGGCAGTGGAGCAAACATGTTGGCTACTTGGTTCACGCCTACAACAGTACCAAATGTGATGCTACCGGGTACTCACCTTATTTCTTAATGTTTGGCAGAGAAGCAAGGCTTCCAATAGACTTGTGCTTTGGAACCTCTCCTGATGGCAAAGCTGATGGTGGCCATTCACGCTATGTAGCCAAGCTAAAAGACGACTTGCAAAGAGCTTACAAGCTTGCCTCTGAAGCGGCCTACAAGATACATCAGAGGAACAAGAGGTCCTATGATAAAAGAGTGGGATTCCAGACACTGGATATTGGTGACAGAGTGTTGCTAAGAAACTTAGGATTGAAAGGGAAACATAAGTTGGAGAGTCGTTGGAGTCCTATCCCTTACGTAGTCCTGGGAAAGATGCCCAACCTTCCAGTGTACAAAGTGAAACCGGAGGACGGAGGAAGAGTCAAAACTCTCCACCGTGATCATCTTTTGCCGATAGGAGAGTTAGTAAGAATACCGACTGTAGAGACAGAGGACAAGTCACCGGTCAAGACAAGAGCGAGAACAAGAGTTGAGATACAAAAGAGGTCAAAGAAAGTCTTACCTGAAGTACCGGAAGTTTTTCAAGAGTTGCAGTCTACAGATTCCTCTTCAGATGTGGAGTACTATGGACCGGGAAAACCCTACAGTACTTATCTGCAGGAGATTTTGACAAAGGAAAGAGATACTGTGGGACAGTCAAATCTCATCGAAGATGATAGTGGTTCTTCTCAACAGTCAGATGGAAATGCTGCTGAGCATAGTTTGTCAGAGGGAAACAGTTCGGAAGAGGAACATCACAGTATGAGAGAAGAGGACGGAGGTCAAGATTCAGTTCCTGAGGAAGACAGTGATCAAGAGACTGATAACCCTTGCCACAATGAGCATCCAGAAGTCACTAAGACAACCGTGATTAGTAAACCGGAAAACCGGTCAAAAAGGAGAGTGAAACCAGTTATTAGGTTAACTTACGATGAGCCTGGTAGGCCAAAAGATCAGCCTCTCACTATTGTGCATAGAGGTGTTATCATTAAGATTGGCAAGAGTTAATTTAAACTAGTTATGCACCTTTTCCACTAGTACAGTTGAAAGAAAAAGGTAGAGTTCATTATGTTTGATGAGGACATCAAAAACCTTTAGAAGGGGGAGGGTGTAACCCGGGTTAAAAAATGCATAAGGTTATAAGTGATGTTTGTAGTAGGTCTATCACCTAATAATTAGAACATATAAATAGTGTGATTTAAAAGGTTGAAATACATTCAAAATGAAAAGTTATAATGTTAAAAGCAGTTTAAAAGTTATTTTATGTTTATTGGGTTAGCCTACATAAATGTAAAAGATAATGTATTTCTGAAAACTGTCTAAACCAGCATTTATGGGGTTAAGAGCGAGTGGGTGGAGTCAGTGCGAGGAGTTGTGAGGAAAAAGAAATACGAGAGAGGAAGAAAAAGAGTAAGCGTGACACAGAATTATTTTGTGAATTAGTAGTGTACAAACCAGTGTATAACTTGTGTCTTATGATTGTTTGCACAACAACCAGTGAGAAGAGGGACAAGCTGTATATTGAGAAACGGGAGGAATTTCTACACGAAGTTCAGAGACGATGTTTATTTTTGTGCTACTGCTAAAGCTAGCGCTTAATTTCTCTGAAGTATAGATTGGAGTCTGTTCATTACAAGTGAAGGACATTTTCTAGTTAAAGTTTGAGTCTCCCCGTTGAACATTTCGAGGGGTTTATCTGCTGTTTTCGACCTGAAGACAGGGAAGATATTCAGACGGAGCTTGGAGCAACCTGGATTTCTCTCGTGAGTTACTGGAGACGTGGAGGAGAAAAGCGAAAGTGCGAAACTACCGGAGTTCGTGTTGAAATGCTGATCGGATAATGAGACTGATCTGGTGATTGCTGGGGTAAAGACAGGACAGAAATATTAACTCAAGGTATCTTTTATTTTGTTTGCTCGCTGACGAGTGAAGCGGCCATTAAGTTTTGGGCCACAACGAACACAAGCACCGCATCAGGCCTGCCACGGTATTTTAGTTTATAATAATTTGGTTGCCGGCTTTAGATTGCATTAAGGTGTGTGTGGGCCCACAAAGTGTTTTGGTTTAAGTGACTTTAATGTGGTAATTGAGTTTTTCTGAATTAATGCATTTGCAGGTTATTAGGGTTTAACTTGTGTCTGTGCATTTATATAAGATATAGTATTGACTATATTTTCCCTTACGAAAGAGGGACATTTTGTGTTGAAGGTTTAAAAAAGGACAATCATATTTTTATTTAATTCCTTATTTTGTTGGATATAATAATTTCTTGAGTAAATAATTGAGATATATTTTTCTAAAACCTTGTGGTGTGTTATTTTAATACTTATCTGAAAAGAGGTTATCTTTTTATTCTGAGAGAGACATACACAGACACTTACAGTTAAAAATCTTTATTCAAATCTATAATTTAAAAAAAGTAAATTCATAGTTAGGTTTGAAACTAGTTCATGTAAGTATTTTAAAAGAGAGATCCAAGATAACAATTAAAACTGAGGTAATAAGGGTTAACATACATTTGATAAATAGATTAAAAGAACCCAAAAGCCCTGCCCTCATCAATATACATACTGAGGGAAGCGCTACATTAATTATTTCATTTCTTTGACTGTGATAATAATAGCAGTCAGCTGTTCCCTTGGCTAATCAGTCATCTATATGATCTAATTTAATTTCCTCTCTTGTTCAAATGTGGTTCCATTTCCCATAGGGCCCAGAAAGGAAACAGAGACACCCTTATTTGTTATTTTAGTTTCAACCAGTGCACTCATTTCGTGACCCTGCAGCACAAGTAATTTCAACAATTTACTAGGGCACAACTATAATCCTAAGGATTGATAATAAGCAGAATTCAAATGAGAAAGCTGTCCGTTTCCCTCTTATCCTTCACTTCGTCAAGCCGTAGTGACCCCCCCCCCAGTTAAGTCCAGAGAAATAATTAAGTCATAAGAACCATCTTACGTCATTTATTTTATCTCGGCTATGCCCTCTCCAGGAAATACTCTCAGAACCACACAAGTCTTAGCCTCCTAATGCTCACACCTAAGCTTATAAGGAAACAAGAGACACTTAGCTTTAGGCTACATATCTAGCGAACCCATTAAGCAGTAGTTCTGTACTTTTAGGGCCATGCATTAGTCACTCACCACAAGTGTGCCAAAATGTCACAGAGCCCCTGCTTAGCCTGACCTCAACAGCCTAGAGAGGAACCCCTCTCGACCTGCCACTGGTCAGCACAAGTCTGAACACACATCAGACGAAAACAGTGCTGCCATGTCCGAGACAGCCAAGAGCCTGAAGTTGCTTAAAGAGCTTCTTCACAAAAGACTTTACAAAGACAACAAGAGGGACGAACACGACATCCTATGCCTCAGCATAAAACCTGCAACAGGCACACAGAAGACTGCTCGTCAACAACAGACCACAGAGCTAACACAGCTGACACAGCTGACAACTTCCCACAACTGGGACCAAAATCCAAAAAAAACAAGAAATGCTGCTTTGTCTGTCTCCGCAAAGAACTACACAAGACCGGTCCTAACCGCCCGTCGATCACCACACCAGCCCCGACGCCAAGACTCCTCGGGCACGTGATCAAACAAGGTATGGCCCAGAAACTCTTTGAAAGACTCTGAGAGACAAAATCGAACTCTTACATCTCAAACATGCGAGCTGACTGTGCAGTCATACAGCCAGAACGACATCCGGCTCAAACAGGTAGCTCACATTCACCTGACAATTGGTTCTTTTAGTCTGAAACACCCGGTGTACATCTCACAAATGGACACTTACCCCTTTCTGATTGGCAAAGATCTGCTAGAGCGCTTTGAGCCTTTACTAGACTTCAAACACATGACAGTCTGGGCCCAAGTTCAAGAACCCCCCCCCCTCCAGTCACACAGGTTACCAAAGCCAGACTGGCCGGTCATAGAGGTAACGAGAACTCCAGCAGCCATCCAGGGGAACACAGCCTCAACACCAAGTCAAGGTTCAAGTTCGCTACCATGCACCTTCCAGCTCGCCAAAGACCATAACAACTTCATGAACATTGGGAGTCACCACCACTTAGACCCCTCCAACCACCCTAGCACGCTGTCTAGACCCACCGACAACCGGTGCCCCAAACACCCGCTATACACCTGACACATGCTGCGTGCACAAGACAACATTCAGCGTTCTGCACCTGATGCAATCACTGCGCCACAGCTTGTGGTGCCACAGTGCAAAAGGGGGGTCATGCCAATATATGCTCATGACGCAGCATCAGAGACACTTGCAAGACACCGAAGCAAGTGGCATACCGGCATCCTCAAAGCGAAGTCCCAGCCAACCAAGGACGACACTCGAAAAAAAAAAAAACTTTTTTTTTTTCTCCTCCCTTTCTCTCTTTCTCTCTCTTTCACTTTTACCAGGATGCTGCTGTGCTTCGCCATTCTGTACCTCCAGCCAACCAGAGAGCAGCCGCAATCGGACATCTCACCAAATCCGGCATCAGTCATCGACCTAAAGGAACAACCGGGACTCCTCATCACCAATGGCCGGACCCACACTCAGAAAGTGTACGTGCCACCTGATCCTCGCAACGTCTACAGAGCACACTACCCCAGCGCAACGACACAATACAGCTGGGTAGGTGCCCGATGGACAGAGGACTCCCTCACTCACGCTGAGGCTGATGTTGAACACATGCTCAACCAACTTGAGAAAATGACTGTCACGCTAGCGGAGCCAGGTGGCCACAACCGCCGCTCCCAACGGTTTCTACGAGCTTGGCTCGGAGCCGCCACGGCCGTCGGAACTATGTTTAACATTTGTATGCCCAGTGTGAATGCAGTAAACCTAGCCACCGTGAGGCGGCATGTAGCCGAAATTCAGGCTGAGATTCCACAGATAAAAGAGCAACTCACGACACAGAGTGCATCCCTGCAGACCATCGACAAGACACTAAAGGGAATTGTGGTAACTTTCAACACTCACAGCGTTCTGCCGACCCCAACAGTGAACTCCATGAAAAAGCTGTTACTGTCTCCCAGAATGACGGTGCTCAAACTCAGCTGGTAACAGCCCTGAGGACAAACCCGCTGCGGGGAGTGAACCCCTCCATCGACAGCCTCGCCATGGGTAGAATTCCACCGCACCTGATACCCTTAGGCCTCATGCAAACCGTGGTGGTGTCCGCCATCACCACGCCAACTAACTCTTTACAAATACACCTTGCCTACTCTCTGGGTAGTGCCATCCCACTCTGCGTCGACCACAAGCAGAGAAAAGGGGGGGCTTTCTCTTGAACTTGCCCATCCTAGAGTCAAGCCGAAGCTCAAGAACATTGTCAATGTCAGATTTTGAAAAGCAACACTCACTTCAAGATATGCACGCTGGACGTGGATGCCTCACACGACAGCGACACAAAGCTGCCCCAGCTCCGAATCCGCACATGTGCACATTGACCAAAGACGTTCAGTATCTCTGCCCCTAACAAACCTTTCCTCAGAGACAACACTGACGGAATCTGCGGGCTGCAGATCAGCGGCACACGCTGCCCTGCTAAAGCCAAGCCTCGCACTCAGGTCATCGAGACCCACGCAGAGATTGTAGGTGAAAGGGGGACTCCTTAACACTCCTGTGCGCACAGCTGCACTCACTGACGACCAAAATGACACTGACACCTGTGTCACCTTGCTCGACCAGAGCATGTAATCCAAGCATCAAAGGTGCCATCCTTCACCTCGATGACCTGGCATCGTATCCTCTTCCAAGCGAAGAGCACCAATCAGAACTGACCTTGTTCCCATCGACATAGCCCTCCAAGCTGTGTCTCAACTGCCCGCCTTAACTGCCTCACCTGTTGTCCAATCCTGGACTGCAGCTGATCCTGCGCTGGGTACCTCTACGGTAATCAACCACACCCTGACACTTGACTTGCAATCAGGAGGCTCAACGAGATGCGAAAATCTACAGCCAAGCTCACGGGACCCTCAGGAAGAGGGTACCACGCCGGAGGCTGCGTCGAACCTCATCAAGCCGAGCCCTCAGCCTCAGCACTAACAGCCACCTGCTACCCGATCATCATGATTCACCTGTCATCCGTCCACTGTGATGGTTGTTGTCCGATCAAGTCCACACAGGGACTTCATCAGACAAAAAGGGGGAACTGTAAGGACTGAGCGGAATGAAGGATCATCCAAATAACTAAATGTATTTCTTCCCATAAACCCTGGGACTTCAACACACACGCACATACACAAACTGGTACGAATTTCCCCATTAAGGACATCTTAATGAGATATGTTATATGTTGTTATGTGGGTCTGAGTGCCCAGAAGATACCTGACTGCATGGTAGTTTTAAACGAACGATAAATGCTTGTATTATGCATTTTAATGAATAATCCAGCATTTTCACTCCTAACAAAGTCTGTGAAACTTCCCCCCAAATCCAGCTAACACTGGCTGCAAGTGTCCTGTTACTAGTTTACGACTCAAAAGAATGTGCATAGACTCGATTCTTTGCTGAGAAGGAGAAATGAAACCTGTTCAATCCTATATGTTCCATGTATATATATATATAGATATAGATATATAACCATGTGATAAATGTATTAACATGCACCTAATGTTCCATCACATGATTTTTCCTTTTATGTGGTTTGTTTCATGTAAGCGCTAATACTTAATGTTTCAAACTCTGCCAAGTAGGGTTAACCAAATCTCACCTATAGCGTGTTTGGTTTTGCTAAATTGGTACTTTGAAGATTTAACAGACTGTGTATATGATACGTTGGTAGATATGAAATATGATACAACATATTAGTATTACAAGAATAGTTCATGGTTCTTCAGCGATTGACAAACCCAATCCCCCCCCCAGCATGCATGCAGGAGCTCCCTCTTTGCAGACAAAGAGCAATAAAAACCAAAATCCCACCTGTGAATTCCAACCCTCTCATTGGACAAGCCCAAAGGAAGAGGCTGGATTTCGCCAAGGTGATAAATGGCGCTTCTGAGCTCCAAGGGGCTCTCTTTTTCGCGCTCTGAACTTGCTTGCCTATGTCTGTTTTAGTCATGTAACGTTAATCACCGATACGATTTCCCCTCGGGAAATCCTTTCTTTCTTTTGTTTGTTTAAAAGTTTTGTTTTCTTTAAGTTTCCAACCTAATTCATCTCACAGGAGAGGAGATGAATTCAGCCGAATTTGGTAATGCTACCTTAAAGACTTTAATCCTCTATTCAGCGCGCGCGCGCCGAACGCCACGTGACGCGCGCACACGGAACAAAGAACGTCCGCTCCTGCACACGGCCTGGACAGGCCGTTTTAGGAACACGCAACAAGACACCGAGAGACCAAGAAACTTTGCAAGTATCTTTCAGCTTCTAGGAAGCATTAAGATGATGTTTTTCGTGTTGTTTCAGAGAGGTTATTGTCTGGGTGAAGATTTCCAATGCGCTCTCTCTCTCTCTCTCTCTCTCTCCCTCTCTCTCTCTCTCTTGTCTTACTATCTCACTCTCGCCAGAATGTGATTTCTTCGGGAGATCCCTTTGGGGATCTCTTTCTTTTGTTTTGCTTCTAGTTTAGGTTATGTTTTTCAGTCTTAGATAAGTCTCCGTGTAATTCCAATCGACGATCGAAAAGAACAGCGCGGAACATGTCTTTTCAGCAAATCCATCTAACAAGAGACATTTAAACGAGCGCGCGCTCGCTTTGAAGGAGAAACGCGCGCAGGTGACCGCATGACGCGCAGGGCCGAGAGACACACCCAGGCTTCTTCACCAGCCATGCAAAGAGTTTACCTACCTGTGCAAGTATCCGTGTTTGATCACGCTTTTAAGATGTGTTGAAGTCTTGTTGTCTCTCAAAGTCCCTTGTCTATGCGAATTTGCTATTTAGTAAGATCTTCGGGTCTTTATAAAACTCCCTCGTGCATAACTGCACCTTGCTAAAAATTCTCTCTCTGTCTCTATGCATTTCTCGTTCATCGATGCCTTATTGTGTTTTGTCGTTTATTATGTTTGTAACGTTTGTGTGTTTCATTGTTTATTATGTTTGTAAATACATATATCCCATGTAATTTTAGTAAATGCATAGGCTAGTTATTTCTTATTAAATTTCATGATACTCATTTGATGGATTGACTGTCTGCTCATACTTCGGGTCCCTGAAATGCCTATCCAAAAGCTACGAGCTTTACAAATTAACGATACTTTAAAGAGTATGGGTTTATAGGGCGGGAAGACTAATTCTTGTGGCCACAGAATTGATTTTCCTAAACTCTATAAATTAATTGAGCTAATTTTTAAAACCTATTTGTAAAACGTGATCTGTGTAGCTAATCACAATCAACTTGCGGTTGGCTGCCATACACATGCAAGCATGCAGTCTTGTATGCAGGTAAAGTAACGTATCATCCCTTATCGGGAGATGTATTAACATGTAAGACTGATCTGATACAAACCTGTATGAATAATTATTAATTATTAATTATGAATTATGATATGCAAATTCCCCGTAATCAGATCCACCCCTGAGTGCTTACAGCATGCTTATTATAATTATAGAGTTTAAACAAGTCTTATGAAAATATACATGCAAATTCACTTCTTTTCTTAGAGGCAATACCCTAACACAGGTGTTTCCTGAGGGGGAACTCATCATGTGACATGTTTTATATACACTCTCTTGTCTCCAAATATTTCTCTATTGTTTCAATAATAGTAATTATTATTATTTAAAGTGATACATGTTTTTATAAGTCTTGCTAAAAATGTACCAAGATATGATCACAAATTCTTTCTTTTTTTTACATTTTACTAAATGTAGCCTTTTTGTATTCTGGTCTTTATTCTATGCTTATATCTAAGGCCTTTCTGATTCATTAGGGGAATATACACGGAATGCCTTAAATCTGGTCACTGTACAGGCAATAAATATTTCCTTAAGTCATGTTGTGTTCAGTAAGTAGAAGAGCTGCTCTCAGACACAGAAATACAACACACAATTTTAGTACTTTACAGACACAAACATCAAGCGTACACTATTAACATTACTGTGGATAATGAGGATAATGGTCAAGCTTTCATAATCATGAGCTTCATGAGAATGGATCAATAAATCAACAATTCAGGGATCACAGTATCAGCAATTATATCTATTATGTCTGAAGATTGCACTTTTTATATATTGATAAAAAGAGACTTCACTATCATGAAATAAAGTGTAAAGAGAGATCTAGAATATCTTTCTACTGAGAAACAGATTGTATTTCCCATGATTTGACTACATGTGAGAGCAGTGCGCCTTCTTGTGAAATGTGCCAAGAATTCACTTGTAACACAATTTAATAGGAGGCAGGGATATGTCAGTGTACTAAGATTTTGAGTGGAAGATGAAGACATATTAAATATTTGAAATATTTGCTCATTTAAAAATAAAAATCTCTATTTTAACTTTTACTAAAAAATTTCAAAGGTTAGAACATAGACCGTCATGTTTTAGACATTGAATATAATCTGGAACTGAAATTATTCTTGTGGTGAGTGACAATGTTGTTTTTGAACAAGGCAGTAACTGCTCTGTGTCACTGTGACTCTCTGGCACAGAAATACACAGATGTGTCCTCAGTCTGCATATTCTGTCCCTGTAGAGTCACTGTGCTGCTGGAAGAGTCTCTGGTAACTTGAAATCTACTTTTCAGTTTATCACTGTAATATGTGTTACCGCTACCACATATCATTCCAACCCATTCCAGAGCTTTTCCTGCAGGCTGTCGTATGAAGCCAGTGCAGTAGCTTCTGTCAGTCACTGAATATCCAGAGATCTTACAGGACAGTGTCAAACCCTGACCAGGCCTTAAGACCATAGATTCAGTCTGGGTCAGTTCAACACAGTGGACACCTGGGAAAACAAATATGACCGGACATCTTAGAGACATGGAAACATTTTGTATAACCATATAAGACATCTTTATTATGTATCTATAAAAATTAAGACTTACGAGAGACGGCTGCTAGCAGCAGAAACAACCAGAGAGATGAGGAGACCATGGTTTGAGAAGTGAGAGAGTAAACTATTTCTTGTCCCCTTAATACTAGAACAAAGAGGAGGAGAAAGAATATTTGCATACAGGTCTGCACATATCAGTATGTTCAAATGTTCTATGTTTTATTCATTCTAAAAGTTTTTTTTACAAGTTTGTGAATTACAGTGAACATCCAACTTTCATCAGAGCTAATGACCTCAAACAACAAAATGTGGAAATTATTTGGCATTATATACTGTGATTGACTTTATTTTAAATAAATGTTTGCTTTAATGATGAAAAAGTCTTGCTGTAACATTTATTATTAGAATGCACGTGCACAATCTGTTAAAGCAGTTTGTTTATTCTGTGGAAATTATTTCATGTTTTTGGAAGAGAAATAAAGATAATAAATAACTAGGCCTATATGTTTGCTTATTCAAATTATACTAAATATTTGCTGTTCATCGAATTTGATTTCCATTTTGATGTATTTCCTCGATCCAGACGGACTAGTTTACATTGGTGTGGGAGAGCCGTGATTCTTTCTGCAGGATAAAGTAGGCGACATGTGACTGTATTTATGAGTGAATCGTTCATAAGTCATTAATTTAACCTATTCGTTCAAAAACACTGATTCATTCAGGAAGTAAGGAGACATGTGTATGTTGCTCGAAGAAGTGATGGTTAATTCTGTTGTGCCTTCGTTTGGAAATATCTTCGATGATGATGGATAGGCAAAGTAATGTAAGTTACTCAGTACTAACTTAGTGTTTATCAAATCACAATTGTGCCTTTGTTCTGAATAGGCCTAATCACATATGTGATGACACACAGCTGTGCTGATAACATTGTTTGTGTATTGTTTAGTATGTCATTATATGAGCATGTTTGTTTTTTGATGACCAAGGGAAGCGTACAGTAGCCACTGTGATTCTGATTCAGTCAAATGCAACCATGAGCATTTTAGACCAGAAGCTACAAACACAAAATAGGGGCAGGACTAAATGCGCTTTTTGTTTAATATTTCTATGCAATGCAGCTGATAAAGTCAATATTCCTAAATGAGGAAGTGGTTTTTGTATTGCTTTGACCCTGAACTCATTCACAGTGACTCTCTAGCACAGTAATAGACAGCAGTGTCTTCAGTCTTGAGGCTGTTCATCTGAAGGTACAGTTGACTGCTGGAGTCATCTCTGGACACTGTGAACCTTCCCTGGACTGACTGGGAATAGTAGATAGGAGAACTGGATGTGCTGATGTATGCAATCCACTCCAGACCTTTTTCAGGGCTCTGTCTGATCCAATGAAGATAGAGACTGCTGAATGTAAATCCAGTTATTGTACATGTAAGTTTATGAGACTCTCCTGGTTTTTTAACCACTGTCTCAGACTGAGTGAATATCTGACATTCAATACCTGTGGAAAAAGAAACAATATTACATTCATGAAGATGTTATAATGTTAAATTGTTGCACTCGTAATGATTGTCCTATGCAGTGACTTACATGCTAAAACTGCCAGAATTACAAACACATGAAACTTTTTTAACATGATGTATGTTTAGTTTAAACCAGAAAGACAGACTTTGTTCCTATAGAGTTCAGATGTCTGTTCAGATCACAAAGACATTGGCACATTTAAAGTGGAAAGGTTTGCATATTCAAATCAGATAACTGATGATGACATATGTTTGGTCCAGATTTAGAATTTAAAGTGTGAGATCTGTATAAACATAGTGTTATTTTTCTATTATTAGAGATAAAAGTCATTGCTTTTCATTTTAAATTCTTTAATGGATTTTAATGTAATTGCTTTTAATTATAATATTAAATTCAGATATGAATATTATAAAATATGAAATTACAAGAACAGTATGTCTCATTTTTTAAATAGCACAACATTGAAATTTTAAAACCACTAAAAAACAATGTTGAAAACTAAAATATGATATAAGATCAATTCAAGTGATACATTACTGCTATCTTTCAGTGTTTGGCCAATACTGCTGTAAGTGACTCATATCACACCGAAAGATTCAGTTCATTGACTTACAAAGGGGGGTATTCCACAAAGCAGGTTATGTGACATACCCGGCCCGGTTATGTTTAAGGGTAAATAAGCGGATAACCTCAACTTTCGTTTCCAAAAACGGAGTTACATTTCAAGGTATGTCAGTAGCCATAGCAATCTACTCTCTGAATATAAGCTGCACCACTCAGGATCTGTTCCAGTGTTAGCTTCAAAGGTGTTCAGCACATGCATGCTCAATGGACGAGGCTCCAGTGGGCATGACAGATTGCCCACAATATTATACATTATATTGTCATATATCGATACATAAAGTGCTATTAAAACAAGGTAATGTTAATTTTATTATAATATATAGCTATATAATTCTCATCTCACAATTCGTTGATCTGCATTCTGATGTTTGTTTTTATTTTTGCATCAGGATGTTTTCTATGCTATATTTCTATATAAAAGACATATACGATATGATAGATGATATATCTTAGCTACCTTTCAAGCAATGTCGAAGCAAAATTACTAAACAAAAAATAAACTTATTCAGCCATGTTTGCAAGCACACTCTGTTATTTGCTTTAATCAGTCTTACTTTTTATTATATGATTAGCATCAAACAAACAATATAGTTCTTATTCACAGTGATTAAAGATTATTAAACGAAAAGATTAAAACATGATTGCATAACCACCAAATAGGTGGCGATATGCACCAAGTAAATCAGGATTTAACAAAAGAAGAAGAAAGAAGTAGTATAGCGCTTTTTCTTAGCGTCCGTTTCCATGGCTCGATTCATCGCTCTGTTGAGAATGTCTGGTATGTTAACCGTGAACATACTCTGAGTTGGATGAACTAACTCTGTGACATATTTTTGGAACCAGCATACCTCGGGTAAGCAAGGTTTGGTTTAATCAAAAGTTCAGGGTATGTTTGACAGTAAGATAGCCTGCTTTCTGGAATAGGCCTACACAGATCTGTGCTGTTGAAACAGAAGTTAACAACTCTAACACAGGGTAAAAACAAGCCATCAATACAGAACTTAGAGCCATAAAAATAATTTAAACTTTCCTTGAGTCTGGTTTAGGCAAAGAAAGCAAAGCCAATGTGACTGTAAATCTGTTGTTATAAACTTTTAAAGAAAAACGTGATGAATACCCTAATTGGTACAATGGTATGTTATTTTTGTACAGGGAGGCTGTTGGCGTCTGTCACTGTGATTCTCTGGCACAATAATACACAGCTGTGTCTTGAGCTTGCATATTCTTTCCCTGCAGTGTTATTGTGTTACTGGAGGTGTCTCTGGTGATGCTGAACTTGCTTTTCAGTGAATCCTTGTAGGCTAAGCCTCCATTATGGTAGATCACTCCAATCCATTTCAGAGCTTTTCCTGCAGGCTGGCGAATCCAGGCTGTATGAGAGCTAGTAACTGAATAGGAGACTTTACAGCTGATAGTAAGAGTGGCATCAGGACGGACAGTCAGAGACTCAGGCTGAGTGAGTTCATGAGTCAATACCTGTTGGGGAAAAAATAATATAAAGTCATTCAATTTAATGACTATCAACAATCTTCATCAAAATCTGCAATAAAATTCTTAAAAGTTCTGAAATGATGCTCAGAAAAATAACTTACAGTTTACACTTGCCAGAAGCAAGACTAAACCTGCAGAGAACATGGTGATGTGTACAGGACAGATTGAATGAAATGGAGCAGTTCGTCCCTTCCTCTAGATCAGATGAACTGACTCATGTCCACTGGCTGAATAAGAAACAAAATATTTACATAATACATTTGTATTAGTTGTTGTTGTTTTACATAGCCTATATTAGCTTTTCCTTTAGTTTAATGACAGCAAAGTTATAATTTTCAAAAACAAACATTTTTAGAATATCAGTAAAATAATTTTGAGTTGTTTTGATCTGAATACCCATTTTTATTTTTTTTTATTTTATCTTTCTTACTTAATAATTATTATGCTTCTACTCCATGCACACAGAAACAGAATAAGCACTTCAGTTCATTGGCGGACACAGATCTGTGGATGAGACTCTAAGTGGTGCTGAAACAGTGGCTGAAAACTCCAATCTTTCCTCTGAGACAACAGTAATACTGGGTCAGAACAAGCGCTATCGACTTTAATTATTTTTCAGGGGTTGATATAACTTATATTTTATATTCCTTGATATGATTAATATGAATTTTTTTCATATTCCTATGTCAGAGGATTTTTTTTTTTTTTCATTTAAGATTTTTTAGAACAGAACTGCTTGTAGTTCATTACTGTATTCGCTCTCATGCACAGTAAGATGCTGATATTCATTATTAGTTTCTGCCCTTTTAGAGTCACTTTCACTTGAAGACTCCTGGAAGAGTCTGGTTACCTGAAACATACTTTTAGTTTGTCACTGTAAAATGTGTAGACACTATCACAAATCTATATCAAACAATATGTGTTGTGGTAAAAGAGTCAGATATACCTTTGTGATGTGTAATGTTTGAGCATATAGTACTTCACTGTAAATTTAACCGTAATATAATAGGCTATAATAATGCTGTGACAGTACCAGTGATTGTATATCTTTTTATTAGTCTGTTCAGGATTTTTTATTCTCTGCTGCCACCTGTTGAACTCTAGCAACAAGAGATGAAACACTCAAAGTGTTTTTTGTTCAGCCGTGCAATAACTTTGTGTCACTGTGTTTGTTTTGCACAGTAATATGTGGCTGAGTCTTCTGTTGTCAGGCCTGACAGTTTCAGATATACCATATACTTTGAATTATCTCTAGTGATTTCAGTTCATATATTGAAGGATTCTGCGTAGTTATGTCCGCTGCTATCACTATAAACACGTCCAATCCACACAAGAGGTTTTCCAGCTTGTTGTCTGATCCAGTGCATGTCACAGCACCCAAAGCTGAACCCAGATCCTCTACAGGACAGAGTCAGAGTTTCTCCAGGCTTTTTCTGAACCGTGCTTTCAATGGACTCCATTTTTTGACATTTTATACCTAAAAGGAAGATTGAAAAGACTGATTTCATTTGAAATATGTATTAGAGCTGATAATAGAAACGTGTCTCATGAGAAAACTCACGGTATACGCTGAATGAGAGCAGCAGTAAGCAGAGTACATTCTTCATCTTGAAAGTGGTGATGTAACGCTCCAGATCCAATCAGAAGCACATAAATACTAAGCAAACATACAGGATTGTTTTGATTTGCATTGGGAGGGTCACAAGGTACAATAATGACTGAAGGGCCAAATTATTTATGAACAGTATGACGTGAATGTGAACCTATGTCGAACCGTTCACCGTTATGTCTAATACAGAATTGTCTGTAAATGGGACACAAATTAAGAAATGTATTTTATCCATTTAATTTTTTGTTTGTTGATTGTGTCACATCCACATAATGTGCTCATGCTGTTTGCAGTGTCAACTAGATAAACTGATATATTCATGCTTGAATTGAACTGAATCAACAGAAAAGAGATGTGTCAATGTGTGACAAACAATGTTGTATCCATACTTTCCTGTTGATAATTTTTTTTTTAGAATTCACATGCTTCATTGTTACCTATTTTGATCAGATAAATTAACTAATAAATTCAATCAGTAAATTATTCTACATTGCAGAGTAAATAAAAAAAGTATTCGGTAACGCTTTAGATTACAGCCCGGAAACTGTGTAATTAAGAGGAATTTACAGTGTAACTTTCTGTAATTATAGTGTACCTATAAAGTACTTTCATGTAAGTATAAGGGAACAATATGTAAAGTTTGGGTAATAAAGGGGTAACAACCAGGAGAATTAAAAAAAGTTTTATAGAACTAAGGGGTACTTATTCTACTAATATGATACAACAAACTTACATTTGGGAGCAATTTAGCAAGAACATACACTGCTTTTTGTAATAATTATGTACCAATATACTGTTTAGGCTTTTTAAAAATGACAGGGTACATATATATGCATTCATACTTTTTTTTTTTTTTTTTTTTTTTTGATAGCAAAAGTGCAGATGTTTAAGTTTGGGCTAAGATGTTTCAAGGCAAGAAAAGCTAAGGCTATTGCAATTTTTTTAAGTTCTGGGACATATATCGTTTCATGTGGTTACAGGGTAAGTGGTGCTTGTATAATAAATAAAGGTTTCCGAGTCAGTGGTATAAGATTTTGTATGTATTTTTATTGTACTTACCCTGTAACAACATGGAACAAGAGGGTAACAAGCATCACTACATGAAACAAGAGTATCTTTCCCTAATATTTTAGCAAAAGTTGCAATAGTTTTAGTTTTCAGTGCACTTTTGTTAAAAAGATTACTTTATAAATGCATAGATATGTACCATGTAATTTTTTTAAAGCCTATACAGTATGTACTGGTTCACCATTATTACAAAAAGGTACTCAGTGTATGTTCTTGCTAAATTGTTCCCAAATGTAAGTTTGTTGTATCATAATAGTAGAATAAGTACCCCTTAGTTCTATAATACTTACAGTATAAATAGTTACCCCTTTATTCCCCGAACTTAAAATATTGTTCCCTTATACTTTATATTGTAAGTACATTATAGGTACACTATAATTACCGAAGGTTACGCTGTAAAATCGCTTTAATTACGCAGTACTTTCCGGGCTGTAATCTAAAGCGTTACCAAGTATTCAAAGAATCTATCTATCTAGTTTTTGTAAGCGTTTAATCTAATCATCATGGTTGTAATAGGCTACAAAATGTAAGGATAACCACAAAATCTCACACTTTTATTAACTAGTGTAATATGTTTTTTTAAGGATAGAATTGCTGTACTGAATTTTAAATATGAAACGCCTTTATTTGTATTATGATGTTATTTTTGTACAGGGAGGCTGTTGGTGTCTGTCACTGTGATTCTCTGGCACAATAATACACAGCTGTGTCTTGAGCTTGTATATTCTTTCCCTGCAGTGTTATTGTGTTACTGGAGGTGTCTCTGGTGATGCTGAACTTGCTTTTCAGTGAATCCTTGTAGTATAAGTCTCCATCATAATCGATCACTCCAATCCATTCCAGAGCTTTTCCTGCAGGCTGACGAATCCAGGCTGTATGAGAGCTAGTAACTGAATAGGAGACTTTACAGCTGATAGTAAGAGTGGCATCAGGACGGACAGTCAGAGACTCAGGCTGAGTGAGTTCATATGAGTCAATACCTGTTGGGGAAAATAATAATCATACAAAATGATTATTAACAAGCTTAATCTAAATCGGCAAGAAAAAGAAAGTTGTATGTTCCAAAAAACGTACAGTTTACACTTGCCAGAAGCAAGACAAAAACTGCAGAGAACATGGTGACGTTTTCAGGATAGATTGATTAAAAAGGAGCAGTTCGTCCCTTCCCCCAGATGAACTGACTCATGTCCACTGGTTATATCTGAAGCAAAAAATTTACATAAACACATGTATTAGCTGTTTCTTTTTTTTCCCTTAGTTGAATTATATCAAAACTATAATTTATTAATAAAAATCAGTAGGCTAGAATAATTTTAAATCATTGTGGCCTGAAAACATGGAAAGTCTATGCTTGCTGTCTAATGACATACAGTTGGCTAATAATCATGTTTTAAACCATTGTCAAGATATAATCATTTAAATTGTGCATGGCTGTCATAAAAACTTTTTTTTGTTGTTGAGAAAATGTCCTCTAAGAAAAACTCCAAACAATTTTTGACAGGAGATTTATTATATAAGGTTATGGTACATTATGTAACTTTTTGTTTAAAAATAAACAACATTTAAATAATGAGACAATACATCAAACAAGATCAATTTAACAATCATTCCAAAAACTGTTTTTGTCTTACCCTGATTAAGCCTATTACAAGTGTTTATATTTTAGGATGGTTTTTGCTGACTGGCGGTGCTGCAGTAAGTTAATTCTGTTTTGGCAAAACAAAGACAGACATATTGTGCTGTTATTAGTAACAAGTCGCTCTTGTAATGCTCTAATACAATTATTCAAAGATTATTTATGTATATATATTGTATAATTAAATTACAATATCTTGTGTCACCTTACATGTGACTCACTAAAACAAAAGACCAATAAACATGTTGCATCACTCTTGTCAGTCATTCATCTTATACTCAAGAAGTATTTTTCTCAGATAACTCAATACTTCACCCGTAAAACATACATCACAATGTATTACAGTCTCTGTTGTCTGTGTAAATGTGTCCTACTAAATAATGTATAACTTAATAGTTGAGCGAAGCATTGGTTACACAATATAACCATTTACACTGAATTACTATATAGGCCCTACGGCGGATATACTTAATGAAAAGATCATTAAAACATTATAAAATCCAAATATCAACAGTAGCCCCATAGTATGCATAGATTATGTATAATATTCAACAAATGTATCTACATATACATATACTTCAATCTGAAACCCATGGCGATTGCTCAAAACATGAACTGTTTAAAAACAATTGAGGTATGTGTCACAGGTCGGGAGGGTCGACTCAGTCTACACCCTCCCTTTAGAACAATAGTACCACTGAGGAGCGGACCAGAAACCAAGCAGACAAAGGGAATAAAGGGTTAAGCGGCTTTATTGACTTAAAACAACTTGTAATTCCTAATTTAAAACTTCTTCTTCTTTCTCAGGGTCCCACGATCTTGCAGGGGAATGCCACTTCTCACGGCGGCGCGTGCCTTGAATGTTGAAGGGGTAGTGACTGGACAGCAGGTAAGTACTCCCAGTACGATTGACTCTTCTCAGTCTCAGATGCCAAAGGCTTACTCTCCGTACGGTTGACTCTTCTCAGTATCTCAGGTGCCAAGGCCTACGGCTGGGAAGGGGACAATGACTGGACAGCAGGTCAGTACTTGCACGGTGGACTCTTCTCAGTCTCTCAGGCAGGGCCGGCTTTGCCGACAGGCGACACAGGCAGCCGCCTGGGGCGCCATCTGCTGCACGGGGCGCAAAATTGCAGAATAAAAAAAAAAAAGTTAATTAAATGTTATGAAAGCTGCACACATGCTGTACACTTTTACTGTGCACTGTCCACACACTGATTGTATTTGTCCATTTCTTTTACTAGATTATACAATCCTAAAAAACGACTGAGTCACTCTGACTGACAGGCAGCTGTCAAACTCACGCGCGTTGCTCAGCAACCGGGAGTGGCGCGAAAACATCTGACACCTGGTTTTAGCGCTTTAAATGCGCTTTAAAGGTGCCATGTGGAATGTCTGCCAAAAAATAAATTAAATTTTCCACATATTCCATACCAGATGGGGGCAGTATACCTCCAGAAAGTTGGCCTACTCTAGTCTGTTTTTTAGTTTCGGGTTGTTAATCTTCTAAAACCGTCAAATCGTCCGCTTTGTCCCGCCAAAGCCTATTTTGAACGGTGAGTGATGTAGAATATAATAACTGCTGCGCTTGACAGGGCTTATAACGAGCAGAGAGGGAGAGAGAGCGTCCCGGCCGCGCGCGCGCACTCTCACGTCTTCAAACAACACGAGCGCAGTCCTCCTGCTCTCTCTCTCTCCCTCGCGCATATTAATCAAATCAACTGACACGATAGTAAGACCGCAGATCATTTGGAGATTTTTTGAGACTCAATGAACAACATCTCAACACTAAATTATAAAGGCCGGTCTCATATAGACGCGATTGACATCAGGTTCAAGTCCACCCACAAGCCGTGCGAGTTATTCGTGTACTGCAGTTTGGCTGGTGGTTATGTATGTTGCCCGCATACCGCCTCCCATGGCCGAAACTGGTATTATGACACCGGCCGGGCCGGGGCTAGTAATTTAGCATGCTAATTCAGGTTTATATCTCGGCAGGACTATAACTTGTCATTTTTTTAATTACATCATTGCATTTATTTCTTCTCATTCTTTTGATACGTGTAGCTCATTTTTTGGATATTGTTACCTCAATTTTTACATATGGCACCTTTAAACGCCCCTTGGCGGTTGTAGGCTATAAATGATCATATATTATATAATCTTTTTTATTATGAAAAGAACACCCAAGCCATCGGGATCGGCTTTCCGAAAACGAAGGAAGGAGGAGGGAGAAAAACGGGCCCAAAGCAGAGATAGACTATATCGTCAAGCTCACAGTCACAGCCACAGCCAGTGGTTAAATTGGGCCGGGGCTCTCCGGGGCTCAGCCCCAGACTGGCACATAAGCCGGTATGTGTAGCGGAGTAGGCGCCCTCATAAGATTTCATCATAGAATTTTGACAGGGGACCCCCCTCCAATAAATAATATCGCGAGCGGGCGCGGGCGCCGTGAGCGAACAGGCACGAGTAGTGAGTTGTCGACGAAAAAGATGGATAAAGCAAAAAAGCGGCCGGGGGCTAAAATAGAAATAGCCCATTCGTTTTGTTTTGTTTTGTTTTGTTTTGCTTAATCGGCGGCGCTGGGTTTTTATTTTATGGGTATTATCATGGGATTAATATTATAACTATTATTATGTAATGTAGACAGACACTAACTAAAAGAGGTTTGATTTTTTTCTTTGTTTAATTTGAACACTGAATATGGGTTGGAGCTTTTAATTTTGAACTCTCAAAGTGCACCAGATTGATGAATTTAACATTAAAATGCACAAAATTTTACATCAGATTACAATGTATTTGTACAATGCAACTATGTAGGATGATTGAAAAATCCTTCAACGTTCTTTGTAGCATTTGTATAAACAATTTATTACAGTTCAAGTCATAATTTGCTTGTTGAAGTTTTGGAGTGACTATAAGAGCATTTTTGTTTAGTTAAATAAATACTCATTATTTTTAAAGGAGGGGGGGGGGCGCAAAAATGAATCTCGCCTAGGGCAACCAAAGGGCTAGAGCCGGCCCTGCTCTCAGGTACCAAAGGCTTACTCGCCGTACGGTTGACTCTTCTAAGTCTCTCAGGTGCAGAAGG
Source organism: Semotilus atromaculatus (assembly GCA_031834385.1). Classification (NCBI taxonomy): domain Eukaryota; kingdom Metazoa; phylum Chordata; class Actinopteri; order Cypriniformes; family Leuciscidae; genus Semotilus; species Semotilus atromaculatus. The sequence goes on along the minus strand of JAULUF010000005.1, from coordinate 20,598,043 downwards.
AAATACGGCGGTGAAAAGGGCGTCGACTGGACAGCACGTGAGTGCCCCAAGTACAGTGGGTTCTTCCCAACACGTCAGGTACAGAGGGCTTACGGCTGTGAAGAGGGCGTCGACTGGACAGCAAGTAGGTACTCCAAGTATGGTTGACTCTTCTCAGTAATAGCAGGTGCAGAAGCTTACAGCTGTGGAGGGGGACGTCGACTGGACAGCAGGCAGGTACTCTACGTACGGTTGACTCTTCTCAGTCTCTCAGGTGCAGAAGACTTACGGCCGTGAAGGGGGCGTCGACTGGACAGCAAGTGAGTACTCCAAGTACAGTGGGTTCTTCCCAACACGTCAGGTACAGAAGGCTTACGACTGTGAAGGGGGCGTCGACTAGACCACAGTTACGTACCCTGAGTACGGTTAGTTCTTCCCCGTATATCAGGTGCAGAAGGCTCAGACTTCACATTCACTTAATCTCTTCCTCAGAAAACTTCAAACTGTAACACAAGACAAGACCGATGGGCACGTGACAGAATTCTGTACATTAAGCATGCAGCAACTTCACCTCAACCACACTCGGTGGGACACAGCATTAACACACGTCACTCTCATCCACCCCGAACAGTGGGGCGGTAAGACGGAAGAATTTAGCGACATCAATCATGCATCACAACAGCTGTCTTCTCATTCAGACGTCTGGACTCCTTTTCCCTATGCCACTCCTCCTCATATACGATATCTTCATGGGAGAATCACATTCAATACAGCCAGAAAAAGGTTGGTACTTATCTTCACCCCGGTGAGTAGACTCGATGATACTTTGTATACAACTTCACCCTCTGCCTCTCTGTTCTTCGCCTTCAATTCTTTGTAGCAGATCCCTTTCCACAGATCGATCTCGCCAGCCGATTCGTCCCACGGGAATCTCTCAGCCCATCTCGACAGGAACCAGAATAAGGGTGCAACAATAACCCAACACTGCAAAGTGCAAAGTTCAACTGCAAAGTTCATAATGTTAAAGATTTTAAAAACAGTACCATTGCAGTTTTTATGTTATGATTTTAAATTGGTATGTGACCTAAGAACGATCTTACATTAAATTACATAAAGGTTAGACTAGGCTAGATCGATAACGTTACACTGACACAACTTAAGTTAATGCTCTGAATTCGCAGCTAATATCAAATCCATAACTTTTTGATCAAGTTAAAATTTCCAGGTCAACCACAAATAATCCCACTACCTTTTAATATCATCCGATAACTAATTCAATGCCGATTTGTTGCTTTGCCCACTTACCACTTCAAGACCATCTGTAAAACATTGCCAGCTTGACACGTGCGAGACGAGTGAGTTGCTTGAACATACACAGCAAAGATTATATAGCGCTACACGCGTAGCGCTCTAGATTTGATATACACAGACACCATATTAGGAAAAAGGGGCGGGCTGATGCTGACCGATTTATTACACATCCAGAAGAATACATTTGAGTCGTTATAGGCTCTGGTAATTATGGAGCAGAATAGGAATAAAGTTGTGACAAAAAAATTATCAGGGAGGAAAAATCTGAGGGGGCACGTCCGCACGTGCCCCCTCACTTTGAATGGGCATGACGCCACTGGTCCTGTGCTAACCCGTGAGCGCCGTCTCGCCGGGGCTTTTGCATGGTCCTTCCCTTCTTATCGGTGGCTTCGACCCGCTCTTGGATGTTTTTCGTCCGACCCTTCGTGCATCATCCCCCCCAGCTTTCGATGTCGTGGAGTGAATCATCATTATCTTCGCTTGCTAACTCGAACAACACAGCTGGAGGTAGTTGCACCATCTCTTAAAGTGGCCCTGATCAACGCTCGGTCAGTGGTGAACAAGACATTTTTAATAAACAATTTCTTCACGATCCAGGACTTGGATATCTTATTTATCACTGAGACATGGATTAAACCGGATGAGCTAAGTCCTTTCACTGAATAAGTTCCACGGGACTGTGCTTTTCTAAATTCACCGCGGCTATCTGGCCGTGGAGGGGGACTATAGCGTCACTGTTTAAAAAACAATATCCCTGCCGTGGTCTAACAACTAGCCCTTATCGTACTTTCGAAGTAGGCTACATAATCTTTTACATTGAAATTCTTTTATTTTTAATATTTGACTAGTTTGCGTGCTGCTGTGTATCCCTGTGGTGTGATAAGCAGAGTACGCACGTTGTGGACCCGCTCTTTAAATAACAATTTATACTGGGCCATTGACTTTAGACCAGGTTTCAATTGGTCAATGGCGCAGTTTATTTCAGTTGCCTCAAAATAGCAATGTGCCAACAATGCACCTGAACACACCTTTTTATCAGACCAGCAGTCCATGGGCGATGTTGGCTATTTAAATAACGTAGCGCGGGACGTGAAAATAGCTGCGTCAGGCTGAAACTAGCAAAAAACACTTGTCGCACCTGGTGCTGCATTGCCCTGGGTGTAGGGCCCTATACAGTAAATGCAAATTTACTTTTTTTGAGGCAATAACCAAACACAGGTGTTTCCTGAACGCATCAGCAAGTATGACTTTTATAGTCACACCTAGACACTCTCTTGTCTCCATATGTTGTTTCAATAATAGTAATTATTATTATTATTATATATTGATACATGTTTTTATTAGTCTCACTAAAAATTGACCTTGCTAAGAGATAAAACACATGTACTAATTGTAGCATTTCTTGTGTTCTGGTCTTTATATCGGCCTTTCTGATTCATTATACTTCTAGGGGTATCCGAATATACACTGAATGCCTTAAATTTGATCACTGTAGGGGCAATAAATATATTATTAGGTCGTGTTATGTTCGGTAAGTAGAAAAGCTGCTCTCAGACAGAAATACAACACACATTTTTAGTACTTCACAGATACAAACATCAAGCGAAACTTAGGTTAATGGTCAATGGTCACAAAATTTAGTGAGTGATGTTCAGAACTGTTAACCAAGACTGCTTGACAAGAGCGCCACTGCATGGAAATACAACCGTACATCTGGATCATAAGTGAAGTCAACAGGAAAGAAAGTGGTTTTTGTATTGGTTTGACCCTGAACTCATTCACAGTGACTCTCTAGCACAGTAATACACAGCAGTGTCTTCAGTCTTGAGGCTGTTCATCTGTAGGTACAGTTGACTGCTGGAGTCATCTCTGGACACTGTGAATCTTCCCTGGACTGACTGGGAATAGTAGATAGGAGAACTGGATGTGCTAATATATGCAACCCATTCCAGTCCTTTACCGTGACCCTGTCTCACCACAGCAGCCCTGGAGCTGCTGAATGTAAATCCAGAGGCGGTACACACCAGTCGAAAAGATTCACCAGGTCTTTTTACCTCAGCCTGAGACTGAGTGAAGGTCTGACCATGAACATCTGTGGAAGAGAGAGAAAAAAACTCAGCAAAATGTAAACTTGCTAAAATTATATATGCATTCATAAATTATTAGTTACAGACCATGTAAAAAAAGAAATAACAGGATTGAACTGATTATTGTTGTCATTGCTGATTATTCTCCTCTACATACAGTCTGTGAACACAGACACACCGGTACAAAGCAACTTATGGGAAATATGCATCACAGTTTTGCATAAACTCCTCCCCCAGTCTTCCATTGCTTGTTACCTTTGTTTATGAAAAACAGATTTGTAATAATATAAATGGATAATATATATATATATATATATATATATATATATATATATATATATATATATATATATATATATAGGCTATATAAGATAACGGTGGAATGATGATGGGGCCAAATAAATTAAGCAAAAAACATCTTTGACATGTTGCCTAAATGTATTTTATATTTTAAAGCATTATTGATGGATGGATGGATGGATGGATGGAAGGAATATCTGATTAATGTGTTCAGATTTTTGTACAGAGCTGTGTCTTGTTTTATCACTTTGTCTCTTGCACAAAGATATCCCAGCCATTCCAGTGCTTTTCCAGTGGGTTGACGTATCCAGTGAATGCAATAGCTTGATTCTGAAGTCCTGCAGGAGATGGAGAATGACTCTTGAGGTTTCACAACCAAAGATGGAGGGTGAGTGAGCTTGACACAGTAAACACCACCTGAAAACAACAACGGAAGAATGTGTTATTATTAATTGTGCCTTAAAACATTTTTATGTCAAGACTTAAATTTTGTGCTTTAAATAAACCAGTGAAGCTCACATGATGCTGCTGCTGCCAACAGTAGAAGAGCTGATGAGAATATCATGATTTGGTGCTTAAGTTGTCATGATTCTGCCATCATGTCTTTGATTTCTCTCGTCTTGTGGCAGAATCATGACAGACCCATGTTTTCATGTGCAGCACATGGCCATTTGTTTGGGCCATGTGCTTGCGTTGTCTCGTTTCGTTACCCCGCCCCCTTGTTATCCTCGTCTTGTCATTATTGTCTAGTCCAGTGTTTCTCAACCTCTCCTGCAGGGACCCCCTGACAGGCCATGTTTCTGTTTTAACCCTGAAATGGCACACCTGATTCAATTCATTCTTAATGAGTAGTTATTAGAGTAGGAAGAGTAGGAATTAGTCAATTAATCAATTAGTCAACTACTCATTAAGCCTTTCATTTATTGAATCAGGTGTGCCATTTCAGGGTTAAAACAAAAACATGGCCTGTCAGGGGGTCCCTGCAGGAGAGGTTTAGAAACACTGCTAGTCAGTTTCACCTGTCCTTGTCATTAGTGTCTCCCTTTTTAATCCCCTTGTGTTTGCTGTCCTGTGTTGGTACATTGTCAACTAATGTGTGTAACTCTTTGAGTACCTTGTCTGAATATTGTATTAAGAATTGTGAGTTTGTTTAGCGGTTTGTTTTCTTCATGCGACCAGGGATTTAGGTTTACCACCAAGGACACATTAGGGGTTCTATTTACTTTAAGTTTATTCAATTAATGCTGTAAAATAAAAACAACTTGTTCTCAAATGCGATTTATCAATTTAATTGACAAGAAATAATTCCAATTTTAAATGTTCACGAAAGAAACCCAAAAGAGCAGAAAACAAAACTCAATAAATTAGGTTTACAGAGCAGATGACACAATTAAACATCACCGCTCCACATTACTCAGAGTGCAGTTAGAGTAATGCAACAATTTCCAAAATGTTACAATAGAATGTGTTTTGGAAAAAAAAAACAAGACAATACCATACAATACGGCAGTGGGAATACTATACAAAGAGAAAATAACAACATAAGTTGATAACATAAGAAAATAACACTCACATAACAATAAGCTCCTACACACCTCCACATTCACTTCACGAGGGTTGAAATCCCCAACACAACACACTGTGTAAATAATCACATCAGATTGTAATCACGTAAAATTATAGTCATATAAACAGCATATGAAATATTTGGAAAAATGAAATGTATAACATTTGGCATAAGACCAAATAACCAGGCCTACACCGCATGGTGTGACGTCACATAACCGCGGACATTACACACAACATAAATTTTTAAACAAGACAGTTATCCGAATCAACACAAAATATACATCCACAAATATTTACAAAACATTGTATTTACCCATGGTTGGCTCAAATTGTCGACAATCTCTCGAGAGTGCGCGTCTCTCTTGCACTGCCCGCTGCACATCGCACCAACAAAATATACTACGGATGCCGTGAGGTAAGAGCGCAAACGCGTTGTCGTGCACAACATACAAAGCGCCACCCGCTGATGACTCCAAAGAAATACAGGTAGTCTCTGTTTTTTATATTTAAACATGGAAAATAATAATTAAATAAAAAACTTTAACATAAGGGAGAAAAACAAACTTTAACGGCATTTACCACCCGGTTACATCCTCCCCTGCTTCAAGTCAGCGTCCTCGATGACTCCCTTAATCACCCATTTCGGCATTCATAACACCCTGTAATGCCTTTTCAAACAATGCAGTGCCAATACTGGCCAATACCTGAGACACCATATCCGTGCTGACGTTCACTGCATGACAAGCGGACCTGGGTGCATGAAAAGGATTAGTGTGAATACCCGCAGTTGCTCGCTTGCTTCTGCGCACAGCTGGAACTGGCAATTCTCTCTGGACTGGGTTATGCACTTCACCAGTCTCAAGCTCCTCCGATTGGACACGCTCAGCTGGAGCCTCTACATTAAGGACCACACCGTCAGCCTCTGCAGGGTCTCCATCCGTATCCGCTGATTCTTGTAACTGGCCACCTCTCACAAAGGGTTGCTCCTCTACTATCACAAAATCTGGCTCAGAAGTCTCGTTCACATCCAACACGACAGGCAGTGCATCGGGCTCAGACTTCTTACTCCTAGGCCTAGGAGTGGGTACGGCACCTGGACGCAACTCTGACCTGTGAACCCTTTTCGAGAGCCCTCCATCCAACGGCTCAACAGTGTAATTTGTGCCAACTATTTCCACTACTCGGTAGATGATCGGGCTCCAGGCATCTTGAATCTTATTCCTCCCTGGAGGCCGCTGGCGCAGATACACCAACTCGCCCACACTGACCTGGGGACAAAATGTCTTTTCATTCAGCCGAGTCACTCTCTCTAAAGCTTTCTCCTCCGAGTACTCCTTTGCTTTCTCATGGGCATATCTCAGTCTCTCTCGATGGACAGACAACCAGTCTTGTTTTCCCTCCGAGACCTCCTCACTTCCCAACAACGCATCAATGGGAAGATGTGGCTGTACCCCAAAAAGTAAATAATACGGGGAAAATCCTGTAGTAGCATGCAGAGTCACATTATAAGCATGGACTAACTCCGGCAAGTACTCGGGCCAACGTCGTTTACGTTCTGGTGGTACTGTACGTAGCAGATTGTGAAGTGTTCGGTTGTACCGTTCACACTGGGCATTTCCCTGCGGCCTATAAGGGGTGGTACGGGTCTTCTTCACACCATAAAGTCTGCACAGCTCAGCAATTACCTCACTCTCGAAATTCCGACCTTGATCAGAGTGTAACCTCTCAGGGACCCCGTACTTCATAAACCACTCTTTCAACAAGGTTTTTGCTGTGGTATCCGCCTTTTGGTCTTTGGTGGGAAACGCCTGTGTAAACTTTGTGAAAACATCAGTAACGACCAAAACATTTTCACGCCCATTAGAAGCAGTCTCTAAGACTGTAAAGTCCACCGCAATCACTTCCAGGGGTCTGGTCGCCAAGAATGCTCTCACAGGGGCACGGACTTTGGGCTGAGGCATCTTGGTAAGGATACAACGCTGGCACTTCTTTACCCATTCCTCCACATCCTCATACATACCGGACCAAAAACACCTCTGCTTCAACAACCCCAAGGTCCGCTCAATGCCCTGGTGCCCCATATCGTCGTGCACGCTCTGCAGTACTGTTTTCTTCAAACAACCCGGCAACAACAGTTGCCAGCAGCATTCCTCAGAAGGGCCATCTACTACTCGATACAGCAACCCATTTCGTTCTCTTAAGAGGCTCCACTGCTTCAGAAGACACTTCACAGACCTGGACAGAGACTTTCTTTCCAGATGATCTGGTCTCTTTTTCGTGTTCCAAAACTCTCTAAATTCCCTCAGAACAGGGTCACTTTTCTGAAACTCGACCAGCTGTTCCCTAGTGTAACCAGGAAGCGTATGAGTGTTACCTTGGAGACTAGCGACTGCTTCTCCAGCCTCTAGCACACGTATTTGCCTTAACCTACAGCACTCAAGTCCCTTCAGAGCGAGTTCAGGTTCCAAAGCTGTACCATGGCTAAAAACACTGCAAATTGCTACACACTCATCCCAATCAGCGTCAAGAACGGATTCTGGCTCCCCTGCAAACTCCTGCCTAGACAGAGCATCAGCTGCAGCGTTACTCTTGCCTGGCCTGTACTTCACCTCAAAGTTGAAGACAGACAGCTGAGCAACCCATCTCTGTTCGATTGCTCCTAACTTCACAGTTTGCAAGTGACAAAGCGGATTGTTATCTGTAATCACCTCAAACCAAGACCCAAGTAAATAGCCACGAAACTTCTCGACTACAGCCCACTTAAGGGCCAGTAGTTCGAGCTTCATGCTACTGTAATTGCGATCGTTTCTCTCTGCGTTACGCAATCTTCTGCTTGCGTATGCAATGACCCGCTTCTTGTCATCCTGTACCTGGTACAGAATGGCCCCTAAGCCATTCTGGCTCGCATCAGTCTCGAGTATGAAAGGGCAAGTGAAGTCCGCAAAACCAAGCACAGGTGCCGTTGTTAACTTCCACTTCAACTGACTGAATGCATGATCACACTCATTAGACCAACCAGACCTAAAGTGACGGCCACTCTTTGCACACCTGCCTTCACGCAAGCAAGCATTTACCAGATCATGTAAGGGTCCAGCTATCTTTGAGAAGCCCTCAATAAACTTTCTATAATAACTGCAAAACCCTAAAAATGACCTCAGCTCCTTGAGAGTTTCTGGGGTCTTCCAATTACTGACTGCAACAACCTTGTCCGGGTCAGGAGAAACCCCTTGTGCCGACAACTGGTGGCCAAGAAACCGCACATAGTCTTGGAGAAAACGACACTTCCCAAGCTTGACCTTTAAACCGGTGTCTGTTAACCGTTTCAGCACCATCTCTAATCTTTCCAGGTGTTCCTCAAAGGTCTGTGAAAACAGCAAAATGTCATCTAGGTACACAATCAACACCTGAAAGATCAGATCGCTCATAACAGACTGCATGAGCCGCTGAAAGGTAGATGGTCCGTTGCAGACCCCAAACGGCATCCTCCGGTACTCAAATAAACCAAAAGGTGTGGTGAACGCTGTCTTGGCCCTATCCCGATCACTCACAGCAATCTGATGATACCCAGAGGCCAAGTCCACAGTAGAGAAAAACTTTGCTCCCCTGAGGGCATCAAAACTCTCATCAATTCTAGGGAGTGGAAATGCGTCACGCCTCGTCTTGGCATTGAGCTTTCGATAATCCACGCACAACCGTAGCGACCCATCGGTTTTGCGCACCAATACCACAGGCGAGGCGTAAGCACTCACACTCTCCTGAATAACACCCTTTTTCAGCAACTTAGTGATGTGCTCCCTAACCTCCTGGTACTGATTTGGTGGAATTCTCCGGTATGGCTGATTCACTGGTAGGTCATCAGTCAGATGTATCTCGTTCTGCACCTTATCTGTATAACCCAAATCATCATCCCCCAGGGCAAACACACTTAAATACTTGCCCAGCACAGCTTTTAACTGAACCTGCTGTTCGGGTGTGCCTCCCATGTCAATGTGATCCAAGACTGTCTGGGCCTGAGGCTCAGAACCATCACCTACACCCATAAGGACCTGTTCTGTGTCTGCTGAGATTCGCTGAAACCTCACTTCGCAGGAAGAACCCACACTATCACCATCTACTGGAGACAACATACCTAGACGGGCCCTAGGCTGAAGCCAAAGATCTTCCTGAGACAAGTTAAGTACTCTTACTGGACATACAGGTAACTCTGACATGATCAAGGTAGGTACTACAATCAACCCTTCAGGTAATGGCGTATTTGCTGGTTCTACCAACCATGCTGAACCATGCTTTTTACTGGTTTCCACCCCAGTTATCAGGACAGTAGCTGCCGACCAAGCAGGCACATGAGTAGGAGTCTTACCCACGACCCGTGCAAATGAAACTCGCTCAACTAACTCAACTGATTGTGCCTGCTGGAAAACTGCCCTCCAGTCCGAATCCAGCCTACCACCCAGCGTGGTGTCAAACTCAGCATGAACAATCTGTCGGCACTTACTGATGATGTTCATTCCGATGAGCACGGCCACCGACGATGGACTAGGAGTTTCTTTAACGACCAAGAAACCACATTCCGGCAGGGTCATCCCCATAACTTCCACATCCAGCTCCATGTAACCCAAATAGGGAATGTCTAAACCGTTGGCTGCCGTGATCTTTAGCCAACCTGAGGTAGCCAACACATCACGATCATCCCCAAATAGATGCTCTCGGAAGAACCCCTCAGTAATAGTACTGACCTGACTACCAGTGTCTAACAAGCATGACACTGGCACACCCTTGATGTTCAAGTCTACCATCGGGCACGTTCCAACAGCCCGTTCAAAGAACCTGTCCCGACTAGTTCCCAGAGGTGGTGAACTGGATACTACCCCTTGTGCTGCCTGACAGCCCGCAACAGAAGGACCTTGTTTTTCTTGCCCTTCAGTTGTCCTGCCAGCACTCTTGGGTCTCCCACCCCGTCTCACGGTGCAATGTCTAGCGATATGCCCAACCCCGTTGCATCTGAAACAGATAGGTTCTCCCTCTTCTGTAAACCTGGGAGGCGGCTTAGATACGGGTACATAATTCTGCGGAACAGACACTGAACGCTGCACAGTCAACTCCTTGACTGCCTTGGTGAGCTCGGAAATAGTCTGCTCTTGCTCACTTATTCGCTTGTCCTGCCGGGAAATCACCTGTAAAATATCATTCAACAGAGTAGAAGTTTGTTTCTCAGACCCGACAGAAGCATCACCCGGTTGACCAAGCAATTCTGAATGGACTGGTCGACTATTTGCTACTCTGGTCGGCCTGCTTTCCTCCATGGACCAAAGAACAGCCTCATTTCGAACCTCAAGCAGGGTCAAATGGGGCTTATCTCTGATTAGTTTACGTAGCTCTCGCCTTAATGCAGCATCTCGCACACCCTCCACAAACTGATCACGCAAAATTCCCTCCTCGTTTGCCAAGCCACCTGGGGATTGCTTTGCTGCAGAGCTTAAAAGGCGCGAGAGCGCATGAGAGTAATTTCGCAGATCTTCCCCATCCAATTGTTTGCGGTTGTAAAACGTTTGCAACAATTGAGTCCCGCTACGCCGTTCCCCGAATGCCTCCCGCAGGAAAGTAAACAAATCACTGGCCCGCCTGGAATGGTTTCCAACACATAAACGCACCTCTTCCAGTGCAGGCCCTCTCAAAAGAGAGATGATAAAGTCAAGCTGTTCTTCTTGTGTCTGGTCTCTGGCCCGTAGGACCCTTTCCACCTCCTCAATAAACTCCTCTACAGACCGTCCATCTTTGTTATACTCCCCGCTAAAAGGTTGAACCTGGCGTTCACGAGGAACATAAATGTAAGAGCGGGTTGAGTGACCTCCCCCAACAGCCCTATTGGCCAGAGTATCATTTCTCCAATCACTTAACTCTTGTATCTGACCCCTCAATTGCTCTATGACGTCATTTCCCACTGCTCCAACGACAGGGACGTGCACCTCCTCTTCAGGCAGTTCTTCAGAGTCAGACATTTTTTTTTTCTTACACGCCTTCGTTGTCCTTTTTAGTAGCTCAAACACACCCTCACGCTGGTGCACAGTTCCTGCACAGTTCCTGGATGCAGCCGTAAAATCCTGGGAGCTAACACGTCGGCAACAGGACCCCCGTCAAGCTGGGCCAGTCTCCTCAGCACCCGTCCCGCCTGACACACTGGAAACACGATCAGTCCAACGCTGGCCAGCTCATCCGCAACCGCGATCCTCCACACTCCGGACGTCCTCAGCCTATAACAATATTCACCACTGCCGTATTGTCTAACCCAACTATACCGCTCGACGGAAAAAAAACAAATCAGATTGAATAAACAACCCCACTCCTGGTACCAAAATGTGCGACCGGGGATTTAGGTTTACCACCAAGGACACATTAGGGGTTCTATTTACTTTAAGTTTATTCAATTAATGCTGTAAAATAAAAACAACTTGTTCTCAAATGCGATTTATCAATTTAATTGACAAGAAATAATTCCAATTTTAAATGTTCACGAAAGAAACCCAAAAGAGCAGAAAACAAAACTCAATAAATTAGGTTCACAGAGCAGATGACACAATTAAACATCACCGCTCCACATTACTCAGAGTGCAGTTAGAGTAATGCAACAATTTCCAAAATGTTACAATAGAATGTGTTTTGGCAAAAAAAAAACAAGACAATACCATACAATACGGCAGTGGGAATACTATACAAAGAGAAAATAACAACATAAGTGTATTTTTTATATTGCCCACCTACATATCATTCGAGATCAATTTGAGAAAATAACACTCACATAACAATAAGCTCCTACACACCTCCACATTCACTTCACGAGGGTTGAAATCCCCAACACAACACACTGTGTAAATAATCACATCAGATTGTAATCACGTAAAATTATAGTCATATAAACAGCATATGAAATATTTGGAAAAATGAAATGTATAACATTTGGCATAAGACCAAATAACCAGGCCTACACCGCATGGTGTGACGTCACATAACCGCGGACATTACACACAACATAACTTTTTAAACAAGACAGTTATCCGAATCAACACAAAATATACATCCACAAATATTTACAAAACATTGTATTTACCCATGGATGGCTCAAATTGTCGACAATCTCTCGAGAGTGCGCGTCTCTCTTGCACTGCCCGCTGCACATCGCACCAACAAAATATATTACGGATGCCGTGAGGTAAGAGCGCAAACGCGTTGTCGTGCACAACATACAAAGCACCACCCGCTGATGACTCCAAAGAAATACAGGTAGTCTCTGTTTTTTATATTTAAACATGAAAAATAATAATTAAATAAAAAACTATAACATAAGGGAGAAAAACAAACTTTAACGGCATTTACCACCCGGTTACATTCATTTTGTCATTATCAGTCAGTATCTAGTCCTAGTTGATTTCCTGTCTTAGTCTAGGTGTTTTGCCCTTCTGTCCCGTTTTGCCCCCTCGTGGGTTTTGTTTTCTCTGTTTTGTCTTCAATAAATTGTGTGTAGAGCATTCAGTCTGCTTTTGGGTTCGTCTATCTGCATCCTCATAACCGAATGTACCGACCACAGAAGAACCCAGCAGACATTGTACGTCTTTCCCCGCTAGACCACAACCGACTGACCAAGAACTATGGTGGCAGTCGGCCATCGCTGATAGTAGAGCTGGAAGACTTCCATTCCCTCACCAGGGTGAGTTGTCCCTGAAGAGGTATGCACAAGTTGTAGAAGAGAAGAGATTCTTCCTGCCTGAGGTCCTGGTTTCTCGTTACTTCGTCGCCGGTCTCAACTCTCCACCTCCTCTGTCTGAACGGGAGGAGCTTACTCTTCACCCATTTCGAGCTGTGGTGGACTGCTTATCTCGGAGAGAGCCAATGGGTCCCACAAGGTTTTCATCCCCTTCGCTTCCAGTGATCCTGGAGGGTCGGGTCCTAGCTGTTGTCACTCAAGGGGATCAGGCTTCCTCCGTTTCTTCTCCTGAGGTTTCTTCCTCACCCACAGATCTGCGTGGCAAACAAGGGAGACGGATTTCATGGGATTCTCCATCGGAATCATCCTCGACGGAGTCAACGCTGCCTGAGACTGCCCTTCCAGCACCAGTTACAGTTCCCGCGGAGCTTCTCCATCCGGACACTAATCCAGCCATGACTTCTTCCCCACGGCCTAGGAGAAAGAAGAGGAGGGGATCTCCTTGTTCTTAGTCTCTGCCTGTCCCAGAGCCCGCCTCTACTGCAAGCGCTGTCCCAGAGCCCGCCTCTACTGCAAGCGCTGTCCCAGAGCCCGCCTCTACTGCAAGCGCCGTCCCAGAGCCCGCCTCTACTGCAAGCGCCGTCCCAGAGCCCGCCTCTACTGCAAGCGCCGTCCCAGAGCCCGCCTCTACTGCAAGCGCCGTCCCAGAGCCCGCCTCTACTGCAAGCGCCGTCCCAGAGCCCGCCTCTACTGCAAGCGCCGTCCCAGAGCCCGCCTCTACTGCAAGCGCCGTCCCAGAGCCCGCCTCTACTGCAAGCGCTGTCCCAGTACCTGCTAGTGGGTTTTGTTTTCTCTGTTTTGTTTTCAAAAAATTGTGTGTAGAGCATTCAGTCTGCTTTTGGGTTCGTCTATCTGCATCCTCATAAGTAAATGTAATTTGACTTCCTCTGTCACACACACACTGCAGCTGATAGATTTGCATACAGCCATTTAGTTGTGCAAGATGTAAAGAACAATTTCTCATTAAACTGGTTGGTAACACTTTATTTGAAGGGGTGTGCATAAGACTGACATGACACTGTCATAAACACGACATAACACCTGTCATGAACATGAAGGAGTCTTTATGAATGTTTATGACTGTTGTCATTAAGTGTCATTCGGTAAATTATGACACTTTTAATGCAAAGTTGACATTGTTTAAAATGTCTTTGTTATGACAACTTGACATTAACAAAGACAAAAATGTCTTTGTTATGACAACTTGACATTAACAAAGACAAAACATGTCTTTGACAACTTGACATTAACAAAGACAGAAATGTCTTTGTTATGACAACTTGACATTAACCAAGAAATCATAACCTAATTATCAAACTTAAAGCATTTGACAGTGTAATAACCCTTAATGACATCTTTATAACTAGTACAATGTGTTCCACTTTACTTGAGGACAAGTAATATTCATGACACAGTTATAATGGTGTCATGACGGCCAAAGTTGTGACAGGTTGACAGGTTATGATTTCTTGGTTAATGTCAAGTTGTCATAACAAAGACATTTCTGTCTTTGTTAATGTCAAGTTGTCATAATCAAGACATTTTTGTCTTGGGTAATGTCAAGTTGTCATAACAAAGACATTTTGAACAATGTCAACTTTGCATTAAAAGTGTCATAATTTACCGAATGACACTTAATGACAACAGTCATAAACATTCATAAAGACTCCTTCATGTTCATGACAGATGTTATGTCATGTTTATGACAGTGTCATGTCAGTCTTATGCACACCCCTTCAAATAAAGTGTTACCAACTGGTTTGATTTAATCATATTATTCTTTAGATTTGGATGAAACATTTATATATCCTCGAACACATTTTCTTTTTGTCTGCTTGCACAGAAAATCTGATTAGATATTTTGTTTAATAACAACGAGTTGTTTGGTGTTAATCAATATTTGAAAGCTGTTGATGTTTACTCAGACTGAAAATGTTCTTAGTCTGACAATTTTGCCATTTCAAAAAGAGTCTGTACAGAATGTTCTTATTTTAAAGTCAATGAAGAATTAATCATTATATACTGTATGTTGTATGCAACAGATAGTTACGTCCTCAAATCCTTTCCAGGAATGCAACCCAACAAGACTGGGACTTTTTATTGTTTGTATCACTCTGCATGTCTGTGCATTATAGTGAGGTTTTTTTCAGAGACACATTCTGCAAGTTACATTTGAATTCCCAGCCTGTTCTCACGTAAATGCGTCTCTATGACACGCATGGTGCATTGTCGTGTAATTGATACGCGAAAATGAGTTTTTACGTGCATATGAGACGCAGTTTTTTGCGCGCATTTGATACGCAGTTCATTTGCGTGTAATACACACGCACCCCACACCACTAATCCTACCCAAGCGTATAATACACACGCACCCCACACACACCTAAACCTACCCTAACCAACCAATGCGTATCCTATGCACGTAAAAACTCAATTTAGCGTATAAATCGGGTTGTCCACCACAGAAATAGGTAAGAATAAACCTGTTATGCTATAATGCATGCTTTTGCACATTCAAATTGTCTCATAGTGTTACCACTCCTAATTCTGTATGGCTTTGTAGATTACAAAGTTTTATCATCCAGAATGAAAATCGGTCACAAAGTTTTCATACCACAAAGGTTGGAGTTAATGAAAATGAACATCACACATTTAGAACAATACAAGAGAACTGCATGCAATAACACATGCACATGCATGCATGCAACAACTTGCATGTCGGGCCAACACAGCGGCTGTGATTGTGACAGTCATTGCTCTAACCATGTTCTTAGTCTTTATGGGTGTTGAAACCTTCCATAATCTTTTATCGGCTTCCCTGAGCAATCTCTAAATATTTTGGCATGCACTTCTTTCTCCTCTGAACTATCTTTTGACAACATTGAATGGCAAAATCCAAAACCCCAAAATTCTTATGATCGTAGGTCAGAAAGCAGTGGAACGGGTCAAAGTGGATACAGCTCTTATCAACCTAAAGACAGCTCTTATCAACCTAAAGACAACGTGAATAGAACCCCTCAGAGAACCTCATACAGTGGAGGGAGATGGAGAGGCTGCAGGAGGTCCAATTAATCAGGCAGTTTTATTGAAACGTCACAATCAGTTTAGTTTGATTAGCAGTATTTAAATAATAAATAAAAAAGGTATGAAAAGTATTCTCTAAAAATATTGTACAGTCATCAGGGTCACATAATTTGATTCTGATATAATTTGCTGAGAAGACTTAAAATAACTATTTCTTGATTGTGTCTTCCATTTATATTTGGGTGAGTATGTTACTAGATAGCTACTTTAACAAAACGCATGCTTATTATAATTATAGAGTTTAAACAAGTCTTATGAAAATATACATACAAATTCACTTCTTTTCTTAGAGGCAATACCCTAACACAGGTGTTTCCTGAGGGGGAACTCATCATGTGACATGTTTTATATACACTCTCTTGTCTCCAAATATTTATCTATTGTTTCAATAATAGTAATTATTATTATTTAAAGTGATACATGTTTTTATAAGTCTTGCTAAAAATATACCATGATATGAACACAAATTCTTTCTTTTTTTTACATTTTACTAAATGTAGCCTTTTTGTATTCTGGTCTTTATTCTATGCTTATATCTAAGGCCTTTCTGATTCATTAGGGGAATATACACGGAATGCCTTAAATCTGGTCACTGTACGGGCAATAAATATTTCCTTAAGTCATGTTGTGTTCAGTAAGTAGAAGAGCTGCTCTCAGACACAGAAATACAACACACACTTTTAGTACTTTACAGACACAAACATCAAGCGTACACTATTAACATTACTGTGGATAATGAGGATAATGGTCAAGCTTTCATAATCATGAGCTTCATGAGAATGGATCAATAAATCAACAATTCAGGGATCACAGTATCAGCAATTATATCTATTATGTCTGAAGATTGCACTTTTTATATATTGATAAAAAGAGACTTCACTATCATGAAATAAAGTGTAAAGAGAGATCTAGAATATCTTTCTACTGAGAAACAGATTGTATTTCCCATGATTTGACTACATGTGAGAGCAGTGCGCCTTCTTGTGAAATGTGCCAAGAATTCACTTGTAACACAATTTAATAGGAGGCAGGGATATGTCAGTGTACTAAGATTTTGGGTGGAAGATGAAGACATATTAAATATTTGAAATATTTGCTCATTTAAAAATAAAAATCTCTATTTTAACTTTTACTAAAAAATTTCAAAGGTTAGAACATAGACCGTCATGTTTTAGACATTGAATATAATCTGGAACTGAAATTATTCTTGTGGTGAGTGACAATGTTGTTTTTGAACAAGGCAGTAACTGCTCTGTGTCACTGTGACTCTCTGGCACAGAAATACACAGATGTGTCCTCAGTCTGCATATTCTGTCCCTGTAGAGTCACTGTGCTGCTGGAAGAGTCTCTGGTAACTTGAAATCTACTTTTCAGTTTATCACTGTAATATGTGTTACCGCTACTACCACATATCCTTCCAACCCATTCCAGAGCTTTTCCTGCAGGCTGTCGTATCCAATGAGTGCAGTAGTTGCTGTCAGTCACTGAATATCCAGAGATCTTACAGGACAGTGTCAAACCCTGACCAGGCCTTAAAACCATAGATTCAGTCTGGGTCAGTTCAACACAGTGGACATCTGGGGAAACAAATATGACCGGACATCTTAGAGACATGGAAACATTTTGTATAACCATATAAGACATCTTTATTATGTATCTATAATTTTAATATAAAATCTATAAAGACATTTTTATTATGAAGTATTTCTACAGAAACTATGAAGACTTACGAGAGACGGCTGCAGCAGAAACAACAAGCTGCTTCTTTTCCTTTAAACATTCAAATAAAGAGGAAGAGGAATATTTGAATATGGTTCTGCATATGCAACCCAGAAAAAAAGTATTACATATTTTTTATGTATAACTTTGTATTATGGGCTTTTTTTCTTCTTTCTTTTTTTTACATTGCTTTCAGAAGACAATGTTGGCAGTAATGATGGGTGTACTGTGGTATTATGAAGTTATATTTTAGCATTGTCTGTGATATGAACAGTATAGAACACACTTTAAATTCATGATTTATATTCACTTTAATTCACTTTATATTCAGTCAAGATCGTTCAGGGCATATATATTAGGGTCAGGGATAAGGGCATTTAAATATTCTTATTTATATTCTTATAAAGCTCATATAGCTTATGTATTTTATCCTTCAGCGGGAAGTTGTACTGTGCTCTAGTGTCTGTTGGGGTTCTCCCACCTCTACCCCTCTCCCTCCATTTTCCTCCCTGCCATGTTTTTGTACAGCCCAGTGCTTTTTTTACATCATTGTGTATGTCTTGCACAGTAATAAACAGCTGAATCCTCTGTTGTCAGACTAGAGAGTTTCAGGTTCACAATGCTGTTTGAATTATCTCTGGTGATCTCTATTCGTCCTTCAACACTTTTTGCATACACTGTTTTACTGGCATCATTCCAGATAACTCCCATCCAGTTCAGTGCTTTCCCTGCTGGCTGTCTGATCCAGTGCATGCCATATTGTCCAAAATTAAATCCAGATCCTCTACAGGATAGGTTCAAAATTTCTCCAGGCTTTTTGGTAACAGAACTTGATGGGATGGACTCCAGGTTCTGACCATTAACACCTAAAAAATTTAAAGTTATGATGACCTGTCCACAGTATCATATACAGTACAGAAATTCTGGAGCCAGAATTAAATAATAAGAAGAAATATAGATACATACTAGTAAAGCACATCAGGAGAAAAAATAGGAATGAAATGTCTGCCATTTCAAAAGATGCAGGAAGACCAACTGCTACAATGTCACTGAATACTGCCGGTAGAAATACTGTACGTTGTGTCATTTACATTTGGGTGGAGCTTTAAAATCTAATACTATATTAAGATCTAATGGCACTGTTGATGAGTCACTACCATCAGAATCCCTTATACAGTTGTAGGATATTTAAATTTGTATCAAGAATGCTCAATGTAAGTGGACAAACTTGATTCAGAATGTTCAAAAGTTCCAATGAAAAAAAAAGTTGTAAAAAAAATGTTCACTAGTTTTTGTTGTTATGTGAATTACTTTGACCTTTTCAAATACTGTAATATGCAATTCAATTTGTATAAATTTATTATACCAGTTGTCATCATGACACTTTTAATGCATTTTATTTTATTATTTATTATTTTATTTCTTTACTTTTGGCTACTACCTTAAATCAAGGTTATTTAAAAGTTTTTTTTGCCACTTCAATTATAATTGTAAAGAACTTGTAATTGTAACGAACTTGAAAAAAATATCAAAATAAAGTGCTGCAAAAGATGACGATTGCTGAGTTTTTAATTCATTTTGTGCAAATACTTGCTGATAAATAATGCATTTACACAAATGTATCATTAGGCTTGTTTTTTTAATATGATTTTTGTTTTATCAGCCTAATTAATGTCTATAATGTCATTTATAAACCTTATGTGCTCTTGAGAAAATCAGACTGTTGTGGAAAACCGTCATCACTCTTTATTTGTATGATGATGATGTTTGTGAACCTTTGAGAACAAAATGATAAATACCCTGATTTGAAGATGATTAGTTTTTGTACAGGGAGGGTGTTGGTCTTTGTCACTGTGATTCTCTGGCACAATAATACACAGCTGTGTCTTGAGCTTGCATATTCTTTCCCTGCAGTGTTATTGTGTTACTGGAGGTGTCTCTGGTGATGCTGAACTTGCTTTTCAGTGAATCCTTGTAGTATAAGTCTCCATCATAATCGATCACTCCAATCCATTCCAGAGCTTTTCCTGCAGGCTGACGAATCCAGGCTGTACGATAGCTAGTAACTGAATAGGAGACTTTACAGCTGATAGTAAGAGTGGCATCAGGACGGACAGTCAGAGACTCAGGCTGAGTGAGTTCATATGAGTCAATACCTGTATCAAATTAAATAATACCTGTTAGTAAAATAGCAAGAAGTTTAAAGACCGTTAACAACAGCTTTTTTTGCAACAAAATGATGTATCACACAGAAAAGTAGACTAAACTTACAGGACACTACAGCCAGAAACACTAAAGATGAAGAGATCATGGTGTGTTTCACGACACAGTTTGAATGGACTGAAGCGGTTCTTCCCTCCCTCTAGTGATCAGACGAATGTATAAACTGACTCATGCCTGGTGTTTAAATATATGCAACTGATGATTTACATAAACATAACTAACCAACTCTGCATGCTAAAAAATATTTATGTTACGTTCATCATTTATTGCTTTCGTTAGAGAATTTTATGACATCAAGCTTTTATCAAGATTTTTTTCTCTACTGGACATTTTAAATAATTTTCCTTCTACAGGGGATTTTCAGGGCTTGATAACTTATATTGTAATATTGGAAAGCAACAATAGTAGGTCAGTTGGACCTGCATCAGAGAGTCTAAAGGCCTCGCTTTGAGCTGTAATAATGAAGCAAACTTAAATCGCTTGAATTAGGATATAATTAATGGGCCTATGTATTTTTTTATATTCCTATGTCGGAGGACAAATTTTTTTTAATACTTTTCATTCAAGATGTTTAGAACAGAACTGCTTGTACTGTATTTGCTCTCATGCACAGTAGGATGCTGATATTCATTATTATATTCTGCCCTTTTAGAGTCACTTTAATATAAAGTGTAGTGCAGAATATAATAATGAATATCAGCATCCTACTGTGCATGAGAGCAAGTTTGTCACTGTAAAATGTGTAGCCACTACCACAAATATATAAAAAAATATGTGTTGTGGTAAAGGGGTCAGATATATCTTTGTGCTGTGTAATGTTTGAGCATTCACTGTAAATTGAACCGTAATATAATGCTGTGACAGTAGTGATGGTATATCTTCTCATTATTCTGTATTTTCAGCAGTGGCGGCTCCTGCAAAATCTCTCAGGGGGGGCAAATGTTTGGATGATTGATAATAAGGTCCACCCATCCAATGGATAAATTAACAGCTTAACCCTCAGGTGCTCTTCGTTTCAGAGACACACTTGTTATCTTCCGTTATCTTAGTTTGTGTATGACCGGACACCTAAAAATGAAACTTTCTCTATCCCAGTAAAACCAGTGCAATTTATTTTTGTTCAATAATATTTTTTCTTGTATTTTCTTTTGTATTTTGAGAGAATTTGATGTTACTTATTAATATTTATGCAATATTTATGGTCCATTTTTGCCATTGAAAATAATGCAAAAAAAATATTTTCCTATTTTTTAAAAATATTTCTTCAGTTATTGCAGTAGTTCAGATTAATATTGAGGCCAAGCCTTTTAAATCCAATTTTTGACGTCAGATTAGCGCCATCTGGTGAGAGAAAATAAAATAAAACATGTAATTTCATGGTGTAACCACTGCCTGTACAGCTCTCTATGGAGAGGCTTGTGAATTCTCTAGTTGTTTTTGGACAAGAACTGAGTTAAGCATGTAAAGGCAGCTTCACTACTTTAATATTAATGAAAAATAAAGTGACTCTTACAATAAATCTCCTTGTTTGTTTCTATACTCACTATTATTACACTGCTTACATCATATTACTCGCTTAATACACTGCTTACATATCCTGAATGGTATTTTTTTTAAATAACACGATAGAATTAACTGCGTTCGCCGTGACGTTGTTCAAGTTCAACTGGCCTCAACTCGCGAGATGTCTCAACAGTCTCTCTCGCTCTCGTTCTCTTTTTTTATTTTTATTATTTTAATCACATTTGATAAAGATATTAAAGTAGGGTTTCATTTTTTCTTGTTGTTCAAATTCAAAGTTGTTTTCAAATATTATTTGTCACTTAATCTTAAAGATTTTTAATAGTGTATGTTTGTTCCCACCAATCGCTGCACAAGTTAAGGACACGTATGATGACGTAAGCACGTTAGTGCGAGCCCTCCCGAAGGCGATATTTTTTTTCACAGGATGGTAGGGGAAGACTCATTAATATTCATTAAGGAACTCATCCCTGATTAGTCTGATGACCTACCCCCAACCCCGCCCCTAAACCTACCAGTCACTGGGGTTAAGACCAATCAGAGATGATTTCCCTAATGAATATTAATGAGTCTTCCCCTACCATCCTGTGAAACAAAATATCGCCTTCCGGAGTGGTTCTCAACTCCAGTCCTCGGGACCCACTGCTCTGCACATTTTGTATGCCTCCCTTATTTAAAGGAGAACTCCGGGCAATTTTTAAGTTAATCTTGATCGTTAGACCTTTGTGAGTAGGCTACTGTCTATAGAAAAAAAAAAAAACGAACCGGATTGGTGCTTGCGACGCGGAGCTGCGACAGCGAATGCCCAGAGCTCCCACTCAGCTAAAACGGCAGCTCTGGGGGCATATATATAAAGAGCGTTTTTGTGCCTCTTAACAGACACAAAATGCAATTAAAATGTCTGTCCAACATGAACAGGGACCTTGCCTGTGACCAAGATGCGTTTAGCAACTTAGCCATGGTTTAAATTCACCTAAATAGTGTTTTAGACACCAAGCTGTAGTCTCGCGCTGAAGTCTCGCTCCTCCCACCTGGACACTATTGACCTTTCCCGGCTACAACTGAGATCACGGGACTTCAGCGCGAGTCCAGGTGGGAGGAGCGAGACTTCAGCGCGAGACTACAGCTTGCCGTCTAAAACACTATTTAAACCATGGCTAAGTTGCTAAACGCAACTCGTTCACAGGTAAGGCCCCTGTTCATGTTGGACAGACATTTTAATTGCATTTTGTGTCTGTTAAGAGGCACAAAAACGCTCTTTATGTTATGCCCCCATAGCTGCCGTTTTAGCTGAGTGGGAGCTCTGGGCATTCGCTGTCGCAGCTCCGCGTAGCAAGCACCAATCCGGTTCGTTTTTTTTTTCTATAGACAGTACTCATAGGGTGTATTCACACCTGCCTTGTTTGGTTCGATTGAATCGAACTCTAGTTCGTTTCCCCCCTTGGTGCGGACCTTTTGGGCAGGTGTGAATACAGCAATCGAACTCGGGTGCGGACCAAACAACCGAACCGAGACCCAGCTGAAGAGGTGGTCTCGGTACGGTTCCAAACGAACTCTGGTACGGTTCGTTTACAGTGTGAACATGAACCGACCCAATTGCAAGAAAGCACTGCGCGAGCTGCCTTTTCAGACATCCCAAGTCTCCCGGAAGTTCCGGGAATCTCCCGCATATTGATAGCGTCTCCCTGAATTAGTTCAAATCTCCCGGATTCAGGAGCGCGTATGCGAGACAGAATATACAGCGCGCGCACGGCAGACTCACGAAAGCTAGTCGCACATCGTCGTCTTCTCAAAATCCGAATTACAACATCGTATAGATGACATTGTATTATATGATACTCATTAGTTTCTTCATATTGCGTTTGTACAGAATAACACAAAATTAGTAAAAGAACAAATATTGCAGTACGAAATATCTCCATGCTGAGCCTTTTTTGCACTTCCTGATTTCCCTACTTGAGAATCCTTGTCCAATGAATGGACGACCTTAGCACACGTGTGGTTTTGTTTACAAATTTTGGTTCACTTGCAAAAAGAGCAGTGTGAAAGGGAACCGTACCAAAAAAATAAAATAAACATTTTATTTGGTCCGGACCAAAGCAAGTGAACTATCGGACTTTTCTGGTGTGAATACAGGGGCGGTTTCCCGGACAGAGATTAAGCCTAGTCCTAGACTAAAATGGCCCTTTAAACCAGATTAACAGAAATCTGCTTTCTCTGTAATGGCTTTAAATAGTCACAGATTTAGTTTAGTCCAGAGTTTAATAAACTGATTTCCTGGAGGAAGATTAGAATTACCCCAGGACTAAATTGAGGCTTAAATTAAACCTACCAGGAGGCAGGTTTAACTTCAGATTAACAGTGTGTTTCAAAGAAGACACATGTATTACTGGTATATATATACAACCCCATTTCCAGAAAAGTTGGGACATTTTGTAAAATGCAATAAAATCAAGAATCTGTGATTTGTTAATTCTATTTAACCTTTTTTTTTATTGACAAAAGTACAAAGAAAAGTTTTCCAATGTTTTCACTGACCAACATAATTGTATTTTGTAAATATGATTTTTATTTTATTTTGATGGCTGCAACACACCCCAAAAAAGTTGGGACAGATGCATGTTTACCACTGTGTCACTTACTTTTAATTACACTTTTTAATCATTTGGGAGTTGAGGATACTAATTGTTGGAGTTTTGCGTGTGGAATATTTGCCCAGTCTTGTCTGATACAAGACAGCCGCTCAACAGTCTGTGGTCATCGTTGCCTGATTTTCCTTTTCATGATGGGTCATACATCTTCCATTAGAGACAGGCAGTAAGGCAGGCAGGCTCATCTCTTGTAGAGTGTCTAGAAACCACTCAGTTTTAGCATTTGCAGAATGAGGCCTGGCATTGTCTTGCTTCCCAGGAAAGATGTCATCTTGTCACAATCCAAATATACTTCTCCATGTCAATGGAACCTTCACAATAATGCCGTACCGTTTGCAACGCTGCACCTCAATACCAGGACAGATGTTTGCTTTAGCACTTGTCGCTGGTGAAAGTCTGGTTGGTCCCTTTCGTCTTTGGGACTGAGAACTCAATGTCCATTTTTTCCCAAAAACAAGCTGAAACATGGACTCATCTGTCCACAGCACACACTCCCACTGTCTTCTAAACCATCTGAGATGAGCTCTGAACTGATGTAAAGCTTTCTCCTTGTGTAACAGAGACTCAAGTGGCATTTCTTGATACAGGGTCAGACTGTGTTAAGTGAAAACGGTTTTCCAAAATCCTCCTGCGCACATGTGGCTGTATTTAACAGAGTAGCATGATGGCTTCTCATGCAATGCCATCTGAGGGCTCGAAGGTCATGCACATTCAACAGAGGTCTCCTGCCTTGCCCTACACAGACTGAGATTTCTGGATTCCCTGAATTTTGTGACAATAGTATATATGGAAAGACATACATTCTTTGTAATCTTGCATTGAGAAATGTGATTTTTTTTAATTGTTTGACAATTATCTTATAATAGTGATGAGCCATGACCCATCTTTGCTTAAAAAGACTGAGAAGCACTTTTACACCCAAACACGATACCCTCAACTATTACCATTCACCTGCTCATTGTGGACTGTTTCAAAAGAGTTGGATAATCTAATTTGGATAATCTTTTCACTTTTGTTTAGTCTCTATCCCAACTTTTTTGGGGTGCGTTGCAGCCATCAAAAAAAAAAAAATAATATATCATATTTACAAAATACAATTATGCTGGTCAGTGAAAACATTGGAAACCTTTTCTATGTACTTTTGTCAGTTAAGAAAAGGTTAAATAGAATTAACAAATCACAGTTTCTTGATTTTATTGTATTTTACAAAATGTCCCAACTTTTCTGGAAATGGGTTTGTAATTCATTACAAACAGACTTCCATGCATTTCTTTTCTTTTATTCCATATCTGATGTGTGCAGTTTATTTAGCTTGCTTAAAAATAATGTTCTCTTGTTTAGTAATGTTTTTTTTTTTGATTGCAGTCTTTTTCTGATACCATTGTTTTCCTTGCATCTGCTTCTCAGTTCCATGCAATTTGTAGCTTTTCTTGGTTCATTCCATGTTTTATAGGCAACCTTTGTCATACTAATTCAGATTAGTACAGTTGGTTTTAAATTAATCTGGTTTATTTTTGTTCAAGACTCCATAGTCCAGGTGTAACTAATCTATACTTAATCTGTGTTACAGAAAGCCATTTTTTAAGTCACGATTAACTATTCTAGATTAAGGCCTACTCCTGTCTTAATTTAAACCCTGTCCGGGAAACCGCCCCATAAAGATATAACGATCAAGATTAACTTAAAAATTGCCCGGAGTTCTCCTTTAACGCACCTGATTCAGATCATCAGCTGATTAGGAGAGAGCTCCATGCATAGACATCATATAGAGATAGACGCCCTATCGACCGCTACTGCCTATTGGCACGGACGAGCCGCGGCGCCGCCATCTTAAACCGGTCACCCGCTCCGCTCAGTGTAATCAGTTTGGCAGGAGCAATGAGCTGTCAGCGTATTTAATTAATCATATCTCACTGAATACCGAACTGATTTTCACACGTTTTTTTTTTTTTTTTGCTGCAAAGGTCATACATGTAGCTATGATACAGGACACAATGAATATTTTATTCACAAAATACAAACAATAGTACGGTAGTGTTAAATGTACTTGTGAAAAGTAATCCTCGAGCGATGGGCGGCCGATTTGAGCAGGAATATGCTGCACAGTGCTCTGGCATCTACTGCTGCTATGCAACGCAATAGGAGTATGACCGGTTTAAGATGGCGACCGCATTTCTCAGTGCCCAGCGGCCAAAAGGGCATCTAGTCTCTATATGATGTCTATGGCTCCATGAACTGAAATGAGTGTGTCAGATAAGACATACAACGTGCAGAGCAGTGGGTCGCGAGGACTGGAGTTGAGAACCATAGAGAATGCATTGCAGTGTCTGCAGTTAGAAAAAAACCCATCTTTGAATCTAAGTCTATGGGAAAACACTGGGCGATTCTCAGCCACAGAAACTACTCCACAGAATGTGACATGACGCTGATTGGACTATATCCAGGGGGAGTGACGGCTAGCGTAACTCTGTGGTTGAATGAGATTGTGAATGTGATTGAAAAAGTCCTTTTCCACACACACACTTTAGTGGTGCGTCGCCCAATCGCCCTAATGAAGAAACCGCCCCTGATTTTCAGGATTTTTTATTCTCCGCTGCCACCTGTTGAACTCTAGCAACAAGAGATGAAACACTCAAAGTGTTTTTTGTTCAGCCGTGCAATAACTTTGTGTCACTGTGTTTGTTTTGCACAGTAATATGTGGCTGAGTCTTCTGTTGTCAGGCCTGACAGTTTCAGTAGCACCTCATTGCAGTACACAAGATCCAGGGGGCGGAGTCGGATCCAGATTAAGGGGTGGGGGTGGGCTTAGGGATAAGGGGTGGAGCTGGGTAGGTTTAGGTATATGTAAGGTGGGAGGAGTTGGATCTGGATCCGACTCCTCCCCGTGGATTTCATGTTCTGCAGTGAGGACCATCTCGACAGTTTCATATATACCATATTCTTTGAATTATCTCTAGTGATTTCAGATCGTCTATTGAAGGATTCTGCGTAGTCATGTCCGCTGCTATCACTATAAACACATCCAATACACACAAGAGGTTTTCCAGCTTGTTGTCTGATCCAGTGCATGCTATAGCAGTCAAAGCTGAACCCAGATCCTCTACAGGACAGAGTCAGAGTTTCTCCAGGCTTTTTCTGAACCGTGCTTTCAATGGACTCCATTTTTTGACATTTTATACCTAAAAGAAAGATTGAAAAGACAATAATTTGAAATATGTATCAGAGCTGATAATAGAAACGTGTCTCATGAGAAAACTCACGGTATACGCTGAATGAGAGCAGCAGTAAGCAGAGTACATTCTTCATCTTGAAAGTGGTGATGTAACGCTCCAGATCCAATCAGAAGCACATAAATACTAAGGAAACATATACAGGATTGTTTTGATTTGCATTGGGAGGGTCACAAGGTACAATCATGACTGAAGGGCCAAATTATTTATGAATGTGAACCTACTCCTTTCCGTTCACCGTTATGTCTAATACAGAATTGTCTGTAAATGGGACACAAATTAAGAAATTTATTTTCTTCATTTAATTTTTTGTTTGTTGATTGTGTCACATCCACATAATGTGCTCATGCTGTTTTTAGTGTAAATTAGATAAACTGATATATTCATGCTGCTTGAATTGAACTGAATCAACAGAAAAGATAATTTAAAAAAAATTTAATCTGATGTGGGAACATACATGTCCAACGCCACATGTCAGTGTGTGTTAAACAATGCTGTATCAATATTTTTCCGTTGATGATTTTTTTTTTTTTGAATTCACGTTACGTTTTTTTTTATTGAAAATTTGTTTGTTTTTTTAGTTTTACAATATCAGAACCGTGGTACAGGCGTCTCATAGCAGCACATACAATCATCCATCAACTGGTAGTTAAAGGATCGAGTGAAGGGTAGTAGAATTTTTTTAAATAAATAAAAGATAAAAAAACAACAACAAAAAAAACAACAAGAGTGAAGAATTAAAAACATTCAACAGTCATTTTCAAGAAAATTCCAAAGAGGGGACCAAATACGCCAGAAATCATTAGACCTTCGGCGTAAGTCACAAGTTAGCTTTTCTAAGGGAAGGAAAATACCAATTTGATTCATCCACATATTAACAGAAGGGACATGAGGAGTGGACCACAACAGGAGTATACATTTCCTCGCTAAGTAGGTACAAAGATATAGAACACATTCTAGATCATGGTTGAGGTGCAATTCAGCCTTATAGTTCAGGAGATTTCCATTACACGAGAGTAGATGTTAAAACTTCATGCTGATTTGTACTCGGCTTTCGCCAAGATAAGCAACACTAAGACGTAGCTTTACAGTAAACTATGCTTCTCCATCCATTTACGCTTCTTTCCATATGAGGGTGTGACTCCCCTTCTGTCCGGCGTTAACGGCTGCAGTGTACTTGGCGCGTTAGCACACACGACGGCTGCAACTACAGTGTGGTCTCCCTAGTGGACCAACACGACAACCGTCTGGATTGAGCCGAGTAGGGGACATCTCTAGGGTCTTCAAGTGGGCACCTTCCGTCCTCAGTGTTTCGTCGACTAGCCCACGACACCTCAAGAGGGCTCGACAGTGACTCTGGCGTCCCAGAGTCACCCCCCTCCGTCCCCCACTCAACTCAGCCCAGCTTACTGACCTCTACATCCCTCCTGCTGCTGAGACCTAACCACAATCTCACTATCTCTCCGCAACCCAACCATACGCGCCAACCCGATTGACTAAGGCTGTCGAGCCCCACTGGTGCGTTAAAGCAGTTACAGTGGCAACGGTTCCGTATGGCATACCACCTACCGCAAAACACAATATCTGCCCAACCACCCGTCATTCTATCCTATACAACCTATACAAATTGAATAGTATACTATACGACCTATACTACACAACCTATACAAATAAACCAACAGACTCTTCAAGTTTTTCAAGAATTCTACGAAACCGTAGCGTGGCGGCCTGTACCTTGCCAGCTAGAATCTTTCCGTCTCAACCACAGCCAGTTGCTGCTCCTTTCTGCTGCTTCAGATAAGTTCTTTACTGTGCGACGCAACTCTTGGCCGCTGAATCCGACGTCTCTGAGGAACCGGGTTGTAGAGTGTGCCACAAAACCTCGACAACCCACTTCCACTGGATAAACCTGGACTCTCCATCCTCGCTGTTCTGCTTCAGTGGCCAAATGAGCATACCGCAGTTTCTTCCTCTCATATGCCTCATCTACAGCATCCTCCCATGGCACTGTCAACTCTATCAGTTGAACAATGCGTGCTGATCCAGACCACAAAACAATGTCTGGTCGTAGGTTAGTGGTGGCAATCTCAGGTGGAAAAATAAGCCGTTGATCAAGATCAGCCAGCATCTTCCAGTCCCTAGCAGCTTCCAGTTGTCCTGGCCGAGAATTGGTGTTAACACCTTTTCTTGGTGGCTGCTCGCCTGGGCGGAGGAATGTTGTCTTCTGCGTGTAATGTTTTGCTAGAACATGCGGCAACTTATTGGTCATACTACGCTTGCCTTCCAATGCTAAAGCCAAACATCTCAGTACTTGGTCATGGCGCCAAGTAAACCGACCTTGGCTAAGAGCCACCTTACATCCTGTCAAAATGTGCCTTAATGTGGCAGGTGATGAACACAAAGGACAAGAGGGATCCTCTCCTACCCAGAGGTTTAGGTTCTGCGGTGATGGGAGAACATCATATGTTGACCTAATAAGGAAACTGATCCTACTCTCTTCCATTGACCAAAGGTCTTGCCAGCCCATTTTGCGTTGTTCCACACTCTCCCATCTCATCCACTCTCCCTGCTTAGCCTGGGAAATGGCCTTTATACTCCTCATCCTCTCCTCCTGCTTTCGCACCTCGTTGACTACCAGCTTCCTCCTTTGAGCTGGGCCTGCCTTGTGCCATTTAGGAGGAGCTAAACTGAGCCCAAAACCCCCTCTTCCATGCTGTACCTGTCCCACGATATCCCCTATTTGAAGGTCAGCCTTTGCCTCTACTACTGATTTCTTTGCTGACCACTTTCTACCAGTTTTTAACACAGGGGCTGCCTCCCTTACACATTTGTCACGTGACTCTACTAATGTCATTTCCAGTCTGACCTTGGCACACTTAAACTCCTCGGTTAAAGCAGAGACTGGCAGCTGCAATATTCCTTTACTATAAAGTCCCACTCTGCTGAGGCAGCGTGGAACTCCCAACCATTTCCTGATGTATGAACTTATTAACGCTTCCAGCTTATCCACTGTTGTCAAAGAAACCTCGTACACAGTCAGTGGCCACAGCAACCTCGGCAGTAGACCAAACTGAAAGCACCAGAGTTTTAGTTTGCCTGGTAGAGCACAACTGTTTATGCTCTTCAACCCTTCCACTGCTTGTCGTCTAACTTCTCCCACTCGAACTGTGTCCTTTAGATCTCCATCGTACCATCTCCCAAGACTTTTCACTGGCTTCTCAGAAACTGTTGGTATTGCCTCACCATTAATGAAGAATGTTTTATCTACTACCTTTCCTTTAACTATGGAGATGCTCCTTGATTTAGAGGGCTTAAATTGCATTCGTGCCCATTCAATATTATCTGTTAACTTCCCCAATAACCGATTAGTGCAGGCTACTGTTGTAGTCATGGTTGTCATGTCATCCATGTATGCTCTGATTGGTGGTAGTCGCAACCCAGAAGCCAAGCGCTCTCCTCCTACTACCCATCTTGATGCCCTAATGATTACTTCCATTGCCATGGTAAAAGCCAGTGGAGAAATTGTGCATCCTGCCATTATTCCAACCTCTAAGCATTGCCATGCAGTGCTGAATTTTGGAGTTGAGAAACTAAATTGCAAATCTCCAAAATAGGCTTTCACTAAATTTGTTATTGACATTGGTACTCTGAAAAAATCAAATGCTGCCCAAAGAAGCTCATGTGGCACTGAACCATATGCATTGGCCAAATCCAGGAATGTCACATGGAGCTCCTTCCTCTCCTTTTTTGCTGACTGAATTCGTTGCCAGATAACATTGATGTGTTCTAAGCATCCTGAGAACCCTGGAATGCCCGCTTTTTGAACTGAAGTGTCAATGAAGCCATTCTTTAATAGGTAGGTGGACAATCTCTGGGCAATAATGCTGAAGAAAATCTTACCTTCAACGTTTAATAGTGAAATAGGACGAAACTGACTGATGCTTGTAGCATCTTTTTCTTTAGGTATAAAGACTCCACCTGCTCTGCGCCATGCTCTAGGTACAACCTGTTTTTCCCATGCCACTTTTAACAATTTCCACAGAATTCGCAGAACTCCTGAAGCACTCTTGTACACTCTGTACGGAACTCCATTAGGCCCTGGAGATGATGAAGCCCTTGCCTTTCTCACAGCCTGCTCTACCTCTTTCCACTTAGGTGCACAGACCTCCATTTGGTATTCTGGTGGGTTGATAGGTGGTATGTCTGATGGAATTGACATATGCTCATGCCTTTTTGCATCTGTATGCGTTTCCTCCAAATATCTCTCTAGCTCAACTCTAGATGCTTTTAAAGTGCCATTCTTCTCACTGGTGAATAACTTCTTTACGAATTTGAATGGGTCTTTATAGAAATTAGCCCTCGCACGTTCCTTCTTTTTGTAGCGTTTCCGTAGACGCTCAGCTCTGCGTAATGTTGCCAGCTTATCTTTTATGTCCCTTTGTAAGAGATTGAGTCCCTCCTTCTGACTTTGTTCTGCTCTTTTCCATTGCTTCCTCAGCTGTCTCCTTTCTCTAACTAACCCTTCAATTTTCTGCTGCCGTCTAGACATTCCAGGAGCAGTTTGTACTTTTTCCTTCCTTTTTTCCACACCAAACCTCTCACTTCCATATGCGTAAATGATGTCCCCAAATTTATCCAGCTTCTTTTCAACTGTACCAGTTAATCTTTCCAATGCAAAGCATAGATCTGTGTTTACCGTATCCCATGCAGTTTTCTCACAAGCTCTTGGCCATCTAACTCCAGGCCTATGCCCGTTGAGGTTCTTTTCTCTCTTATGCTGGTTAGTCTGACCGGTTTCACAAGTCTGAATATGTTCATCACTATCTGTGCAAGCCCTCCTCTCCTCTATGACAAGGGTGCTGATATCCTGCGAGCTGTGGTTTGCTTCCTGTCGCTGGATTTCATTCGACTGACTTGACTGACTTCGTAAGAAGTACTGATCAATGCGAGGCCCTTGTCCCTTCTCCCTCAAGCATTTCATTTTCCCTTGATGAACCTTCAAACCCCTGACCGTTGTCGCCTTGCTCCAGCCACAGACACAAACCTGGAGTTCAATGACTTTACTAACTGCAGATCTTGAACTAGTCTTACTCTCCATACTCATATCCGTTTCCATTCCTAAGTCGTTAGCCATGTTGTCCAACATCGAGTCATCTTCCGCCCCCGCTCTCGCAGACTCTAGGGGTATTTTTCTCTTTAATTTCTTAGAAGCCTTGGGCGGGTGTCTCCAGCATCCTGTAAACACGAAGCTGGATACTGCCGACAAGGGTAGCTAACCCTTACCAGCCCCATTGGGGTCTATTTCCTCCTGTCAGCTGTCTCTCCAGGCTGTCACAAGGTCTTTCCCTTGTTGCCAGCAGCACTATTCACCGCAGTCACTGGACGTATCCAGATCTTCATGATTTCCATTACACGAGAGTAGATGTTAAAACTTCATGCTGATTTGTACTCGGCTTTCGCCAAGATAAGCAACACTAAGACGTAGCTTTACAGTAAACTATGCTTCTCCATCCATTTACGCTTCTTTCCATATGAGGGTGTGACTCCCCTTCTGTCCGGCGTTAACGGCTGCAGTGTACTTGGCGCGTTAGCACACACGACGGCTGCAACTACAGTGTGGTCTCCCTAGTGGACCAACAACAGATAGATACTCGGAGATAGAGCAAAAGATTTACCAATAATCCTCTGAACAATTTTATGTATTTCTTTCCAGTACACCTTGATCATGTCACAGCTCCAAAACATATGCATCACTGTGCCAATATTAGACTTGCACTTGAAACACAATTGGGAGACATTAGGGAAAATCTTATGAGCCGTTAAAATCAATTTAACACAAGCCGGTGTTAAATAAGTCCACCCTATAAGGGGGGGGGGGGGGGGGGGGGGTTTACTGACTCCCAGCCTCCCCTTGAGGTAACAACAACTATATATTGAAATATATTTATATACAACAGTCTACGGAAGAGGATTAGGGCCAAGCAATAATAAAAAAATGAAACCATCTCGAGATTAAAGTAATTATAATTCAAGATTAAACTCGTTAAATTTAGAGGGAAAAAAAGTTGAAATACAATCTTGAGAATAAACTCATTAAATTTCGAGAATAAAGTCGTTGTGTTTCGAGAAAAAAATCGAAATAATCGTGAGAATAAACTAATTAAATTTCGAGAATAAAGTCGTTGTGTTTCGAGAAAAAAATCTAAATGAAATATAGATAATAACTAGGGCCGGGACTTTAACGCCCACTCTGCAGCAGCTGACCACTGAGGAGCGAATGTACAGTGAAGTGACATAATAACCGCCAGATTCAAACTGTGCTTTCGCGCTGTGGCTGAGCCAAAGACGGACGCGCTCAGCGCTTGTCATAGGCGATCACTGTTCAGTGTTTTTAACCACATAATGTTTATTTTAGGTTTTAGACATTTAAATATAATTTATAGCAAAACAACACATTTATAGTTTGTAAAATACACAATGGTGTCTATGGAAGCAGCAATAACAGGAAAATATATTTGCCGACGGTTTTTATTCATATCAGACACACAGTGTAAATAACTATAAAGTCAACTCTATTCTACTCCCAGTTCACCGGCCACTTACTTTCATGTATTTCGGGAGAAACTGATGAATTCACGCGCTGTAATAAATCCAACAGACAGGAATCTCTGAACGGCCCAAACACGGCGCCCATCTCACGTTACAGATCAAGATAATTTATAAAGATTTTTTAAACAACAAAACAAACTCACTTAAACATATTTGAGAATCGGAAAAGAAAAAAGTTGATGACATGGTAAGCAAGTTTTTAATATTTAGAAATAAAAGCGCTACATCTGTCATGCAGCGCTATTTTGGCTGTGGTGAATCACGTGCCAAGCCTGACGCGTCACCCTGGAAACCTTTAACTTAAAAAAACATAGTTTACTGAAGGTCTTCCTACCTATAGGCTACCTGAATTTCTAAAATGTAGGCCTACTATATTTCTAAATATGCTATTGCTACATTTAATGGCAAAAATTGCACTGGTCTGCTGGACTTGGTTGAACAAAAATAAACAATATTTTGTTGCTTATTATGTATTCAGTCATTAGTCAATGGTATACTAAAAATCCATGTGAAAAAAATTACTTCACACTGTTCTCAGGTCAAATATTTATGCGATTAAAATGCGATTAATTTCGATTAATTAATTACAAAGCCTCTAATTAATTAGATTAATTTTTTTAATCGAGTCCCGGCCCTAATAATAACGCATTTGATCAGTTTTCATTGCATATAGCCTACCGATAGAGGACATGGCAGAGTTGGATCACTTAGTCAAGCTATGTTAGACTTTCTTTCAGTAACAAAGATCAACTTTAGCTAATTATGACAGAATAATAATTAGCATACGAACTTTAAAGAGAATTTGCAAGCGGCTAGGTCATTTTAGAAGAAAAAATCAGTCCAATAGCAGTCAACAGACGACCTTATAAAAAATAATAAATCCTATTAGTTTGTGGATTTGCTTGAAAAATAGCTACTGAACATAAATAAAATGTGCAAAAGGGTATTGGAAAATGTTTGCACAAAATGTAGGTTACATAAAATAAATTATAAAACATAATAACATAATAGAAAAGTAGAACATAAACATGAGTCTTGAAGATGGTTCATTTTATCCATGGTATTTTAACCGAGCAGCTGGTTGTGCGTTTCACACACCCTCTCCGGACCACGTTGAGTTGACACTGACAGCGGCAAAAGAGACTCATGCGCTTTTCACTTGTAAAACTCAAGGGTAATGTAGTCTCTGCTCTCGGTCGGACGAATTAGGAAGCGTGCATTGTGAAGGGCGCTCTGAAAAGCGGCAGCGCAGCCAAAGGATTAAAACAGATGTGCAAATGAGCGTACCGGTACGCTAAAAGCACGTTCTGGGCGCACGGAGAGGTGGCGGTACGCTCAAGAGCTATATTTGGAAGTGGCGGTACTGAGTACCGGCGCGTACCGGCCCACTTAAAGCACTGCTCGTGATTCAATATAGAGGCTCCTCTAAAAAAGACACCGGAGCAGACCGATATCCACGCCTCATCACTGAAATTTGTTTCAAAGTCTTTTTCCCATATCAGTTTCAGAGGGTCAAAGGAGGAAGGCCCGACATTATATAGTATAAAAAGCAGAAATCTTCCTTTTGAGGGAAATTGAAGAATGCAATTGTTTTTCGATATCAGAAAGATCAAAACGTATTCTATTGTCCTTTAAAAGTGATTCCAGAAAATGTAGTAGTTGCAAGAATTTGTAGAAATCATTATTGTGTAAGTTAAATTGCTGTTTTAACAACTGAAATGATTTTAGATTGCCCTTGTCAAATAACTGGTCCAGCTCCAAAATTCCCCTTAGTCTCCATGATCGAAGACCAATGTTCTGAATAGCAGGGGGTAGGTCAGGGTTGAATGAAATAGGAGATTTTAAAGATAAAGTGTATGGAATATTCAGATACTTCAAAACGTCTTTCCAAGCCAGGAGAGTATTTGATACCGTATAAATATTGGACACTGATTCTATTTTATGTACACTGTAAATAAATGGTAAAGTGCATAACAAGTTTGGAAAACATCTCGAAGACTCAATTCCTACCCAACGTGAATCCATTCTATTAAGAAACCAATTTATCATATTTTTTATCTGAGCAGACCAAAAATATAACTGGAAGTTAGGGAGTGAGACCCCTCCCAATTCCCTGGGTTTCAGTAAAGTAGAAAATTTGAGTCTAGGCTTTTTTTTATTCCAGATGAATTTTGATATGATATACTTTTTAAAGAAAGCAACAGTCAAATAGCAGGGCAAACTTTGAAATAGAAAGTTCAGTCTGGGAAGAATGTTCATCCTTATTACATTAATCTTGCCCAGAAATGAAATGGGGAGATTTGACCAGTCGGACAAGTCCTGGCTAATTTTGGTAATTAATGGGGTGTAATTAGCTTTGAATAAATCACACAAATCGGGTGTAACATTTATTCCTAGATATTGAAAACCAGAAGGAGCTAGACGAAACGGGGAACCCAAACCAGCTTCAGGGGGAGCATACAAGTACAAGGCCTGAGATTTATTTAGGGTAATTTTATATCCTGAAAATGTGCTATATTCTCTGATAATGGAAAGAACTGCATCAACCGAAGTCTCAGGGTACTTAAAATATAATAGCACATCGTCGGCATAAAGTGAAATGCGATGCTCATCTGAGCCAACTCGAATACCCAGTATGCTTGTATTTGCCCTCATTACTGCAGCCAGGGGTTCGATGACCAAAGAAAATAAGAGAGGTGAGAGATGGCAGCCTTGACGGCATCCTCTGCCAACAGGAAATCTACTAGACATTAACCGGTTTGTATTAACCACCGCCATAGGCTGGGAATATAACAGTTTAATCAAGTTAATGAAATTATGTCCTAGGTTTATCCTCTCTAATACAGCGAAAAGGAAAGGCCACCCCACCCTATCGAATGCCTTTTCGGCATCAAGCGACACAATTAAAGTGGGGTCTTTGGTCACATGTACATGATCTAGAATATTCAATAATCTACGAATGTTATCAGAGCCATATCTAGATTTTACAAATCCGGTCTGGTCCGGCGAAACGACAGAGGGAAGGACAGATTCAAGGCGCCGAGCCATTGCTTTAGCCACAATTTTGTAATCTACATTCAATAAACTAATCGGGCGGTAAGAGGAGCAATCCAACGGGTCTTTGTCTTTTTTTTAAATGAGACTAATGACGGCAGAGAACCAAGAATCAGGGATTAAAATTAACTCAAAAAGGTTATTAATTGCAGGCATTAAGATTGGGCTTATATCCTGCCAGAATTGCTTGTAAAATTCGAGTGGGAACCCGTCTGGGCCCAGCGCTTTACCTGAGGGTGTAGATTGAATAGCTTGCCAAATTTCCTCCTTAGTGAAGGGGGCGTTTAAAAGAGTTCTGTTCGTTTCGGAAACAACAGGAAGAGAAATCTTACGCAAATAATCTGATAAATCCGCCATCAAAGCTCCTTCGTCCTCAGCTTTATATAAAGTCCTATAAAAATCAGAAAAAGTATCATTGATTATCTGGGGATCAAAGGATACGCTGCCCTCTGGGGTCCTGATTGCCTTTATAACTCTCTCTTGTTGTGCCTTTTTTAGTTGATATGCAAGTAAATGCGGCTGGGCTTATTTCCAAATTCGTAATATTTTTGCTTACTAAAAAATAGTAATTTCTTAATATGCTCTGTATGGTCTAAATTTAACTTAGCTCTGGCTCTGTTCAAATTAATCCAATTTGTCTGATTTGGTATTTGTTTGTGTTGATTTTCTAAGTGATTTAATTCGGCCTCTAATTCTCTCACGTTACCTATTTTGATCAGATAAATTAACTAATCAATTCAGTCAGTAAATTATTCTACATTCCAGAGTAAATAAAAATGTATTCAAAAAATCAATCTATCTAGTTTTTGTCGTCATCGTGGTTGTAATACAAAATGTAAGGATAACCACAAAATCTCACACTTTTATGATTCTGAACTAGTGTAATATGTTTTTAAGGATAGAAATGCTGTACTGAATTTTAAATATGAAACGCCTTTATGATGTTATTTTTGTACAGGGAGGCTGTTGGTGTCTGTCACTGTGATTCTCTGGCACAATAATACACAGCTGTGTCTTGAGCTTGTATATTCTTTCCCTGCAGTGTTATTGTGTTACTGGAGGTGTCTCTGGTGATGCTGAACTTGCTTTTCAGTGAATCCTTGTAGGCTAAGCCTCCATTATGGTAGATCACTCCAATCCATTCCAGAGCTTTTCCTGCAGGCTGGCGAATCCAGGCTGTATGAGAGCTAGTAACTGAATAGGAGACTTTACAGCTGATAAGAGTGGCATCAGGACGGACAGTCAGAGACTCAGGCTGAGTGAGTTCATATGAGTCAATACCTGTATCAAATGAAATAATACCAGTTAGTAAAATAGCATGAAGTTTAAAGACCGTTAACAAGAGCTTTTTTTGCAACAAAATGATGTATCACACAGAAAAGTAGACTAAACTTACAGGATACTACAGCCAGAAACACTAAAGATGAAGAGATCATGGTGTGTTTCACGACACAGTTTGAATGGACTGAAGCGGTTCTTCCCTCCCTCTAGTGATCAGACGAATGTATAAACTGACTCATGCCTGGTGTTTAAATATATGCAACTGATGATTTACATAAACATACAGAGTAACTTACCAACTCTGCAAGCTAAAAAATATTTATGTTACGTTCATATCATTTATTGATTTCGTTAGAGAATTTTATGACATCAAGCTTCTTTTCTCACGATTTTTTCTCTACTGGACATTTTAAATAATTTTCCTTCTACAGGGGATTTTAAGGGGTTGATAACTTATATTGTAATATTGGAAAGCAACAATAGTAGGTCAGTTGGCCCTGCATCAGAGAGTCTAAAGGCCTCGCTTTTAGCGGTAATAATGAAGCAAACTTAAATGGAAAAAAAGGGTGGGTGGGGATCCCTTGAATTAGGATACGATTAATATGCTTTTTTTTTTAAATACATTCTTATGTCGGAGGATTTTTTTAATACTTTTCATTCAAGATGTTTAGACCAGAACTGCTTGTACTGTATTCGCTCTCATGCACAGTAAGATGCTGATATTCATTATTAGTTTCTGCCCTTTTAGAGTCACTTTCACTTGAAGACTCCTGGAAGAGTCTGGTACCTGAAACATACTTTTTAGTTTGTCACTGTAAAATGTGTAGACACTACCACAAATTTATATCAAACAATATGTGTTGTGGTAAAAGAGTCCGATATACCTTTGTGCTGTGTAATGTTTGAGCATATTGTACTTCACTGTAAATTTAACGTAATATAATAGGCTATAATAATGCTGTGACAGTACCAGTGATTGTATATCTTTTTATTAGTCTGTTCAGGATTTTTTATTCTCTGCTGCCACCTGTTGAACTCTAGCAACAAGAGATGAAACACTCAAAGTGTTTTTTGTTCAGCCGTGCAATAACTTTGTGTCACTGTGTTTGTTTTGCACAGTAATATGTGGCTGAGTCTTCTGTTGTCAGGCCTGACAGTTTCATATATACCATATTCTTTGAATTATCTCTAGTGATTTCAGTTCGTCTATTAAAGGATTCTGCGTAGTCATGTCCGCTGCTATCACTATAAACACGTCCAATCCACACAAGAGGTTTTCCAGCTTGTTGTCTGATCCAGTGCATGCTACAGCAGTCAAAGCTGAACCCAGATCCTCTACAGGACAGAGTCAGAGTTTCTCCAGGCTTTTTCTGAACCGTGCTTTCAATGGACTCCATTTTTTGACATTTTATACCTAAAAGGA
Organism: Semotilus atromaculatus; assembly: GCA_031834385.1. Lineage (NCBI taxonomy): Eukaryota > Metazoa > Chordata > Actinopteri > Cypriniformes > Leuciscidae > Semotilus > Semotilus atromaculatus. Next base: position 20,558,243 of record JAULUF010000005.1, on the reverse strand, counting down.
AGATTGAAAAGACTGATTTCATTTGAAATATGTATTAGAGCTGATAATAGAAACGTGTCTCATGAGAAAACTCACGGTATACGCTGAATGAGAGCAGCAGTAAGCAGAGTACATTCTTCATCTTGAAAGTGGTGATGTAACGCTCCAGATCCAATCAGAAGCACATAAATACTAAGCAAACATACAGGATTGTTTTGATTTGCATTGGGAGGGTCACAAGGTACAATCATGACTGAAGGGCCAAATTATTTATGAACAGTATGACGTGAATGTGAACCTATGTCGAACCGTTAACCGTTATGTTTAATACAGAATTGTCTGTAAATGGGACACAAATTAAGAAATTTATTTTCTTCATTTAATTTTTTGCTTGTTGATTGTGTCACATCCACATAATGTGCTCATGTTTGTACTGTCAATTAGATAAACTGATATATTCATGCTGCTTGAATTGAACTGAATCAACAGAAAAGGGAATTAAAAATAAAATTTAATCTGATGTGGGAACATACATGTTAGTGTGTGTTAAACAATGCTGTATCCACATTTTCCCGTTGAGGATTTTTTTTTTAGAATTCACATGTTACCTATTTTGATCAGATAAATTAACTAATCAATTCAGTCAGTAAATTATTCTACATTCCAGAGTAAATAAAACTGTATTAAAAAAATCGATCTATCTAGTTTTTGTAATCTAGTCATCGTGGTTGTAATATAAAATGTAAGGATAACCACAAAATCTCACACTTTTATGAATTAGTGTAATAAGTTTTTTTAAGGATAGAATTGCTGTACTGAATTTTAAATATGAAATGCCTTTATTTGTATTATGATGTTATTTTTGTACGGGGAGGCTGTTGGCGTCTGTCACTGTGATTCTCTGGCACAATAATACACAGCTGTGTCTTGAGCTTGCATGTTCTTTCCCTGCAGTGTTATTGTGTTACTGGAGGTGTCTCTGGTGATGCTGAACTTGCTTTTCAGTGAATCCTTGTAGGCTAAGCTTCCATCACTCCAGATCAATCCAATCCATTCCAGAGCTTTTCCTGCAGGCTGACGAATCCAGGCTGTATGAGAGCTAGTAACTGAATAGGAGACTTTACAGCTGATAGTAAGAGTGGCGTCAGGACGGACAGTCAGAGACTCAGGCTGAGTGAGTTCATATGAGTCAATACCTATTGGGGAAAATAATAATCATACAAAATGATTATTAACAAGCTTCATCTAAATCGGCAAGAAAAAGAAAGTTGTATATTCCAAAAAACTTACAGTTTACACTTGCCAGAAGCAAGACAAAAACTGCAGAGAACATGGTGACGTTTTCAGGACAGATTGATTAAAAAGAAGCAGTTCGTCCCTTCCCCCAGATGAACTGACTCATGTCCACTGGTTATATCTGAAGCAAAAAATTTACATAAACACATGTATTAGCTGTTTCTTTCTTTTTTTTCTTTAGTTAAATTATATCAAAACTATAATTTATTAATAAAAATCAGTAGGCTAGAATCATTTTAAATCATTGTGGCAATGGAAAGTCTGTCTAATGACATGCAGTGGGCTAATAATCATGTTTTAAACCATCAAGATATAATCATTTAAATTGTGCATGGCTGTCATAAAAACTTTTTTTGTTTTTTTTTTTTGAGAAAATGTCCTCTAAAAAATTCCAAACAATTTTTGACAGGAGATTTATTAAATTAGTGCAATAAGACATCAATTATAACAGGTTATGGTACATTATGTAACTTTTTGTTTAAAAATGAACAACATTTAAGTTTAAGTTGAGTCAATACATCAAACAAGATCAATATAACAATCATTCCAAAAACTTTTAAAGTTTTTGTCTAACCCTGATTAAGCCTATTACAAGTGTTTATATTTTAGGATGTTTTTTGCTTGACTGGCGGAGCTGCAGTAATTTAATTCTGTTTAGCAAAATGACAGACACAGTTGTTCTGTTATCAGTAAGTAACGAGTCGCTCTTGTAATGCTTTATTAAAAAAATTCAAAGATTATATATATATATATATATATAGTGGACATATATTGTATAGTTAAAGCGGATTTTTGAAAATGACCTTTCATGTGTGTAATATAGCTCTAGCTAAATGAATCAAAACATCCTGCAAAGTTTTAAATCTGAATGTGCACCGTATATAAAGTTATTAGACTTGTTCAACTTGATCCTGCGCTGCAAAGATCGATCGATTTATGACATCAAAGTAGCCTACCGCGAGAGTGAATAGAAAGTAGACGGCTCCTTGTGCTTTTGAATTGCTCTCACGGTACTTTGATGTCATAAACCGATCGATCTGTGCAGCGCCGGTTCAAAAATGTGTACTGAAGTGTACTGGATAGATCCAAGGGGGTAATCCATCTGCCGGAAACTGAAGCCTCCCTGGGCTGCGCCATTGTAGCAGACCATCACCTGCTGTTAGCATTCCATTGACTCCCATTCATTTTGGCGTCAATTTGACATCGAATAACTTTACATCTGAGGCGTTTAAAGACTCCATTTGTCCATTATTTATTTCTAAAGAAACACGACAATGTATAAAAGGCCCCATTACCTTGTATACATTATGGGTCCGTAGAAGCAGTTTTTGTAAAAATAGGCTAACGATTGCGTCATAACCACGCGACTCTCTGTCGCACAGTCGAGAAATTACCATATAGGAGGAGAAGCTCGCGGGCAATCAGGGGGACGTGGAGGCATAAAGGCTGATAAAGTCAAGGGAGAAGCCCATAGTGTCATGTTGCTAGTTCATGGACCATGGACAGCTCCTACTCAAGCTCTCCGTCTCTGCGAGATTCGAAAGGGAATTTTTCAGATTTCTCTCGGCACAGCTACTAGAAGACAGACAGGTTGCTCACGGGCCATCTACGTCGTCAAGCTCAGTGTGAGCCTGCGCAGTACGGCTGGCGTTCAGGAAGTGAGTGCTTCTGATTGGGCTTCAGTTCCCTCCGTTTAAATCTATGGGGTCGCTGTGTCCATTTATTTTACTGTCTATATGGATAGATCATGTCGAGGAGACGCTGTGCTCTACAGTGTGACGGTAAAGACATTTTTTTTTCCACTGCCCAAGGACGAGCACGAGAAGAATTTTTACCTTTATTAAAATGTGAAGAATACCTTTATTTTACTGAGGGTAGCCTACATGCACTGTTATTGATACAGTTTCCACATGTTCACCACAATATATTAGAAACATACTCGGTAAATAAATTAGTACAAGTAAAATAATTGGTTGATGGACATGCACTTGTTAATGCTGATGGTGAGGAATAGCAACATCTCATAAGTTACCTCAAACTGAGTAGTGAATCACTGAAACGTCCTGTTCGATGGATGTTCGGGTTGAATGAATGGTTCTTCTTCTAGTGTTTCATCATAGGATTCACGCTCGGATTGATATAGTAAAATCTACGTCATTGTTCGTTACTGTGTTTAGTTTACGGTGAAGGAAGCCTCAGGACACACTGAGCTGTCAGTGTTATGGCAATGGCAATCACGTGGTAAACCAATCACAACTGACTGAGCTGTCTGGCCAATCAGAGCATAGCTCGCGGAAAGGAGGAATTTAGAGAGATTGATTCATTTGGCAAGTCGTTTGAGAATCATTGAAAATCTGGTGATGTGCTCAAAACGTCGCTCTTTCGGAGCTCGATCGGTTTCCGGGTCATGGAGGACAGAGGAGCGAGAAGATGAGGAGGGATATTGAGAAGCATCCATAGTTACCCACATCAGCACTTTGTCTCTCCCTACTGTCCACTGAGGGTATTACACATCACAAGTCCAGCATAATAACAGTAATTGAAACAACATCATGCACAATTAAATAACTCAAATACATGAAGAACAAAATATATTTCTGTGTCTACATGATATACAACATGTATATACTACATGATGTCATATTTGCAGGAAATTGCATATATACGTCACTTGCGTGTCTCGTTATATTCGTAAATAGAGAAAAGTTACTCTGACTACTTTGGCACGTATATAGTGTAGGAGTGGCAGGTCACATTTTTTTTTAATTTTACTGGTAGTCCACTGTGTGAAGAATTGTTGGGAATAATATGTCACAGTTTACTTTATTTTGCTATCCTCACTTACATAAATGAACCATAGTGTCCTGCACCCACTAGTAAAAAAATATCAAAAATGATATCCGATGTCTGAATAATTTTTGGTTTGACTGCATTTTATGATATACGAACTGAATATATAAATTCATATATCTGTAGTAGCTAAGTGCTTAAATTCATATATCATATATACACTCACCGGCCACTTTATTAGGTACCCCATGCTAGTAACGGGTTGGACCCCCTTTTGCCTTCAGAACTGCCTCAATTCTTCGTGGCATAGATTCAACAAGGTGCTGGAAGCATTCCTCAGGGAGTTTGGTCCATATTGACATGATGGCATCACACAGTTGCCGCAGATTTGTCGGCTGCACATCCATGATGCGAATCTCCCGTTCCACCACATCCCAAAGATGCTCTATTGGATTGAGATCTGGTGACTGTGGAGGCCATTTGAGTACAGCGAACTCACTGTCATGTTCAAGAAACCAGTCTGAGATGATTCCAGCTTTATGACATGGCGCATTATCCTGCTGAAAGTAGCCATCAGAAGTTGGGTACATTGTGGTCATAAAGGGATGGACATGGTCAGCAACAATACTCAGGTAGGCTGTGGCGTTGCAACGATGCTCAATTGGTTCCAAGGGGCCCAAAGAGTGCCAAGAAAATATTCCCCACACCATGACACCACCACCACCAGCCTGAACCGTTGATACAAGGCAGGATGGATCCATGCTTTCATGTTGTAGACGCCAAATTCTGACCCTACCATCCGAATGTCGCAGCAGAAATCGAGACTCATCAGACCAGGCAACGTTTTTCCAATCTTCTATTGTCCAATTTCGATGAGCTTGTGCAAATTGTAGCCTCAGTTTCCTGTTCTTAGCTGAAAGGAGTGGCACCCGGTGTGGTCTTCTGCTGCTGTAGCCCATCTGCCTCAAAGTTCGACTTACTGTGCGTTCAGAGATGCTCTTCTGCCCATCTTGGTTGTAACGGGTGGTTATTTGAGTCACTGTTGCCCTTCTATCAGCTCGAACCAGTCTGGCCATTCTCCTCTGACCTCTGGCATCAACAAGGCATTTCCGCCCACAGAACTGCCGCTCACTGGATGTTTTTTCTTTTTCGGACCATTCTCTGTAAACCCTAGAGATGGTTGTGCGTGAAAATCCCAGTAGATTAGCAGTTTCTGAAATACTCAGACCAGCCCTTCTGGCACCAACAATCATGCCACGTTCAAAGTCACTCAAATCACCTTTCTTCCCCATACTGATGCTCGGTTTGAACTGCAGGAGATTGTCTTGGTCTACATGCCTAAATGCACTGAGTTGCCGCCATGTGATTGGCTGCTTAGAAATTAAGTGTTAACGAGCAGTTGGACAGGTGTACCTAATAAAGTGGCCGGTGAGTGTATATATATATATATATTAGGGCTGTCAGTTAAACGCGTTATTAACGGCGTTAACGCAAACCCATTTTAACGGTGTTCATTTTTTGATCGCGCGATTAACGGTCTTTTTGGCCTAGCAAACTTTGTAGTTTTTTTTTCACATGCTTTTGCACCAGGACGCGGCATGCGCGGCGCTGCGCTATGAAACCCATTCATTTCAATGGCTTGCGCCGCGCGAGGACGTTTTGAAAGCGCAAGCGGATCTAGCTAGACCGGAAACAAAACAACAGGCACGCCGCACACACTTGTTTGGGCTTGCGAGCCGGATGCGCGAGTGCGAATCTCTCTGCTAGAGTCGCTCCTCGCGCGCTCTCAGATACACGCTGCTCTTGTAAGAATTTTCTCTGGGCTCGCTCAGAGAATATGCCTGCACTTAAAACGTGTTCAGTCAGTGCAATCGCGAATCTCTCCTCTTCCCCAGCTAACAATTTTAGGTTATAAGAACGTTTTCATAACGTTCCCATTAAGTTATAAAAACGTTATTTCTGAATGTTATAGGAACGTTCAAAACGTCCAGTTTTGAGTGGATGACGAGCGCGAGACGCCGAAATGGATGCCAATAAGATTCTGAATTGAAAGTTTACTTTTAAAAAGTTGCCAAATGGTTCCATTGACAAGACCAAAGTGATCTGTGTGTTTTGTCGTTGTGAACTGAGCTATCATCATCGCAGCACGTCCAGTCTGAAATACCACTTGATGATGGCCAAGCACACACACACACACACACACACACACACACACACACACACACAGCTGATGCGAATTCTCCGCCCCCTCGTCAATATCAGGACCTCGTCAGTATTTCTTTCACCCTTTTATTGATGGACAGTGTTACATTGTGTGAGAGATTATTTGCTCCAAGTGAGAATGTTTTAGTGTGAAATTGAACAGTATATATGCCAATATTGTTTTCAATAAAAAACATTTGCACAAAGCAAGCCGATCCACTTTTCCATGTTGATAAGAGCATTAAAATGAGAAAAAATAATGGGACAAAAAGAAATCAAGAGACATTTAGAATAGATAAAAATGTGCGATTAAATGCGATTAATCGCGAGTTAACTATGACATTAATGCGATTAATCGCGATTAAATATTTTAATCGTTTGACAGCACTAATATATATATATATGTGTGTGTGTGTGTGTGTGTGTGTGTGTGTGTGGCTTAAGTGCACTTAATGGAGAAAAACTAATCAAATAAAAGTGTTTGTGAAGTGTTTATCCAGTGAAGAGGAACCGTAAGCAATGTATCTTGATTGTTAGTAGAGTGCCTGATAAAGTTTTGAGAAGTAAAGAAAAAAAAAGAAGCATTCTGTGACTGTGAGTCAGTGTGTAGTGGACGACTTCACTTCTTGTATTTCACTGCAACCTACTGACAAAATTAAGAACTGCAGTTTTAGACTGTAAGTGTGTGATGTCTTTCTAAACCAGTTTTTCACAGCCGTTCTCATCCCAAGGCGTAATATAATGACGCTTTTGCCAAAGCGTCTATATCGAACGCGCATGGTACCCTTTAGCGTCAATATGAGACGCCGAAATATATGGGTCAGAAGGCGCCTCCTAGCGGTCTAACCCTAACCCTACACCATACCTAAACCTACCCATCTCTCTGCGTGTTATATTGACGCTAAAGGGTTCCATGCGCGTTCGATATAGACGCTTTGTCAAAGTGTCAGAATATTACGCCTTGGGATGAGAATGCGTTGGAAATACACAGCTTAGTCCTCTTCTGTCAGTCTGGACAGTTTCAGATACATCATGCTTTTTGAATCCTCTCTGCTAATTTCAAGTCTTTCCTTAAAGGATTCTGCCTTGTGTCCACTTCCCGAACTGTAGCCCAGGCCCATCCACACAAGAGGTTTTCCAGCTTGCTGTCTGATCCAGTGCATGCTACAGCAGTCAAAAGCTGAACCCAGATCCTCTGCAGGACAGAGTCAGAGTTTCTCCAGGCTTTTTCTGAACCGTGCTTTCAATGGACTCAATTTTTTGACATTGCACGCCTGTAAGGGAAAGTAGGATATTTTTTATACTATATATATAGATAGATATATATGTATATATACATACTTCAGTTACTCACAGTTTAGGTTGAACAAAATTAGTATTAAGAGTATATTCTTCATCTTCATCTCTATTTGATGAGACTCTCTACAGCATCACTCAACTCAGCAGCATATCAATAGTTGTATCATAATGGATTTAGAATTTGCATAATGAGGAAATGATGCGGAAGATCCCTGAGATGACCAACATTAGCCACGGTTACAAAGATGATAACCAGAATCCAATGTATGAAGGGCATCTTAACATTGATTACATTTCTAAATTCCATTATTTGGTTGGTGTGAAATTTCTATATATTTTGTTTTTATTCACTTAAAAGACCAAACCTAATGTAATATGAATTAGAATGTTTGTAAACTGAACTTTATCCAGTGAAAGAACCATAAAAAATATATCAAGATGTTGATAGAATGTCTGAGAATGTGTTATTAAGAAGAAAATATTCTGAGATTGTGAGTCACTTTTCTTGTTGACTTCATTTTCTTGTTGACTCTATACTGCAACCTGCAGTTTTACACCATATGTGTGTTTTAACAGTTTTATTATTTGCACACAGGCTCATGACACTGGTCTTGCACAGAAATACACAGCCGAGTCCTCTTCTGCCACGCCAGACAGTTTCAGATACACCATGCTTTCTGAATTGTCTCTATTCATTTCTATTCGTCCCTCAAAACTTTTGGCATGGTCATGTCATTGTCCATTATGATAAACACGACCCATCCAAATCAGAGCTTTTCCAGGTTGCTGTCTGACCCACATGCCGTAGCTTCCGAAAGTAAATCCTGATCCTGACTACACTACAGGAAAAACGTAGTTACGCATTACGACAAAGTCAAAGGCCAGTAAAAGCATGGGTAAAGCAGGTTGTTGGACATGTTTGAGTCAATGAAGAGACCTCATATGAGATGCAGAGGAGGACTGATCATATATATCCAACTCAATTGTGGGTGGTGATATCACGCAGATTTAAAAAAGACAAATTGCTGTTTCAAAATATTTAGACTACATTTTGTTGAATTGTATGAATTGTACAATTATTGGGAGTATACAGTTTTAAATCAAAATGTTGGAGTTGCTGACATGTATGTCTAATATCATTTTTACATTCTAAATACTTTTATGAATAATGATGTCACATAGCATAATTTTATACAGTACCTGTTCAATTCCTCAATTTAAAAAGCTGTTCATTCTTTACCTATAAATCTCAAAAAGTGGAAGCCACTTATTCAAACCAGATTAAGACTACAACAGCCATTTAGGGACTGACAAATTATCATTATGTGATGACAATTTATTGGAGACAAAATAAGAAAGAAAGAAAACGGAAAATATATTTGGCTGTTAGCGGGAAAACAGCTTAATCCACCCTATGATCATCATTCAAAAGTAATAAGGAGTTTTCCCTTTTTGTCAAACTATTCACTGACACAATAAATGACAGTTTCAGGTTTTTTAAGCTAAATCATGAAGATTTACATTTCAAATATAATTTCAAAAGATTAAATCTTTCTGGTCTTTAAATGTCCAAAATGTGGTAGATGTTGTGTATTGGAATTTTGATTTTCAAATGACTTACTTTCAAACTATTAAAGTATAAAAAGATCACAATTTATAGCTACTTAATAAATCATAATATAAAAAAAGTTTTTAATTTAACCTGAAAGAGAAGGCATATGATTTCATGAAAATGACACAAACACAACCATATGATAATGCAAAAAGAAAGAAACAAGTTTCAGCCCACTCGAAGGAGTCAAAATGAAAATTCTCTGGGGCAAGTCCCGAAACCATGTCTACCCAAGAGAATATATGGCCAAAGCTTATTACAGCTCACTGAAACACCCTTAAAACTAGTGAACCTTTCAAGCGTTAAACTGACTCATTTTGTTAGTCAAAACTTTTTTAGCTCTTTTTTTAACATGCTATTTATTTATTTAGCCTATATTTATTTATTTTTTATTTTGGGGGAGGGTGTATTAGTACATATTTCTTGTGAATTTAAAAGAATGTGCATTACAAATTAATCTGTAGATTAAATTCTGTAAAAAATTGTAAAGAAAAAAAAACATTAAAGAAGGTAAAAGAAAAAGCGAAGTAGCATAGAAGATGCAACAAATCTAAAATCGTCATTAATTTCCAGTATAGCAGGGACTGAAATATCCAAACATACACTAGTCTTAACAGTTTTAGAATATTATCATTAAAAAACATAAAAAGGGGCTTACTCTTTAATGTATCTTCTTTACCCTTAAAGTATAACAGTCATTTAGCTTGTACACATTTAAAACAAATAAAAAATTAAATAAATTTTTTTTTTTTTTACACTTAAATTAATAGGCTATCTGAATATCCTTTTTGATATTTATATGATTTGATATGATATTTTATAGAGACCAATGGTGGTCACATTATTCACTTCCTTTCAAGAATGGATCACATTCCCACAAACAATGAATTGGCTACCTTTTGTTACATTTGATTTAATCTTACATATGCACAAGCCAGCTTTAACAATAAGTCCTAAAGGCTTCGACGCCTGCATGATGTTCATTATTATGTGCAATTTTAATACTAGAGTAGGCCTAGATGTATTTAATATTAGTGTGATCAAAAATAGCTACATCAACAGCCTAGGCCTATAGTGCTAGATTAAAGGTATTGTAGGTAGAATTTTTATAAAGATCTTTTTTCCAAATTTGTTTAAACTTTCTATATATATCAATGCATAATTAAAATGTAAGTACTCTGATAAAAAGAGTATAAAAATCGAGTGACTCTAGAACGTTTAATCTGCACTAAACACAGCTCATTATTTCCATCCGGGACGAAACAAAGGATTGGCTTAGGCGACTGTCACTCTCTCGCAACCATGGCAACCACCCTTTTGCCACACATGACCTGCCCACTTGCGCGTACCCGTTTGATTTGAGTAATTCAAGAGGCACGGAACCTAGCAATAGCAAAACAATGGCAGAGAAAGACCAATCGAAATTCACATATGCAGTTCGCGAAGGCAAACCTCTACTTCCTCGGACCCTAGTTGCACGGCCTCTTGCACGACCTCCTCTGCTTCGCCCTCGAACCCGGATCTGTCCTCGAGCTGACGATGCGGTACTTGTCTCTGGAGTGTAGTCCTCATCAGAGTCAACAATGCTTTCATCATGGAAACTCTTACGTGCAGACAAGCCCGGATTATCCAATGGGCATTATGGGCACGGGCCCAGGGGCCCATGTGCACTTGGGGCCCAAGCGAGGGGAAGACAATAGAATTTTTTTTTTTTTTGTTACATTTCCGATAACGGAGCGTATTTTTGCTCTAAGTGCCGATCTTTCCACCAAAAAAACAATCGCATAAAATAGCTACAGTGGCGTAGGTCGTAGAGCGTGAGGTGTGTGATAGTAGCTTTTGACGCGTTTGACCTGAGTTCGAATCCGCCTTTTGCCGAACTCGCTCTTTTCCCAAAACATATGAGATGTAAAATGTATAGCCTAACATAAAGGTCTCTACAGTTTTATTTTGCCAACGAACTAAAATCAAAACCGTGATATGGCTTTGTGCCTTTATAAAACCGCACAAGACTTTAATTAAGTAGCCTATAGGCATTCTGTTTGTGCTGCGTGAAATGTGCTCTTTGCTCACCCGATCAGCATGGTGATCTGGTGTTTTCTCCAAAATAAAAGCTCAAGGGTTTATTTCTTGCAAGTGAAGAAATTAGGACAAAAGTTTTGTAATTGTCCTATACTATAGTGTAATGTCAAATGTACTGTATAAATGAAAATGAATATTTCAAAAGTATATTTATAGGCTATATGGATTCTTTGTCATAGGAATATAATTATATAAATCATTATTATAATAATTGTTTGGCATCCTAAAACACCAGTGATAATGTAATGTAGACTCTACTATATCATAACCAAAAAGATGTTTGAGCCCTCTTTAATGTCTAGGTACAAGTCAATGCTTTTTCTTTGTTCAATGTGCACAGTTCATGGGTTGAAGCTGGTGGAAGCTCTCAAAGTGCACCAGATTGATGCATTTAACCTTAAAATGTACAAAACTTTCTTCCAGGGGAGCATGCCCCCGAACCCCCCTAGAGGGACAGAGGTCCACCCAACATTTTACAAAAACCTATGGAAAAGAACCATCATTTATGAACTTTACTCCAGCATAGAACAACAAAGTTCCTTTTAAGTCAGTAAAACTATTAATGCCAAATTAAAATGTCCTTGGAAAAACTATATATTTGGCCTGCAAAAGGGGGGGCCTTCAAGACATTGTGCCCAGGGGCCTCTGAATTCTTAATCCGGCCCTGCGTGCAGAACACCATGTTATGAATCTTACACGAAATTCATCTTCATCACAGTGTAAATGATGGCAATGGAAAAACGTGTATCATGCAACCTGTTTTTAGCTTTGCCTTATAGATAACTAGCTCGTAAGCGAATCAATAAATATATATTTTAAACTTTACCAATATCAATATGCTAGCCTGATAGTGAGTACTAAAATACATCTTATTTGTTTATCTTCATAATGATAAAGTTCGATTTTTTTTTTACATGTGATTCTGACATGATGTCACTACATGCACTGCGCTCCTTCCTCTCCGATCGTCTCAGGTAAATAATGCGTCTTCAGCTCAGCGGTCGGAGTCGCGCGTTCAAAACGGTTCAAAAGCGTGGCTTTTGGAGGAAGCCCAGAAGGGAGGGGGTGAGTGAATGGAAATAATGAGCTGTCTTTAAAACAGTCGTGAGAGGTCTACAGACACTCGATTTTTATACTTTCTTTTTCAGAGTACTTACATTTTAATTATGCATTGATATATACAGAAAGTTTTTAACAAATTTGGAAAAATGTTTTTTTATAAAAATTCTACCTACAATACCTTTAAATTTCCCGTCTTCATAAATAGGCTACTGAACAATATGAATATGAACACTATTTTGTTTTTTGTTTTAATAACCTATTATTTTAGGTTTAGTTCCACATGAGCTCCCTTTGTTAGCCTACAAAGGGGTCCAAAAGTTTGCCCAACGTGTTTTGAACACTAACTGCTGCATTTATTTGATTTTTTCCAAGTAGGAACTGTAGGCCTACATTACAACAATGTAATCGCGCTGCTACTCTCTCTCTGTCTGTCTGTCTGTGTGTGTGTGTGTGTGTGTGTGTGTGTGTGTGTGGTGTTGTTGAAGTATGATTAAAGTTAAGGCTAAACAGCAGGTTTTTCGGGCTGCAGTATCTATCTGAGATGGCAAACTCGACAAACTTGAATTTTCTGAATGAAACGCGAACACCCGGAAATAGTCTTCACGTGTTAGTGAAAAACACTGGGTTGTACCAGTAAGAATTAAGAGTTCTTTTCTGAGAAAGGTACGTTTATATTCATCTTCGTTATGTAAAGTTTGTCACACTTGGATGATCTTGTAAAGTGCTTTCGATTTATCATATGTGTTGTAGCATGTGTTATTTAAGGGTCTTCTCTCCGTTTTACATTGCATTGTTGTGACTTTGGCATTGAGCAAAAACTAATAATAGAGGTGTAAACATAGGCTACGTGCAGAGCTGAGAGACAATTTATTATTATGAGCGACATAACGTTAGACCTGTCTGCATCTCTCTCCTTGTTGTAGGGTTTTGATTAAAAAAGAGCCCCTTCTATTATATGTGAGGTAGCTAACAGCGAAAGAATGGGATAAACAGACAAGCGGGTAGAGTAGAATAATCTAAATGAAACGAAATGGGCGAGGCTTCGAGCCCCGGAAGGTGTTTTACATTTGTGAGGAGCGTAAAGTAAAATAATAATTCGCCTATTTTAAATGCCCACTATTTCAGTTTGAAGTATCTCAGTGTCGTTATCCCACGGAGAAACCCACTGAGCACACGTACAGATCCAAGACCTGTTTTGGACGTTATCTAGAAATTAATTAATTCTCTCTCTCTCTCTCTCTCTCTCTCTCTCTCTCTCTCTCTCTCTCTCTATATATATATATATATATATATATATATATATATATATATATGTGTGTGTGTGTGTACACACAAATGTTGACCTCCTCTGTAACCCCATTTCCAGCACAGGTGCTCTCACTATGGAGGGCCAGAAACAGGTGCTGGAGAGGCTGCGGAGTGCTTTCCGCTCAGGTGTGACCCGTCCCGTCCAGTTCCGTTTGACTCAGCTGGCGGCCATGATGTCACTGTTTGAAGACAATGAAACACAGATTTTGGAGGCAATGCATAAAGACCTTGCTAAGGTATGCACTGGTTCACACACAAGTACTTTTAAATTCAACACCCAAATGATGCTTTAATCTTGTCTGTCCTGCAGCCCAAGTTTGAGGCAGTGCTGTCAGAGATTGAATTAGTGGTGAATGACATTTGTTGCACCATCAGCAACCTGCAAACCTGGATGCAGGACTCTTATGTGGGCACAAACTTGGTAAGATAACAATACAATTTCACGTACACTGATATTTGAGCTAAAACACTTACTAAATTTTAAAATCCTCTAACAAATATTGTTTAATGGAAACCTTCCAAAAGTCTAGTCAATGCAGATGGGAGGTTGATCTCCCTGAAAATACTTTAATTTGTTGCCTCTCCCCATTTCATTTGTGTTTCAGGCAACAAAGCTGGATGACTGTTTTGTCCGCAGGGAGCCATTAGGTGTCGTTTTGATTATTGGAGCATGGAACTATCCTCTTCAGCTAGTTTTGTTACCTTTGATTGGTGCAATCGCTGCAGGTACCATCTATATTTTTTTCTGTTAAATGGCCATGGTCATGATAGTCTAGTGGTGTAATGTTATAGTATGCATTGGAGTCGGGTTATAATCCAATTATACAATAAATTGTATAATGAACCAAGCAAAATTGCCAAAATTACCAAAGTGAGAACATACATTATAATCACCTTTACTGTCATTATCGATTCAGTCCTGCGTTGATTTAGTCTGCTATATCTGACTGTAGCTTATAGAAACAAATGAATTTTAGTCATCAGCATTGGACACAACACAAGGCTAACTCATAATCTCAGTTTGGAAGCAGATTTTGAGATACCCTAACATGTTTCGTTTTCTGAAAAGACTGATATTAAATTGGATATAAAACAAAAATCTTATTGAATGCTAAAAATCTTCAGTTGTGTTGTGTTGATAGAATAATATTTTGTACAAATTTCTTAACCACCCATAAGCAAACATCCTGTGATTCTGCATGAATCACGTTAGTAAAATCAAAATGGTGACATTCATCAAAAGTGATGACTTTGGGTCATTATTATTTATAAAAAATTGTGATGCTTAATTATCAAATACAAAATTATATATATATATATTAGGGCTGTCAAATGATTAATCGTGATTAATCACATCCAAAATAAAAGTTTTTTTTACATAATATATGTGGGTGCACTGTGTATAATTATTTTATATATATAAATACACACACATGCTTGTATATATTTAAGAAATATTTTCATGTATATACTGTATATAGATTTATATATAATTTATATTATATATAAATATAAATATTTTATATATAAATAATATTTTTTTCTTAAATATACATGCATGTGTGTGTATTTATATATATATATATACAAAAATAATTATACACCGTGCACCCACATATATTATGTAAAAAAACTTTTATTTTGGATGTGATTAATCATTTGACAGCCCTAATATATGTATTATTTTTTTTTTTTTAGTTGCATTAAAATGGGCATGAAACGGAAATTGCTTTTCTTCCCTACTGTGACATATATTGTGAAATGACTTCTGTTGTGATGTCATGTGAGTGACCTGTCCTGTCCTCACGCCAATAAACACGTCATCAGAGAAGAGAAGAGATGTCACTGCAAAAGGGAGGGGAAGTTATTTTGTTTAAAGATTAAAAGGGCTCATGAATTAAAAAATAATAATGTTGTGCATAGATGAATCAATTGTAATAACCACTGCAATATTCCATAAAAAATAAGAAATGCCCTTTTTGATTTCATGGTGACTTCCATTGGAAAAAAAAGCACAAATAACGCCTTATATCACATCTGCAATATGTTTAATAGTAATATCTTTTTTATTAGGTAACTGTGCAATTCTGAAGCCATCAGAAATAAGTCAAGCAACCGAAAAACTTATTGCTGAACTCATTCCTAAGTACCTGTCCCAGGTAATCTTTGGGAAAGAACCATATGATCTAACTTCACACTTATTGGTCTCATGGTGCTATTGTGTTCCTGATAAGGTCTGTAATGTGTGCCATGTGTGTTTTGTCTTGTAGGAGTGTTATGCAGTCATTTGTGGTGGAGCAGAAGAGACCAAGACATTGCTGGAGAACAGATTTGATCATATCTTCTATACAGGCTAGAGTTTTCATTGTTCTCAATGACAGATTCAAGAAAAGCTGTCACCTTTCCATATTTGCTTCAACATCTCATATCTTTTCTCCTCCAGGCTCGCAGTCAGTGGCTCGTTCCATCCTGCAGGCCGCAGTGGTTCACCTCACCCCAGTTACTCTGGAGCTGGGTGGCAAGTGCCCTTGTTTAATATATGGCCGGCTAGACATGAAAGCTGCTGCTAAGAGGCTGGTGTGGGCCAAGTTTTTCAATGCTGGACAGAGCTGTGTGGCTCCAGACTATGTTTTATGCACCGCTGAGACGAGAGAAATGCTGTTACCTTTTATAAAAGAGGCTCTGGAGAGCTTTTATGGATCTGAGCCCCAGCAAAGCCCAGACATGGGACGTATTGTGACAGACAGGCACTGGAACCGACTGGTTGAGCTGCTAAAAAAGTCTGAGGGAAAGGTAGTGATTGGAGGACAGAGTGTCAAAGAGACCAAGTACATTGGTAAGTAAAGTATATAGACAAAAAGTTTGGGGTCAGTGAGATTTATTTTTAGGAAACTAATACTTTTATTCAGCAAGGATGAAATTGATCAAAAATGTATAAAATTTATTATGTTACATACGATGTAAAAAAAAAAAAAAAAACTTTTGAACTTTCAATCATTCAAAGAATATAGAAAAAATTATATACCACCATTTCCACAAAAGATAGGAATATTATAAATATAAGAAATTATCATAAGTACCAACTCACTTATTCCATTACAGGAATAAATAAATAACATTTTAATATATATATATATATATATATAAATTATGATTAATCACATCTAACATAAAAGTTTTTGTTTATATAAAATATGTGCGCATATATATAAAATAAATATATATATATATATATATATATTATTGTAAAATCTCAATATTATTCTCAAGATTACTGTTTTTACTGTATTTTTTATCAAATAAATGCAGCCTGGGCCTGAGTTCTTTTTAAAACTTTTTTTTTTTAAATCCTTTTGAAGTTCAGTGTATTGTATCATACTTAAATACTACTCTTACTACCTCTGCAGTATGTAGTGTGCATTTTCTCGTATGACCTACTGAATTTCCTAAAATGTGCAGTATACATTTACATAAAAAAGCAGCTAAGCTAGTAATACATTCTGAATTCTCTCTTTTGCTTTTCCGTGGATAATCTCAGCCCCTACTGTGATCGTCGATGTAAAGGAGTCGGATGCTTTAATGCAGGAGGAGATTTTTGGCCCCATTCTCCCCATTCTGACCATCAAGTCTCTTGATGAAGGAATCAATTTCATGAACGAGAGGGAAAAGCCCCTGGCACTTTACGCCTTCTCTGATGAGTCTCAAGTAAGGAAGGAAAGAACAAAAGTCATTAACTAGATTAACACAGTAAAGTGTGAAGTGAGCTATGAATTGATGCAAATCTCTATTTTTGTTAAGGTTATTGCTACAGTTCTGGAGAGGACCAGCAGTGGAGGCTTCTGTTCCAATGATGGAATAGCTCACATGACCCTTCCTGGTTTACCCTTTGGCGGAGTGGGTAAGTCAGAATGCATTTCTTTAATCTAATAACAACTGCAATGCATTTCTTCAGGTGAGTGAAGGCAAAATCTGACTTTTTGTTTGTGTTTGGCCCAGGTGCCAGTGGGATGGGCAACTACCACGGTCGCTGGAGCTTTGAGACATTCAGTCACAAGCGTGGCTGCATGCTGAGGGGCTGGGGGCTGGAGCGCGTCAATGTGCTGCGCTACCCCCCCTATACTGAAAGCAATCTCAGCTGGCTGCGCTGGGCCACCACTGCCAAGAAGAAGGGGTGGGCTTCATGCTCTGTTATGTGAGGGCTGTTATGTGTCTGATGCTGACAGATTGCAACCAGGGAACCACAAATATATGCCTTGGTTTCACCAATGTTTGGTTACAGTGAGTCTGGTCACCGTGCGCTTGGCCTGCATCACAAACCTTGTCTTTCGGTTTTTAATTGTGATGACATTCAAAACAACACCAGAGGTCAGCATTGAGATAAGTTGCTTCTTCGGGATGCTTTTGTGGTGAGAAAGAGGCCATTTACTTGATAATTCATTTATTTTAACTACCATTGTTCTAATTGTTTGGAAACTTAATGAGGTCATTTAGTATCATATACTGCTACATATTTTGCTATAACGTTTAGGGGGTTCTATTGGTGAATATATAGGAGCGTTTATAGTTTGAGTTTTATACTTGATGTGCCATTTTCATCTGTAAGGTTGAGTACAAAAATAAAGTCTGACAAACATGTTTACCCTCAGGAAACATGATGGGGATTTATACTTGTGTGATTGCATTTGTTCATGTTTCTTGGTTTTGTTTTATTTCTTTTTAATGTGGTTTATTTTGCAACCATGAATTTATTAGAAAATTACATCACACACATCATGTTTCACTGACATGGAGTACGTTAAAAAAAGTTTGGGGTCTGTAAGAATTTTTTCGTTTTTTAATTTAAGTCTCTTATTCTTACCAAGGTTGTAATTCATTTGATAAAAAAATACAGTAAATTACTGTTTTCTATTTTCAATTGATTCCTGTGATTTTTCAGCATTATTACTCCAGTCTACAGTGTCACATGATCCTTCAGAAATCATTCTGATATGATGATTTGCTGCTCAAGAAACATTTCTCATGATCAATGTGTGTACTTTCTGTAGAAACATTGACACGTTTTTTTAGGATTCTTTGATGAATAGTATGTTCAAAAGAACAGCATTTATTTGAAATTGAAGTAGTTTGAAACAATGTAAAATTCTTTACTGTCACTTAATTTTTAATGCATACTTGTGTGTGTGTGTATGTATATGTATATATATATATATATATATACACACACCCTAACCCCAAGTTTTGAATGAGTGTCCCTCTTAATATTCAGCAATATTATTGATCTGACTGCACTGACGCTGTTGTATGAGAACGGAATTGAGCTGGATGATGACAACACTATTTTCTTCAGAACTGCTTTAAAGATTGAATAAACTAAATTAATTATTAATGATCTTCACAACAGAACTGAATCTGAAGAATGACACTACTTTCTTTAGAGATGTTTTACAGCAGAAGTGAACTGTTTGCATCTATGAATCATTTTCCTGTAATCGCTGTAAAGGAGCTTTGAAACTATATCTGTATTGTATAACGTGCTATATAAATAAAGGTGACTTGACTCTGGTAAACTATTCTGATTTCATGAACCTTAAAATAGCTGTTTGTACTTTTTCAAGTTTAGTAATATTACAAAGTTAAAAGACTGAAAAACCATCCTAATTTCCCCAAAAAAATTATTTGAATAAAATTTACAAACACTCTTGTTTCAAATCATTTTGACAGGGATTATATTAAACTGAGGGGGCACATTTACAATCCAAAGTATTTTATTGTGTGACGTGGTAATACTCTGACCAAATAATATACAGACATCAAGCCATTTACTGTAATCGTGTGTTCTCATCTAGTTTGTTTGCAACAAACCTCATTTTTGCAAAGATATCTGTATTTGCAGCATACAAATACGAGGTCAGACCGAGTGTCATTACACTTGTATCTGTAATGTCCAGATTCCAGTACTGTGTCTCAGGACTACACTTAGTGAGACTTAATAAAACGAAAGATACAAAAGGCAGGTCACAGGGTTCAGATATGATGTGTGAGCTGGTGACTGTCCCCTCAAACATCTGCCAGAAGAAACGCTGAACCAGCGATGCAGTAGTTGACTCGCTCCTGCTGGGAGTCTATTTCAGGGTTCAGGTTTGTATGAGGAGGGAGGGTTGCTGCCGGACTGGCCCGGCTCAGAGGCTTGAGGCTGAGGGGAGGTGGAGGCGCTTGCAGGGCTAGTGGGTTCTTTTTTAACAAGTTCTGGCTCGTCTTGCCCAGCCTGTGGTGGATGAACCAGGACCTTGTCAATAATCCCGAAATCCTGTGCTTCCATTGGGCTCATGTACCGGTCTCTCTCCATCACGCTCTCTAAGCGAGGACAACAAAACTTGACGATGTCAGGAAGTAACACAATATATGCTAAATTACCCAATATAAAATAAAGTTATTATTATAATATTAAATGAAAGGTTTGTAACAGCAACATTACCTATAATCTCCAATTTCTGCCCTGTGTGTTTGGAATAGATGTAGTTGATCTGTCTTTTCAGTTTGAGAATCTCCTCTGCCTGGATGGCAATATCAGTTGCTTGCCCCTGAAATTATAAATGGTGGCGTTAAAGTTTTCGGCAAAGTTATGAAAGCAGCCCCCTCTTTTTTCTTCTTTTATCCCCCATTCTTACCCTTGCCCCTCCAGAGGGTTGGTGCACCATGATTCGGGCATTGGGTAGGGAATGTCTCATGCCTGCGGTTCCTGCGGCCAGAAGGAGACTGCCCATACTGGCAGCCTGGCCCACACACCAGGTAGAGATGGGATTTAAGATGTACTGCATGGTGTCATAGATCGCAAGTCCAGCCGTAACCACACCACCTGCAAGACGGAGACAAAACATGGTGCTTCAAACACACAAAAAAATGATTCACTTTTGTTATATTACTTATTCTGTCTATTTCAGATGAATGAATGAATGTGAATGAATGAAAATTGAGATACACATTTTTCACAAGCGTTGTCTACATACAGCACATAAATAAAGTAGTGCATAAATAAAATTTAATTTTTGATCCACAATTTGCCATATCATTTACAGTACTATAATGTTGTGACTGAATTCCCAAACAGGAATCAAGCAATCTAATCAGACATTTTTAAACTGGACAGATTTAGACCATGCCAATAAATAAACTTGATAATAAGAATAGGAAGCTGCTTCATTTTTTTTTTCTGTCAATGCACTTATGAGTCTCTCACCAGGACTGTTTATGTACATGTGAATAGGCTTATTGTTGCTCTCTGACTGAAGAAAGAGCAGTTGAGCGATGACCAGAGAAGCTACAGTGTCATCGATCTAGATAAAGAAAAGAACAGAAAACAGGTAGGAAACAACTGGAAAATGCTTTTTGGAAATCATTTTAGATCATTGTGTGTTTTTCCTTGCATTTAAACGTACTGGACCCATAACACATATGATCCTCTCTCTAAGCAGCCTTGAGTAGATGTCATAGGCTCGCTCTCCTCGTCCCTGAAACAGACGAAAGACTAGCTGTCAAGTTCCTGCAACACTGAAAGCTGCATCTTTAATAAGTTAACCGTTCAATTTACAGATAATGTCTCTAAAGGTAACGTCTTGATACTATAAGATCATCATAAGGCAGGCAATTAACGTGCTTCTAATGTGCTCTTACCGTCTGCTCCACAACTATAGGTATAAGTGGACTTCTCCATGGCGCACTCAGATGAATGGACCGGTTGACTTTGAGTGCAGAAACACCACATTGTAAGACCCTCTAGAAAAACAACAGTTATTGTGGTGATGATCAGTGGCCGACAAGATAGTCAACATCATGTATCCAAGGTCTTTGGACATTTTAGTGTCGAGCTTGACATCACTGTGACGCTCAACAGAGCACAAATCAGCTTAATGACATTACTTTACGTGTCAATTAAAAAACGCAAATTTTGTGAAAACGAGCGTATCATTTAAGTCGTAAACTTACAGACACCAAGAAGTAACGTTAGTTTTACATAAAGCAATCCTGCTGGCAAAATAGTATTTTTACAATAGCGTGTTTATCATAAATGTAATTGCTACTATAGTAAGGTAAGAGTTGTTTCACATACTGAGACACATTTTTTAAACGAATTCTTAATTTACAGAAGGCGGTTTAATACTCACACGTAACAACATGTTTTTGTTGAGCAACCCTCACACGACCCCTATTGACCCGGATGTGATATATTCAGCAGCTTGATAGTGAAGCCAGAGACTCTAGCATTGAAGAGAGATATGGTGAAGTCGAGAAAGTGTAACTATAAAGTCTGCTGATGCCTTGCCTATATTTGTTTTGTAATTGTGTATACACACACGTTTTTGTTTTTTGTTGTTGGATGGATATGGAAAATTTCATCGTAAGTAAAACAGAGAGCGAATATAATGCATGTATTAGCCAAGGCTATATATGACAGTAGCATAATATGCAAAATAATATAAAATTTGGCACATTTATATATAATTGTGAATATAAGGCATAATAAAGAGTGCGAAGGAGGCATGAAACTTTTTCCTGAGGAAATAGTTTTTTTAAAAATATATCATGTTGTATATGTTTTAATCTTAGTTTGTCTCTGCTACCATGACTAAGTTACATCTCTTGTTTTAATCTCAATGGGACTGGTAAATAAATATATGCCAATAAAATAAAATAAACTGTTCCGTTGCTTCCATTCAAACAGAACAGGAAATATATGTAGCTGACTTTGGAAGCTCCTCTTGGAAAAGGGCTCTGGTGAAGCGGATCCACATGGTGAAATCAGACGCGACCGCAAGATGGCGCAATTCACTGTAGAGAGACTTTAAAGTTACTTTACACAAAGGAAAGATTATGAATAAAGTGATAAATTAATCGTCTTATTAGCATTAATATTCAGTTATTAGTATTAATAATTAATTTACCCACTTA
This sequence comes from Semotilus atromaculatus, assembly GCA_031834385.1. Lineage (NCBI taxonomy): Eukaryota > Metazoa > Chordata > Actinopteri > Cypriniformes > Leuciscidae > Semotilus > Semotilus atromaculatus. Next base: position 20,535,667 of record JAULUF010000005.1, on the reverse strand, counting down.
ACCCACGTTTGCATTCGTTTGTCTTAGCCAGTGAAACCTAAAATTACAAGCTAATTGTGTGAACAGCTAACGTCCTGACGAGGAAAAAAAATGGTGTAAGTAGAAAAAGTGGGTAGAAAATAGGAACTATGTGAGCTCATAAAACAACAGTCAACAGGGTTTATTCGGGTTAATTATTTAACCTATTTCTAATATTGTCCTCATGCGCAGTCGCTGCATAAAACGCCGCGTCGGTTTCGACGATAGAGGCGCAGTTGAGCCAGTTGTTGCCAAAGTCAGTCTCGTCTTGACATTTGTTGCAAACTTTCCCCGATCTGTCAGGAGAGATGTCGAATAACAGCGCAAGCGGTGTGATGAGCCTGCAGAAAACCGTCAAGCAGCTGCGATTCGAAGCCGGGATCCGCAGAATTAAGGTGAGTGAGAATTAAAAAAAAAAAAAACGCAAAAGATTGGGAATCTTTGCTAACAGGGTGTGACTTGACAGACCTGTCGATCCTGTCAGAACATCCTGCTACTTTGTGTACGTTAGTTATCGTTGTTTTTAAACATTTTTTTTTATCCTTGTGAGAGCTTTTACAACATCTCTAATAAATGAAGCATAATACCAAAAAGTATTTGATAATACACTATGTTTTAGCTGTTTGCGAGCTTCTACCGTAACCGTAATGGCTGGTTGTGCAATTACCTTCGTTTTCTCACTTGCTTTTAATCGGACTTAATCAAACGTTGTCACCTGACAGTAATATTTCTAAACGTTTGTAAAGTGTATAATAATCACAGTTCAACTTAAAAGGCTCCAACCTTTTTCTCGTGCACAGTCGTGTTTGATTTTACACTCTCTCCACTCACTTCTGGCAGTAGCGCGCGCACGACACAGCTGTGTGTTGTGTGCGGTTGTGTGTCGCGCGCAGCGCACAGTGGAGCTCTTTGTTGATTGTGAGTGTGTGACACAATCTCACATTTGTTGGCCGGAATAGTCCAAATCTATATTAGTTGCCACTGGCCCCAAAGCACACTATTCTAAAAACAACACAAGGCTTTGTGTTATTATTACATTTATCATGAATCAAATAAACTCTGTAACTCCTGACCGCGTGATTTAGGAAAATGTGATGGCCAATAAAGCCTTCATTGCTCCACAAAACACTTTTATCTGTAGATATGCATTCATCAAGTACCAGGCCAGCCAAACGTTTGAATGCCTTCACCTTCAGTGGTTTTTCTTTGTTTTATTATTTTTTATTGTATATTAACACTGAAGGCAAGGCAAGTTTATATAGCACATTTCATACACCATGGTAATTCATGAAGACATCCGAACTTTGAAAGAACACATATGGAATTAGTAAACAAAAAAAGTGTTAACCCAGACTATGTTTTATATTTTAGATTGTCCAAAGTAAAAAGTAGCTTCATTTAGTTTTTCAGAGATTCACAAGGTAGTTTGGATGTTTTTGGTATTAATGTTGAAAATAATAAAAATTAAGAAGGTCTGTCTGTCTATATTTTATTTAAGCTCTCCTTCCTCCTAGGTTTCTCAAGCTGCGACAGATCTGAAGGCTTTCTGCTTGCAAAATGCCCAGAAGGACCCTCTCCTCATGGGGGTACCATCCAGCGACAACCCCTTCCGACCCCCCAAATCATGTGCACTCTTCTGAGGTACCAACAATAAGCTCAGTGTTACTTTTTTCTTTTCTGTACATTTCCTGTTTAACCGGAATGTGAGCAGGAATATGAACCTCTATCTCTCTCTTCCCTCTAAAGGAGTCATGAAGAATCTGGAGAAACTGAACATTCCTCTTTCACACAAACGTTTTTCACTACACTACCCTCAGTTCCCCTTTACCCTAGAGCAGAGCTGGATCAGCACTATTACACTAAATTGTTTAATTTGTAAGCTGCATTGTGACTTGAAGTCTTGCACATTCAATAATGTGATTTATGAAGACAACCTCTGAAAGGTGGTTTAAAAGTGTTAATTTGTATATTGTTAATTAAGGACATACTAGTGCAAAACAGACATTAGTAGGTGGTTTCAGGAGGAAATTAAAGTGCTCAGTTGGTCAAACAGTCCATTGGAGAAGTGATGGCATGTATGTAAAAATATGCAATAAATTTCTTATTTTGTAGCCAAGTCAATTTGAATACCAGCCATAAACAAACAAAAAAGAAAAGAAAAATTATTACTTTTTTAATGTGTTCGGTCTATGATGAAACACTGAATCTCTTTGTGTATTGATACGATTAGGCTTATGGGAAGTTATTGCCAAGAAACTTGTGTATTTAAGGTATTGTATTAATCATTGAAGGAGAGAGATGTCTTAAATCTCAGGTTCTTTTTTATAAAGATCGATGCTGTTTCTGATAAATATATATATATATATATATTCACTTTTCTTAATAATTTTTGAATGAGGTACTACTTTTTGGTCAAATGTATTTCCTGGTGGGTAATGGCTTCTGCATCTTTTTGAAGTCTCATAAATGTTAAACAGTGTTTACACAAGAGACTCAAGTGGAGAATTATATATTTTTTTCTCTCTCTATTTTTTTACTGATATTTGCTCATGAAAGAGTGCTGTCTTTCTGTTGCACCTTTAGTCTATGAATTGAACACCACTGACTGTGAGCAGCATATCAGCTGGCCTGTTTTTGCATATAGGCCTACTTCCTGCCCTTGCATGCAAATTTATCTGTACTGTCTTTATCAGTCAACCACTGGACATTCATGTAAATGTCATTTGTACATGGGTTTTTCTGCTGCCCTGTGTTGTTAACTTTTTCAGTCTGTTTACCTTGTGTATGTCTTGCCTTTTAAGTGTGATGCAAAAATGGGCAACATCCGATTTGTGTGCACTAAGACATACGACATATACTAAGGTGTAGGCCTATATGTAGTTTTTCTACTAAAATGAATCCTTTTTATTGCCTGTGTGTGAAGGGGTTGTAATCTCACATTAAAATGATCTTCTTGGCGGGTTTTGCTATTACCTCTGAAAGCAAGTATTCTTATTTCTATGTGAAGGCTCTGGGTCGGATTTACCGCAAAATCAAGTGACGTGACTGAGACCTGCATGCGCGCTCCCGAGCCTCTCGCCTCGTCTACTGACTTTGCACTCAACAGTGACGACACTGCAACTTATGACATGGAGTCTGCTAACACTAAGAAACGACCTGCTCCCAGCACAACACAGACTCCAACACAAACTCCACATAATGATAAAAAAAACAAAAAAAAGTTTTAACTCGCTAGTGAACGTATTGGTTGCAATCTGAAACATCACCGCTAGAGGCCGCTGAAAACTACATATGGCCCCTTTAACTAATATAAATTTTTTTATAAAACTGAATCAAGATGTTGTTAAAAAAAATTAAACAAAAATGAGTCTGACCTGTTTGACCAAGATCGCATTTTAATTTTCTATGGTTTTAAAAGGAACTACATCAGGGTTATTGATAACTAATAACAAAACAATAAAAAATATTGGTTAATTGAAATGAAGCTGACAAAATATAAATATTAGACTAAATGAGACGAATATTAGAAATGCTGCCTTGAATTTGAAGCACTCAAATAAGTAACTGGACTTGAATAAAAAAAATAAACCTATATAGAAATATTTAAACAAATAAGTCAAAAGCACATAAAGTTACTAAACAAAACAGTAAATTATAGTAACATTTAAAATGAAAAGAGAAAATATAAAAACAACAGATAATTTGAAACATTAATAAAACCTATAACAGTATATCTCCAATTCAGTATACATACAACAAACTTTATATTACGAAGAGATGGGTTTTTACATATATGTAATCCACCTGATTTATAGCATTTTATTCCTAAAAACATGATTTTTTTTTTCTGGCTTTTGACAAATCTTGATTTTTTGGTGTGAGATTTCCAAAATCCCCTCTGTAAAAACATGTATCACTAATATGTTAACAAAATGAAACAAGAATTGTTATCTTGCTTTTATTCACTGTTCAGATTTATGTGGAAAGGTATGCAAATTACATCTTATTTGCATATTGAAACAAACACAACTGTCTTATTATGTACTGATCAACCTTTTTTGTTTGTTTGTTTGTTACCATATTCACCTGTGGTGTCCTACTTTAAAAGAGATATCATCGTTTTCACATACTGTACAATAAAGCAGGTTTCCAAGCCACACATTTCCTGTATCATGTTTATTAGTAATAATACTCCTGCTTTTGTTTTTCTTAGTAACCCATATCATGTCTTAAGTTGAACTACAGCTGGGGGGAAAAAGAGATGTGGCCATGTGGAGGCAGTAGTAAGTCTAGTAAGGCCTAGTACCCTGACCATTGACTCCTCCAGGGGAGATCTGAGCCGCTGCGAGCTGCCTGCATGACTCTCCCCAGATCGAAGATGGCGGTGTCCGTGTTCCCAGGCGTGCGCCTCCTCTCCATCGGAGACGCCAATGGAGACATACAGCGACATTCAGAGCAGCAGCCTCTGCGACTAGAGATTAAAACCAACCAGGACGCGGCTCTCATAAGCCTCTCGAACAGTGAGTAGATGCTGGCTTTAAACTCTGTGCATCCGGCCTCAGCTGAGCGGTGTATCCTAGCTTAGCTTAATGAGAGTGATGTGCGTGCGGCATGTGCGTGTGTTGCAACCCTTGATCACAGGGACAGACTGCTTTTGGGTTGTTGTGACCTCAGATGCGGCTCTCGTGTCCGTGTATGCTCTCTAAGACATGTAACGTTGCTGGAGCCAGGGCTTCGGTTGGAACATGCATGCCACAAACCACGTTGATCGTAGCATGTTAGCATCCGTAAACACTTCGTATTGTGTTAAGCTGCTTATAGTTAGCAGCTATCCAGCTAATACGCACGAGATTCAGGATTTCAGCACTGAGTGCGTTTCTACAGTATAAAATATAAATGCATGTCCTGTGTATGAGTTTTTTTCCCAGATGTACCGTATGTCTTGTGCATTCCGGCTTTCTTCCAGACTGGTAGTAGCCTACGGAAATATTTGGATAATGTGGATTGGCGCCTACAAAGTTAGCCGCAGTCTTTGAGTTAAACCTTAAGTCGTAGTAGCACGCTTCAGAAACCTCTTTGGTTATGATTTGCGTTGGTTTTATTTATGTAAACATTTGATGTGTTTATTGAAAGTGTTTTAACCTGGTTGGATGCTGGGTGAATGGATGCTGTGAGTTTACTTGATTGATTGCGCAGTTCTGCGCCACCGCTCTACTTTTACTATACTGTACCATGAAACAGTCCGGTTTCTCTTTCTCAAAGTGCAGAAACATTGCGAAAGTAATGTAAAATTACGCGGAGGTTTTTTACGGTAGCACCGTTTGGTCATTCATCTTTGTTCTGCGGGGAACAATAGCGGGTCCCCCGCCTCCTTTTCTCCAGTGTCCCGCCTGTTCATTCATTTTTCAGGGCTTTTGTTTGGAGCCTCATGCTGCCGATGTCCCGTGGATGAGATGAATGTCTTACTTAAACAGATGCGTGACCCACAACCCATATATTTAAAAGTTTTAATTCCTCGAGCTCCAAATGCATGCCACTATCTCCAAATTCAACCCTCAGCATTTTTTTCAAAGCCCAAGTAAGTTTATAAAGAGAAATTCATATGAGGGATATTTTGCGGGTTTTATGCATACACGTGAGATTTTAATTAATTGTTGCGTAAAGAGATGGTAATGTGCTGAAGGTTTTCTTTTTGCAGTTCACAAAGAAATTAACATGTTAAACATGTTTAAACAATTAAAAAAAAAAGTATTTACACTGGTATGAGAATGAGATGAATAATTATTAAATACGAGTCATTTATGCATGGAGCGGGTCGCCCCCTTAGCTGCCGCGTTGACGTCACATGACCGATCTAATTGTTGTGAATGTGCAATTGACTGGGTTAATAATTATTATGATAATAATAATGTATTTGTGCTGTACTTTTAGCCAGTGCAAGGTGCTTTACAAAGCTTAAAAAACGAATTGGTTGAAATCAATGCATCGTTCCAAACCGAATAAGTGGGTTGGTAAAATAAAAGGGTCAAATAAATTCATACTATTGTACTGTACTTTTAGCCAATAAAACAGGTTGAGTAAGTCACACTCCTGTGACTTAATTCATGATTTCATTATAGCACTTACTTTGTTTATTTCACTTTCACTGTGGTATAGACCAACGCTACTTTTGCGTCATCGAAGGGTAACGCCCCTTTTTGGGGGAAAACAAACGGATCCCCCTGAGAACAGAACTCGCTCTAGATCTGCAATTTAAGTTTCGTGATAGCAAAAATGGCACAAACACACTCTTTTTGCCGGCCGAAGACCGTGAGAAGAAGCTACTGGACACAGGGTTACAGAGGTGTCCCTTTGAAATGGTCGAAAACTGGATTAATGACCCCACGCAGTGGCCAAATATGGACTATTCAGACATCTACCACTATCTATGTAGCCTATTTTATTTTTGTTATTAACACTCACAGTATGACAAACTAGACGATGAGGCCATGTCACTATCATATTTAACTTGATTTAAGCTATTGACAGTTTTGTTGTCGACTATGCTATAACTTACTAGTTAGAAAGACGAAGCTGCTAGCAGCTACGTGATTAGCTCTCACTATAGGCACTTTTACAACTTTCAAAGTCCTAGCACTTTCTAGACACAAGCAGAAACCAGCCAAGTCCACTTTAGATCTAGCCTGCCACTATTTCAACAGTAAAATCAGTTAACAGCCAAGGTAGCGTGCCTAGTGAGAGCTAATCACGTAACGTTAGCTGCTAGCAGCATCGTCTTTCTAAATAGTATAGCTAATCGACAACAAAACTGTCAATTTAAATCAAGTTAAATATGATGATTAAAGTGACATGGCCTCATCGTTTAGTTTGTCATATTGAGAGTGTGTTAATGACAAAAAAAATAGGCTACTTACTTGGTGATTCCACGAGATAGTGGTAGTCTGAATAGTCCATATTTGGCCACTGTGTTGGGTCATTAATCCAGTTTTCGACCATTTCAAAGGGACACCTCTGTAACCCCGTGTCCAGTAACGTTAGCTTCTTTAAATACAGCTCACGGTCCTCGGCCGGTGTCGTGCAGAAAAGTGATGGTCTGCCGAAAACTGATTGCGCCCAGTCTCTTTACATCTACAGCTGGATCAAACAGACATAACGTGCAAATAACCATCAGTTTATGTCCGTGGTAATAGCAAAGCTATGTCTGTGTGATACTTTAACGTTTCTTTTAACATAACTTATTTGTGGCCAAATAAGTGTTTGCAGTTGATAGCTTATCAGGCATGACATTTCCATGATTATAGGAAATAATAGAAGCCCGTTGTTGCCGATGGAATAGGCTACGTGACGTGTTTGTATTTGGAAAACGGACTGTAGCTTATAACATGACTTACTGCTATATAAAAAAATAAAATACATGATCTCTTTTGACTGCATTATTTTTCCTGCTGTATACCAACCAATCCAGCCCTTTTTACCTGTTAAAATAGGCCTACCTTTAAATGTCGAAAACAACCAATAAAATGCAGTATTCTAACAAAATGATTGAAGTCTCTACTTATTTCAATAAACAATGCAATCAATTTTCGGAACACCATCACTTTTGAGTGTGTATGTTTGTGCCATTTTTGCTATCACGAAACTTAAATTGCAGATCTAGAGCAAAGAACGTATATTGACAAGAAGTGAAAGCCAATAGAACGTTCCATTGCAACACCAGCGCCCAGCAGCAGCGCTACGTGTCCGCCATTTTGGGGTGAAAGCGACTCGGCAGTCATATATTATACCTATATTTAGTCCAGTGCAGAGGTCATTTTTAGGTTGAAATAATTAGGTGATTATTTTAACTCACAACAGTTAACGTTATAGCAGTTAAAAAGAAGTTGCCACATAACATGAGACAGGGAAGTTCAAGGATTTAATTAAAGGTGCCATATGTAAAAATTGAGGTAACAATATCCCAAAAATGAGCTACACGTATCAAAAGAATGAGAAGAAATAAATGCAATGATGTAATTAAAAAAATGACAAGTTATAGTCCTGCCGAGATATAAACCTGAATTAGCATGCTAAATTACTAGCCCCGGCCCGGCCGGTGTCATAATACCAGTTTCGGCCATGGGAGGCGGTATGCGGGCAACATACATAACCACCAGCCAAACTGCAACACACGAATAACTCGCACGGCTTGTGGGTGGACTTGAACCTGATGTCAATCGCGTCTATATGAGACCGGCCTTTATAATTTAGTGTTGAGATGTTGTTCATTGAGTCTCAAAAAATCTCCAAATGATCTGCGGTCTTACTATCGTGTCAGTTGATTTGATTAATATGCGCGAGGGAGAGAGAGAGAGCAGGAGGACTGCGCTCGTGTTGTTTGAAGACGTGAGAGTGCGCGCGCGCGGCCGGGACGCTCTCTCTTCCTCTCTGCTCGTTATAAGCCCTGTCAAGCGCAGCAGTCATTATATTCTACATCACTCACCGTTCAAAATAGGCTTTGGCGGGACAAAGCGGACGATTTGACGGTTTTAGAAGATTAACAACCCGAAACTAAAAAACAGACTAGAGTAGGCCAACTTTCTGGAGGTATACTGCCCCCATCTGGTATGGAATATGTGGAAAATTTAATTTATTTTTTGGCAGACATTCCACATGGCACCTTTAATTATATTACTCTCCACATGACAGGTAAGAATAAAGTGATATCAGTTCATAAAGTTATAATAACGTTAGACCGTTTCCCAGGAGGTACACATAACGTTACAAAAATAAGTTATCAATGAAATAAATGAATTCAGCAAATAAATGTAATTAAACTAAAATGTAAGTTGGACAATAAATATATAACAGCAATAGAATAGCTTTACAGTAAACTTTTTTTTTTTTTTTTGCAGTACTATATTAATGACCGTTAAAGCAAGACTATGTATACAAAAAAACACAGCCACTGTCCAAAGTGGCAATTAAAGTTATAGGATGACGGACACAGCAATGCATCATGTTCTATAAGATCATCATGTTTGTAGCATGATCCAAGGGATTAAAACGTCAAAATATATTTCAGGCCTAGTGGAGTTGGTAACTAATAATAGTAGTAAATGTGTAAAGTTGCATACAATGGAAATACTCACTAATGCAAGACAAAACTACCTCAAAAAACTGTTATCTGTGCTGTTGTCCAGTAACTCCAGTTGGAATTTTCACCCCAAAATGGCGGCCGCGCCACCTAGTGGCTGTTACCAAAAAAGCATCGGAGTTTCGCCTCTTGTTCTTCTATACTCTTTGTCTAGAGCGAGTTCTGTTCTCGGGGGAATCCGTTTGTTTTCCCCCAAAAAGGGGCGTTACCCTTCGATGACGCAAAAGTAGCGTTGGTCGACCTTATGTAGCCCCGCCCCTTTTCAGCGCTACGTACACTCGTTGTCTTTTGATTTTGACTTTTTTTGACCGGTCTGTATTTTCACAGCGTTCTTGCGTAGTTATGAATGAACGGCTCGTTTAAAAAAATTCCCATTCGACATTTGATAAGACATCTGCTACAATGCTTATGATAAACATTACAATGCTCATGATAACTTTCGTTAACTCTACAATAAGTAAATCCACTTCACCAGCTAATTACTCCTCATCAGCGATGTATTGAAATACAGAGTGACCGCAAAAACGGAAGTTCAAAAACAATATTCTAAAGATTCTAAAGACCTTCGTTTCTCTGGTGCATAAGGTAAACGAAATCTATACCTGTTGTCTCTTTAGCTTGTTGTAAACAGTCTTTTAGGATGTTCGTTTTCAGTAGATGCCAAGAACCACACCTGTTCTAATGCTAAGACTTCAGTTCCCTGCCCCTGTTTCAGAGGTATTTTCTTAAATTACTGTAGAGAGAGAGAGAGAGACTGTACTTGTTTTCAACTCAATTAAATAAATGAATACTAGCCTAATCTGTCTATGGACAGCCTGACCTAATCTTACAGCTGGGGAAATAAATGACAAAATACCTCATCCTGGCATTAACGATTACTGTTGCAGTGATTAGAAGGCCAGGATGTCTTTGAACAGGACTAATTTGGTTTGCTTGGCTTCATTCTTGTTTAGGTTGTAGTAGTAACCTTAAGGAGCTAGATCAAATAAAGCTGAAATGTTTGTTGTTGTTTTTATTGTTAAATTGAACTTTCTACTGACCCATCTTAAAGTGATGGTTCATCCAAAAAGCAAACATTCTGTCATGTACTCTCCTTCATGTTGTTGTTAACCTGTATTACTTTTTTTCTTTCTTATTTTCTGTGTAACACGATTGTTTATGAAGAATATCTATCTAGTCAAAGGGGTTCCTGTGTTTTGTTTGGATCAAATTTAGCTAAAAACTGTTGAAACACTCATTTGTCAAATCATATATTCTGTTTTTCTTCTATGAATATCAAACATTGATAATTTTTTGGGCAGGACTTTCTGTTTGTTTTAAATTGATTAATATAAATTGATTATCATACATGAATATTAATATCCGTGTAATTGCTTTTCTCCACAGACGAGGAGACATGTGTCTTTAAGTGTTCAGTATCAAGGGAGACAGAATGCAGTCGGGTTGGGAAGCAGTCCTTCATCATTACTCTGGGCTGTAACAGTGTCCTCCTGCAGTTTGCATCTCCAGCAGGTAAAGTTCACCTCCTTTTACAAGCGCTGCAGTCACTCATAGTGTACAGACTCATTTAAATGATTATAGGCAAACCTGAAGAAAGAGATGGTGCTATGAAGCATGAAATCTCCTAATGTGTCCGCTGTTGTTGTTTGCCAGATTTCTCGTCATTCTATAACCTCCTGAAGAATTGCCGTGGACACAGGGGCGAACGTTCAGTCTTCAGTGAGAGGACGGAGGAGTCCTCAGCTGTACAGTATTTTCAGGTTTGTTTTGCACAAATTGACATGCAAAGGAGACATTTGATTAACCTGTTCTTACTCATCTTAAAACCTTAGGACATAATTTTAAATGAGTTATAACATGAATCCAGACTACCATTTTAATCTCTAATGTTCTTTTTTATTCTAATGGTCGAGCATCAACAGAAGTGACACGTTCTGAATGTCTTTCATTTTTATTCTCTCAGTTTTATGGCTACCTCTCTCAGCAACAAAACATGATGCAGGATTACGTGCGAACTGGAACATATCAACGAGCCATCCTCCAGAATCATACAGACTTCAAGGATAAAGTACTGTTATATCTCTCTTTGTACTGGTTAAAAGAATTATAATGTTTTCTTGGGTGCAGTTATAATGTTACTATATAGATAGAGCTAATAGGACTTGATGTTTCAATCCTTGTGGAAAGTTGGCGTACCTAATGTCAGCAGTTAGATTTCAGTGGTACAAGGGAGGGTAGGAATATCATTGGAATCATCAGATGGGCACCCTCCTAATATGATTTTTAGACCAAATATTGTCACGGCTGACTGTACATTAATCATTACATATTAGAAATCACTGATCACAGACCAGGCATTAGAATTTAACACAGTTTGTTACTTGTTGTTGCATTTCTGTTGGGTTCATATCTTACAGTAAAAGTCTGTTTGCAAAGCCAGTACTGAAATTGCGACTGATTTACTAAAGAATTCACAGTGAAATGTTCCAAACAAACATATAGACATTATTCACAGTAGCGCCATCTTTGATTTTTAACAGGAATGAAAGCGAGGCTGTGAGGGATAGACCTCCATCTCTTCAGTGGGTTGTACTGCTGTTAAATGTGTTTGTGGATTGTTCTGCTGACGAAACCATGCACAAATATGTTTCTGAGAAATTCCAGTAGACCAAATAATCCAGACAATATGATCTGTTCAAAATTATAAGTGATCTAGGAGCTTTATACAGCTTTTTACAGCGGATCCCATTGAAAACACAGTAAGTCTATCCCTCACAGCCTCACTTTCATACCTGTCATGGCGCTGGTCTGAATAAGGTCTATAGGCTTACTGTGGCTCACATTAATGGGGTCGCTTGCAAGTCGCAGCAGCGCGAATTACACGACCAGCAACATATTTCTGCTTCAAATATTTTGCGTAGTTAACAGTGAGTGGTGGTTTCAGACATTATTTTATTAAAGGGATATTCACTTTGAAATAAATTTTTGGTATGTTTTAGCTTACCTCATGGGAATCCAAGATGTAGGTGTCTTTGTTTCCGCAGTAGTTAAAATTTTGATATTTTTAGGTCAAACCGTTCTTGTCTGTCAGTCATATAATGCAGGTCTATGGTCACCACCTCAAAGAGCATGCACAGAGAAGTCCAAATTAAACATGATTTAATGACTCTTAAATGTAAGTACACATTGATGGGCCTAAGACACGAAACGAGCGGTTTGTGTGAGAAAACTAACAGAATTTATATAGTTTTTACCTCTTGTAACCACAGCCACGTCCAAGTGATCTGAGGGCGCGGGCGCTTCGGTCTGCGCAAGCGTGATCTCTCGCGCGTGTACATCACTCATTGTTTACACATATATATGGTTTACAAAGAACAGAGATTGTAGGTAAGACGGCTAATTAAAATGGTACTAATTTGCGCTTATCCGGGATGTTTAAACCGTCGTAAAAGAAAACAATTACGTATGCTCGCATGTAAAACCATTCTTACCAAATATATGGTGCCCATATAAAAAAGTAGTAGTTATAGAAATGCAAGTAACCCCCCCCAAAAAATTGGTTTTACTTACTTCACATAACATTTCATGTAATGCCAGCTTTACAAATAGAAAGGACACATACAAAGACATTGTTCACATACCTCCGTTGGATGCGAAAACATCATAGGCACAGCTGATGATGTCAGTACTATGCAATCCACTCCTTGGTTTGTAAAATCATCAGGGGAAAAATGATCGCTGCAGACCCTCCTTAATTTTAGTACGTTTATGGGTGTGTTGATATCCAGCCGAAGAGCGATCGACCATAACTACAAGAGAGAAGGCTCATAAATTGGGAATTTGTGAAAACTCACCACTCCCGGATGAGTTTGCGCGAGCATACATAATTGTTTTCTTTTACGACGGTTTTAAACATCCCGGATAAGCGCAAATTAGTACCATTTTAATTAGCCGTCTTACCTACAATCTCTGTTTCATGAGTTCACACTTACATCAATTAAACAGAGTGAAGATTATGAGTATTTGGCGTGCTGTCCGGGGGGAGGGCTCCGAGCTCTGAATTTTCTCGTCTGTGTAAACAATGAGTGATGTACACGCGTGAGAGATCACTTCCGGCGCTTGCGCAGACCGAAGCGCCCGCGCCCTCAGATCACTTGGACTGTGGCTGTGGTTACAAGAGGTAAAAACTATAAAAAAATTCTGTTCGTATTCTCACACAAACCGCTCGTTTCGTATCTTAGGACATCAATGTGTACTTACATTTACGAGTCATTAAATCATGTTTAATTTGGACTTCTCTGTGCATGCTCTTTGAGGTGGTGACCATAGACCTGCATAATAGGTCAAACGGTTTGACCTAAAAATATCAAAATTTAAACTACTGCCGAAACAAAGATACCTACATCTTGGATTCCCTTGAGGTAAGCTAAAACATACCAAAAATTAATTTCGAACTATCCCTTTAAGTGCAATTGTCAGTGCCGCACTCTCGTGCTGACTCTTATTCTGCCTGACAGAAAAAGCTCATACTGAAGGCGGAGCGGTTTGACCAATCAGATGAAAGGGGCGTTTCAGCACTGTCCACATGTGCAAATGAAATTTCGAACCCATAAACCAATTTGTAAACCACAAACGGAAAATGAAAAATCGAGCCAAAATCAAATTAAAAATGTTTTAAACTAAACAAAAAAAAATTTTATAAACAATCAGGTTTTAATTTCTTGTTATTCCATTCCAAACAGGAAAAGAAATGATCAAAAAGTACACGGACCGTGATGTTATTTTTAGTCGTGATCCTGTATCTCTCTTCTCTCCTTCTAATCTCACGAACGCACCTGTGAGCGGGGCCAAAGATGTGATGTAGAAGTAGGCATTGATTTTCGTCTGCAGAGGCGGTCTTTAGTCAAACTTTTATGTCACTATGTGACAAAATCCGAAACAAGAGCTTGGTTTCAATAAAAGCTGTTTTTGGACTAACAAGGAAATTTTGAGTTCTGAAACTTAAAGGATATTTTTATAGTATAATGACCTCGTACATGTCAAAAGAGCAAGGAAAATTAGTTTTTACTCAATTCATTACTACTTTAAAAGGACTTGGCATGGAGGTGAGTAGTTTCAGAACTGCTTTCTCTGAGCTTACCGTAGCATTTCTTGTTCTCTTAAAAAAAAAAAAAAATTGCCTATTGAACATTTTGCCTATTATGACCTTTTAGATTTAATGTTATCCAGACCTAAATATTTGAAACTGGAACAGTTGACTTATTACAATTAAGTAAAACACTTGAGTCCATTTAAAAAAGGTTATTCCTTTGTGAATGCTTCTCTGAATGCATTATTATCTGAATGCATTGGTTCTTGTTCTCATTCCTCCCCCTTGTGTCCTCCTTGTCTCAGGTGGTCCTGGATGTAGGTTGTGGCTCTGGAATTCTATCATTTTTCGCAGCTCAGGCTGGTGCCCGTAAAGTTTATGCTGTGGAGGCCAGCACCATGGCTCAACATGCAGAGGTGTGACATACATATTCCTCAATCACTAACAAACACTACTATTCAAAGGTTTAAGGTCGGTGATGTTTTTAAGAAAAGTAGTCTCTTGACAAATCTGAATTTTCAGCATCATCACTCAAGAAGCATTTCATATCAATGTTGAAACCAGTTAATAGCTGATTAATATTTTTGTGAAAACCATGATACATTTAAGGATTCTTTGATGAATAGCAAGTGATTTTTCTTTCTTTTTTTGAAAGAAAAAATATTTTGTAACATGTCTTTACTGACAGTTTTATTATTTAATTATTTTATCTATGTAATGCATCTGTGCTATTCATTTCTTTCCAAAAATTCTTACTGACCCCAAAGTTTTAAATGGTAGTGTTTATTTCACGAGTATACATTACATTGAATCATTAATAAATCATGTTTAACCATTAATAAATATGCAGATAATTGGGTTGTGTGGTATACTGGTACTAAATAAGTATGGTTGTAAAATTAAATTCATATTTATATATATATATATATATATATATATATATATATATATATTTATATAGTATTGAGTAATATAGAGTAATTTTTACTCCTCCTACAAAAGGATCGGAATGCATAACAATAAATTGATTTAGTATTAATATCAAAATGTGGTATCATGCCAAAGCCAATTTCGATATCGATACAAGTTACAACCCTAGGAGGTTATAAGATTGCCTTTGACCTTGACTTATCGAAAGTCATTCTAAGTAGTCTTGTGATAGTAGTGCTAATGATTGTGCGTCCACAGGTTCTTGTGAACAGCAACAGGTTGTCAGAGCGTGTTGTGGTGATTCCTGGGAAAGTGGAGGAAGTGTCCCTACCCGAGCAGGTGGACATTATTATCTCTGAACCCATGGGCTACATGCTGTTCAATGAGAGGATGCTGGAGAGCTATCTACATGCCAAGAAATTCCTCAAGCCTAGCGGTAAGAGAAAGGTTTTTTTCAGTAAAAAGAACCAATCAACAAAAGATTTACATGTGCTTAGGTCATAAGGGTGTGTAACGGTACGCAGAAATGACGGTTAGGTATGCTTTCGGTACAACGTGGAAAAATAACATGTTTTTTTATTATTATTATTAATAATCAGTGGTTTACTGAACAAATGGCAGTAACACACACTGCAGTGTATGGTGCTGTTGTAATTGGGTGGGTTTGAAGTGCTTACACTTTTAGATCCACTTTTAGATACTATTTCATCAATATTTGTACATTTCACACCTCTGTTCTCTATACAGGCAAAATGTTTCCAACCATTGGAGATGTTCACCTTGCTCCTTTCACAGATGAGCAGCTTTACATGGAGCAGTTTACAAAGGCCAATTTCTGGTGAGTTTAAAAAGAGTATAAGGACATTGGGTGGGGAGGGAGAAAAGACGCAAAATGTACGAGTGTGAGTAAATAAGCAGACAGTCATGTAACGGGTAGCAGATGTCAAATGATTGAGTCAGTGTAAATAAACAGAGATAGTAGCAGTTGACTAAGACATAACTGGAAGATTTCTTTTGTTTATACTTAAAAAAAAACTGAAATTTCCTGTCTTTCAGGTACCAGCCATCTTTCCATGGGGTGGATTTGTCTGCGCTGAGAGGAGCTGCGGTTGATGAATACTTCAGACAGCCTATTGTGGTGAGAAATGGGAGGGAATGACTTGCAGATTGGGTGTATGCTAGTTAATTCGTTAGTACATACTAGCTTTTTAGAGTTAGCCACGGTTTGGAAAGTTCATAAAGCAGAAAGCCATAAAAACACACTAGCTTGTGTTTGTGCCTTCATAGGAAAGAGTATACTGATAAATAGTGTGTGAAGTATGAAGGTAACTGGAGATTTGTCTCCTTGCTGGCTATAGAGGGCTTGAGGGTAAATACGGACAGGATTGAGTTACGTACTTGAGCCCAAATGAGAACAGTGAGGATGTTTCTAGGAAATGGAGAAAGGCAGCATGCTTCATGGATTAGGGAAATGTATTCAATGGTAGTTTGTAATTCTAGTTGTTGATTTTCATCTAGGATCTTCAGATGAAATTTTGAAATCCATCAAAGCTACTTTTTCCACTTTCATGCCCTTGAGAGGCCAATTTACCTTGTCGATTGTGTGCTCGGTTTTCAGTCCACTGATTTCAGTACATGATAATTGTAGTTTAAAGTCTTTGTGTATGTTTATATCCAGCAGTAGTCAGCTGTTCAGGCATTTGTTGTGTCTGTAATGGTGTTACACTGCTGGGACAGTGACCTGCTGTGGTCTGGCTCTAGGGGGTGCTGTTTTAGCATCCTCCAGAGTTCAGGCTGTGGCGGGAGAGCCCCCTCTGAGCTAGGACTGAGTCTGATTTACTTTGGTTCAGTCCTTGACAAGAGGCCTCACAGCATGTTGACCCATTTCTTCGTCCTCCGCATGCAAAAATGAGTGTTATATTGGGATGACTTGCCTTCTCTCATTTCTTCTCTCATTTCTTTCAGGATACTTTTGATATCAGGATCCTTATGGCCAAATCAGTGAAATATACGGTCAACTTTTTAGAAGCTAAAGAAGACGATCTTTACAAGTATGGGCCCACCAAATACATAATTTTATTGCATTTATGCAGCCTTTTTTATTTTAAAATATGGTATAAAAGCAGCGTGTTGGCCTGTCAAATGTTTTTAACATATTATTTTCTTGCTTTTCCCAGGATAGAAATCCCCTTCAAATTCCACATGATGCATTCAGGGCTTGTGCATGGCCTGGCTTTTTGGTTTGATGTCGCATTCATTGGATCAGCGTATGTTCCGAAACTTTCTCTTTACAGTGATTTCACACTTGAGTCACCCCTCTTTCCATTAAATATTTTATTGGACTGTCCCACTTTTAAGGCACATAGACAACATGTTTTATGTAGTAAGCTTAAAGACTTCTGAGATCTTACCAGAAAAGTTTTTAGAATTTGTATCATGTTAATGTAAAACATCTTGCATAATATTAACTGCTGTTTTTCTTTTATCTATGCATGCTATCTATTTTTATTACTCAGAGCCTCAGATGCTAGCTAGAATGATCATGTTTGTGATTTTGAAATTGAAATTTGTATGTGAGGGGGTTATTTTTTTTTTATGTTTTGAAATCCGAGTATTGTGACAGGTATGCACTTGTGCTGTCTCTCTGTGTACAGGATGACTGTGTGGCTCTCTACGGCCCCCACCGAACCCCTCACTCACTGGTACCAGGTGCGCTGTCTGCTGCAGTCACCTCTCTTTGCCAAGGCAGGGGACACAATGTCAGGCACTGCACTTTTAATCGCCAACAAGAGGTGAGCACAACCATTCTTTGTGTTAACCCTCAGGTCGTTAACGTTAGGTGGTTAACGCTCTCGTTTGTTTCCACTTCCTCTCACAGACAAAGCTATGACATTAGTATTGTTGCTCAAGTGGACCAGACAGGCTCCAAGTCCAGTAATTTACTTGATCTCAAGAACCCCTTCTTCCGGTGAGAGGACGCATTGCTTTGGAAACAGATAAGAGGATGTCTGAAATGTGCATTGCTTACGCTATGCTGTGTTCTCCAGGTACACGGGCACAACACCCACGCCACCTCCAGGGTCACACTATTCCTCCCCCTCAGAGAACATGTGGAACACTGGGGGAACCTATAGCATGAGCCAAGGCATGGCTGTGTCAGGTAGCTCTTACACACTTGACGACTTTTCACATTTACAGTAGTTGGCCACAATTCCTCCCATCCAACTGCTTTTGCATAACTGGAGTAATGTCACTGAAATTTTGCTGTCTCTGTCAGGGATGCCTACAGCTTATGATCTCAGCACTGTCATCGGCGGCAGTGGGACAACAGTGTCCCACAACAATCTCATCCCCCTTGGTACAGACACGCATGCACGTATGGATATTTACAGAAACACACTCACACATACACACACATGTGGAGTGAAATGTTCTCTGGTGTGGTTCAATTAAAGAGACCATTCACCCAAAAATGTAAATGCTGTCTCTCCAAATCCTTAACTTTAGTTTATCTTTGAAACACAAATAAAGACATTTGTAAAATTCTCTCATCATCAAATCCACGCAACCAAAATGTCCACGCTACAGAAAGACATGGTAAAAGTAATCCAGAAGCGCAGACCTCACTAGTTCTCACGCATCAAGCAAGTTTGAGCTTCTGTGTTTACCATATTTGATGCGCTCTATGCATGTTGATCAATCAATGTTTGTACATGAATAAAAACCTAAATTAAATCTGTTCATTATATAAAGCAGGGGTTTCCAAACCTGCTCACGGAGGGCCACTGTCCTGCAGAGTTTAGCTTGCCTCAACACACCTACAAGTTTCTAGTATTCCTGGTAAGAACTTGATTAGCTGGTTCCAGGTGTCTTTTTGCACACAACCATAAACTTAAATACTTCAGTGGATGGACAAAAATGATGAGTGAATATTAAAAAATAATCAGCTATATTCAGAGGATGAAAATAACTCATGCCGGTTTGGAACAATATGAGGGTGAGTAAATGACAGATTTAACAGTTTTGGGTGAACTATCCCTTTATGAACCAAAGGCTGAGATAAAATAAAAACAATTGTGATATTAAAGGGACACATTATGAAGGATCAAATTTTGATCTTTAACTTAATCATTTGAGACAAGAGATTATTATGTAATGTATATCTTATTATATAATAAAGGTTGGGAGAGGGTTGAATATGGCCATTAAAACATCTTTGGTGCAGAAAACAGATTGGACATCAGGGGAAAAATAAATCTATGATATGACCCCTTTAACGTAAGCTATACATGTTTATAATATCTATCTCTTCTAAAACCCTTTACAGGACAATAAATTAAATTATTGAACTGTTTTCTACACAACAGTACTAAAGTTTGGTTTTCTATAGGTTTTCTATACTACAGTACAGTCAGTCTCCTTCAGCTTCATTCAAGTGTTCATGTGTTTCTTGTTAATCACATTTTCCTTGTGTAAATTAAAGAGAGATGTCTTGTCTTTTTCCCCATCAGTGAACACGGGGATTGTGAACCACACTCACTCCAGAATGGGCTCTATAATGAGCACCGGAATCGTCCAGGGTGAGTGTCGCCTCTCTCAATGTCCTCACAGAGTTATACAAGATTTTACAGATTAAAGTGATAGTTCACCCAGAAAGGATAATTCTGTAATTTACTCACCATGTTGTATCAAACAAAAAATAAGACTGAAGATGAAGATATTTTTGTTCATTCATTGAAAGTCCATGCAACCAAAAATTTCAGTTAATTAGTATACTTTGGACTAGGGATGTGATGGTGAGGAAATTTTCCCACCGGTTAATCGACATGTGACATCACTGGTAATACCGGTATCACTGGGGGGTTTCCCTTTTTTGCACCTCGTTTTTAAATGGCTAATTCGAATTTGAGCTCCCATAGGAATGAACCATAGACTAAAAGAAATATGGGCGCAGTGTCCGTGATGTCACCCGTAGTTTTCAGAAGAGCATTTTTGAAGCCAAAAGTGGGCGTACCGGGCATCGCCATCTTGGCAGCGCGTCAGTCCCGAATACCAGAAAATGGGCAAAGAGGCGGGACGGGGGTGGAGCTGAGGTGCCTGGTTGCTGAAACGCCGCCTAGCTCGACGTGACCAAGTTAGCTCAGGCTAAGGAGCTAATGCTATATGTTACTGGCAGTACCGATGCAAGGGCTGTGCAAAGTGTGCGACCACACAGGGCCTTGCGCTAAAGTGACAGCTGACATGATGATGTGAAGTAGTGCTGGGCGGTATACTGGTTCATACCGAAAACCGGTGTATATTTTCGTTATGATATTAATTTTTAATATACCGCCATACTGATGTATTTATGTATTAATCCGTATTAAGTGATGTATTAATTACACAACGTTCAGAACGAACGTTACGCTGTGCCACGCTACACTGTTTCAGACGGGCCCTTTACAATGTTGCACTTTTAAGCAGCGACTGCAAGGCGAGGGTAAACCAAAGAGTACAGCGTTACCCTGAATGTTGCACTCCTGTTTGTCATTATGCACAAAACTTTACGCAAATAAATCATCAGAAATATTGCTGACTTGTGCGCGTCTCAAGCGCCCTCTTTACGCTCTTTAATGCCTGTTAGTTGTCTGTGGATTTGCCTATAGTTGGTGTTGAAAATGGAAACGTCTTTAGACATGGAAAATCGATTTTACAATCGATTCAATGAACACTTATGTCTCAAATCGAACAGGATTTTTTCACAAAAGTGACAGCCCTAATCATGACTGGCTCTTATTTGTAAACAACAGCATCATTTTTCTAGGGCTATGCAAACCTGTATTACTAGTGTGGAATTATTCGACAATATTCACTAATGACAGTAAAATAGATCATCCTAAGTCAATTTACTGCAGTAATTCCTCTCTCAACCAGTAGAAAATGCTTTGAACGCCTGATTATGCTAAAAAAGAAAAGAAAAAAGAAAACCGGCATAATTTTGAAGAAAAAAAAAACGTGATTTTTGGCCGCCGAGCACTAATGTGAAGCCAATAGTTAATGCCTTTCGAAATACTATAATAGTTAAGACATAGCTAAAAGTGAGACTGTAGTGATGCTGTATTATTTTGCTAGTTAAAAAATGTATAATGCAGCAACTTACAATATTGCTCTGAGCGTGTGCCAGTGATTCATGCGCATACATGTCAGTCAGCGTGGCATCGCACGTCAAGTTCGTAGAGAGCTTTATTCAGTCCATTTTAAATTCTGATTTTGGCTGCGCCTCAAATGGGTCAAACCAAAGATGTTACCTAAGAAGTTTAAGTAAATGTGCTCCAAATCCACGCTCATTCAAGGATGTGCATTTATTGCATGGACTGAGGAAGCACTGACACCTGCAGGATTTCATCTGACTGTACTTTATATTTAACACTAAAAAGTTAAATAAGCATTTACTGTCTATCTGTTCCTTGAGAGCAACCACAGAACGAGTGTAGCCTCTATATCTATAGACATTTTTAAATCTAAAAATTAAAAAAAGCAACAAAATTGTCAGACATCCATAAGTGCATGTTCACAGAGGATAACAACTGAAAAACAGTGCTGCTGTTCTCTCGATACTCTGTAACGATGAAATCCAAAGGTGTGGGAGAATGCATGTATTAAATTGTATGAAATAATCCTGAAAAAGCACAAACACAGCAGAGATTCAAAGTTCAGCAGCTGGAATTAGCTGAGTTAACGTGACGGCTAACAGACAGCAAACAAATGACTAGTAGTGACTGCAGCGACAATCCACGTGTCACTCAAGTGGCCACGGCCTTAATATGCAGAACTTTAAGGCTTAATATAATTTAAACGGATGAGTTATAAGAAATATCACCCCCCTCCTAGTTGTCATGAAGGGCAAAATTAGCTATATAGATCAAATCCACTTTTTGCTGTAAACATTTTATTTATTTATTTTTCAGTTGTAAAGGTGGGTATATTAACATGGGATTGACTCTCTTTTGCATCCAGTCTCTAGCGGCCAGTCAATGAATTGCAGTTTAAGTCACTTCTGGTTCTCGGTTTCAAGAGAGAGACACGAATGTTGCAGCTTGGAATGAACTGAAAACACTCGCTCGCTCTGCCCCAGTGGACACGCACCGTTATGAATGTCCGTGCACATTTTTCGATTTTCGAAGCAATTGTTTAAATGGTGGGTTCATTATTATTATTATTATTAAAGGTGCATTGCTCAAGTCTCTGAGTTTTTGCAGAACTATGCCCCCTCTGGCGACAAGCGAAACTGCAACTGGAATGAACTACAAGTCGGACTCTTTGAATCCATCTTCTACTTTTGTCGAAAGTTGACTAAAGTTTTGTCGCTCGAGTTGTCCTCGCTGATATGGAGAATAGCGGCGAATACACAAACCCATAGACATCATGATGTCTATGCACAGACCTGCCAGACATAGCCAGGTGAGCGTGAACGCGCGCGCATGACGTCACGCCCAGTCTCAAATTCCGTCCCGAATCCCTCTTATTTATTTTACTGTACAGGATTATAGAGGCAATCGCAGTGATCAGAGAAGGGCTCATTCAGCCCATCAGGCAATTGTTTAAGCATGTATGGGTTAGAAAAGCGGGTATTTTTAACATGAAATGTTGCGCAATGCACCTTTAATGAAAAACACAACAACTAGAAAAAACACAACTAATCCTTTGCAGGTTCCCTATTAGCAATTTAGCATTGCTTTTACATTTCTCTTTAACACCAAATCTTCTGTAATTGTCTTGTCAGTGAGCTCCTCACTCCAATCTGATCAAATCAAATCTGTCTCCTGCCGCTGATCTGGGCTGCGGCTCTTTCGGCTCACGCTGCATTGAGCAGACACGTTCAGTTTTTAATTGTAGTGTCTGTTCTCTAACTGAACTGAATGATTTTTATTACTATAAAAAATCTGAACGACCGCCACCCACCGGTAACACCGACTATCGCAGTAAGCCTAATTTGGAATTTAACATCTTGGACGCCAAGTGTTCATAAATGCAAAGGATGCAATGTTGCTTATTGCTTTTATCTCTTCACAGGGGCAACAACTGCCCAGCAGGGTCCCAGCAGCAGCAGTCCTCATTACCCCGTTACCAACCAGTTCACCATGGGCGGCCCAGCTATCTCCATGGCATCTCCTATGGCCATCCCCAGCAACACCATGCACTACGGGAGCTAAGGCCAAGGGATGGCCTCTGCATGTCCAGTTCCCCCAACCCCCCACCCCTGAAGATCAACCACAGCCAAATTCAGAATACCAAAACCAGTGCACCAGTTTCTGACCATCACTTTATATTCTCTCTCTCTCTCTCTCTCTCTCTCTCTCTCGCCATCTCTATATATAGATATACATGTATACGTATATATATATTCTAAACTCTTTCTTTATCTCACTGGTGTTTTATTCTTACATATCCGTCCCACGACCCTATAACGCTAGTGTGTGCAGGCATTCGGCCAGTTCAACACGTCTGAGGTGTGTCATTGTTACTCTTCCCCTCCATAGCCGCACGCAGCGCCTGCTCCACACCAGCCACTAGGAGGCAGCACTTGTCTGTAAGCATGCTGAAAAAGCACAAACCATAGACTCAAGACTCAACAGAAAGGACTCGGTCTGAGAAACGCTGTC
The DNA here is from genome assembly GCA_031834385.1 of Semotilus atromaculatus. NCBI lineage: Eukaryota > Metazoa > Chordata > Actinopteri > Cypriniformes > Leuciscidae > Semotilus > Semotilus atromaculatus. Next base: position 20,511,855 of record JAULUF010000005.1, on the reverse strand, counting down.
GACGGGACACGTTTTTTTTTTTTTAATATATAAATGCTTTACAAATCTGCACGTTCCCCCTTCATGAACTCTCACTTTTTTATAGCCGCACATACGCCATCGACTATTGATATGAATTGGAGATCTATTACAGGATCTTGCTACGGTTCCTGACAAACCCAGCTACATTGAACCTAAGTTACTCTTCACTGTTGGCTTATTTACGTTTCCAGCGACATCGACTGGCCATTGCATCTCCATTCTCTCAGCATGGGCTTTTGACAGCCACCTCAACTTACCTAAAATGTTCGCAACCTCTCATCATTCACATGAAGAGATGGACACGTGCTGTAGGCTCGCAGAGTTCATTAAGACTACTAGCACAGTACCGCTGGATCCTGCCTGTAGACAAACATAGCTTAGATAGAGATCGTCTTTCTTTTCATTCCATTTCTGACTGTTTTAACGTAGTGCAGTCCCAGATTTATGTATTTTGCTTGGTGTTCCCTGAGGTGAATTCTGAGCGTGGTTTATCGAGACCGCTTCTGTCGACCCCCGACTCCAACATGAAGCAAATCTGACTTAAAAATTGACAGATTCATTCTCAGTCAATTTTAAGGACATAAAAGGTTTCAGGAATAAAAAGACCAGCAACAAACCCTCCACTACCAGCCAAGGAGGACAGCGGAGTGCTGGGACGGACAGTCGGCAACTAGGGGGAAGAAGACAGAAGGATGAATGACATAAACCGTGAGGTCCGTGGACACACACTGACCGCTGCAGCAGGACAACTGTTTGGAATGGCAGTATCCTAGTTTACATCCCTTGATCCTTTATTTTGTCAACTTTTGTGTGTTGTGAGACTCGTTGAGGAAAGGAGATCAAGTGACGCGTGACTAGCTATAACTTTCCTCCTCATTTCCTCTTCTCTCTCCCTCCTTCCCCTCCCACACCGGGGATATGACGAAAACCCCATCAAAGACTTTGAAGTCGTATGCACCGCTTCCAGTAAAAAAAAAATTCTGTTAATTTGGTTTGAAATAGCAACTTTCATGAGATGAAAACAACCATGTCTGTTAGTTTGTAGAATTAACGTTTTGTTTTGGTTTCCTTTCACAAAAAAGCAACAGACAAAAAAAGGAGCAAATTAAATGTTGATGGAGAAGTCCCTACGTGTGGCTGCTTACAGTAGCATTTGTTATGTTTTATGGATGAGTGTGCAAAAAAAAAATAATCAGACTTGATGGTTTGAGGAATCACGTGATCTGGATAGGTTGTAGATGGCTAAAGATAAATGTTCTGCTTTCCAGTGAAGCAGATCTTAAACAGATTAAAAAGATAAATTCAGTACATTTTACATTAATGTTCAGTTTGTTAATATACATTTGGTATTATGAACTAACAATTTTTATAAATATACTATTGTTCATTGTCAATTCATTTATTTATGGTAATACATTTTTAATTTATAGCCTACAACTTGAAATGTATAAAATATATGTATAAATGAATATTAACCAAGATAAAAGCTTCAAGAGTTAATTGTTAGTTCATGCTAGCTATTGTATTAACACACAAAGCATTATTGTAAAGTGTTATTTAATATCTCATGTTGTTCAACACCTATGACTTTCTAGCTGTCTTTCATGAAACGCATAAAAAAATTAATTTTGCAGCCCGTTTAAGCTGCTCTTTTCTATGTAATTAAAACAGCCGGTACATGAATTTGTCTATCACGTAAAGCTATTGTATTTTTTATTTTTCAGAATACTAATTTTAAGGTGCTTTCATGCCCTTTCTGCTTGTCAGCCATTGTTCTCTGTCCATATGTGTTAAAAAAAGAGCAGATTGGATTTTGTTGGAAAAAAGAAAGTCATACTGGTTTGGAGCAACATGAGGGTTTGGAAATTATCTGAACTATTCCTTGAACAACTTTTGCTACCCTGAAAAGGGTAGTTCTGTCTTTGGCTCATGCTTTTGTCATTTCAAAACTACGAGTTTCTTCTGTGGAGCATAAAAGATATCTTGAGAAATGTCTTTTTTTTTTTTTTATACAATGTAAGTAAATGGGCACCAAAACTGTTTGGTTACCAACATTCTTCAAAATAGTATACATGTTCCACAGAAGAAAAAGAGCATGACTTCATATAGCACAACACATACCTTTTCATATCCATTCATAACAAATAAGTTCAAAATGTAAAGGTCCACCCTGACAAAAATTATTTTAATCCACAGTGTCATCAAACTGAAAACTGCCCAGGAAAGCAAAATTAAATACTTAATACATGTATTTCCTCTCTCAATTTACAGATAAATGAGAGAAAGTAGCCTTGAAAGGAAAGAAAGCAGTCAAGGGTTATAAGGCAAACCTCACATCAGTTCACAGTAATGCAAGGTCACACTTCTAAATTACTTCATTTTGAATAAAAGAAACACAAAAATGGACATAAGTGACCATAACACTCAAGGAAAATAATATCAAACTAAATCAGTAAATAATTACTGTGATTTTACTTGTGATCTGAGGGAGGTTATTTTATCTGATGGGTTAGTTAGACTAGAAACACTTTCAATGTTTGCTGGGAATGCATGTGTGCACTTATCAGAACTCATACTTCATGGCATTTTCCATGTCCTTTGAATCTAAAGACCCTTGAGTTCAGTTGGTCATTGAGGTTTTGCCGAGGTAAGCGATGTGTGATTTGAGGCTGGGGTAATCTGTTGTCCGGATTGTGATGGTCCTGTGTACAAATTTGCCACTTGGAAAAAGTAGAGCTAAAACGACAGAAAAGAAAAATGCATTAAATACTAAATCTGAGCGTTTATCATAATGGATGGTGTAATTATACCAGAGGAAATCATAAATGACACTTAATGTACAATTGAAAGGGGAGTTTATGTTATATGTATTTCAGTCATTCTCAAAGGATACACAACCGTTCAAAAGCTTCGGGTCGGTTAGATATTTGAATGTTTTTAACCAAGGCTACATTTATTTGATAAATGTTATATTGAAATGTATTCCTGTGGTGCAAAGCTGAATTTTTAGCATCATTACTGCAGTCTTAAGTGTCACATGATCCTTCAAATCATCTAATATGATGATTTTGATGCTCAAGAAATATTTCTTATTTTTAAACCATGATCACTTTTTTTACGTACATTATTTTGTAATATTGAAAATGTATTTTCTGTCATTTGATCCATTTAATGTGTCCTTGCTAAATTAAATTATTTATTCTAATTTATAAAAAAAAAATACTGACCCCAAACTTTTGAATAGTATTGTATGCCAGATTATAAATCACTTGACCTTCTATTAACAGCATCTGTTGTTAAATATCACAGAACATAATATGGACTTAATCCTTTGATTTGTAAAAAGTAACAGACTTGAAATAAAGCACAAAGCATTTATTAAAAATGTTTATTCCCTGTGCTATCAAACTGTCTCAAATAATATAATGCAATCTTTCAACAAATAGATAACAGGAATTATGGTAATGAATAACCAGTAGTTACACCTAAAAATAATTTTACAGCTCAAAGAAGAGTAAAAATTATTTTCTGTGATGTAGCTAAATACTTTTAAGGTGTATTTGACCTGGAATATTAATTTGATGAGTTTCTCTCACCTTGCAGCCAACAGCCAGAATAGCATGAAGTGACACTATCACTGCCATGGTCGCGAAAGCAGTTAGTTTTGTATCATCGCGAACAGCTGGCCAGAATGTCATGACCAATAAGGAGCCAGAGATCACCATGGCAATGACAATCAACAGCCACTGGAGCCAGTTGAAGGGAATGGTCCATAATATCTAAAAACAGATCATGACTTATTGGGTCTAACATGATGAAGTTTGATTGTGTGTGTTTTTGAACATGATCTCAAACTTACCGAGGTAGGGATATAAATGAAGAGGGAGTAACCGTAGACGCACACGGTCTCTAAAAACGTGTAACCGCTGATCTGTCTCTCAACACTTTGACGCCACGTAAGGAAGCCCCAAACTCCTAGAGGCACCAGCCATGCATAGAGGAACACAGTAACTGCTGCAATCGAGACTAAAACAGAACAAAACCTTCTTTAGTATATTCATAAGCGAATGACAGAAACAAAACCTCTACATGACTTGAAAAGACTCAAATTAGTTGTGGGTTCACTGAACCTAAAATCTGATTGGAGGTTAATATAACTAGTATGTAGTTGATGTATATGAATTAAAAACAAATGTTAATAAGTTCTATTCTTTTTGTTTAATATATGTGTAAAATATATTGTTAGGTCAAATCAGAAGCAGAATCATTCTCTACAAATTCCCATCCCTACTGCCCTCTCACCTCTGTGGAATTGTCTGTCATGATAATCTGTGTTTCCCATCTTCAGAAATGTGGAGAGACTTCCACTGATGGCCACTGAGAACACTAGAGTCACACAGATCCAGAAAGGACCTAACAGAGAGCAAGAAAAGAAAAACTGTCTGAGAATCCAGCAAAGCAAAAATGCCCTCAAATATAAATTGTTTGGGTGCCATTTTAAAGTGGTTAAAAATAATATGGTACGTTACCATATAGGTCAGGGTTACTTCGAATGTGGTGTTTGACGAAATTCCGTCCTGGTAAAGGCATAACTGAGCCCTTTATCCTATCCAGCACCTACAATAATAAGAACAGCACATACAATTACTAGGGCACTGGAGTTGTTGATGTTCACACTTGAATGTGGTAGCTCCAAGCAAGTAAATGACCAAGCAACGAGGATCTCCCTTAGTTTAAAGGAGAACTCCGGTCCAGGGTATCTGCACATTTTTTAACAGCAAATTTAATGACTTTTAAGACCTTTTTTAAGTCCTCTAAAAGGCAAATTTAAGACTTTACTTTAAAAAAAACAAGTGAAATTGTTCAGCACGACACACGACCAGTGTTAATTTTGGCAGCCATTTTTGTTTTAGTCTTAGTCTTCATCTTCAGATGAAAATGCTTATTGGTCTTAGTCACATTTTAGTCATTTTGTCTTTCATAGTTTTAGTCTAGTTTTAGTTGACGAAAAGTCATTGCATTTTTAGACATTACTTTTAGTCAAACTGCAGTTACCGACATTAATTTTGGTAGCTATTTTATATGTAGTCTTTAGACGAAAAAAATCATTATAATTTTTCGCTTTAGGCCAATTCAATTAAGCTTATGAGAAATTTGAATCAAGGTAACAGGCTGTATTGACATTGCACTCTTTAGCAGTAGCACTTGTGCAATTCTACATATCCCTGTTCCTTAGTTCAGTGGTTCTCCAATTTTTTGGAGTGCCGTAACCCCTCTTGCACTTAGACTGCAGTCACACCTTTTCCATTAAGGGACAATATCTGCCCCTTTAATCGATTTTTTCCAGTTCATTTTTTACCTTTATAAATACTTTTATAAAATAAATAATGCTTTAAATAAAACAATGTTCAATATGCAATGATGGTAAAAAACGAAGTGATACTTTTAAATATTAAATTAAAATTGCCAGTAGGTGGCGGTAAGTCACTGTCTTTATAAGTGAGTCATCGAGTCATTCATTCATCAGTAACAAAGCAAGTGGCTGTATTTATGAACGGGTCATTGAATCTCACGATTCATCCAAAGCCACAGATTCGTTCTCGAATCACCGCTGTGTGCTGCAGTTCTGCTGTGGCTTTCGTTGCAAAATAGCAATAATAAGCAATAATATGATCAACATTAAAAACACTGCTGGATATCAGCCTGCATTTTGATCGCAGATTTAGTCGCACAAACAGCGCAAGCGGCTCGTGACAGAACACAGACCAACTGAATGACACTTTAATTAATTTAAGTAGAAAATCTCAAATGAAGATCACTGAACTCCAACTTACTTGTCTGTGTTTTCAGATCATCCGCGATTTTTCAGCAGAGAGGTTCGCGCATGGTTGCCAGATATATTGACAAGACCGAGTAGAAAACGTTGTTCTTTTAAATGAATAGCACCGACTGGAAATTTACATTATTTAAATCTGGCAACTGTAAGCATGAACACTCGTAAACACAGTCTGTCATTTGCTGTTGTGTCCTTTATTCGACAAAAACAAGTGCTTTTGGTCAAGTTTGTATTTTTTTAAACAACTTCTTTTCTTTGTATTTCTTTTCTCGTCGACGATATTGTATGTGTTGATATAGTTACAGTTATCGTTTAATGATGTCACGTGGGTATCGTATCTCATCGTCTTGTCTTAGTCAAGGAAAAAAAGGTCGTCAACGAACATTTTTCATAGTTTTCATTAACGAAATTAACACTGCGTCTGCGACACGACACAGAATAATGTGGCGATCGCATAGCGGCACAGCTCACCAGAGCTGGTGTGGGCGGCAAACCATCAACGCAACGCATTCATCAATCACTTACTCGTCAGTCACCTATGGGATGATGCAGGTTGGTCAAATTGCGGTAAAAAAACAAACAACGGATGACTAGTCGGACAAGAAATGTAAGGTCCCCGCATGAAATTTAAGACCTCCTTTTCAGAAATTGCAGATTTCAAGACATTTTCAGGCCTTAAAAATCGAACATTTTATTTAAGACCTTTTAAGACTTTTTAAGGACCCGCGGGGACCCTGCGGTCAATTTTAACATTGAGCACATTTTTTTGTACATTTGGAGTGATGTCGATACAGAGAACAACGACAAAAATCGGTGTTGCCTACACCGTGTTATCGTCTTTTTAAAATTTGCACCCTGTTGACTTCAATGGGGCAAGTTTTAGACCTGCTTTTAGCCTCTTAACATCCTTGATATGTCATTACAAGTGCACAGTGACTGATGTTATTAAGAGTGAACACGGTCAATCTGACTGCAGTAGATGTGAAAGATATGAATAAAAATGATGTTAATTCAGCCAGCTCACATACCTGTATTTATTTCCTGTTTTCGGTCGAAGTCCACAGTAGTCGTGCGCGATCATTGGTAACTAAGCAACAGTAGAGACTCAGACTGTTCTGAGAATATCAGCTCAATGGATAGTTCATCCGAATCAGATGTTGAACACACGGAGGAGGTTTTTGAGTTTGATGATCGCGCACGCAAACTCGACAATCGACTACTGTGGACTTCAACCGAAAACAGGAAGAAAATACGGGTATGTGAGCTGGCTGAATTAACATCATTTTTATTAATATCTTTCACATCTACTGCAGTCAGATTGACCGTGTTCACTCTTAATAACATCAGTCACTGTGCACTTGTAATGACAAATCAAGGATGTTAAGAGGCTAAAAGCAGGTCTAAAACTTGCCCCATTGAAGTCAACAGGGAGCAAATTTTTAAAAGACGATAACACGGTGTAGGCAACACCGATTTTTGTCGTTGTTCTCTGTATTGATAGCACTCCAAATGTACAAAAAAGGAGCTCAATGTTAAAATTGACCGGAGTTCTCCTTTAAAGGGCCCCTATTAGTGTGTTGTCAAAAAACTCGGTACTTCGGAACCAAGTCGGTACTAAAAAAATTAAACGGTTACGGTACCAGCTTTTCTAGGTACCGAGTACCGGGTTAATGATGTCACAGTTGCGTTCTCTTCATAAAAACACTGAAACATGGCGACCAGCGCTGCTAATGCGGCGGCTCTGAATCAGCGCTGCGAGAGCGAGCGCTTGTGTAAAGAAGGAGAAAGCAGGGCGAACTGCACTCTCCGTGATGACGAGAAGTATCAGCAAATAATTGATTGATTTCTAGCCCTTGCATTAGAAATCAGCTATAGGGTTCTCACGTTTTGAAGACAGAAAGAGTGACATTTTTGGCAGTTTTGGATTAAATAAAAGTAGGCTACAGTTAAGTCAAATACAACATGCTTTATCTCCTGTATAGTTTGGTAACGCTACAATAAGATACTATTCATTAATGCATTATCTAACATCAACACATTGAGTGAACAATATATTTCTACAAGTTTAATGTTTGTGAATGTTATTTAATACACACATTTGATTGTTCATGTTTTTTCACTTCATTCATTGTGCATTAAATGATGTTAACAGATACAACTTTTGATTTTAAAAATGTATTAGTACATTTTTAAATTAACCCCAAGGAGAATAATTGCTACAGTATATTATACATTATAAACTAAACAAATTATTGTTTATTGTTAGGTCATTTTATCTAATGTCATCTATCAAATAGAACCTTTTTGTAAAGTGTTTTTAATACAGTTTCCATCTTTGTAACCATGATATACACTTTAATATATGTAAATTTAATCTAAATTAAGCTTTGGTACCGAAATTGGTACCGAGAACCGTGGATTTTTACTGGTATTGGTACCGAATACTGACATTTTGGTACCGTGACAACACTATTATGGATTTTTGAAAATTACATTTCATGTAGTGTGTAATATAGCTCTAAGTGAATGAAAACATCCTGCAGTTTTAAATCTGAAAGTGCATCGTATATAATATTATTGTCTTTCAAAAGTATAAGTCGACTCTGAGTCAATGAAATGAATTGTTTTTCAAACGAGTCATAAGCCGTCGTGACGTCAAGACGAAACATTATCCCGCCCACTTATTGCGCGCGCAGACACCAGGGAAAACTTAAACCTGTGGATCCTGTGGATACTGGAGAGATCATGTCGAGGAGACGCTGTGTGACACAATGTGACGGTAAAGAATTTTTTTTTCCACTGCCCAAGGACGAACATGTGAAGAATCTGTGGTTAAATTAATCTTTACCATGATACTACAGCAGTATAATCCTAAACTTGTCCTGTTATCTTTATTTTACTGACGACTGCTTCTCAAATATCGGAGTCAGCTAATCAGCTGTGGGGCACTATTACATAAAACTCTGTCTATTAATGCAGATTGTCTGTCGTTCTCACTACTTTGAAGAAAGATTAAGCATGGAGCAAGATTTCTTTTACCAATGTTTGTTACATCAGTCATTCATGCTAGAGCTCGGCTATACATTGCACAGCCTACATGCACTGTTATTGATGTTTCCACGTGTTCAGACCGCAATAAATTAGAAACATATTGGGTAAATAAATTAGTACAAGTAAAATAATCAGTTGATGGACATGCACTTGTTAATGTTGAGGAATAGCAACATCTATTAATGTACCTCAAACTGAGTAGTGAATCACTGAAACGTCCTGTTCGATGGATGTTCGGGTTGAATGAATAGTTTTTCTTCTAGTGTTTCATCATCAGACTTGCGCTCGGATTGATATGGTAAAATCAACGTAGTTGTTTGTTACTGTGTTTAGTTTACGGTGTAGGAAGCCTCAGGACACACAGAGCTGTCGGTGTTATGGCAATGGGAATTACGCGGTAAAGCTAGCGGAAAGGAGGGATTTAGGGAGATTGATTAATTTGGCGAGTCGTTTGAGAATCATTGAAAATCTGGTGATGTGCAAATGTATATTATGAGAAAATTAAACAGTTTTTTGACGTTTGATGCATGTAAACCTGTTGTAGGAGTCTCCAAAACAACATTAGGAAACTTTAAAATATCATAATAGGGGCCCTTTAAAATATTAGTAATTTATCAAGATATGAGATATCAAGACTAAAATGTATAGTTACTAGTACTATTGTACTACTGTATTATGTTGCAGGTTATTTTGGAATGTTTGTGGTTCAATTTGATCAAGCAAAAAAAAAAAAATTTATTTTATGTCATCAGTTTCTCAACTCCCCTTATATTTACATTCACGTATTTGGCAGATGCTTTTATCTGAAGAAACTTGCACTGCGTTGATAGCATTCTTTTATATCAGTTCATGCATATTAAGTTTTCTGGGAATCAAACCCATGATCTTGGCATTGCTAGTGCCATTCTTCTACTGTTAGCACAGAATAAGTCATTTTCCACATTTTAAAATGTTTGTAGTTTTTAAAAAATAGTTACAAATTTTGTGGGAATATTTTATTTTTTAAATCAAATGTTTAATTTTTTTTGTAATGTGTCGTTAATGTTAAAGGTTTACTGTTTTTACCGCATAGTGTGATTTTTGGTAAATCATACTGAATCCAGTTACGGGCAATTTCAATTTGACCCACATATAATGATCGTACCCAGATTTTTAATATAATACAAGGGTTATAAAGAAAGCCAGAAGTAAGAAAACAACGTACCTGCAATGTATCTACGTTGAAGAACGACTGATAGTATTCAAATGTCCAAAAACCACCAGTTTGTTTTTCACCTCCAAGCAACTGTGGGAATAATGAACAACTTTATTATTTTGAAAATTACACAAACTGGCTTATACCATTGACCCTAACATGTGAAACAAGCTGCTACTTGTGCACTTATTTGCCGGTTTTGTTCTGCAGCTCACCTCTGAACTCTCTTGCTGATTGCCTTCATCGTCTGACAGGTCAACTTTCACCTCTTCAGAGGAGGCTGCAGCAGCTGGGCTGGAGATGCTGAGGGTTGAGGCTCCAGGATTTGAAGACAGGAGATCTGCAGCTTCATCAAACTCTGGCAACGAGCAGAACGAATAGTTAAAGCAGAGAGACAGAGACAAGAACAAGGTGGCACATATCAGAGGCAGAATTAACTTACCCTGAAACTTTAAATCATCTGGGCTAGTCATGATTGGAGATTACAGGTCTCTCAGGGAGTTCTCATAAGAATACTATCTGCGAGGGAAAAAGAGACGTAACAATATCATTCGACAGCCTTCAGTACTAAAATCAGATCAGATTTAGACTAATTCGCTCACCTGGCTGCTACAATATGGTAACGTTAACGTTAATCCTGCACTATGCCAACGCTGACTCCTTCTGGCAACTTCAACAATTTCGATTGTTTCAAGCTAACCTTAGCAGGTATTTTAAAAAAGCATCCGTCAGCCCTGATGCTATTTAACAGTATACTTTGATCAACTGATATTTAAAAAAATCATTGACCGATTCGATTGAAGCCAGAATAGATTTGATAGCGTCTTAATAAGCAGGGATTTAACGTTATCGTCCCCATATTCCACGTCACCTGCAGGGTTCCGGTGCGTCAAAACATGACCACGTGACCGGAACAAAGACGGAATTAAAACTTTTTCTTTTCTTTTTTCCTGTACATAATTCTTTCAGTATATTGATGGCTCAAAATGAAGGATCGTAAAGGCACGTTGTATTATATATAAGACCAAAAGGGTTTTTATTTAATAAAATCTCTGTATCCTATTTTTTGTCGTTGTTGACCAAATAAATTAAAGTTTCTGACTGTTATGTAATATTTAAATACTTTGACAAACATATTTATTAATAAAGACAGATTATTAATTTGAATAAAGACAGATTTTCAAAATTACAGACCTCTTTATTTATTTTTTATGAAATAAACTGAGCAATACCTCAGTATAAGGACAAAATATAAGGACAAAAACGCTTTAAAAACATTAGTTAAACAAAACACACTGACCCCTTCCACTCTTTTTGGTTTATTATTTGTGTGTGTTTTTTTATGGTGGAACGGAAAAGGACATTTTGTGTTTCCCAACCGGACTAATAACATTTCATGTACCGTGCGTCTCGCCATTTTGGCTCTTCCGTTTCACTTTTACTGTCTATGGTTTCACCTTTGCCACCGTTGCTACGTCGAGGTCGAGACAGTCTTGGAAACTGTCTTCTGAAAGCTCTGCTATATCCACCGTGAACTGTGACCTGACACAGTTCGTGAGTTCATTTGCTAACATGGCCGCCTCGTGGCTGTTAAAGAGATGGTGCTCCACAGCAGCCACAGTGACAAGCAAGGGCACACGATGGCAAAGACTGATAAACAGTCGCGCAGGTAGGATTAAGGCACGCTTATTGGTTTTGCTTCGTACATAATTTGAAAGATAGTTCATGTTCATATTTCCTTTAGGTGGTCAGTCATGTGAGTCATTTGTACATTTATTTTAGTTATCTGAATTAGCTGCAGTGCAGGCGTGTTAATTGTATCTACAGAAATGCAACTGTATTTGTATTAAACATAGCCTATATTCCATTTTAATAATTGTTGGAATCAAGTCATTTACACACGGTGATGGATAGGACACTCAAGACTGACAAATATATCTCCTAACTATTAGGAGAAAATTCACCATGTGTTCATCCTGTCAGAATCCAATGTCCATTTAACATATTTTGCTGGGCTGTAATAAGTTACTTCTGGGGAGTCTTGATACCTTCGAAAAGGTTTTTAACCAAGTAAATCCAAATGTAGTCGTAAGGTTTTAGAAAGGAAAAAAAAGACTCTTAAATATCTTTATTTTTATTTTTGAATAACTAAACCTGGCTCATGAACAACCATAGGAGATGGAATGGAATTAAAAAGCAGAGAAAAAAACTGTATTTAGTTTGCTAACTATTTTTCTAACTTATAATGGCACTAAGAAGAAGATGCTTCCCTATTGCATGTATATATTTTTTTCATTGCATTGCATTATTTAATGTATAATGTGTTAATAGGAACATTTAATTAATTGAATGTTTATCAAGATCTGCTATTTTCTTCACTGTTTTCAGGTGTATGGTGCCGTAGTCTTTTAAGCGATTATAAGGAAGCTTGTCGCGAGGCAGTTTTGGGGGCTCGGGATCGACCCCTCAAAGCTTCAGTATACCTGGGTCTTCTAGGAGGAATGTACGCCTGCTATTACACCAACCCTGATGATGGTTCCTTTGAGACCAGCCTGCTAGAAACCTCCAACCGTCTGGCTCTCTTGTCACCATGGATACGCAATGGCACCTCAGATGGACACGTCCAGACCCTCGTGAAACTGCAAAACGAGGGCAAGCTGCACTATGCCAGTCTGGGCATTGCCTCTTTGACTTATCACACAGACTACAACTCTGAGTCTAGCCTGTATGAGGCGCGTTGTTCAGCAATCTCTGTGCCCTGGACAGAGCTGCCCAAACGTGTGCTGGATGTGGGCTTTGTGGGACGCTGGTGGGTGCTTGATCATAAAATGAAGGATTTTGATATAAATGAGGAGGAGTTCAAACATCTTCCTCCTGCTCTAGTGGCAACAGCTCCCCCGTCTCCCCAGATAACCGAAAGGAATGAAAAGCTTCATCAGGAATCGTGGAAAGCTGTGGTGATGGAGGATGAGAGCAATGAAGATAGTACACAAAAAGACCTGGACATTTCTGTTAAAGGAAAGGAAAGCAACACAACATAGACAGCACAGACTTCTTGATGAACGTTACATTTAATGCTGTATCTCACAAATGACCCGTGTCACACAATTTCACAAATTTGATGCTTGCAAGAATCAGCTGTTGATAAGAATTGAAAAGTAAAAGATGTTAATGGGAATAATTATTATAATGTGTATTATAATACTTTACTGCTAAAGTTGTGCAAATAAGTGTGACTGGTTGACTGAAAAAACATTAAAACATCTGCAGTGTATGCTGATCTTGTTTTATATAACAGAAGGCACACTAAATATACTGATCAAAAAAATATATCTGTCAAATTTCTTTTAAGTGACAATATTTTGCAATAATGGGGCAATGCATCAAAACATAAGTTACAAAAATAAATATTTATATACGTATATAAGTATATACAATACATATACTTATATATAAACATATGCATATATATATTATGTATTTAAGTATTTTTGTGTTTAACCACACAAAAAAAAAAACTGTTCTTTTGAAATTTCTAGTCATTCAGCAGCGCAACTGTTTTTAACATTGATAATAATAAATGTTTATTGAGCACCAAATCTGTATATTAGACTGATTTCTAAAGGATCATGTGACACTGAAGACTGGAGTAATGATGCTGAAAATTCAGCTTTACCATCATTGGAATAATTACATTTTAAAAAATATTAAAGTAGAAAAGAGTTTTTTTCTCAATATTACTGTTTTTACAGTATTTTTTGATTGGTGAGCATATAGTTTCTTCGTAACTAACCAATAATATCTTTGCTGCCTTTTAAAAGGAGTTAATTTAAAAAAGAGTTGGGTTAATTATCTCCATTAATCCCATTACCTTTGACCTTCTGTTTCAATGGCTGACTTTGATTCATTTTCAAGGGAAATCCTCTTTTACATTAATCTCTTTACTCTTCCTCTCTCAGGCTTGTCCTCCTCCATTAGTCTTTCGCTCGCTCCCCTATGCAGTCCTTTCTAAGATGGTTGGTATTGATTCACTGGCTCATGGAGCAACATTCGCCTCTTTTTTTCTGATTGGTATCTCAGCTCCTGGAGAGGATTGTTCATTCTGACCGTGCAGTTCTCCTGCAATAAAGCATGTGAATGCAGAGCTGACGCATTCACGTCAAACTAGACAAGATCATATTTTCAGTAAAGGGCCAAATAATGAAAGTATGGGATAGTACACACTTAATGATGAAAAGCACTTAAGATACGCTAATGAAAGTGTAGGAGCCCATTTAAAGACGTTTCTAATAATGTAACAGTGGCAGACTGCAGGGGCTTATCTGTGTGTAACTTAACCCCGCTACAGTCAATGTTGAAATAATAATGTCATTAGGGTGCATTTACAATATGCCTAACAGAAATATTGCATGACATTTGAGACGAGTATTAATGAGAGAAGACCTATGGCTTGCTTTAGGCAGAGGCTGAACCATCTGAAATCCTAACGATCCCCTTTTAACTTCTCCGCTGTTATAAATGACTCTTACTGTTGTATATTGAAATGGTCACTTAGCATTATCACACTGCTGTTATCCAATCACTAAAGATTTTCAGCCGGTAGGAGGATGTTGCTTTAGCCTCGGGCAGCGGTATCTGATGTGGTGCCTCAATCTTCATAATGCACTGAAGCACTCTGTCTGTCCATCAGGGTGTCCACAGGGACCCAGACATTGGCTGATTGCTAAAATGGAGGAGCTTTTCTAACAGTGTAGCACTTTCTGCAAGACACTCTCAGCTCAGACACACCACTGCTGCGTCCCAGTGCTTTTAAAGTGCTGTCCCTGGCCTGCCTTTTTGCCTTCAAGCTCACTGAACTGAGATAACTAGGCAGTGGAAAGCAATGGAGTGGAAGCCCACCATGTTTTTTCAGGTAGTGTCACTGCTGTCTTGTTTGCTTTTTTTTTTTCTAGGCTAAATGATGATGGAGATGGAAAACTGTTTCTCATTCATTTTTGCTTTTGTTTTTTCTTTATATTTCATGGATCCTTGGGTCTCAATTGTCAAAAGCAATGTTTGCATAACGCCATGACACTAAAATAGCTAATACAATATTTAAAGGATAGTTCAGTTCATACTTAATTTACTCACACTCATGTTGTTCCAAACCTAAGTGACATTCTTTCTTTTTAGGGAACTCAAAAGGAGAATTATATATTGTGTGGATAAACTCAATTATTGAGAATTATATATTGTGTGGATAAAAATAATTGCAGCTTGTTAGTTTTTATTGACTTTTAACTGGGCAGTTGAGACTGCAGGAGAGTATTAATTAAGTATAATTTTATGTATGTTTCAGTAAAGAGAAAGGCTTGTTAATGTTTAATGCTCACTTACGATGGATATTTTCAAGAGTTTCTATTGTTTTAAGGTTTTGTGGTTACCATTGTGCTGAAGGAGGTTACATGATGATCATGGAGTCTGTTGCTTCACTCAATGAACAATAACTATATACCAAGTAGCAGTAAGTACTACATACAAGTAATGAGATTAGCCACTTGCTCATCTCAGGTTACATATAACAATAAATGCAATTGTCTTTTTCATGCTAACATGCTATTGCTATTTATCTAACACAGGAACTTGATTCACTTGGTAAACAGCAAAACACTATTTGTTTAAATTAACTTGTTTTAGTCTTGTTGAACAGCCCTAAAGTAATTTCATGGCGTTTTCCTTTATTTAATTAAGTTCATTGAACAAGCTTAACTGAATTTTTCAGAGTGCACTAAGGCATTTTTCGGAATATTTTATTTTGTGTCCCACAGAAGAAAAAAAGTCAAACATGTTTAACACAACATGAAGGTAAGTAAATGATGACAGAATTGTCATCCCTTGTATGTTACAGTCTCCCTCATTCATCCTTCGATCGACCCGACCCTCCACAACCTGTCCTGTATTGACTATTGACTGTCACTCTATCCATATACTCAGCTGCCAATGTCAGACGGATATGGTGGCTGAGGCCGATCAGTGGTCAGTGTGGAAAGGGGGAGCTTGGGTTCAGCGAGGACATGTTGGGAGGGGGCCTGGGGTCATGTGTAGGGGTGAGGGAGTCTAGCCATGGCGCTGACCTCAGTAACCACAACTCCACCACCCCCTCCCATAAGGTCTGATCAATATGTCACTATAAAGGAAGAGAGTATGGAGAGCACAAGAGCATCTGAAAGTTGTGTGTCTGTAGGGAAAATATACAATATATATATAATTGGATATCTAAATATGTGTATATGTTAATATTTAAATTTCAGTGTATTAAACAGTTAAACATAAGTGGAGTTAAAATGAGCACTTACAAGACTGCTTACTGAAACTAAAAAAAAAAATATATATATGGATAATATGTGAGAATAATCAAAACACAAATGTGAAAATTAATAAAAAATAGATAAACATTGAGATTGTCTGAAACCAAGCGGTATACACGATTTTTAGGGTAGTGGCTCACAGAACACAAATGGTTAAGTGTCTGGCGCACAGTGAGGAAAGCATGAATGTGTGTGCATTTGTTTAAATGAGGAGAGAGAGAGTGATGAGAGAGAAACACGGGGGAAGGGGGGGGGGGGAGTATAAAAATATAAAATGTCTGTCTGGAGTGTGAAAATATTTGAAGATGTGAGGAAATACAGATGGAGCAGGCACCCAAAAGAAAAAAGAGTGCGCAAGAGAGTAGGGTGGGGATGAAGGGGGAGGGAAGGAAATGAAGAGTGAGGGAGAGAGAGAGAGGGAGAGGGGGAGGAGAAGGAAGCGGAGCGCATTCACAATTTTCATTCAAACTGACTTAGCCTGTGTGTCCCGATTTGCACTCCCTCTCTCTCTACAGTGTCTACACACACACACACACACACACACACAGCAAGAGAAACACCAGACCGACAGCAGTTAAGTTAACAGCGGCTAGAGGATGGCTTCAAGAAGAGTGAGAGACCGGGACCAGAAAACCAGAGGAGACTGGTGGAAGGGGTGAGAATAGAGAAAAGGTGGTATGGAATTCACAAAGAGATGCCAGGGTGGAAGGTGAGTAGAAAGAGGACGAAGAGTTTTAAAATAGAAGAGAGAAAAAGGGAGGTGAAGGAATGCAGAGGTGGAACGGCCAAGCTCGACGTATGGAGGGGGGCAGAGATCGACTGGAGCCAGACTGGGTGTATGCATCTGAGAGAGTCACTGTGGTAAGTGTGTTTTTCTTCTCAAACCCCTGCCACCTCCCTAAACGAAGAGCCTGTGATCTACTGTGACTGTTTGAGCGCATGCGAGAAGACTTTTTCATTAGGATGCATTGTCATGCTGTTAGAATCTGATACAAATTTGATTTGACAAATGTGACAAGTGTTGCTTATGCGGTCAGACATCACTGCAGGACATTTTAATGTGATGTTATCCACCAAGGCATGCATGCGTGTTGTGTTTGCATGTGTTTGCATGCTAGTTAAATCTTTGGAACATGTTCGGGGCTTGTATTTTTAATTTGTTTTATTTTTTTAATAAACATAAATGTATTTTATTTCATTTTTAACTGCTAACTTTGACTAATTGTTGGTTGTAAACATTAGTATGGAGTGTAATGGTCTCCTAATGGTGTGTGTGTGTGTGTGTGTGTGTGTGAGCGCGTATGTTTGTGTATGCATGTGAGGTGATATCAATCCCTATGGAAGTGAATGGCAATTGGATTAAACTATTGATTTAGTCTGGAGCAGGTAGACATACACCCAGTTGGCCAGACGAGGGGGAAGGGCCATCCACATTACTGCAGACATCTTCATCAATAATCCTCTTGCACCCAAACTTAAACGAACAGCAGTGACCGGCACAATGACATGTGAAGTGTTTGCATGCTATGAATAATCAGCTTTTGCACAGATTCAAACATAAAGACTATGTGAACTTCACAAGCATGTTACAATGTGCTACTTCTGAACTTTTTTCATCAAAGACATTGTGCGGTCTGTGTCTTTGTGTTATGATTTTTTTGTATTGTTTTTATGTCTTATGTCAACGTGATGTCATTTTTATTATAAGACGACTTTTAAATTGTTGCAAAAGCCTGGATTCTTTTAATACGTTTGTCAGATAAGCTAAAGTTTCCTAATTACGTGTTTCACACCCTAAAATCCAGTTTTTAAAGTTTCCCAGCGAACTTGTCGCGTCCACAAAACTGGCTGTGATGGCTATGAACTCATTCACCAAAGGGTCATGAGTTCAAGTCCCAAGTGGGGGAGGGGGGCTGCCATGGTAGCCTTATTTTTTCTTCCAGACCCTTCCCCCTTTCTTTTCCGCATCTCACATGGACGTCATTTCAACGGCTGGACAAACATGAACATCAGGCCTGTTACTTTTGCCTGCTCATTTAGTCAAAGATCGACCTTCACCTCATAGGCCAACAGCTGGTCCCGTTTTTTGCAGATGTGGGTCTTGAGAACAGTTTCTTTGCCATTTTTGATGGCAAATAGTTATGTAACCTTCCAAAAGTCCTTTAAAACGTGCTTTCATGTTTGAGATTGCATACACACCGCACCGTCTGTTTGCACGATACATACGTGAGCGTGTTCCAAATGCATCGAGCCAACAAACGGACGAGGCACATTTCAGACAGCCCCTCTTTCATAGGAAATGAGACCCTTTGACCTTTGCCATTCAGTCTGTCTGGAAATGCATAGCCTGGAATCGATCAACACCCCCTTGCCCAGACATGCACTCACCACCTCCACTCTGCCCGCTCTCTCGATTCCTCCTTCCCCCTTACATTTTTCTCTTTCTCTCCAATCGGCAACCCCGTTCCCGCTCACTCTCAGCTCCTGGTCCCTTCCCCCCACGATCAGATAATAGAACCCACAGAGCTCATGCTATACTTCATGCAGTGCTCTGCACCCGCTTCCCTGTGCATATGACCAGATCTCCAAAGCCTCCAATGCTCACACAAAACTTCCCCTCAGCGACTGTGAGTGCACAATCTCATATGGCCCAAAAATGTATTTGTCCTGGCCAAAGTATGTGCTAAATATGGGTTGATTGCAATTTCATTGCAATATGTATTTTAAGGGCCAAGAAAACATATTCAATCTTAAAATGTACGCTGAGTAAACAAAAAATGTGTGTGTACGTACTTATGTCTAAATATATATATATATATATATATATATATATATATATATATATATATATATATATATATATATATATATATGTCTGCCATTTTTTTTACTGTAGGAATGGGTCATAGATTTGTTAATGTGTATTATAATGGTTAACATATTTGAAACTAGTTGGGGTTGGAATGTAATTAGCATCATTTGAGGTACATAATTGTGTTTATGTAAATTTGTTGGTGTGCATGTCTAAAATCACACAATTCCAGCATTTCCAAAGTATATCTCAGTCCCGGGCGAGTCTCTGTGAACATTCAACGCTGTCGGTGAGTTTGCAAGTGAAAGAAACCATCGAGTGTTGAGTGTACCCTGCCTCTCGAACACACCCCGACCACACAGACCTTCTGAGTGCCAGCAACTACATGTGCGAGTCCATTTTGTTGCTGAGCTGGCCAAGATGGCTGCTGTAGTGTCTCTAAAGCTGTCCCAGCTGATCAGTGAAGCGAGAGACTGTATTCTGCATCTACTGTCACAGCTCTGAGTCCTGATTCACATTCATTGCTGTCGGTGGGTTTTATTTATTCGACTCGCCGGACAATGAATGAGAACTATGGCTCTTCCTGCACTAATGTACACAAAGGTAGTGGGTTGAAAAAATAAGTACTGTTAATCTTTTTCACTATTAGTCATGTCACTCAACACATGTACATCATAGAAGGTCAATAAACAGGGCGTGAAATAAGAATTGGGAATCTGTTGTTGTTTTTACTGCATGTTGTGTGAGTTAAAGAGAAAGTTCGACCAAATATGAAATTTCCGTCTTCATGTCATTCCAAACTTCTATTAAGCTTTTATTCCGTATTATGTAAAATATTTTCTCTAAATTCCAGAGAGGAAAGTCATATAGGTTTGGAATGACACAAGGATGAAAAACGTCACAGAATTGTTATTTTTTGGTGAACTACCCCTACAAGTTTTCTTTTCAAAAATTACTTGTATATTCCTGTTGCCAGTGGTTTGGAAGCCACAGTGTCTAAGGAAACCCCTAGAGCCAGCAAATCGGCTCACTGACCAATGTGACCCACACAGACATAGACAGTCAACATTACTCACAGCGCAGTGTTCTTCCTCGGGCACAGTGTGCATGTAGCTAAAAATGGTCTAGCGAATCTAAAAGGTGAATCACCAGGGAAACTCTCATGACTATACAGAAGGTATAAGGGTCTATTGAACTCCTCACAAGACAAAGCTTTGAATTTTGAGAATAAATAAAGGAGCTCTTGAGGAACTGTGTGCTATTATTAGGTTCTGTGCGCACGTAGAGAGAACAGGCTTTAATGAATGAACCCATATGTTTTGGGGTTCTGTGACAAAGCTGTTCCCACACTGTGAACAAGAGCTTCACTCTACCCGCCAGCAGCAAGTCATTAGAGAACTACATATGAGCAAGAGGGAATCGCAAACTTCAATCAATTACTATCACAATGGACCTAAACCCAAACAATAATACATGTATGCCGCATACTGTGTCACATCAGAATATAACTTATTGCTGTGTGTCTTTGACCCAGTTCATTGTGCTGGTGGTTCAAAGGGGTCGACAGCCAGTTAGAGTGTGACTCCAGTAATTGGGTTTGACCAGATTGGTCCAAACTAGGCAGGGAAAGGGAGGCTGATTGGAGCAGTCAGCTGTCTGATCTGATTGAAGACTTCACTGTAATCAGCAGCACAAGACTCTCTGCTGGCCAGACTCTCCACTCACAAGACTGTTCACTACCGGTCAGAAAAATATATCAAACTTACACTATTTGGTTTATTAACTGGATATATATGTATTGTTATTCCCTCTCTGAGAAATTCATAGTGTTTGTCTGGGTTACCAAACAGCTTTACCTCAACAAGCTCATAGCTGCAGAAATCATTCTATACGTCACTCCAAAGTTTATATATATATATATATATATATAGTGTCTCAGTCTTCAGTTGTCAGTGCACTAGCAAGGGGGGTCAGACATTTTTAGAATCAGCATGAAATAAAAATTTATGCTTCTATTTTATGAAGTATTTTATCCATTTCTGATTGCAAAGTTGCATTCATTTTTGAGTACTTTATACCCTCATCAAAATCAATGCATAGAACCATAGTCCCTGGCCAACAATTAGTTTTCCTTTTTTCATAAATTGCTATATTTGGATGTGCATCGCAATTTGGAAGAAAAGATCTGTCACTGCTTCTTTCATTGAGACTGTCCCATTGCTACAGCACTACAAAGTGGCACACCAGAAATTCTTTTGCTCCTTTGAAATTAGCAGAAATGCACTGGTAAAAAAACAAACAAACAAAAAACAGATTAAAACCAGCCTCTAAAAAGCCTGCAAAAGAGATTTTGTTTGTAATTATATTTCAACCCTAATATAGTATTACATTTTTTTATTTTATTTATATTATATATTATTTAAATGTGTTTATAAAATAAATCTTAATTTTTTTTTATTTATTTGCATTATTTTTGTATATGCTATGTTATTATGTCTAAATGCCATAATATATATATATATACACTACCGGTCAAAAGTTTTAGATCAGTAAGATTTTTTATGTTTTTAAATTAAGTCTCTTCTGCTCACCAAGGCTGCAATTATTTGATAAAAAATATCGAAAAAAAACCAGTAATATTGTGAAATATTATTTCAATTTAAAACAGCGGTTTTCTATGTGAATATATAGTGAAGTGTAATTTATTCCTGTGATCAAAGCTGAATTTACAGCATCATTACTCCAGTCTTCAGTGTCACATGATCCCACAGAAATTATTATAATATGATGCTCAAGAAACATTTATGATTATTATCCATGTTGAAAACAGTTTTTTACATTTTTATTTCAGGATTCTTTGATGAATAGAAAGTTCAAAAGAACAGAATTGATCTGAAATGGAAAGCTTTTGTAACATTAATCACTACCATTCAAAAGTTTGGGGTCAGTAAGAATTTATTTTTTATTTTTGGGGGAAAGAAATTAGAAAATACTTTTATTCATCAAGGATGAGTTAAATTGATCAAAAGTTACAGTAAAGACATTTATAATGTTAGAAAAGATTATATTTTAAATAAATGCTGTTCTTTTGAACTTTCTATTCATCATAGAATTTTGGGGGGAAAAAATGGTACACGACTGTTTTCAACATTGAAAATAATAATTTATGTTTTTTGAGCATAAAATCATGATGCTGAATCAATGATGCTGTAAATTCAGCTTTGATCACAGGAATAAATTACACTTCACTATATATTCACATAGAAAATCGCTGTTTTAAATTGTAATATTTCACAATATTACTGTTTTTTTTTTTTTTTTTTTTTTATCAAATAATTGCAGCCTTGGTGAGCAGAAGAGACTTCTTTTAAAAACATAAAAAATCTAACTGATCTAAAACTTTTGACCGGTAGTGTATATATATATATATATATATGTATGTTGTATGTTTTGCTTAATTAAAAAATAATCAGCAGAAGCACATATTTCACAAAGGCTCAGTAATTTTAATTTTAATCTTTTGATTCCTTGCTAGTGCCCAAATTCATGTTAAATGTATCCTCATTCCTGATACCGAGAGACACACCCATAAATATAAAATACTTTCACATGTTAATATCTCCCCCCGCCACATACAAACACAGCACTCTTTGTCTTTTTTCATATTTCCGTGTTGTGTACAATCTACACTAGTTATTATTTCTGTCCTCTCTGCCAGTCTCCAGGCCATGCGTTACCTATGCTTTCACCCACACACTGCTCCATTTCCTGGGTCAATGTCGCTATCAACCTGAGAACATTAGACACTTGAAAGAGTGGTGAAGAGAGGTCAGAGACACTTTGTCTTGTCATCACACACATCCATATCTTAGATAATGTCGAAAAGTACTCCTGTCAGTACACTTTTCTGGTGTGCCACTTAACTGGTGTGCCACTTAATTAGTAACAGCTAAACAGTAGGGAGTAGGCCTACACAAAGTCTATCAGATCTTATTGTGATTAAAAGATAGTTTACATTTAGAGGACACGTAGCAAAGCCTGTGAACTTTTCTGAACAAAGATTATAATATGACTGTGACTTGTTTTCAACCACTGAGAGAGGCAAAGACAGTACGGGGCTCGAGGAATTTGAGCCTCCTGTGAATTCTAGATGCAAATCCTCTCGGTCACCCCATATAGAAACATATGTCAACAACAAGAGACTGTCTAAAATTGGAGCCATCATTTCAACTTACCACACGGTGAGAGTAAAGCCAGAAAACAATAAACATTCATAACATGGTTTCATGGTGACTGAGCACCACATGAAAGCGTGAGAGACAGAGAGAGGACAAAAAGCGGGTCACTCTTTAAACTGTGTGAACAGTTTTTGAAAAGGCGATTGGAAACATTTCAAGAGACTGTGCTGCTCTGACACAAAGCTTCTGCAATTTTGAGCAATACACTGAGGCACAATCGCACACAGTCAGATGATAGATTTGTATTCATTATCATGGCAACAAGAGTCCTGGCGAAGAGAGAAAGAAAATGAGAGCGCGATCCGGGCAGGCCTGGAGGGCTGTTACTTCTGTCTGCGCTGGTGATGAACAGTCACTCGGTCATCCCCAGTCTGCACACGCACCAGAGACCTGTATCACAACACGGTGCAGGCATCCATCGCAGGCACGCAGTCATAATTCATCCCACTGGCAGTTTGCAGGGGTCAATGCAACATAAAGCGCCGCACATGAGAGGAACACAAAGGAAACATTTTGTGATGGCTGGAAGATGTGCAATAGAAATAAACTCTCTCTTCACTTCTCAGGGAACACCAATTTGTCTTGTGGTTGAAAGATAAGAACTGTTCACTGCTTTAAAATGCAGATGTATGGGCAGAGCAAGTAGAAATATAGAAGGCATTTAATCACAGAGATAAGACGGGGACCATAAACAAAGAAATGGCTTTTTTGAAAATCATGATCTTAATTAATCATTAAAATCCTCTGAATCAATCTAAAGCAGATTTATTATTTCTATAGAGGGGCACTTCGGCTAAAGAGGTTACAAAAGTAATGACCAAAAATTCAAACAATTCTGTTTGTATATTAACACTAGTATTTTTGACTGGCGTTTAGTTATATAAAGTTTTATATAAAACATTTAAATTTTACTTTCAAACATTCTAGTTTATACATTACTAAAGAAAACCCTGAACATAAAAGGAGAAAATGCTCTGAGAGCAAGAAACAGTTAGTGCTAAACCCAACCCAATCTCATGAGAAAACATAAATTCTGTCATGAAACTCTAGATGGCGCAGGCTAAAGGGTCCTTAACTCAATCTGCTTGCAATCACATTGTTCTCTAAAGGACACAGCTAATGTATCAGTAGCCATTGCCAATGAGCTCGCTGCTCAACCTTCAAATACTCGGTCAGCATTTGCTTTAGCAGTTGCAACGCTTTCAGAAACCCTCCACCTTCCCCAGCTCCACCTGTATAGATCTGCTATAGGTAATTCATGTATGCTATATTATACAGCAGCAGCACGTCTTACTTGCTCACCGCAGCATGTTGTGTATGTATTGGCAGCAATAACCAACAGCAGCAGCAGCAGCGTAGCAGATCTATTCCGCCAAGACAAAACATATCAACATTGTCATAACCATTACCATGTCAAACACTCCAAGAAATTTCATGACAGAACTACATTTTGGTGATTCGCACGAAAACATAGAATACTAAAGCAATAAGCCCCTTGAAGCCGTGTTTTACAGTGGATTTAGAACAGCTATGGGGTTTTGTTAGGCACGAAGTGAACCCCCTTAGCTGTTCTAAATCAACTGTAAAACATGGCTTCAAGGGGCTTATTGCTTTTATAAAAAAGGATACCCCATAAAAATATTCATTTTAATATTTATTTTATTCATAAAATAAATATCAGCAACAAAAAATATTACGTTATAACTACTGATCATTCTATATGGATCAGTGGTTATAACACATTTATTCCTCCGCCAAGCAATGTAGTTCCAAAGAGGTTGCTAAGCAACACATGCAACAACAAAGAATCACAAATGGCAGTTGCGCACTAATACTAATGTAATGCGGTCAGATATCTATGGTCACAGGTGTATGTTTGTTGAGTAATTTACAACGGCTTCGAACGCGGCTCAAACAATCAGAATCAAGGCCTGGAACTATCCGTTTTATAAAAAAGTGTTAACACTTTAAAATATGGATGCACTAATATCCATTAATTCATGCTTAACTAATTAACAGATAATTGAAATCCATGGCTTAGTGTGGATGTCAAAACCAAAATGACATATTAACAAACAGTTAACAGGCATGTTAAGTAATAATATAATGATATATTTGCATATCATTAGCTAGTGATTCATTAAAGCATACAACTGGAAGTTGAAGTTCAATATCCGTTCAAAAGTTTGTGCTGTGGTGTACCTTGGTGCGTCAATTGAATGAAATATATAAACATATATTTTTAATGAAATATTGCAGTATTTTCTGTATTTAAATTGAAAAAGCCAAGAAACTTTGCCTTTTGATAACTGTACATGCTATGATTAGGCTCATTACCTCAGTCCTTCTTTATCTCAGTTTCAGTAGAGTGTAGTATCATTAACCAGCCTTGAAGTGCACCTGCAGGTGTTTACCTGTAGACAATTAGTCTCAAACTGAATGTCTTCACAAAGCTTCTGTCAAGAGCTTCACTGTTTATGCGTCACCTTTCCCTATCATTACAGGGGAAATTAAAGCCTATGTGGCATGCATAGTGAGGGAGAGGGACCCTGCATGCTGAAAAGCAAGTACTTATCTCCTTGAGAGAAAATTACATGTTTGCTGCTTTCCCTATTGTTGGAAAAAGCCTGAGTATTTAGGGTTTAGATCTCAATACATTTTTATTTCAAGTCTCTATTGTACTTGATAAGGTGCAGTGTGATCATAATAATAATGTGTTAGGTCTTATGAAGATGCTCAAAGGGGTAAATGAGAGAGAGAGAGAGAGAGAGAGAGAGAGAGAGAGAGAGAGAGAGAGAGAGAGAGAGAGAGAGAGAGAGAGAGAGAGAAATAAATAAAAGACTTTTGGCTTGAACACAATACTGATTTATGACAATATTCCAAACCTTAAATCTTAAAGTTATGGATTTCGCATTTGAACCATGCCATTCCAGCTCATTATAATAAATGTTTCTAAGCACTGTTGTCTAATTATGTATAGTATGTCCTCAAGCAGGATTAAATAAAAAGAGAGAGAGGGCAAAACTTCATACACTAAACCGATCTAAACCCGCTATCTCAGCCACCCACATCTAAATATTCTGCGGTTTTGCCTGTTAGTCTTGATTGTGCTACTACTTTGATAATGCTGTATTATGGGCCTGAGTCCAACTCTGAGAAACATCTCTGCAATTAAATATGAATATATTATGCAATGATATGGTCACGATTGCTAAATAAACCCCAACCAGCCAGGTGAGCAGGACTTGCTAAGAACAAGTGTTTCAACTGCCCAGTAAACATATTTACGCTGTGGCAACGTCTGTGGCACGTTGCATTTCTGCTATAGCAACGTCGCTGTCTACGTGCTCGCAACATTGAAACGTATAAATAGGCTTGTTTGAGATGAGCAAAATCTGCGCAGAACCGATCACCGGTGATCAGCGCGAGATGCATGCCGGTTAGAAATGTGTCCGAGGGCAGTCCGCCTTGCTCTGATGTCATGCAGACGTATGTCAAAAAACTCTCGCGAGCGCAAGGCGCACGTGTCGGATTTAGCAGTCGAGCGCAGTTGCTCTCCACTGACTGCGCTGATCAAAAGCATGATGGGAAACGACTTTGCTGACGACACAGCTTAATGCTCATTGGTTTAAACAACCGTGATGTATTGTTCTCTTTTTTTAAAAAAATTATTTTAAAACTCTGGTATCATGTTTTATGTGTATACGTACGTTATGTGTGAATAAACTCTCTGACAGTGCAATATGGGTTATGTGATGTCATTTTTATAGAAAATAAAATAATAAAAATACATGTCTGTATTAAAGAAAAAAATATTGATAAACGCGTATTTGGAATGGAATTAAATAACAAGTACTTTGGGTGTCTTGTTCATTATATTTATTTTCATATAAAAGCAACAGAACTTAAATTACATCCAGTTTATTAGCAACACCTGCACGAGCGTGAATCCCGTGTATCCCGCGATATCTGCCTTTGATCTCGCAGGTGTCTGATCCACCGTGAGAAGAGAGATCTGTCCGTCTTGCCTGCGCTTTTTTCACTCCTCCCCTCACTGCAGCCGCCTACTCTCGACTACAATTCAGGCGAGGCAAGGCGCATCTCAAACAAGCCTATTGTAAGACGCGACAGAGCTGTAGCAACGTTGTTGCGCGACATTCATCAACTGTGAGACGACATTCTGACCATTTTTTTTTTATGCTAGACATACATCCCCCATTTAGCATTTTATGTTTTGAGGTTCATTTTTAGTTAGTCAGATATGTTAGATTTATATTTTTATAATTAGGCTATATTTAACAATTATATTATGTTTATCCTTATTATTAATGGGGCTATCAGTAAATTAGCCTAATTATAATCAACACCAGCAACTATAAACTTTGAAGAGTAAAAATGACAGAATGTTATGTTAATTCAACTTTATTAAAACTGCGTAATCAAATTGCACTTCCAAAAGTCATACATTTGTATAAAAAAACAAAAACCGAATATACACATTTCTTTTAAAGTATAATAAATAAACCATAAAAAACAAAGATCAGAACATTTAATGAACAAAACCGGGTTCTGTACATGGCTGACAGGGGAGTGTAGTCGAAAGCCCGTTGATAAAGGTCACTAACCGGAATGAACAAATACAGAGGGCAGTTTGCGCTTCAGGGTAGTGACGAGTAGGCTACATGTCGTCCAGTGGTTGTCCAGACACCCTACCAGAGCACGTCTACGGAGAGCCTGGCCACTCCCTATTAAGTCCTATTGTACTGAATTTTGGTTGTAGTTCCACCAGAGTTCCACTGGGGGCGATCACCCATGAGTGCAAAATGAATGGGAGTCTATGGAGCTAGGCGGCTAAATTTGTCTCTTTCACCCGATTGCCGTTGAGAAATCTCAGATTTGATTGTAGGTTTTGCAAGTTCAACATGGGTTATAGGTCGAAAGTTGAATGAATACTTATGTCCCTTCGATTTCTTACAGGTTGAGTTGTTGTTGCCCATAACACGCTAGCATTCTGATAATGATGCTGATTGGTCAGTGAAGGACTGATTACAACCAGAGATACCGCTTGCTGATGGCATCGTGACATCCGAAGCGGGACCAGAATGTTAAGGCAGACTTAACTCTTCTAGCACGTGTATTTACCTGTGTCAGCTGTGTTGTCGATGCCTCAAGAGAAAAGAAAGTGGAGAGCGCGAAAGCACCAAAGTGACTAAAGGATTGCCGTAAAGCAGTATCTCTGGTCGTACGATGTGTATGACGTCATTGACATTTTAAAAGACGTTTTAAAGCAAATAAGTGACTCTAAAAAATCTAACACCCAGCAATGTGTAATTTCTTTGCATCTCCTTCTGAATACAACATTCAAAGTACAAGACAAAAAAATATATCCTGAGAAAAGTGGATTTTGAGGGGGTATAGCTCCATAGACCTCCATTCATTCTGCACTCGTCCTGTGAGCGCCCTCATATGGAACCAGAGTGGAACTGCAACCAGTTCAGAAGCCGGAAGTTTACTGAGAGTGGAAGTTCTCCCCTTATTAGACATTCTCTGACCCTACGCACAACCCAGATCTCTTAAGATATCATCTCTTACTGTGTTCGCGGCGCGCACTCTTTATGCACAAATGCGGTGTCCTGACATTTCGTCCTACCCGGCTCTACGCACGAACGCTGCTGACGTATTTACAGTAGAATCTCAGCCACCGTCTACTTCCGCATAGCACGTTCTATAGCGAAGCGTACTAGCGGCAAAACTTTAATAAAATACATTTTCTCAGAAACTGAGACATTTCTAAGAAACGATTTTAGAAACTGATTCGCTAGTCGGATTTCGCATGATATGAGAGAATACTCACCCTCAAAGTTGTCGATGTAGCTCGAAATATATAATTTAAAGCTCTTCTCTTTCTTACTCTTATGAGTGACAGCTAACTGCCTCACAATATTGTTAACATCATTCACGTTAACCACGGGAAGTTCTAGTAAACAGCGAGTGTAATTTGCCATTATCTATTATATTAATGCAAAAGCACTGGATGTTACTGGGCGGGCTGCGACAAAACACGGGAGCGATCACGGGAGCCTATTGTCCTAGCAGGGCTTACTGCGCATGCGCACTTCAATATTTATTTATTTTACAAAATATTGTATTGTTTTAAGGGTAGGGGTAGGTATGATATTAATAAAGCCTCAAACCACATGAATATGATGCTGGTAACACATTCTGATAGGTAGCATTTTTCACTGTCAAATTGTGCTACCTACTGTTTTAATGGAGGGAGCCAAATCTGGTAGCGGCACTGTAGGCCCTATCACTAAATTATTATGAGAAAGATATGAGCATGCAACATAGTTATGTTGTTAATTAGTAAGTTAGTACGTTAATAAATTACGTAACTTTACGTAAGGATTTGCATGATGGTGATGTTTATTCTATTCATCAGGAGCAGTTTCGATATCTATAGCCATGTATGCATGTGTGTGTCGGCTCCTGGTCGGATTTACCGCGAAATCCAGTGACGTGATTGAGACCTGCATGCGCGCTCCCGAGCCTCTCGCCTCGTCTACTGACCCTGCAACTTATGACATAAGAGTCTGCTAACACTAAGAAACGACCTGCTCCCAGCACAACACAGACTCCAACACAAACTCCACATAATGATAAAAAACAAAAAAAGTTTTAACTCGTTTGTAAACATATTGGTTGCATTCTGAAACATCACCGCTAGAGGCCGCTGAAAACTACATATGGAGCCTTTAAAAAGGCCTACATTGTTTTTTGAGTGTTTGAATCGGTGCATTTGTGAATCACTGCATGCATTGTGAATCGCTTTTTGTGCATTTGTGAATTGCAGCACTGTGCATTTTTACATCTTCTACAAAATTATAAATAAAGAATGTGCATTGGGTGTGTTTTAGCTATACTTTTTCATGTTTGTATAGCTACAATTTATTGGTGCTTTAAACTGATCGTTATACGCCTATATGCCATTCTATCGATGTTGGACAATACTTTCGTGTTTTGTAGGTTACAAGCAACTTGGCTAGTTTTATAACTCAAACAAAATCTCGTAATTACGAGTTTGTGAATGCAATCTTTTTCTGACATGACTTGTACTAGGCTATAGAGTCATCACTGGATGATGGTGAATGGGGCTATATTATGATAAGCTATATACATTTTTGTGACTTAGGACAAAACAAGTTGTAAAAAGCTCAATCTAAACCCTCAAGCCAATCATTTTAAATCGATTCTCTATGAACATGGCGTTGAAGGTTCAGTGAATGCCTTGGAAATCTCTTATCTGGCACAGAAATCTCAGATCCGATCGGAAAGGAAATATAATGGTTATGGTTCTGTATGTTGCTGGTTTTTTTCTTGAAACTCATTTCTTAAAAGAGAAAATAATAAGACGGTGAAGAGGATATTCATCTTCCTGACAATGAATGAGCCAGCGTTAAACAACAAATCCACCAGGCAGAAGAGGCCCATCTGATCCTGAGTTTAGTCAACCTTGACAACACCCCGCCAACCACAGTCTGTTTGTGTTGGTTCTGCTGTCACAAAGACTTTCCAATCCTAAAAAATGTCAAAAACATTAAGAGTTGATGACACCACTCATTCACATCATAGCTCAATATGATCTATTACATGAACACAATGCCATTCATGATGAAAAGCTCTGTGATTTATAGTTGGCTATAGATTAAACATTTCCAAAGACTGAAGTGAATTAGCTATTGATCCCTAACTGGGCTGGGTCACGTAGTGCAGAACGTGATTTAGTTTTGGCTGGTTAAAGAAATTAAATGATTGTATCTCATTAAGGTTAATAAGGGAATGATTTAGATGACTTTGCTCAGATTCCAACCAACGTGTGCTTTTGCTAGCTTTCATAATGTGCAGCCTATGACAGGCGTTTTGTTCCTCCTGTTTTTATGTACGTAATACACTTGTGAAACTCGCATGGTTTCGCACTGGATGCCACACTAAAGGAGAATTTAAATTGGCTGTTGCCCAAACTAAACAGACTAGAGACATGGTATTACTACCTGACAGCCAAGGTACCACCTGTTTGTCACAGCCAGCACAAATACTCCCACCCCTTTCATCCTCTCGTTCTCTCTCTTTTCCTCTCTGTCCCTCCCCTGTAGCTTTTTGGCTTTCGTTCTGGATGGGCATCTCGGAGCATCTGTGCCTGCCTGAGGCACTGGACTGTGGTAGATGTGGGTCAGAGCTGTAAATCCTGTGTGGTCTTGTACCAAACAGCCATTGTAACTTCAGGAGACACAGCAAAGTCATGCCAGTGTTGCTGATGGATTGCAAAAGCAGCATGCAAAATAATCAAGTCAATAATGAAGGTCATAATTCAACTTAATGGTTTGCCTGGAACTTAGCCCTCCCTTTTCTAAATGAAATCCAAAGCGGATGCATTCAAGTGAGGAAATTCCAGTTCATTACCGCCACCTCCTGGTCAGAGTCTAAAAATACATTTTTAGACACTTCACTGACATTATAATACAACATGTCTTAGATTCATAATGTTTTCTGATGAAAAAAAACAAGATAAAGTAGCTTCCTTAAATGCTGCTGGACAGCCAATCTTGTAATTCAGAAGCACTGGATCTCTATTTGAGCTTCTTAAAAGAGCACTTGGCATTGTAAAAAGCGAGGGCTGTGGGAACAGAGTGTGTGAAGAGGCTGCAGTTGAAACAGTCTCTCACCCACTCATGCTGAGGAGCTTTGAGGGCCGAGGGCTGTTAAATGAGGAGGGAGATAATGAGAGAGAGGCAGCAGCATGGTAATCAGCAGGCCTCAATTTCCTCACTGATGCTCCAGATTAGCCCAGTCTCACAGGCTCCCTTAGGCATGTTTCATCTCCCCTCTCCCCTCAGAGAACACTTTGGATGAAAGGCAGAACTTCTCCATCCGGTCTGCTTACGAACCCCTGCTGAGGCTACTGTGCTAAACTCTGTTGATAATCAAGGGTTTTTTTTTCCCCATTGCTCTCGGGTCCATTAGCTACACTTTAAGCTCTATTTTTTATGTAGCATTTTCCCTGTGTTTTATGTATTAAAATACACACCATTGATTTTTACATCTACATTTTCCACGGAAGAAAATCAGGTTTTGTTATTACCATTTACTGGAGCTTTGGTGCATGGATCAGCCACAAGTTGGCAGGCATCTTCAGCCAAAAACACTGCAATAAAAACAGAAAAATTGTGAAATATTATTGCAATTTAAAAGAATATTATTTAAATAACTTTTTAAAGATTAATATAATTTAAATTGTAATTGTAATATAGTCGTAATATATTTTCAATATCATTTCTTCCAGTGATGTCAACGCTGAACTTTCAGCATCATTATTCCAGTCTTCAGTGTCACATGACCCTTCAGAAATCATTATATTATGCTGAATCGTTGCTCAAGAAACATTTCTTATTATTATCAATGTTGAAAATAGCCTATGGGCCTAAATATTTTTTTGTTGAAACCATGATAGAACAGCATTTATTTGAAACAGAAATTTGTAACGATGTAAAAGTCTTTACTGTATGGTCAATATAATGCATAATTGCTGACTAAAAGTATTAATTTCTTCCACCCCCCCAAAAAATGACCCCCATCTTATTTTATTTTTTTCAAGCTGTGACATTACACTTGAGGTTTGTTGATATGAAATTGATTGAAATTGTTAATGCCATTAATCCAGCTAAAGCTCCCCCACAATATTGTCACAAAATAATTAGTCACAAACTGAGGATCTAAGCTTTTACAGAAAATCCAGAAAATTTGAACCGTTAGATCCACCTTGTGGATAATGTAATAGCTATTACCAGGGCCGGATTAAGAATTCAGAGGCCCCTGGGCACAATGTTTTGAAGGCCCCCCCTTTTGCAGGCCAAATATATCGTTTTTCCAAGGACATTTTAATTTGGCATTAATAGTTTTACTGACTTAAAGGAACTTTGTTGTACTATGCTGGAGTAAAGTTCATAAATGATGGTTCTTTTCCATAGGTTTTTGTAAAATGTTGGGTGGACCTCTGTCCCTCTAGGGGGGTTCAGGGGCATGCTCCCCTGGAAGAAAGGTTTGTACATTTTAAGGTTAAATGCATCAATCTGGTGCACTTTGAGAGTTTCCACCGGCTTCAACCCATGAACTGTGCACATTGAACAAAGAAAAAGCATTGACTTGTCCCTAGACATTAAAGAGGGCTCAAACATCTTTTTGGTTATGATATAGTAGAGTCTCAGTCTACATTACATTATCACTGGTGTTTTAGGATGCCAAACAATTATTATAATAATGATTTATATAATTATTCCTATTACAAAAAATCCATATAGCCTATAAATATACTTTTGAAATATTCATTTTCATTTATACAGTACATTTGACATTACACTATAGAATAGGACAATTACAAAACTTTTGTCCTAATTTCTTCACTTGCAAGAAATAAACCCTTGAGCTTTTATTTTGGAGAAAACACCAGATCACCAAAGCTGAACGGGTGAGCAAAGAGCGCATTTCTCTTTAAATCACGCAGCACAAACAGAATGCCTAGGCAGTGATGTAGTGGTGCCTGGAGAAGTGGGTATACTCTTAATTTATGCCCCCAATATTTTTTTAAGCGTCCCAGCAAAGGATGGACACTCTATGTTATAAACAGTGACATGTAAGACTAATCTTGCATATTATATTGAATATGCAAGTCTATATAATATAGAATATAATTAATAGAATAGAACATAGAATCACTAATATTCTTGCATATCAGGGCCGTACACAGGGTTTTATAAATACAGAGTTCCCATAAATGAGAAAATTTTGATTTTCCTGATCTCGACATGAGCATTTTAAGGTGTTTTGAAGGCCAAAAAAATGGACAACAGAAGCTTTAAAAGCATGTTGGTGGGCAGTAGCATGAAGTATTTCATCAGATCCTTAAACATGATAATCAGTTTAAATGTCCCAATGAATGATCCACATAATGGAAATGCAGAATGTTTATGCTTATTGTTGACAATGCACAATCACATATTCAAAACAGGAATGGCCTTGAATAAGAAATGATTCAAGGTTTATTTTGCATATATGTTACATTTCAACAAACGCCAATGCAATCCTTCTGTGTCCAGAGGCGTATGAGCAATTAGTATGAGCATCAAAGATCAGTTTCAGCTACTTTGTTTCCTAAATTAATCAATGTTTTTGGACTAATCTGTTCATTTAATCAATGGTTCAATTGCTCACTCATAAAGACAGTCACTTGTCGCCACCTTCTGGCTTAATGATGCAAGTTGCGCAAACACAAACAAGCGGAGTGATACAAAAAAGTAACAACACATTTGAGGTAACGTATACAAATATTTACAATATTAGCCTAATTGCAATATATTTAATAGAGTGCTTGTGTTGTTAAATTTAACTTATAATTTCCACCGTCTTTGATCAAACTGATTATTTCTGTCGGTCATTTAAAACTTATATCGAAAAAAAACCCCAGCTGTTTATTTTAGCTACTTGCATATCCCGCACTGTATGATCGTTAACTGAAGTGAAGCGTCTCGTTGGGATTCGCGCTCGGCTTGCGCTTCTGTGAACAAAATCCTGCTTGCTTTGATTGGTCTCAAACATGTAGACATTGACGAGCGGAGAGCTGAAGCAGCTCAAATGAGAAGGTCAGTTATCGTCACGATGGGCGAATCATTGGAGCACCAAATTAGAGTTAATATTAGGGAATTATTTCACAACTTATATAGGCTACACTAAAAAAAAACGACCCCGACTGTTTTTTTTTTTAATTCACATGAGATTTGATTAGCTACTAAATGATGCGCATCAGAGGGGATTTAGAAGTGTATACGCAATGCCGACTGAAAAAGAAGTGGGTATACGCCGTATACCTGCGTATATCCTGCACTACACCACTGCCTATAGGCTACTTAATTAAAGTCTTGTGCGGTTTTATAAAGGCACAAAGCCATATCACGGTTTCGATTTTAGTTCGTTGGCAAAATATAACTCTAGAGACCTTTATGTTAGGCTATATATTGTACATCTCATATGTTTTGGGAAAAGAGCGAGTTCGGCAAAAGGCGGATTCGAACTCAGGTCAAACGCGTCAAAAGCTCTACGACCTCCCGCTCTACGACCTACGCCACTATAACTATTCTATGCGATTGTCTTTTTGGTAGAAAGATCGGCACTTAGAGCAAAAATACGCTCCGTTATCGGAAATGTAAAAAAATTTTTTTTTTAATTCCCCTCGCTTGGGCCCCAAGTGCGCATGGGCCCCTGGGCCTGTGCCCATAATGCCCATTGGATAATCCGGGCTTGGCTATTACCATCCCAGTGCAATTCTTTATTTATATGTAGCCTACTGATTATGGACAATAATCACTTTTGGTTTGTTTTTGAACAATTTGGCTAATTTAGGGAGGATGAGATACATGCAAAGCAGCTATTATTTTTATTTCATCCTGCTTTGAATGTGGCCAGGGTCAGGGATCACCTGAGTTGTGCATAAGCGAGTGACATCATTTTGACCACAGTAAACAGCTTCAGTTTGTCTCTGCCATAAGGCTCAGGCCATTTTTGAGCTCCACAGCTCTGTCTCTTAATTTGTGTGTTTTACTGTATTCAGACTATAAAGTATGATTGTAAATATATATATATCTTATGTGTAGTGTCTCTCCTTTTTTATGGATCTTATGTACTAGGAGAATGTTGTCCAAATCCCTGAAATGAAAATGTTCACTAAGTCCTGCATATCAGTATAGCCAACTCATTGATCCCAGGGGAGAGAGGAAGCCCACCCATAAAAATGTTTCCCCGGGCCCTGTGAATCTTATGGGGCCCGGGCCATTTGAGGGATGCACTTCTCACTATTCAATAACTCATACATTACCTTCAGGCTAATTGAACTGTTACATATTAACATAATTATGTTTCAGAAATATAATTTATGTAAATGAATTACCTGTACCAGGAAATCTGTACAATATTATCTCTGGACCATATAAGTAAACATTAACTACAGGACCTTTGTTTGCTAAAAATGGATTTAACTGGAAGCAAATATATTTCATAACTTTAATGATGTAAGATTCATAAATTCTCTATGAATGATTAACACAGATTCATGAATACTAAAATGCTCTGTGTTTGTTCGGTCTGCGTGTGTCTCCGCTCACATATCCAGTGCCAGTGGAGGTTGCCCTGGATACACGCTAAAGGGAACAGACAAAATCATCTCTGCCTGCAAAACACTATGGGACACATTATATTTCATGTCCCTTTGTCTTTTGATGTGACTGAGTGTTCTATCTGGTCGACAGTGGTGATGATGTAACATGACACATTAAAAAATAACTGTAGTATGAAGTGCTTCAAATGGTTTTGTGGTAGTCTGGATTGTGATTGAGATAAATAATTTGTCATGGCCAGAAAATCTCTGTGCCAAGAATATCTGTCTGAGCCACTGCACTGTAAAAAATTATATGAACATTAAGTTATGACAACAAATGTTTAAGTCAGTTTAATGTGATTTAAGTTGAAATGACTTAAGTTGATTATTGCCTACTTAAAATCTTAAAGGTATTGTAGGTAGAATTTTTCTAACAAAATATGTATGAACTTTCTATATATACCAACACATAATTAAAATGTAAGTACTCTGAAAAAGAAATTATAAAAATCGAGTGTCTGTAGTCCTCTCAGTGCTGTAATAAACAGAGCTACTTATCTCCATTCGGGACGAATGAAATGATTGGCTGGATGAAATGATTGGCTGGAGCGACTGTCACTCTCCCTCGCTACCATGGCAATCACCCTTGCAGCTACAGGAGCCGCCCACACGCGCGCGCCCGTTTGAAACGAGGAGGGGAAGAAGCACGGACGCTAAAGAATCACAATTATGGCCGCGAATTTAGCAGTCAAAATTCCCAGTACCTGCATATACAGTCAGCGAACGCAAACCAGGCAAGAAAAGGAAGACAGTATTTGAAAAGGCTATTGGAAAAAGTCTTTGGATAAAGCAAGCAATATCAGGGCTTTCCAGCGGTGGACAACTGAGGGACATCAAGGGGCTGAAAAGTGAGGGTAACAGTGCTTTCATCGTGGAAGCTCTTGCATGCAAAACACCGCATATGTTATGAATCTTACACGAAATTCCCCTTCATCACAGTGTAACTGATGGTAACAGGAAAAACGTGTATCAATGCAACCTGTTTTTAGCTTTGAATTTGCCTTATGTTACTAGCTTGTTACCGAATCAAACTCTATATTTTAAACTTTACCAGTATCGATATGCTGGATTGATAGTGAGTACTAACAGCCATAGTTGTTTATATTCATAATGATAAAGTTAGGTATTTTATTACATGTGATTCTGACATGATGTCACTCCATGCACTGCTCCTCTCCGCTAGGCGCTGGGAAACGCGTCCTCCAGCTGAGCGCGGGCAGCATCGCGCGGTCATGTGTTTTGGGGGCGCGGCTTTGGAAAGAGCCGAGAAGGGAGGGGGTGGGTGTCAATGGAATAATGAGCTCTGTTTATTACAGCCCTGAGAGGACTACAGACACTCGATTTTTAAATCTCTTTTTCAGAGTACTTACATTTTAATTATGTATCGGTATATAAAGACAGTTTAAACAATTTTGGGAATTGTTATTTTTTTTGAAATTCTGCCTACAATACCTTTAAGGCAGCAAATGTTTTTTTTTGTTTTTTTTTACAGTGCATGGTATTGCACTTATAGTCTACCTTTGTACTTTCTCCTTCCAACAGCACAATAAACTAAACGTTTGTAAATGTTGTGATCTTTTTCCTTGTAGAAAAGTTAGAAGCTCAGACCAGGAGACTTTTTTGCTTGTCGCTGCAGTCATACCAACATCGTCTGACTAAGGAAATTTTACATTCTTAGTTTAAACTTTTCAAAGAGGGCGGGATTACCTAAAGGAGGAGTCACTCTGAACAATGCATGTAAATGATTCATGACTCATGTTTACCTGAGTTCATCAGGATGACAGTGTCAGGCATAGATGGTGATACAATCAGCCTGATTAGATCACTCAAACATTAACACTATCGTGACAAAAGGCCCTGCTGTACTCAGAGAAGGGACCAAAAGGTTAATGTCATCATATGCCTCAAAATGGAGAAAACTGTGTGCACTTTCTCAGTTAAAAATACTGTTAAACCTTTATGAAACATTTAATAAATGTGTAACCCTTCATAAATGAGAGCTTAGTATGGCTCAGAAATACACAGCACGAAAACACCCCCTCCATTTTGTTTAGTATCAAAGCATTGCTGTTTATGACAGGTTCATGAGTAGGCTGTTATTTGAAATGGTCGATTGTTGTCTATAGTGAACTAGACTGTAAATGACCAAGGAGAGCTATTGACTCCTTGCCATTCACACTGCTCAATAATGACAGAAATCTAAGTGGCCTGTAAGGACCATTAGTCTATTATGTTGTACGTTTTGCATGATAATAATTGAATCCAGTATAAAACTATATCATGTAACCTTATTGTTGCTATTTGACATATTATAATAGTAATACAAATATTAGTATTATTAACACAAATTACATACCATCAATAAATGGTAAATAATATTTCTAACAGTCAGTCTTTGATTGAGATTGACATCCTTATCGTCGTGACAAAATCCCCCACTGGGTTCCCTCTAATCTTGAACTATCCTTCAAGTGTTGACTCGGTAGTTTCCATTCATCTCATAGCATCACTAAATGATGTACGTCATGCACCCTAAGCACACTCTATTCAGAAAAGCATGTTGTGCATTTAAACTGTTCAAAAACAGTTTGCTTGATAAAAGACCAAAAAAAGTTGCAATTGTTAATTGTATAAAAAGGCAGTTGGCATTTTGATCAATGCCATTAAGACTGCACTTTTGTTCTGTTTATTGGATGATTGCTCTGCAGTGATGCCCCATCTTGTGACACAGAATGAGGACAGTTTCAGGGTTTTCAATCAAATGATGGATGGAACCTTTTCATTATGCCTGGGGTTCTCAGAAGCGGAAGTCATGTTCAATTTCTATAGTAGTGAAACTAAAACAAAGAGGTATATAATTTCTGCGTTCTACCCCAACAGCCCAAAAAAACACCGTTGAACATTTCTAGGTGAAAGTGATTTCATCAAATACAACATATGTTCCTGGATCAACATCTTGGAGAGTGGGGAGTGGACGGTAGCAATACGTCTTATTTCTCTAATCAGGACCTGGGACCTCTAACC
The DNA here is from genome assembly GCA_031834385.1 of Semotilus atromaculatus. Classification (NCBI taxonomy): domain Eukaryota; kingdom Metazoa; phylum Chordata; class Actinopteri; order Cypriniformes; family Leuciscidae; genus Semotilus; species Semotilus atromaculatus. Next base: position 20,472,070 of record JAULUF010000005.1, on the reverse strand, counting down.
TGGAAGAAAGCAGCCACATGTGATCATTCCTTCTGCAAAAAAAGAAATGGTAAAATAGTATTTTTTTATGATCAGATATTTTTTCATACGGTCTAAACTGTTTGCGTGAAACAAGAAGCTCCTGTTACGACCCGTGCAATAAGGACGGGCTTGACGTGAACATTTGCTGTTGGTAAAAAGGAAGGAAGCCCCAGCCGACAGATCACATAAGTTCCAGAAAAAGTATAATTTATTTAAGGTGGAAAAAGTAATTGAATTAAGGAGCAATGGCTTCAGGGTGCCCCAAGGCCAAAATAATAAATGGTTATTATGGCCTTGATCAGTCTTCAGTTTGCCGATTACAATTAGTTCAAATTCAAAATACAGCTGCACGCCTGCTGACAGAGAAAAAGCGCAGTGACCACATCACCCCTGTACTGTTGTCTCTCCACTGGCTGACTGTCGCTTTCAGAATCCATTTTAAGATCTTATTGTTTGTTTTTAAATCTCTTAATGGATTGGCACCATCATCTGATATGCTTATCTTGCACACTCCGGTCAGAACACTAAGGTCCACTGGTCAGTTGCTCGCCTCTTAGACTGTCCAAAATCTAGACGAAAAACCAGAGGGGACAGAGCTTTTTCAGTAGCAGGTCCTACACTCTGGAACTCTCTTCCTCTCAATATTAGAGCAGCTACCTCTGTTGAGAATTTTAAATTATTGTTAAAAACTCATCTTTTTGCACTGGTGTTTAATATCAGCTGAGCTGAGACATTTTATTATTTGTAACATATTATTTGTTGTCTGTTTTTAATATTTTTGGCATAGTCTGCTTTTTGTGGTTATTTATGTTTTTATCTCATGTTGTTCCCTGTATTTAAACGTTGACCTTGACCTTGATAAACAAAATAGACTTATAAACAAACGTATATTAAAGGAGCAATCAGGGAATAAACAAAATTACAAACAAACTTCCCTGACTCCCTATAAATAAACAAAGTCAAAATAAATGGCAGGACACCCCTACGCTCCTAAAATATAAAACAGAACCGAATTAAATCAATCAAGCAAAGGTTCTGGGATCTGCCGATGGGAGGAGGAATCCGGAGCTCTTCATGCCAAGCCAGAATGAGCTCCACATCTTCGGTTCCGGTGGTTAGCGCCGCCCTTTTAAAGCGGCGCATCAGAAGATCCACCAATCAGGCTCAACCAACGGCAGCCAATCACTACACACATTTACAAAACACCATCCCACTAACTTTTACCTACACAAAACAGATACCGAGGAACACTTGTAAAAGCCATAGCATGACGTCAAAACAATTTTGTCAAGCTAACATAGCTAGTTTTATCATGGCTGTCAGTGTAGGGATAGTTGCAACATGTACTTATTCATTTATATAATTTACCTAAGCCTGGTTATTACTTGAATTTTTTTTCATACTTTTACAAGTCTAATTGCCTTTATACAGTCAGTTTAATTAAGTGAAGACCCTGTCTGTGAAAAAGTTAAATAAATACATTTGAAAATGATGTTAAAGATTGATTTTATTAGGATACATTTTATGAATGTTACAGCCGTCCCGTTACGAGGTCAGTTGCAATATCTGACTTTATCTATTTAAGTATAAATTGTACATATATTATCATATGCACACATGTAGCAACAGTTTGAGTGGGTAGCTGACAGATGTGAGTAACGTTAACGTTTGAGACACAAAAGTAAGAAATATGTTCAATACGTTTCACCTGAAGAGGTTACCATAGCAACACGCTGCCGAAGCACCATCAGTAACGTTAGTAGTCTAACCTAACGGCCTGTAGTAAAAAAATAAAAAAAATAAAAAAGTATCCTATTTACTTAAAGGTTTGTATTAAACTTGCAATCTAAAAAAAAAAAAAAGACTGGTAGCGAAATGTACCACAAGACTTCCGCGACGCACGAGACGAACAAACCCATCAGAAACAGATCGACGTGAAGGCAGGCAGTGAATAATTTGAACACTGCACGTAAAGGCAATCAATGACATGCTATCGCTCCTCGGCGCTCTAATAGAGTTGGGACACCCAGCCCTTCCCCTATGCGATTTGTGCACCCAGCGGCGACGGCGCTCATTCTGCACACCACAGAGAGAGAGAGCGATAAAATGAGCAAAAGACGTTAACTGTAAGCGCATGTGTGAGCAATAATTAAGCGTTTATACGGGTTTCTCCGTCGCACTGAGATGCGGTAGGTTATTATAGCTAACCGGTGCGGGAGGCGCGCTTGCTCTTGATGTCATCCTAGCTCAGGCCAGAACAGGTTGTGGACCTGGGTTTGAGAGAAGCGATGAAACAGTCACGGTCACCGGGATTATTATTATTATAGCCTGAGGGGCAGAGGTTTAATACTTCCTGGATTAACTCTGTCGTAATCGGAACGGGCTACAGTAACGTTAGAGCAACGCGCTGCTGATATTGTGCGCTCGTTTAAACGATTTTTAAATATAACCTACACTGTTGCTGGACTTTTGACAAGTGAACGAGGCTATATATTAGAATCAGGAGTTTTTGATTTACCTTAATCCACACATCCTCAAAGTGGCCTTTTCTGAAGAAGCACCTGTATTTGAGAGGATGACCCACTGCCCAACACAGCTCTGATTCTCGAGAACAAATTTGGCCCGTTTTCACCGACAGCTGTTTTATATCCATGGGCGAAGCGAGAATTTCATGTTGGACATGGGCTCGCTGTCAAGATAACGGGGTGTCCGATCCAGAGCGGGAGAAACTATGGGCAGAACTGTTCAATCAGATGGATCTGAATAAAGATGGGAGGATCGACGTGAATGAACTGCGCACCGGATTAACCGCACGGGGGATCCTTCGCGGTGAGGTGGACGAGGTGGGTCGTTCGGGACGTTAATAGCTGTTCACCCTAAACTGTTATGATGAATGGCAAACATCTGAAACCTCAGCATATCATTTATTTGTTATTTTTGATAAGACCAAACGAGAATTTAAGCTTACTTTTTCAGAGTAAAACGTATCCAGCATAGGCTACTGCTGTGTCTTCGACCAAGGACAAATGATCCCGTGTAATTTATTTAAGAGTTAGACTTTCCTCGCTGCAATATTGGCAAACCTCCAGACTCATTTTGTTGCTTGTGTAGGGCAGATCTGAAAGTGTTGTAAACAGGGCGATATGTGACGTCATAAATGTAACCTTGTGGTTCTCAATCAGGGGGCCTGGGATAGATAGATAGATAGATAGATAGATAGATAGATAGGTAAGTAGGGGCCAGGGCAAAAATACGTTTAAAAAGTATGTAAATTAATAAATTATTATTAATAGACATAAATAAACTTGTAAACTGCATCATATTTATTTTTATTTTTCCTAAGTAACTTGTTTTAAATGAAGATCGTAAGTTCTGAAATACCGAACATAACATCTGTAATCACAAAATGGATTATGGATTGTGGTTAATTCATTTTCTAGTAACTTTATCATAATTATCTCAGCGTAGATAATTAGGGCCCGAGCACCGATGGTGTGAGGACCCTCTTGGAATTGCTCTGTTTATTATTATTATTCTTCTTCTTCTTCTTCTTCTCCGCAATGAATCGCATTTTTGAGGGCCTAAACATGCACGAAAACTCACGAAAATTTGCACACGCGTCAGAACTGGCGAAAATTTACATCTGATATGCGTTTCAAAATTGGGCGGGGCAAAATGGCTCGATAGCGCCACCTATAAAGGTTCAACGGAGTGCGCCTCGCGTTACGTTTCACGTACGTGTACGAAATTCGGTACATACATGTAATGGCCCAATACCTACAAAAAAGTCTCTTGGAGCGTAGCCCTAAACACAACAGGAAGTCAGCCATTTTGAACTTCCTCTCAGATTTTTGTGCAGTTTTTGCCATTTTCAGGCCTCGTACTTTAACGAACTCCTCCTACAGTTTGAATCTGATCATCTTCAAATTTAGTGAGTGTAATCTTAAGGCCTTTGCGACGTTAAATTGCGAAGATCTTGAGTTTTCGTCGAAGGGCGTGTCCTCGGCGGCCTGACAAATTTTGATGTTTCGCCATGAAACAGGAAGTTGCTGTAACTCAGGCAAACAATGTCCAATCTGCCCCAAACTTCACACGTTTGATAAGAGTTCTGTCCTGAACACATGTCCATGCTCATATTCAGTTACAGTCATAGCGCCACCTGCTGGCAACAGGAAGTGACATGTTTAACACTGTTGTGGACTCCTGATAACATATAAAAAAGTGCCAGCAAGTGTTAAACATGCTAACAACATACTTGAAACATGCTAAAACATGCTAGCAAGCACTTAGCTAAGTGCTAAAGCATGCTATTACTGCAATTCAATAGGAATTTGCTGTAACTCAGGTATGGAATGTCCAATCTGCCCCAAACTTCACACGTTTGATAAGAGTCATGGCCTGAACACATCTACATGAGAATATTCAGTTATAGTAATAGCGCCACCTACTGGCAACAGGAAGTGACATGTTTAACACTGTGATGCAGTACTAGCAACATATTAATTATGCCAATGAGTTATAAACATGTTAGAAACATGTTAAAACATGCTAGCAATTCTTAGCTAAGTGCTAAAGCATGCTAATACAATGAAACAGGAAGTTTTTGTTACTCAGGAAGGCAATGTCCAATCTGCCCCAAACTTCACACGTTTGATAAGAGTCCTGCCCTGAACACATGTCCATGCTCATATTCAGTTACAGTCATAGCACCAGCTGCTGGCAACAGGAAGTGACATGTTTAACACTGTTGAGGACTCCTAATAATATATAAAAAAGTGCCAGCAAGTGCTAAACATGCTAACCTCATACTAGAAACATGTTAAAACATGCTAGCAAACACTTAGCTAAGTGCTAAAGTATGCTATTACTGCAATTAAATAGGAATTTGCTGTAATAGCGCTGCCTACTGTCAACAGGAAGTGACATGTTTTACACTGTGATGCAGTACTAGCAACATATTAAATATGCCATTGAGTTCCAAACATGCTAAAAAAATGCTAAAGCATGATAGCAACACTTCCTCTTAGATTTTTGTGCAGTTTTTGCCATTTTCAGGCCTCGTACTTTGACAAACTCCTCCTACAGTTTTAATCTGATCATCTTCAAATTTGGTGAGTCTAACCTTAAGGCCTTCGCGACAGTAAATTGCGAAGATCTTGAGTTTTCGTCAAAGGGCGTGTCCTCGGCGGCCTGACAAATTTCGATGTTTCGCCATGAAACAGGAAGTTGCTTTAACTCAGGCAAACAATGTCCAATCTGCCTCAAACTTCACACGTTTGATAAGAGTTCTGTCCTGAACACATGTCCATGCTCAAATTCAGTTACAGTCATAGCGCCACCTGCTGGCAACAGGAAGTGACATGTTTAACACTGTTGTGGACTCCTAATAATAGATAAAAAAGTGCCAGCAAGTGTTAAACATGCTATCAACATACTAGAAACATGCTAAAACATGCTAGCAAACACTTAGCTAAATGTTAAATTATGTTATTACTGCAATTAAATAGGAATTTGCTGTAACTCAGGCATGGAATGTCAAATCTGCCCCAAACTTCACACATTTGATAAGAGTCATGGCCTGAACACATCTACGTGACAATTTTCAGTTATAGTAATAGCGCCACCTACTAGCAACAGGAAGTGTCATGTTTAACACTGTGATGCAATACTAGCAACACATTAAATATGCCATTGAGTTATAAACATGTTATAAACATGTTAAAACATGCTAGCAATTCTTAGCTAAGTGCTAAAGCATGTTAATACAATGAAACAGGAAGTTGCTGTTACTCAAGAAGGCAATGTCCAATCTGCCCCAAACTTCACACGTTTCATAAGAGTTCTGTCCTGAACACATGTCCATGCTCAAATTCAGTTACAGTCATAGCGCCACCTGCTGGCAACAGGAAGTGACATGTTTAACACTGTTGTGGACTCCTAATAATAGATAAAAAAGTGCCAGCAAGTGTTAAACATGCTATCAACATACTAGAAACATGCTAAAACATGCTAGCAAACACTTAGCTAAATGTTAAATTATGTTATTACTGCAATTAAATAGGAATTTGCTGTAACTCAGGCATGGAATGTCAAATCTGCCCCAAACTTCACACATTTGATAAGAGTCATGGCCTGAACACATCTACGTGACAATTTTCAGTTATAGTAATAGCGCCACCTACTAGCAACAGGAAGTGTCATGTTTAACACTGTGATGCAATACTGGCAACACATTAAATATGCCATTGAGTTATAAACATGTTATAAACATGTTAAAACATGCTAGCAATTCTTAGCTAAGTGCTAAAGCATGTTAATGCAATGAAACAGGAAGTTGTTGTTACTCAAGAAGGCAATGTCCAATCTGCGCCAAACTTCACACATTTGATAAGAGTTCTGCCCTGAACAAATGTCCATGACAATTTTCAGTTATAGTAATAGCGCCACCTACTGTCGACAGGAAGTGACATGTTTTACATTGTGATGCAGTACTAGCAACATATTAATTAAATATGCCATTGAGTTCTAAACATGCTAGAAACATGCTAAAACATGCTAGCAACACTTATCTGAGTGATAACGCATGCTGCTATCCCCATAATAAAGGACTTTTTTGTAACTGACTTTGACATACTCCTCCTATATTTACCTACTTAAATGCACATTGCCCACCGTGCTCTGTCTTCCTGAAGCCACCGGGTGGCGGTGGCACGGGTGCGAGGGCCCTTTCATCGCTGCTTGCAGCTTTAATTGAATATTGTGTTGGACAACTGGGGGGCTCCGAGTCAAAAATGTTGAGAACTACATCATGTCATAGCTGACCAGATGGGGAATGTTGAACAACACATCTAAATCAACTTGGCAGCATAAAAGATTGCACAAAATAAAACATGCACAATGTTATATCTTTTTTAGAGTTTAATAGCATTTAGTAAATGAGATTATTAAAATTGATGCACTGACACCATTTAAATTAATGTTTATATTAGTCTTTTATCCCCACTATTGGTTTTGTGGTCCAATTCTGCACTTTTATTTGTAACTTTAATTTACACAGTTTACACAGGCAGAAGTTATTTTATATATTATATATTTTAATATTTTAACAAAACACTATTTTAACTGAATATTTTAACACGTAGAAGACACGTAGAATATGAGATAGTTTTATAAATATTTGAGGCACATGGTGCAAAATAACAGCTACATGAAAAATGTGTGGTGCTGCTATTTTAGAAAGTGATTTCATAGTTGATCCAATATGTCATAAACAGCATAAATAAATCTGCACCACTGGGTTAGGCTGCTTGAGTTCAGGGACTGTAAGTGCACTTGATAGTGCATTTGATCAACACACTGATAAGGGAAAGAGTTTGAAATATTGGATTTATAACAATTATTCACTGATAATCTTTTGTATGGTCTGACTCTGTATACTTATTGGTTCCACTGAAACCATATTTTACAAGACTGCAGAATATTTGTTGACTTGATACAAGCAGAACAATAATCACTGGTTGGCATTTCAACTTGAGAGAAGTGCAAAATTTAAATTGATGCCCAAATTAAACAGTGTGCATATTGAGATCTTAATGCCATTTAGGCTACCTGAAATTTTCTTTTTTCTTAAACTTGCAAGTTGCAACTTGCAACACAAAATATAGAGCACCAACCAACATTTACATTTTCAGTCCTGTTGTAAACAGCTTCGTTCTTGCCAAAGCGACTTGAAAAACAGTGCTTATGTTGTGTTGTGACGATTACTTCAGCAGGTAGTTAAGGATACACATCGAGTCCTAAGATGCAACCATGAAAGTGCCATTAAGAAAGTAACTTGGAGCAACACTATATGCCAGTGGTACGTCTGTGCTGTTGGGTTGTGTGACTGTGTTAGTCATGTGCTGTGATGTAAGAAGAGAGATTAGCTCTTGTTCACAATGTGTTTGCGATTGGAGCCGCCAGACTACTGGCAGGGCTTTGCACACAAACAGAAACCTTGCATCTACAGTATAAGCTTAGAGCAATGCCTCTTTCTCTCTCTCCGTTTGCTTTCTGTTAGTTTCTCTTTGTTCCTCATTCTACACAGGCATGACCACAGATGCAGTGTTAAATCAAGTTCACATATAACTCCTCCATCAAACCCTCACTGTCGTGCCCTTAACTGCACTTTCCACCCCCTCCACCCTTCAGATTGTACGTGTGAGTGACACCAATCATGACGGCCAGCTGGACATTGAGGAGTTCACACGGTATCTGCGCACACACGAGAAAGAGCTCCGACTGATGTTCCACAGCCTGGACCGCAACAACGATGGTCTGCATTATCCTTTCACACATTAGAATGTTAACACACACAACATCACTGTAACTGCTACCTCATAATACTTCACTGAAAATGCACATTTCCTTTTTGCACTATTGCTTTTAAAGTGTTAATATAACTTTTGTGTTTCTTTGTCTAGTATATGTCGTCATAGTATCATTCCAAAGTTTGGGGTCAGAAAATGTATTTTTTGAGAAAAAGAGAGATTAAGGTTGTCCGATTAATTTCGATTGTCCACTTAAAACATTTTACTAACTATAAATAAATTTGCAACTACATGTCAACCTACTCTCATTATTACATATACAGATATCTTAATATCTGCTAACACCTTATTTTGATGATCCCTCAACAGACATTCGTCTGACAATAAGTTAGTTTTCAAGTGAATGTGTCAACTTGTTGAACCCAAAACCCTAACCTAAATCTCTATTAATACTCTAATGAGAGTTAGTTGACATGTAGTTGCAAATTAATTAGAGTTAATTGACGTGTAACTCTAAAGTTACTTATAGTAAATATTATATCTAAAGTGAACCATCAAAATAAAGTGTAAGATGTCTATTTTAAACAACTGCTGTTCTTTTGAACTTTCTGTTTGTCAAACAATTCAAAAGGAATCACGTTTTTTTCAAAATATATTAAGCAGCACAACTGTTTTAAACATCGATAATGATAAGAAAATTGTTTCTGGAGCACCAAATCATATTATAATGATTTCTGAAGGATCATGTGAAACTGAAGACTGGAGTAATGATGCTGAAAATTCAGCTTTGACATCACTGGAATAAATTACATTTTAAAATACAAAAAAATAAAAAAGTTATTTTGAATTGTAATAATATTTCACAGTTTTACCGTATTTATTTGTTGTATTTATTTATTTGTTATATTACTGATTAAATAGTCAGCCTTGGTGAGTTCTGGCCCAATGGTTAGAGAGTTGGACCTGTAACCTGAAGGTTGCGGGTTTGATTCTCAATACTGGCAGGAAATAGCTGAGGTACCCTTGAGCAAGGCACCTAACCCCCAATAGCTCCCCGGCACCACAGTGAATGGCTGCCCACTGCTCTGTGTGTGTGCACTAACTTGGATGGGTTAAATGCTGAGGACAAATTCTGAGTATGGGTTAACATACTTGGCTTTCACATGTTACTTCACTTCATAAGAGATCACTTTTGAAAAATCGTACTGACCCCAAATTTTGAACAATAGTATATCCTCTGCGGTCTATAGAATAAGCATTAAAGTATTTTATGACCTCAGGTCACATAGATGTTGCAGAAATTCAACTCTCCTTGCACAGCCTTGGAGTGAATGTGTCCACAGAGCAGGCCTCCAGAATCCTGCAAAGGTTAGTGCACTTCAGCTTTTCACAAAACACTGTGTTTTAATTGTTTTAGTGCTTGATCAATGTCGTGTACACAATTACCTCCCACTCTGGCTGTGTTTTTAGAAGACTTTGAGATGTTTCTGTGAAGCCCACATGTGTTGAGTCACACAGAGTTTCAATAGGCAAAGAAAAAGCTTGTTTTAACTATTCCATATTCCTTTTTGTGTGTCAGCATAGACAGAGATGGCACTATGACCATTGACTGGAATGAGTGGCGAGACCACTTCCTGTTTAACCCCTTGCACAACATGGAGGACATTGCCCACTACTGGAAACACTCTCTGGTTTACTTCCAGCTCTTTTCAGAAATTAGACTGTAGGCTTAATATTCATATATATTTTAGAATGTAAACTTCATCTGTCTTTTGAATCTGTAATGTTTGTGTGTCAGATGTTAGACATTGGAGAACAACTGACTGTGCCAGATGAGTTTTCGGAGAAGGAGCGGCGTTCAGGTTTGGTGTGGAGACAGTTGGTGGCCGGAGCAATGGCAGGAGCGGTTTCGAGAACAGGAACTGCTCCTCTGGATCGTCTTAAAGTTTTCCTTCAGGTTCAGTCAGTTCTTAAAGAGGCCATATTATACCCTTTTACAAAGTCTTGATTTTATTTTTGGGGTCTACTAAAATATTTTTTCATGCTTGAAAGTTCAGAAAACATTATTACCTTGTTGCAGCACCTCTCCTCCCAGTCTGTCAGTAATGCTCTGTTAGTCTCTATGAAGCAGAGCTGGTCTATGATGGTCAGCTGGTCAAACGCTTTAAGTGTGTTTTGAAAATGTCACGCCCCTTAATAACCGCAAATTTCAACACACCATTAACGCAACTCAACCAGGCCTTGCTACTTTTTTTTGCGATTGCCTTGGGCGGAAATTATTTAAATGACCGATATTGTGACGTGTTCGTTCCTGAAAGAAAACGATCAAGACTACAATGAAAGCGTTTGAGGGAGTTCAGAAATAGTGCTTACTGATACAGGGAATATCTGAATTTGTAGTGACTTTGTGCAATGTAACTTTGCAGACCTTTTTTTTTGTACAAACAGCAACATTACACACACAAAAAAAAGTTGAAAATATAACAAATCATAATAGGTCTTCTTTAAAAGTGTTAGAATGAAGTTTTGTCTCTATGAATTATTGTTGTATCAAATAAACTCAACATAAATAAATACATCCTTTTTTGGTACTAGCAGATGTGAAAAGTACATTACTCATAATGAAAGGAGTGTGAACTGAGTGGGTTTTCAACAGGTCCATGGCTCAAGTGGTGTGAGTTTGTTAGGTGGCTTGCGTGGAATGGTGCAGGAGGGAGGACTGAAGTCCCTTTGGAGAGGCAATGGCATCAACGTCCTCAAAATTGCCCCGGAGTCAGCTATCAAATTCATGGCTTATGAGCAGGTAAACAAATCATAATACAGTAGGTACACATTTTAAACCACTCTGTTTTTAGCAGCATATTGTCTAATAATAGTAAACAATTTCAAATGTCTTGTGTAGATCAAATGGCTGATCAGAGGCAGTAGGGAAGGTGGCTCTCTAAGGGTTCAAGAACGTTTCCTTGCTGGCTCACTGGCTGGAGCTACTGCTCAAACCATCATCTACCCCATGGAGGTAAGAGGAGGAAGTGAGAGACATGAAGAGACTTTCAATTTTCAACTATTTCAACTATAATGTAACCACAGACCTTTTTTTACTCATAAATCAAAAACTGGCATTCTAAAAACCCATTAGTAATTCCTGAATCCTTGGTAAATTAGACTTCTGGGTTGGCCTACAAATTGAAATCAAGACTAATGGCTCATTAAGGATAAGACCTGAATAATTCAGGTGCTTTACTTCTAAATGAATTTTTTATTTTATTTATTTTTTTATCATAAGCACTTCTACAGAAATTGTATAAAGTAGATAGATATAAACAAAAAAGATCTGTCCCCGTTTTAGACTTTGGACAAAATAGGACTGAAAAACTTCAGTATAAGCTGTCAAGCTGATATTATAATTATAGATAGATAGACATTAGTACAGTAAAATATACATTTATAACGTTAAAAAAAATTATATTTCAAATAAGTGCTGGTCTTTTGAAATTGAATTTCTATTCATCAAAGAATCCTGAAAAAAGTTTCTACAAAAATATTAAGCAGCACAACTTTTTTCAACATTGATAACCAGAAATGTTTATTGAGTATTAAATCATCATATTAGTATAATATATATGAAATATATTCAAATCAGTTATTTTAACTCATATTTTGGATTTTCATAAAAAACAGTTAGAGGAAGACACTTACAATGGAAGTACAGGGGAGAGGCAGTAAATATTAAAATACACACTGTTTTAAAAGTATAACCAAAGTATATGTGTACTATGCTATTATTATTGATACCTGGATGATTTGGATTATCAAATTAAATCTTGTATTTGACCTGGAACATTACTTTAAAGGTAGGGTAGGAAGCATTTTTCTAAAAAAGAAAAAAATTCCCAAATTTGTTTAAACTGTCTTTATATACCAATACATAATTAAAATGTAAGTATTAGTATAGTAAAGTATAAAAATCAAGTGTCTGTAGTCCTCTCAGGGCTGCAATAAACACAGCTACTTATTCCATTCCCTCCCGTCTGGGCTCCTTCCAAAGCCACACCCCCGAAACACATGACCGCGCGACACCGACTGCGCTCAGCTGGAGGACGCGTTTACCAGCGCCGAGCGGAGAGGAGCAGTGCATGGAGTGACATCATGTCAGAATCACATGTAATAAAATACCTAACTTTATCATTATGAATATAAACAACTAACACGGCTGTTACTACTCACTATCAAGCTAGCATATCGATACTGGTAAAGTTTAAAATATATTGAGTTTGATTCGGTAACGAGCTAGTAACATAAGGCAAACTCAAAGCTAAAAACAGGTTGCATTGATACATGTTTTTCCCATTACCATCAGTTACACTGTGATGAAGGGGAATTTCGTGTAAGATTCATAACATATACGGTGTTTTGCATGCAAGAGCTTCCACGATGAAAGCACTGTCACTTTTCAGCCCCTTGAGGTCCCTCAGTTGTCCACCGCTGGAAAGCCTCAATATTGCTTGCTTTATCCAAAGACTTTTTGGGCATGTCCTTTTCAAATACTGTCTTCCTTTTTTTGCCTTGTTTGCCTTCACTGACTGTATATGCAGGTACTGGTAATTTTGACTGCTCTTTCTCTGCCATAATTGTGATTCTTCCTAGCTTCCATGCCTCTTCCACTCCTCGAGTCAAACGGATGCGCGCATGTGGGCGGCTCCTGTAGCAGCAGGGGTGGTAGCCATGGTAGCGAGGGAGAGTGACAGTTGCCCAGCCAATCATTTCATTCGTCCCGAATGGAAATAAGTAGCTGTGTTTATTGCAGCCCTGAGAGGACTACAGACACTTGATTTTTATACTTTCTTTTTCAGAGTACTTACATTTTAATTATGTATTGGTATATAGACAGTTTAAACAAATTTGGGAAAAAGTTTTTTAGACAAATCCCGCCTATCCTACCTTTAATGGTCTTACTCATATAATGTCTGGCAGTAAAAGTATCCTATTGTCTTAAGTAGTGTAGTTTTTCAGCGGCTAATGTGAAGTACAAACACTAGAGAATCATGTAGTGTAGTGTTTCATGTAATGTAGTGTTTAAGCTGTTTAACAAAGCTGTTCCTAATTGCTGTTTGCCTGTTTAGTCTGTTTACTGTTGTTCTAAATGTAAGTCGAAAATGAGCTGAGCCTAGTTAACAAATACAGATACAGATATTTCTGGTGTGCTTAAATGCAAAAAACTAGTTTCTTTTTTTAGGTTCTGGTATTTATTTAATGAGGCAGATCAGTTCACATTTTGGAAGTCAAATCCTCTATTTATTTATTTATTTAGAGATCTTGGAAGCAGTTTCTGCAGCTTAAAGTTTCGTTGCTCAGACTCACTCTCCCAGTTTAAAACTAGACTAAAGACGCATCTATTCAGCCAGGCATTCATATAATTTTTTTTATCTTACAGTTACTGTAAATCCGGCCTCTAGTTCATAAACGCCAGAGGAGAACTGGCCCCCGACTGAGCCTGGGTTCTCCCAAGGTTTTTTTTTCTCCATTGGGTCACCTGATGGAGTTTTAGGACACCATTAGGTCACTTGATGGAGTTTTAGGACACCATTAGGTTACTTGATGGAGTTTTAGGACACCATTAGGTTACTTGATGGAGTTTTTCGGTTCCTTGCCACTGTTGCCTTTGGCTTGCTCAGTTGGGGATATTCAAATTAATGAACCAATCATTAATACCATTGATCAGCTCTACCAAACGTGGATGTCTTTTTTCCACTAATAAACGAACATTGTAATGTTGTTTTGATTGATACTGTGAAGCTGCTTTGATACAATCTGTATTGTGAAAAGCGCTATATAAATATACTTGACTTGACTTGACTTAAAACTAAAGTAACCTCCAAACTTATATTTCTCAATATTCTCTTTAATTATTATTTTTTTAAACTTTCTATATGTTTATTCTGTTCCTTCCCAGGTGTTGAAGACGCGTCTAACCCTCCGAAAGACAGGACAATATTCTGGCATGGCAGACTGTGCCAAACAGATACTGCGTAAAGAAGGAGTGCGAGCGTTCTACAAAGGCTATGTGCCAAACACACTTGGCATCATCCCTTATGCTGGCATTGATCTGGCTGTTTATGAGGTATGGCTGTGTGCGCGTATTTTAACACATTTAAGTGTTTGCGAATGCCTGCTGCCACTGACAGGCTGTGGGAATTAATCATTCTCAGTCGCAATGGTTGGTAAAATAAAATGTTTAGTTTTTTTATGCTCCATGTCATTGTTGACAATGTGACAAAAACGTTTTATTTTGCCAAGGATGCATTAAATTAATCAAAAGTGACAGTGAAGACATTTCTAATGTTACAAAAGATTTCTATTTTAAATAAATGCTTTTCATTTGAAATGTATCTATCAAATTAATCTATCAAATAGTAATTTTACACAAAAATATTAAGCAGTACAAATCATCATATTTGAATAATTTCTGAAGAATCATGTTATGCTGACGTAACTGTCACAGTCTTCGTCTGCACCTGTCTGTCTTCGTCTTCACTACACTCCCCAGAATCCTCCTTGTCTCCACACCTGAACTCACTCCCTCACTTACCAGCCTGTCCCTCGTTATCATCATCAGTGTCACCTGTTTTCACCTTGTTATGTCTGATTCCTCTGTGTATTTAGTCCCCTTGGTTCATTCAGTCTTTGTCGGTCAATGTTTGTTGTTAGCCCGTGTGGCGCCCGTGTTTCTGACTTTCTGCCTGTGTTGTATATATATTAAAAGTTATCTTTACCGATATTCCGGACTCCTCGTTCCTCTGCCTGAACCACACCGTGACAGATTGACCGACCCCAAGGTATGGATTCCTTCGTTGCAGTCCAATTGCTCTGCTTAGAGCAAGAAGATCGTCCCTTGGAGGATCATCTGGCGGATTTCCTCCGCCTCGTTCCCGCCACGACCTTCCCGGACGACAGCCTCTGCAGCTTCCTCTATGCTGGGCTCAACACCGCCACCAGAGAGCTGTTGTCTGGGAAGGCTCCCCAGGTGAGCTTCGCAGCTTATGTGGAGTGGGTGCTGGTGTCCTGCGGATCTCCCTTCACCATCGATGACGGCACCAGCCCCACTCCACCACCCGAGCCTTCCTCACCGCTGGTCCCGTCCAGCACAGAGCCTTCACCGCTGGTCCCGTCCAGCACTGAGCCTTCACCGCTGGGCCCGTCCAGCACTGAGCCTTCACCGCTGGTCCCGTCCAGCACAGAGCCTTCACCGCTGGTCCCGTCCAGCACAGAGCCTTCACCGCTGGTCCCGTCCAGCACAGAGCCTTCACCGCTGGTCCCGTCCAGCACAGAGCCTTCACCGCTGGTCCCGTCCAGCACAGAGCCTTCACCGCTGGTCCCGTCCAGCACAGAGCCTTCACCGCTGGTCCCGTCCAGCACAGAGCCTTCACCGCTGGTCCCGTCCAGCACAGAGCCTTCACCGCTGGTCCCGTCCAGCACAGAGCCTTCACCGCTGGTCCCGTCCAGCACAGAGCCTTCACCGCTGGTCCCGTCCAGCACAGAGCCTTCACCGCTGGTCCCGTCCAGCACAGAGCCTTCACCGCTGGTCCCGTCCAGCACAGAGCCTTCACCGCTGGTCCCGTCCAGCACAGAGCCTTCACCGCTGGTCCCGTCCAGCACAGAGCCTTCACCGCTGGTCCCGTCCAGCACAAAGCCTTCACTGCTGGTCCCGTCCAGCACAGAGCCATCACCGCTGGTCCCGTCCAGCACAAAGCCTTCACCGCTGGTCCCGTCCAGCACAAAGCCTTCACCGCTGGTCCCGCCCAGCACAGATCCGTCCCGCACGGAGACCGTCCAG
This sequence comes from Semotilus atromaculatus, assembly GCA_031834385.1. Classification (NCBI taxonomy): domain Eukaryota; kingdom Metazoa; phylum Chordata; class Actinopteri; order Cypriniformes; family Leuciscidae; genus Semotilus; species Semotilus atromaculatus. The sequence continues at coordinate 20,455,909 of JAULUF010000005.1, read as the reverse complement.
CCGGAGACCGTCCAGCCGGAGACCGTCCAGCCGGAGACCGTCCAGCCAGAGACCGTCCAGCCAGAGCTTCACGTCAGCCACGTCCAGCCAGGGCTTCACGTCAGCCACGTCCTGCCAGGGCTTCACGTCAGCCACGTCCAGCCAGGGCTTCACGTCAGCCACGTCCAGCCAGAGCTTCACGTCAGCCACGTCCAGCCAGAGCTTCACGTCAGCCACGTCCTGCCAGAGCTTCACGTCAGCCACGTCCTGCCAGAGCTTCACGTCAGCCACGTCCAGCCAGAGCTTCACGTTCCTTGCAGCCCTGCCGAGCCTGAGCTTCACGTTCCTTGCAGCCCTGCCGAGCCTGAGCTTCCCTGCAGCCCTGCCGAGCCTGAGCTTCCCTGCAGCCCTGCCGAGCCTGAGCTTCCCTGCAGCCCTGCCGAGCCTGAGCTTCCCTGCAGCCCTGCCGAGCCTGAGCTTCCCTGCAGCCCTGCCGAGCCTGAGCTTCCCTGCAGCCCTGCCGAGCCTGAGCTTCCCTGCAGCCCTGCCGAGCCTGAGCTTCCCTGCAGCCCTGCCGAGCCTGAGCTTCCATGCAGCCCTGCCGAGCCTGAGCTTCCCTGCATGCCTGCAGTGCTTCGCGTCATGCCTGCCGAGCCAGAGCCTTCCCCGCTGGTCCCGTCCAGCCCTTCAGAGCCTTCTTTGCTGGTCCCGTCCAGCCCTCCAGAGCCTTCACCGCTGGTTCCGTCCAGCATAGCCGGGCCTTCACCGCTAGCCCAGCCAGAGACTGTTCACGTCCCGTCTGCCCAGCCAGAGACTGTTCACGTCCCGTCTGCCCAGCCAGAGACTGTTCACGTCCCGTCTGCCCAGCCAGAGACTGTTCACGTCACGTCTGCCCAGCCAGAGACTGTTCACGTCACGTCTGCCCAGCCGGTCCCAGAGCCTGTCCCTCATCCAGTCACTCTCCCCAAGAATTTTTTTGGGGGGGGCCATAGGTCATCGCCATGGCCACCCGAGGGGGTCTCTCCGCCATGGCCACCCGAGGGGGTCTCTCCGCCATGGCCACCCGAGGGGGTCTCTCCGCCATGGCCACCCGAAGGGTCTTCACCGCCATGGCCACCCGAGGGGGTCTCTCCGCCATGGCCACCCGAGGGGGTCTCACCGCCGTGGCCGCCCGAAGGGTCCTCTCCGCCGTGGCCGCCCGAAGGGTCCTCTCCGCCGTGGCCGCCCGAAGGGTCCTCTCCGCCGTGGCCGCCCGAGGGGGTCTCTCCGCCCTGGCCGCCTGCACGTCCTGCTCCGCCCTGGCCGCCTGCACGTCCTGCTCCGCCCTGGCCGCCTGCACGTCCTGCTCCGCCCTGGCCGCCTGCACGTCCTGCTCCGCCCTGGCCGCCTGCACGTCCTGCTCCGCCCTGGCCGCCTGCACGTCCTGCTCCGCCCTGGAGGCTTCCTCTCCTAGTTTGGTCACGCCCTGGCCAGCCTTCAGGGCGCCCGCCCCCCCACCCCTTTGATGTTCTACGGCGCGAGGTCGCGCCTTGTTGAGGGGGGCGTTCTGTCACAGTCTTCCTCTGCACCTGTCTGTCTTCGTCTTCACTACACTCCCCAGAATCCTCCTTGTCTCCACACCTGAACTCACTCCCTCACTTACCAGCCTGTCCCTCGTTATCATCATCAGTGTCACCTGTTTTCACCTTGTTATGTCTGATTCCTCTGTGTATTTAGTCCCCTTGGTTCATTCAGTCTTTGTCGGTCAATGTTTGTTGTTAGCCCGTGTGGCGCCCGTGTTTCTGACTTTCTGCCTGTGTTGTATATATATTAAAAGTTATCTTTACCGATATTCCGGACTCCTCGTTCCTCTGCCTGAACCACACCGTGACAGTAACGAGTAATGATGCTGAAAATTCAGCTTTGCAATTAAATAACTGTATAATAATTTTATAAAATATATAAAAATGAACTTATATGTATGTTAAAATTAACTTATATTAACTATATATATATATATATGCAATATTGTTACCATTTAAAATTGATTAAAAAAACAACAAATTGATGTAAGGGATAATCTGGGTTTGTTTCTGTCTTGGGTAGGTTTGTTGCGTGTTTTTATGTTTTTTTATTGTTTGATTATTAGTTACACCTGTCATTTATTTCATTGATTTGTTTGTCTGATTACAGCATTTCTTTCAGTTCATTGTCTGTTCTCATCATATCATTCTGGTTGTTTCGTTCATGTTTAGAGTAGATGTGTTCTGAGTATTTTGTTTTGAGTTTGAATTTAATAAATATACAGGTGCAGCAAATAGATCCATATGTATATATGTTTATAAACAATATCGGTTTTGTATAATGTTGTATTTTGAAATATATGAAAAAAATATATATCTGAAACATATTTATATCCCTCTTCTCTGTTATTTTGACAGACTCTAAAGAATGCTTGGCTACAGCGGTACTGCATGGGCTCGGCTGATCCTGGGGTTTTGGTGCTGCTCGCATGCGGCACTGTGTCCAGCACATGTGGGCAACTGGCTAGTTACCCGCTGGCTTTAATCCGCACACGCATGCAGGCTCAGGGTGAGCGAGAGAAAATGCAATGTTATTCTGATTATGTTGTGATTTTAAAAAAAAAAAATTAATGAAACTCATTAAAAATGTTCACAAGAATGAAAATATTTTCAATGAAAATATAACCTCGCTCCTCCCTTTCTTCTGGATAGCCTCAGCAGATGGTGTTCCACAGCTGTCAATGGTTGGCCAGTTCAAGCACATTGTGTCCCACGAAGGCGTTTCTGGACTTTACCGTGGCATTGCCCCCAATTTCCTCAAAGTCATTCCTGCTGTTAGCATCTCTTATGTGGTTTATGAGCATATGAAGAAAGCACTGGGAGTGGGATCCTAAGGCAGAATCAGAGTGAAAAAGAAAGAGAGAACCTGTTTTAAAAAAGGTGAATTAGAGAACAGGATAAGGAGGACATAGTCAATGAATGACCTAAAAACCTACTCTACATCATACACAATTACATTCCCATTGCATATACTTCAATAGGATGAAAAGACAGTTTTGGACTGAGGCAATCATTTAGAACAATGGTTGTGTTTAGAGTATGTTTCTCTTTGACTGGCAGCTTGTGGATCTCAGGTTTATTGTGCACTATAAACAGCTTCTTATCTTCATAGGGGAACACCATACATAGTACTTCATTTTACATGGAATGTAATGTCATTGGCATAATTATAAAATGTGGGGTAAGAAACTAATAGGTAATGAAAGACATCTTATGACAGAGAATGATGATGAAATAGTAAGGCCTATTGCATTATTATATTTTTATATTATACAACCAAAGTTTCCCCTCCTCAAATTGACCAAAATATTGAAGGTGTTTTAATGTACACTGGGGAATAGAATATTTTAAATAGTCTCTCCTGATGTTTCATAACATTTACGAATGAGTGATACATTGTAACGCATGTTTCTGCAGGGATGTACATTATTGTATGACATTTTGTATTTTTGTAAAGGTCAGCGAGAGTTAAACATGTCATATGCTACAATTTAATGATCAAGAATTTGCACTCTTCAAATGATTGTGGAATTATTTATATCTTAAACTATCATGATGTTCTTTTATGACATCTCTGCTGCTTTGCTGCAACCTTTCAAAGTAGTATTAATCTGTTCACAAAGGGCTTTTGGTAGTGCATGATGTCAGTGTCACAAGTTGCATGTTTTACGTGTTTTAAGAGCTCCGATTGTCCATATCAAAAAATATGCAAAGCACTGTTAGGCCTATATTTTAAACTGACAAGAAATGCATGTTTATTTAACATAAAACATGACTGCCGTTACCAGACTCTAAATCAGAAACACATTATAGAACTACTGAATTCTACTAGATTACAGGACTAAACAACAAAAAACATTTGTTTGGTTCTGTAAAGAATGAACTAATTACAATTTTTGTATCACATGTCATTTTATAGACTGTAGTGGGTATTCAATCCTACTCCTGAAGGTCCTTGGGCCAGTTGCATGTACTGCTAAGACTAGTCTTACAAGTTAGTCATCATTTTTTTCCCCTAAAGACCGTTCAGAACTTTTTAAAAGTCGTCAGTTACATGAAAATATAACTTTGATACTCAAGAGTACAACTGACTGTCCCTTGATTAACTGCTACTAGATCTTAAGACACTGTTTTAGCTGCATCTAATTCAGATTTTGCTGAATCACAATATTCCAATGCCTGCCTTTTTACTTTTTTAGTATGACATGGTTTTAGGGATAAATACTGTTTGAATGTAGTATTTTGAGAAATACATTTATAACTTATCTTAGAAAATAATTACCTCTGGGGAAAAAAAAGTCTTTTTTTTTTTTTTTTGCTTTTATGCATTGTATTGAGAGTAGTGTGCCTTGACATGCATGCTGTGTTCACTTTAAAATATGTACATGCTGTGTAGCCAGTCTGGCAACGATTCCCTGCTTTTTCATGTATAAGTGAGAACAAATACATTTGAGAGGCTATTAAATATATACTACAGTACAAAATAAAATGTTTTACTCATAAACCTGTCTCAGAATCAAAATGTCCTTTCAAATGTTGTCATTAAAATCAAAAGGCCATTAAAAACAGATAACACTGGAGACCGGGAAGTGTTGTAATGCAGGGTCAATTGCAACACTGTCAGAAAAGAGCTATAGAGATGTCATCAGTATCATACACAATCACCTTTTTGAGCTCACAGGAGAAGTGGCATGTGACTGTGAGCACCATTGTAGATTTTATGATAAAAAACAACAACTGATTTTCAGGAAGGAAAATCAAAATTATGTTTTGCCTAGCAATTGTATTATAATATATCCTACAATTATTAGACACATTAGGCTACCTAAAATAGCTGTTTCTCTAATGTGATTCTTTGCATTCATGATACTGTAACTTCAAACCCACATGCTAAAACAGTAGCTGTTTGGAGTAGGGAAAGTTGTAAGTAACAGTTCATTAAAAATGTAACCGACCCCTTATACTGATTCCAATGAGTCCAGTTATCAATTACATTCTCTCTTAAGGCAAAGTCACTAGAGTTTTGTGTTGTGCATCAATGGATTATGGTGATTGTAGTTTATACATGTCTTCTTATCAGGTAAAAAACATTAACCGCCTCATTAGAGCACATACATTATTTGTGCACATCTTTTTAGAATGTATGCGCATCTTGGCGTTTCCATACAGTTTTTATGTGATATCGCAAAATTCACATACAAATAGAAACATGACAATATGACTGAATGTGACAAGAATACACAAACACACAGTCTAACAAAGTCTAAAAAGAAATACAATAGGCCTATAATGTTTTTTTGTCACTTTAATTGGTTTACTTTATTCAACTTTGTTTTTCAATAAAGTTCTTGCATAATTTAGATAGTGTAGATCTTATTTCAGCAAACTACCTCTCATTGTTACATCAATCCCCATAGTGTTAAATCCTAGTAGTGGGGTAGGTTGTAACAACAAAACTCTTTGTATTTGACACAAACTCACATAATCTCTGATTGTGTAGTGCATGTCCAATTGAGTTGTGTTTGTAGTAGACAAATGTGTAGCAACATTTATCAAAGTTTGAGAGATCTATCACAAACACTTAGCCTACTGATGCTCAAACTGTGTTACTACCATCCCTGGTCTCCCCATTAAACACCGGTGAGGTCAACTCTTACAGGTTACTCTTACCTTGACAGGTCAGTAAATAATGAATTGGGCAAACTATTTAGTACAATTTCCCCCGGCTGCTATTCCTGTAGAATTAGACTCTAAGAAATATTTTGAAGGAAAGTGGTGAGTATGAAAAGAGAGAAAAAAGTCATGTTCAGTCATAAATACATACATAGCCTACATAAATGATAAATGAATTCAGTTAATTGTTTTTAACACCTATTTTACTTTTGCTGTCATTTAAGCACCAACCAGTTTCCAAAGCTGTGCACCTCCTGTCCAGTTAGTGGCGGCATTACTTCTGATGAGTTGTTAGTGCATGGAAAATGCCGTCGTCATTTCCTGTTTACTCCATTTTGTTTCTGCTAATAGTTTGGCAGGTGTCAGTGTGCTGATTGCGGAAAAGGCTGCTAAATAAAACATGGGGAGAAAAAAGAAGAAGCAGATGAAGCCCTGGTGTTGGTATCCTTCTTTAAAGCTATCGTGCTGTTGTTCTAAAGATTTCGCTTGGTTTATTAGTAGGGATTGGCTCACTTCCTGTTTACGGATGGCTAATGCATTGTTCGCATGTTTCTCTGATATCAAGGCTGTGTCTCAAAAACATACTGAGCTATGTGCTTTACTCCCAAGACATCATAGGCGTTTTCGAATTTGAGTTCCATTTGAACGCCCGTCTGATCGCTGAGTAGTCCAGACTCCAGTCTTTGTCCTTATCCTTCAGCTGCTGATGATCGATTAAACGTGTTATTATAATAACGGTCATAATCACAAAATAAACCAGGTCACCAGGACCTCGGTGTGAAGCGAAGACCTACCAGTTAATACACATGTCTTGATACATAATGATATATCTAACGATATAGATTTAAATTATGTATTGTTTATGTGTCTGTTTATTTGTTACTTGTAGATTAGTGCAACGTTTCCGCTAGTAACAAAAAATACCATTATGGTAATAACGTGGAGAACAGTCAACAAGGAAATAAACAGTTTCGTGGTTATAATACAAGGACTTGTAGTTTAACAAGATGAGAACAATTGTTTATGAAAGAAGTGGGCCAAAAGATTTAAGCATCCTTATGCTAATAATGTTGACTTTTCTGGCTTTCTGTTAAGATTTTTTTTCTTGTTTATATGACTTTAACCGCAAACCTAGGTACTGTAACAGGGATTTTGATGATGAAAAGATTCTCATTCAACACCAGAAGGCCAAGCACTTTAAGTGTCACATATGTCACAAGAAGTTATACACAGGTCCTGGTCTGGCCATCCACTGTATGCAGGTACATATGTCAATGGGATTTTGTATTTTATGTATATATGTAATATGTTTACTGTCTGTCTTAAACTTTTTGTTTGTTTATTGAAGGTTCACAAAGAAACTATTGATGGTGTCCCTAATGCAATACCTGGAAGGACTGACATAGAACTGGAGATCTATGGAATGGAGGGTATTCCAGAGAAAGACATGGAGGAGAGGAGACGTGTACTTGAACAAAAAACACAGGGTAACGCATTTAACTTCATATTACTTATGCTCTTTTTGTAGCCCACGTAAACCCATAATAAAAATATTCCCCTGCTTTGTGTAAACAGAAAATCAGAAGAAAAGACAGAACCAAGATGACTCTGATGAAGATGATGAGGATGAAGAGGCTGGACCCTCCTTCCAACAGCCAGCATCAACCGTACAGCCTCAGGCAGCCTACGCCCCCATGACTCAGCCAGGAATGGCCCCTGTCCCAGCTCCAGGGATGCCACATGGAAGCTACTCAGGTGTGCGTTGTAATAATACAAAACAACCAGTTCAAGATTTTATGCATAGTATATTTATTATAAAAATAATAATGTTACATTTATATAGCGCTTTTCTAGGTACTCAAAGCGCTTAAATGTGTCTCCTAAATTACTTATCTCAAAGGAATGCCCCCAATGATGCCTGGTGTTCCCCCAATGATGCCAGGGATGCCCCCTGTCATGCCAGGGATGCCTCCAGGGTAAGCATTAATAGTCTGAATATTGCTCATCCATGTTGTAAACATGTTTCTTTCAATAACCATTCCTTCCTCATACATGTAATCAATAGCATGATGCCAATGAGTGGCATGATGCCACCTACACATGGAATGCCCCCAATGATGCCAGGCATGCCACCAGGTACAGGAACCTTTCAATTTAAGGCTCAGTATGTATATAAGAGATACTTTTTTTTCAGTTGTTCATAATTTTATTATTGTGGTATGACAGGAATTCCTCCTCCCATGGGCCATCACCCTGGCATACCCCACATGGCTCAGGCTCCTCCTACTACCACCCGGCCAGCTATGCCTGCCACCACAGTGTCCACGCCACAGCCAAGTGTCTCCAAGCCACTGTTTCCCAGTGCAGGACAGGTATGCTGCCCTTCCTTGCTAGTTGCAAAACCGAAAGGCATCTTAAGTAAAATTAATTACATGTCTTTATTTTTTCTTATGTCACTTTTAGGGACTGATTAGACTCATTCCAAGAAAAATACTGTACGGCCAGTTTTTGGTTAGAAAGAGAGAACAGGATAATTAACACTTTTGCATCACTTCATGCTACTGACAGTGATGTTTTCAGGTTTCCAATGCTTCTGAACCAGGGGTCTCAAACTCAAAGTATCTAAGGCCCTGTTTACACCTGTTATTAAGACGTGTTTTGGACGATCGGATCACGAGTGTAGGACGCTAGTTACAGGTGTAAACGGGGTCTAAAACGTTTTGAGCTTGTCCACTTTCGACCACTTCCAGAGGTAGTCGAAAACTCATTTGACTGGATTGTTTTCATAGTGTATCACGCTCATGTCGAACAGCCTCAAAAGATTTGATAAGCCCACACATTGACCCTCCCCTCAAAGAAATCAGGACAGAAGGGGTTGAAAGTGGACAATAAAAGTGAAAGTGTTTTCCAATAAAAGTATGAATTCATAGTTACATGCAAAGTTTTTAGGCTATTATTTCTTTAATTGTTATTAAATGAAAAAAAATCTGGTGCATACATGAAATATATTGCTTTGTTTTTTTTAAGTAAAAGTGATCCCTTTTTCTTGTTTTTATCCTATTTTTGCTGTTGTGGAAATTCTCAAGAGACCAAAATGTGACATGGAAAACCTAGGAGGGGCTTAAAAAAAAAAAAAAAACTTCAGCGGTGGTCGTTTTAGAGTGCAGTTTTAAATGACCAGAGATTCAGTGTTAAGTGTGTTCATGATAGTTTTTGTGAGCAGCAGTCATGTCCAGAATTAAACAGGGTCTTTACTGTGTGCTCTATCTCCATGCTGCAGATGGGCACTCGAGCTCCAAGCACAAGCTCAGCCTCCTCCAGTCTGGACACTTTGTCAGCATCCTCTAAACCGCTGTCCCAAGTATGCAGTAGCTTACTGACTCGGTGAAAGAGCTGCTTCTTAAAACTATTGATGGCATGTGACAGCAGACAGACCTCAGACTGCTTCTTAGAATAATTGCCTTTGCTCTTGAGGACATCTGTAGTGCTTCAGAAGAATCAAAAGAGATTTTTAATTGAGGCTGATAAGTGATAGACTGCTTGATTTTCTCTTTTAAACTCAGTGTTTCTCTTTCTTTAAAATACACCTTCATAGTCAAATTTTAACTCTGTATATATTCAGTGGCCCCAAAAAGCATTTGGACTCATTGGGGCACTTGATCGTGATCCACTTTTTACAACCAGAAAGTATCCAAATACTTTATTTTGTTTAACATTTTGTGTTTTTATCATTTAAAACCAGTCGCTCATTCAGTGACCTTAGCTGGCAGGAGGGACCGTACACTTGCAGGAGTGAATTGAGGTAGTCAGTCCACAATGCCAGCATCAAAGCTTTAAATTTAATTCTGTCTGCAACTGGGAGCCAGTGGAGTGAGATCAGGAGGGGTGTGACATGGGTTTTGGCTACCGTGTTCAGGATCATCTACAGAGGTTAGTTGCACTGGCTGGAAGGCCTGCCAGTAGAGCGTTGCAGTAATCCAGTCTTGAAATGACAAGAGCTTGGCCAAGAAGTTGCACGACCACATACTTTGACAGGACGGGTCTGATTTTCTTAATGTTGCAAAGCGCAAACCTGCACGACCGGGTTGTGACTTCACGGTTGTTGCTGAAATTTGGGTGGAAAATGTTATGGATGATATTCAAAACTCTATACTGCTTTGTCTAAATAAAAAATAATACACTTAAACTTAAAATCAGTTTAGACATAACACCATTATAATGTACAGTATGAATAAAAATTTATATATTTAACTCTTATTAAATTAGTGTTTCTAAACATTGACTTTAACTGAGCGTTAGATGGCGGTATTTTGCTTGAAGTGTGCTTGCTCTCTATTTCTAGATAAAGTAAATAACACTTGATTTGGTATTCTGTTATATCTTGCATTGTATATTAAGTATGACTTAAATACTTTGTGGGGCCACTGTATTCAGGCTTTTAAGAATCTGTTTAGAACTGTAGTACCTAAGTGCAGCATTGAGTTGAATCCCTGAATGTATCTAATCTGCACTTTTGTTTCACTTCAGGTCCAGCCGGCTGGTTCTGGTGTAGCAGTGAGCGCTTCTGCACCTCCTTCTGCTGCGCCTAAACCCACATTCCCAGCCTACACCCAGTCCTCCACCACTGCTGCTGCCAACACGAGCAGCACTGTGGCCAAACCGGGCACCCCAGTCACAAGTAAGCCCGCCACCCTCACCACTACCAGTGCAACCAGTAAGTTGATCCACCCTGATGAAGACATATCACTGGTAAGTGAACCTGTTTCTATGCTTTGTCTTTTAAGCTTTGCAGAAGTAACTGGTCAGCTATCAATAGTGCATGCTTGCATTTGATAAAACATCTTGTTCATTATCCCAGACTGTCTCGTTCCAAACCTGTGACTTGCTTTCCTCTGCGGAACATAAATTTGAAGAACGTTTTTGTTCAGACTGTGAAAGTCAGAAAGGTCCAAAACAACACTGTGGACTCCAGTGACTTTAATTTTTCACAATATCTTCTTTTGTGTTCTACAGAAGAAAGGAAACAAAGTCCATATTTATGTCTTACCGCCCTGCACGGTTTGCTTTATGTGTTTGACAGGAGGAGTTGCGAGCACAGCTGCCTCGCTACCAGTGTAAAATCCCTAGTGCGGGACAGGCCCACATTTCTTCCCCACCAGTCATGGGAGGCGTGTTGCCCCCTCAGCAGGGCATTCCTGCGCAGCAGCCGGGTGTTAGGCATCCCATGCAAGGTAGGGTGCATATAAGTGCTCTCAGACTTTTGGATGGCCACTGAATATCAAAATAAGAGCGAAAATGTCTTATTACACTGTCACTTTTGATTACTGCATTCTTTCTGAATAACAACTATTAAAGAGTAGTCAAGTCATTTATAATGGTACAAAAATATTTCAAATAAATGCTTTCTTTATTAAAGAATCCTGAAAAACTCCATCACGGTTTCCACAAAAATATTTACTGTTTTCAACATTAATGATACTAAATGTTTCCTGAGCTTCCTGCTTTCTCAGATCGGCTTGGATTAAACTTCATGTTCCAATAAGTTTGGACACAATACTGCACACAGAATATTACCTTCTGTCTTATTGCGGACAAGAGTTGGGCGGTATCCAAATTTTGAGACCGTCAAACCTCCTCCCTATTTTACCACGGTATACGGTATTACCGCGTGACTAATCAAAAATGATGACATAAGGCTCAGATGGCACCACCAAACTGTTGGTTTGTGCAGGGATGAGTCACGATTTTCGAATATTCAATTATTTGAATTTATTATAGAATCTGGAATAGGTTGTGGGATTATTGTCTATAAAAAATCCCCATGTTTTCCGTTCTGATGCGGTGGTGACACGTTCAACCAGAGGGTGGCGATGCCAATAATGCGTCTAAAAGCTGTCAATCAACTCTCAGACAACAGGAGAAGATACACTGTCTTACACCAGAGAATGTGAGCGGAGTGGTGGTTAGAAAATATGTGAAATAAGTAGGGCTGCCCGTTTTTTTTCTAGGTGACTAGAAGTAGTTCATTTAAGCCATTAGTCTAATCAAATATTTATATTGATTAAATTGAGAGAATGCTAAACCGTAATGAGCGTTTTCGTAATATATTGCCCATTCTGCATCTCAACGCACGCATAAAGCTTGCCACAAAGAACCGGCAAAAGTAATTATTATGCAAGAAACATTTGAATTGTTTATTAATAAACTAGTGTTTTCTATGTCAGTGGCTGCAAAGATAAAGTTGACGATGCTGACTCGCATCTTCGCAGTAGTGAACGACGCGCCTATAGAGAGAAATGCACACTTCATATGAATTATCCTACATAAGCAGAGAGCAGCCCATTTCTTGTCGTTTTTAATTGTTTTGTTTAAAAGTAACCATTTCAAGCTTTATATATATACTTCTCAGTTCTTCGAATTCCCTGGATTAATAAATAAGAAGCAAATATAGTAGACAATATAATCAGGACACGGAGGCGCCGACGCGTGAACTGGAGCGGGTCTCATAAATGAACCGAAACTCAGCGTATAAGATACTTGCCTTAAAGGGTACCCTGACTAGTGTGGCATGTTGGCCTTATAAGATGAATGTGGGCATCAGCTATAAAAAGGTGATACAAAAACACTCCAAATGTTTTTGGTTTTATTTAAAAAAGACGAAAATCCGATCACTCGTAGGCCGCCATAGTTATTTACGTCTCAATGCATTCTGGGTAGTGACGTGTAAAGGTTGTAGCCAGAGCCGCTCTGGTTGTAGCTAGCAAAGTTTTGACAGTAGCGAGATGAACACGTCTGCCGTTCAGCCTTTTCAGTTTGAACCCGAGCGCACCGTAGGCTTAAATCAGGAGAATAACGCGGAAAATGATAGGCCTACTCAAGAGTTACATGAAAATGAAGATTATCAGAGAGTTGAAGAAGCGAGAGTGGGGCAAAATAGATGGTGTCTGCGGCAGTTTGCCAATGCCAAGCGAGAACGAGAGCGTTTGCTGTAAAGAGCTCCACTTTTTGTCAGCAGCTGTCCAGGGTAGGCTAAGTATAGATCAGACGATCGTACTATCGGTATAAATAATGTAATAAGTCATCTACTGCCGTCGTTTGCTTTATTTTCCCTAAGCAGTCACCATGTCGAACTTGTTAAAAATCCTGCTGCGCCACAGAGCACCGTTTACATAGTTTTATATAAAATTTACATTTATTTGTCTCAAGTCGTTGTTAATGTATATACTGACTTCACCCTGCGCAGCAATATACATTTAGTTTTACATTAATTTACAGAAATCAGCTGGTTGAATGAAAATTGCTGATGTTACCGGATTTCCAGGTGATATTCTCAATTCATTCAATTAACGGACGCTCTGAGGTAAAGTGAATTCAGACAGCAGACTCATAAGCAATGATTGTATTTAATTATACAGTACAATCATAACATAGTACAGACATGATCTTAATTCCATGATGTCCTTAAACATAACAATATTGCTGGCCATAAACTGACAAAGTGCGCGTCCGGTGTGCGATACCTCGAGTTGTCAGAGACGCGGCGCGGCGCTTCTCGTCCGGACCGGTGTGCAACCCCCTTTACACTGAACAAAGTCAACACTACTGCTCATCTACCTCATGTACATTTTCAATCTTACAATTACAATATTAATAATAATTACCATTGCACTAAATTGCCGTGCACTACATAGGCCTATTTAAAATCTTAAATCTAAGACTATAACGTTACTGACTATACTGAGCTCTTTACAGCAAACGCGGTCGTTCTCGCTTGGCATTGGCAAGCAGTTGCCGCACAGACACCGCGTTATTCTCCTGATTTAAGCCTACGGTGCGCTCGGGTTCAAACTGAAAAGGCTGAACGGCAGACGTGTTCATCTCACTACTGTCAAAACGTAGCTAGCTAGCCGGTACGTTGGAAAAACAATATACGAAGCGGCTACAGCGGCTAGGCTCAACCGACTACAACCTTTACACGTCACTACCCAGAATGCATTGAGACGTAAACAACTATGGCGGCCTACGAGTGAACGGATTTTCGTCGTTAATAAAACCAAAAACATTTGAAGTGTTTTTGTATCACCTTTTTATAGCTGATGCCCACGTTCATCTTATAAGGCCAACATGCCACACTAGTCGGGGTACCCTTTAAGGCAAGTATCTTATACGCTGAGTTTCGGTTCATTTATGAGACCCGCTCCAGTTCACGCGTCGGCGCCTCCGTGTCCTGATTATATTGTCTACTATATTTGCTTCTTATTTATTAATCCAGGGAATTCGTTGATGAAACATTGATTAAAATGAAGACACAATTTATACAAAACGAAATTCACTTTAAAGAAATGCTTTCTACAAAACAAAACGTAATAAGTGGTCAAAATCATCTCTGACCCATTCCAAATGTTTTCCGCTATTGGGCATCTTATTCATCTCATGCAGTTCCTTTTTCATATAATCAACATAGATGAAATAAAAAAAATAACATTATATTATTAAACATAAATATGAAAATAATAAATATAAAATATTTTTTAAACTTATATTTAAGCATCACACCGCTCCGCTGTGTAGGTGTGTAGCCTATCATGTCTGCATGCATGTGGTGGAGGGGTGCGGTTTTCGAATAATAATCGAATAATAGGCCTACCAGGCGATCTTCAAATATTATTTTTGCCTGAAATGCCCATCCCTGCCAAACTGCAGAAGTCGTTTTCTTCTTCGAGAACTTGCCATCTTTCCCCCTCTCTCCCCCACTCTTTCTCCTACACACTCTCACGTGATGACAACCACACATAAGCATTTTTAGGCATTAAATAAATGATATTTAATATTTAAGCCTTGTCTCCAATATAAGTGAATTGGATATTTTTTTAAGACGGTATGATGATATTGAAACTGATTCCGTTGCTATTTTTAGATCCCGCGGTATACCATATTACCGCCCAAGCCTATTGCAGACACTCATTTTAGGCGACGTTTGTTCAACTCATTGACCACAGTACATTGAAAGATGGAAATAAGTGAGACATACTATTTCCAAACGGAAGTGTCACGAAGCTCAGTGCAAAAGGTCCATTGAAGACTGTCATTTGTTTCTCTGATGTCAAAGCTTCAGCAGTCATTACTCCATTTTTTAAAATGGATAGATTTTTTAATAATTAAATAGAAAAAAAGTTATTTTAAAGTGTAATAGTATTTCACAGTATTACTGTTTTTACTATTTTTGATCAAATAAATGCAGCCTTGATGAGCATAAGAGACTCTTTTAAAATCATCATGAGTCTTGCCAACCCCAAACCTTAGAATGTGGAATCGCAGTGTAAGATAAAAGCAGGTTTGTGTTATAAATGCAACTAATCAGTTTCTTCTCATGTAGGGCCATATGGTGCTCCACCTCAAGCAGTGCCTGGGTACGTCCCAGGAGGGATGCCCCCGTATGGCCAAGCCCCACCCATGGTTCCTCCTTACCAGGCCGCTCCCCCTCGGCCTGCTATTGGCATGAGACCTCCAGTAATGTCTCCTGGAGGCCGATATTGAAGCGTCTTCATTAGGTTTGGTGATTCAACCATTTTACCATCTAGTGGCGTTCTTTACAATCCAGATCAGTAACCGTAACCCTTCTTGCAATGAGGGGATGGAGTAATCAAACTGTGTAACGCATGGGACATTTGATTTTACCAAGTCTTTTATTTGGACCTTCCCTTTGTTGCAGATCATACAGTTTGGCTTTTTTTCTCATGTTTTGTTTAGGTTTTTAGAAGTGAAGTGTAGTAAATATGGTTCGTAATAATTTGAAGCGGCTGGAGTTTCGTACAGCACCTTTATCAAGGCAAGTCACTGTAAATATACTACTGTACTAAAAGTGTGAAGCCTTCGCAGCACCAAAAGGTGCTGTTGGACGTCCTGTCCCCAGCGTTGCTTGGTGAGGGCTTCAGATAGCTGTCACTGTTGAGTTTATTTTTCTGTGTCTGCTTGTCTACATTTACAGTGTTCTCTCTGTAGGGCCAATAACAAAAGGACTCCTGTGAATGATATCTGTACTGTTCCACTATGAATTGTAATAAACTATTGAAATCTAACGGCTGTTTTTTCATGAGCGAGTAAAGGACAACTCCGTAAGGTTTGTACTTCAAATGATCCACATGATGGCTGTTATTTGTATGAAAGCGTATACTGGAATGCATTTATGAGTGCGAGGAAAGCCGAAGCGTTTGCATCCACGTTTGATGTTCTTTCATTTTGAAGTTCGAGTTTAAAGGGGTCAAATCATAAGGAATTACATTTCTCTGATCTTTTGAAAGAAAGAGGTTTTGTACCATATAAACTTGGTAACTCAAAACATCTCAAAATGTCTGGCATTTACACATCAGTGATGCCTATTTGGTGTTCGGAAGCTTTGAAAAACCGGTAAGGATAGGATATATTCAATTATTCCTGAACAACATACAACCAACATTATAAAACATGGTCCCTGATCTTAACAGTTGAGGGTGCTTAAAAAATGCTACAGCAGAAAGTCAGTTAAATTGTAATGTTCAGATACAAAGTACATTTGTTTTTTGATGTGGGAAAAACAGTGGACTTAAATGTTTAAGACCCCTTTAAATGTTCAACTCCTTATGCAAGAACATATGGCTCTCAAAGAGATAAACAACCATTCAGATGGCAGTCTTCCTGAAGATCACCGTCTTGTGAAAGACTGAAATAACCCAAATGAACCGACTAAAGCTCATTATTTGACTGTGATTTTCAGGAAGATGCAGGCAAGGCTGTGACTGTAGTTCCCTGTGGTTGTTGTCCTAAACTGAGGATTTCTCTTCTCCTTGTAGCAATGCCATGGGACTGGCTGAGGCAGAGTCTCAGTGTTGCCCTGCACAGGCTGAGGCAAGTCTCACATTTTCTCTCTTTACTCTCTGTATTCAGGGGGCCTCACAGTCATTTGGCTGTTGGATGCAAACGTCCCCAAACTTAGAACAAGTTTGGTGATGGCCCCCAGTTTTATTAATATCAGGGGAATTTTCATAACTAACTCCGTTTTAGCTAACATGTTAAATGTACACAAAAATGCTTCAAAAGTTTGGGCTCAGTAAGATTTTTTCTGGGGGTGGGGAAAGAAAGTAGTATTTTTATTTTGCAGGGATGCATTAATTTGATTAAAAGTGGCAGTAAAGACATTTATACAAAAGTTATAAAAAATATATATTTTAAATGAATGATGTTCTTTTAAACGTTCTATTTGTCAAAGAATCCTGAAAAAAAAATTAAGCACAACTGTTTTAAGCTGAGGATAATGTTTCTTGAACATCAACTCATATTAGAATGATACTTGAAGGATCATGTGACACTGAAGACTGGAGTAATGATACTGAAAATTCAGCTTTTAAAATTTTTAAATAGAAAAGTTCTTACTGTATTTTTGATCAAATACATACAGTCTTGTTGTGACCAAGAGATATCTCACATTCAAAAACATTGAAAAATCTTGCTGACCCCAAACTTTTGAATGGTAGTGTGTTAATAGAATATGTTGTTATTTTCAACTACATCTATGGCATTCTGTCGATTAGCACAGACAATGACTCTTCTCGCAGTTTGTACTAAACAAATGGGAAATGGATATGCAATTAATGAAAGTTTAGCAGTTATGCTAGCTAATAAGTCCTTAGAAAATGCAATTTGCATATAAACATTACATGTGTGTAATGTAGTTCCCATTTTTACAAACAGAAGGATGAGTTGAAATTTTTCAGGATGCCACAGATTCTGTCCACAAGCATTGTTGAAAATCCAGAATATTAATTGAAATCCTTTCACTGGTTTGGAGATGTTTGGCATGGCACTAATGGTATCAATCCACAGAACTATTACTTCAAGGAATCATTTAGCATCTAGCCAACCATATGAATCCGATGGTTTTGTGTTTTGTAAAGTACTGTCTGTGAGTTTTTGTTTTTTGTGGTTCTTTGTTTCTTTTATCTGTCCGTTTGCTACTGATCAGTTCCCCTTGGTTTTTAAGGAAAACGTAATCCAGGACCCCCTTTACAGAGTTGAGATTTGGTTAAAAGCAAAAGACACTGCTTTCCGGTTCACTCTCAACTAATTTTTTGCCTGGTAAGTTTGGTTAGGTTTAGTCCCCAATTTTCTAAATCTGTACTCATTTTCCTTTTTACAGGGAAAACTGAGATTTGTTTCAGAGTTTTGAGTTTATCTTTCCAGTAAAGTGCAGCACAAAGTGAGTTGCCTTTTCCTTTTGTCCCATTTGACAATAATAAAAACTAAAATACAAACAAATGAGCTGTGTATTCTTGTATATTTGGTCATATATTTTATATATGGGCCTGGTTTCACAGACAGGGCTTCGTTCAATTATGAGGACATTTAAGTAGCTTTTATAAACGTGCCTTAAAAAAACAAAATAATGGCACTGACAATGGCATATTTTATGTCAGTGGAAGTTGCTTTAAGTTAAAACAGCTCAAACATGTATTTTAGTCCGGGACTATCTTAAGCCTTGTCTGTGAAACCGGGCAAGTAAGAACTGAACAACAATATTAAGTGTATTACTTAGAACATCAAAAGGATGAGAGTACAGAAGTAAATAATTCATAAAAAAAATAGAAGTTTCCTGCAAATCTGAGCTTTAAAGGAGAACTCCGGGCAATTTTTAAATTAAAGGGGTCATGACATGTTTTTTTTGTTTTGTTTTATTATGTTCCCTTAGGTGCAATTATAGTATTACTATAGTTTTTTATAGTAAAAAAACTTTTAAAATGTAGTGATTTATGACATTTTCCCACCCTGTTTCTCACCTCTGATTCAAACAGTCTGTTTTGGGGTGTTTCCCCTTTAATACTTCAGTGTTAATGCCCACTGTAATGATTGGCTAACATCAGTGCTGCTTATGCATAAATTATTAACGTTAATCATTTTGTATCACATGTAGACTACACAATGCTCCACCACGTGAAACTTCGGTCTTCTAATCTTTTACCATAGTGTCAATTCTCAATTGATTTTGATTCATATGCGAGAGAGAGAGAGAGAGAGAGAGAGAGAGAGAGAGCGAGCAAGACAGTTTGAAGGCGCGCGCGCGGCCGGGGCTCGCTCGCGGCCGGAGCTGCCACCGCTAAGGAGCGAGACTACAGCTTGCCGTCTAAAACACTATTTAGGTGAATTTAAACCATGGCTAAGTTGCTAAACACAACTTGTTCACAGGTAAGGCCCCTGTTCACGTTGGACAGACATTTTAATTGCATTTTGTGTCTGTTAAGAGGCACAAAAACGCTCTTTATGTTATGCCCCCAGAGCCGTTTTAGCTGAGTGGGAGCTCTGGGCATTCGCTGTCGCAGCTCCGCGTCGCAAGCACCAATCCGGTTCGTTTTTTTCCCTATAGACAGTAGGCTACTCACAAAGGTCTAACGATCAAGATTAACTTAAAAATTACGTTACCCGGAGTTCTCCTTTAAATTACTTAAAATAATGTGCTTTAAATGAATGATGACCAATGTCAGTGCTGGAATAAACTGCCAGAGAAGAAAATATTGTGGTACAAATGTGCGCATTATGTGGATTATGTATTACAAATGATAATGTCATATTTATATAATGCTGTACTTTTAGTAGTAACACAATACCTACACTAAAACAAATATGTGTCTGCTGAACTTCCTGTGCATGGGTGGAGCTCTGCCGAGATGAAAAGAGAACCGTCTTAGAAGCAGAATCAACGTTTTGATGAGAGATGCATGTGAAACTTGTCATGGATATTTAAAACATTTAATAGGTGCACTATGAGAGCCTGCTTATTTCTCTGGATTTTATTGGAGCAAACTTTAGGTACGTCACTCTGTATGGGATACCATAGTAATGTTTATTGTAAGCTGGTAAACTTCAGTCTAGGCTACTTGGAAAAACATTTCAGAAATCAAGCATTCAATCTCAAACATTAAATTTTTTTAAGAAATATGTATATTTTTTGTAGCAATAACCTCAGATGTTTGCTAATATAGTACAGGCAGTGTTGGGGGTAACGAGTTACAAAGTAACGGATTACAGTAAAGATATAACTTTTTGGGCTAACGAAGTAAAGTAACGCATAGGCTACACAAAAAATATCGGTAACTACACTACTGTACTAGACTATAGGAACGCGCTTTCCTGCGTTAGGCCTACACAAGCCGTGTTTGCTTGTGTGTAAAGCTCTGATCTGTTTAAGTGGTGAGTGCATGCCTGTGTCATATGGCCAACAATACAAATGCATGCAATCATATGCAATTTCATGAGTTTAAACCTTTCATTAACACTTTTCAGCATTTCAAGATTTTCATTACATCCAAAGGCTTGAGGGTGAATCAGTGGACATATTTTGTGTTACACAAGCAAATAAATCACACCCATTGCTTCTGTACCTGCGGCGAAGGTTTGCACATTCAGAAAGTGTGCTGAACATCTCTGAAGATGAAGGCGTGAGAGCAGATCCAGGAATTGAGGGACAGGGACGTATCAAGATCTCCGGACAGCCAACTTTTCTCCAGACAGGCAACATTACTGTGACTCTTTCTGATTTAAGACGCACAGACACGGGGCTTTACGTCTGTGATTTCTCGGGAAATCCATCAGATCAGCATTCGGTGAACACAGCCCTTTTTCTGCTTGTGAATGCGGCAGGTTTGAAAATGTTTCTTTATATTTAATTACATAAATTTATACTCACACACATATTATATATTGGTGCAGTTCTGCACTGCATCTCTGCTGATGTTTAATTGCGCAAGGATGGGACAACCTGTCAATTATATTTATATGTGACCCTGGACCACAAAACCAGTCACAAGTCGCACGGGTATGTATGGGTCAAAATGATCGATTATTCTTTTATGCCAAAACATCATAAGGATATTAAATAAAGATCATGTTCCATTAAATATTTTGTACATTTCTTACTGTAAATAACCCTCAGATTCCAGATTTGCAAATAGTTGTAGGCTATCTCAGACAAATATTGTCCTATCCTAACAAACCATACATCAATGGAAAGCTTATTTATTCAGGTTATTTAGACGTGAATAAATTAGATTTTTTTTTAAACCATTTCACGAGTTCACACTTACATGTAATTAGAGTGGATAAGGTTTAATGCGTATTTGACGTGCTGTCCGGAGGGACGGCTCCGAGCTCGGAGTTTGGCCCGAACCCAGAGTACTCCCCCCGCATCTAAGTGGTTAGGACTAGAAGTGTGGAGAGGGGGCGGTGGAGGGATGCTGCTAAACTATCAATGGATTGAGGTGAGATTGCTGAATCTATATGTACCTCTTATCATTGATTGCTGAGTGCACTCCATTCGTTCGTGTTAATTAGCTGGAAGTGCTCCTCCCGAACTTTAATAAAACATCATTTAAAAAAAAATTTTTTTACCCTTGTGATTGGTTTTGTGGTCAAGGATCACATTAATATTGAATTCAAAATCACTAAGAGTCAGATAGAGGGTGGAAATTGGGAAAAACAAAACATGAGGTAAGACCCCACTGCTAGCCAAATATATTTAGCTGTAGCGATGGAAAAGTAAGCTCACATCTGACCTCATACTCTGATTGTTTGATTTAGGGGAGCAGTGCTCCTGTAGGAGGCATTCTCTGCTCATCTATACCATCTCTGTGGGAGTGAGTCTGCTCCTACTCATAGTTATCGCTCTATTTTTGACACATGTAAGCTCACCCAGCCACACATTTAGCATGTAAGCAATAGGGTGTCATTCTTAAATTTAAAATACCCCTCTTTCTTGTCCTCAGAAAAATCCAAATGCTCAGCAAGAGCATCAAACTGCAGTTCCGATTTATGAAGACATGTCAAGTGTGCAAGGAAGCAGTGCAAACCATTATCGGGTCTGTCCACCAGAGCGTGAAGGATCTGCTCCAGGCTGGACCAAATCCAATAGAAAGACTATGCTGGGAAAACTATAGATCCCCCAAAAAGACAGATCATTTGGCATCAGAAAAAAAGAATAAACAATTGCAGCTTGTATGTGGCATTTGGATCCATTTACAACTACACAGTTTAAATGTAGTGGCCTATTGCTTTTAGACACAAGTTAAAATGTATATATTTCACTGTCCTGTGATATGAGAAATAAAAAAAAAGTACAAATATTCTGTCATCTGAATTAATTTAATGCATAATTAACTGCCATAGCAACCTGATTGCAAATGACAATATACAGACAAAAAATATTTAATTACAAGTATTACAATAATGTTATATAATAATGATAATAATAACCTATTTACTGGGATAAAATGATCAAATTGGGTTAAAGGTGGTTCCATTAACCTGGTTGTTGTAAATGACTAAAGAAATATAAAATATTCTTATTTTAAGGGTGAATACAGGTTGGATACTTTCTGATCATTTGCTACGGCATCCAAATCACTAAATAAATGTCATCCCACACTACCAAAGAATTTTTCATCCTATTGGAAGAGTACAATGACAGGTTATTAAGGGTAAGCATCCCACTTGACCTGTATTCATCACAACACTGCAGGACACGTGATGTCCACTAATACCCAATGACCAAACCAAATTCATTACAGCCAAGAACAAAAATGCAATTTATTAATTGTTTGAAAGAAGCTCCATAGTTGAAAACATTTTTTTCGGTGCATGTCAACAATCACATTCTATGAGGAGAGAGAAAAAGAGGAAAAGAGAGGGGAAAAAAACCCATCAAAAGCCATTGACTTAAAATCTCAGTACAGACATATCCCTTAACAAAAGGCAAAAGCAACCCAGTATCTCCACCCACACTCATCCCAGTAACACACACACTCACTCAGTCACACAAAGAACACAGACAACCTTGAAAGTCATGGGCTACAAAAAAACCCCACAGTGCTTCAGAATGAGACGTTCATTGGTTTAGGAATACACAGCATGGCGATGTACTGTATGTAAGAAACATAAAAAATGGGAAGTAAGATGGGGTTGTTGGGGAAGGGAGACAACAGAGCAAATAAGCACAAAAAAAGGACACAAAAAAAGATTCCCTCTAATCCCAGTGAGAGATGGGTCACAGAGGCTTTAAGAACCCCACCCCTCTTGTGCATAGATCATGATCCGTATAAACCAGCTTTTTTTCCTCTTTAAATTGATCAAATTGATATAGAAACCCTGCCCCCAACCCCTTGTTTTTAGTTCTCATCGTGTAATACCCGCCACAGGAGACAGAATGACATAGAGGAAAGAAATAGTAATGCACAATGGTCCTGATTTCAACAGGAAGGGACCTCATGTTAAGAAAATACAATAAAGAATCACACATACAGCATTTGTATGTTCTTTCACCGTCTTTTGAACAATCAAAATCATTGATCATTTTGTTTAAAATGTAAAGCAATTTCAATATAGAGATTTATATATAAAGCACTCCATTTTTTAAAGTTCATTAAGAGTTCATTATTTGGTAAATATGTAACTGCTACGGATTTAGAAACAAAGGTATTTTCTTCTTCTGAAATCCATAACCTTCAGTGCTTATGTTTTTTTTTTTTTCTGTTATCCTCTTTCTCTAAAAAAGCCCCAAAAAAACATTAAATGGCGTGGAGTTGGTACTCTGGAACCCTTGCCTTCCTGAGACATGATCCACTTTTTTTGTGTGTGCAAGATAGTGAACAACTATGTCGTCTTTAAAAAAAAAAATAATAATTTTTTTTTTTGCTTTCCAAAAAAAACAAAAACAAACAGGCTTTGATAATCTATAAAAGTAACATTGCCAACATAAATAAAAACAAAAACATGACAACACTGATCAATCCCAGAGTTCTGCAAGTAGCACAATAATCTTCATTCTGTAAAGTGTTTTTTTGTTATTCATTTGATGGAAGTATATGTCCTTTAGGATTTTCTTTCTTTTCTCTTCTCGTGACAATCCCATCATAACATTCCTTTTCCTTGAACTTCAGAAAAACATGAAATGTTTGTAAACTGTTGGTGGCCTTGCACAAAGAAAACTAGAACAGAAATTAACATTGACAATAAAAAAAGCAAACCAGAAAGGTAGGCACCTCTGAAATGAGTCTTGTAAGAAACTCTTCTCCAGATGTCTATCCAGCTCATCATGGTGTAACATGGGGAGTTACAAGTCCCTCTACATCGATCTATGGCCACAGTTCTTCAAAAAGATTCCCCCCCACATTTCATTTTCATATACTTTTTTTTTTTTTTTTTTTTTTTTTTTTTTGTAGTATTTTGCATTTTTTTCTGTTTATAATCTGAAAACAAAAATGGTGCAATACTCAAAATAATCCATTTCTTTATCATGGATTATTCCACAATAAAAGCCACTATAAGGTAGATAATCGTATTACAGATAAAAAAACACACTTGTTATTTTTCTCAATAAGTCCTTGAGTAAACATTAACACATGAATTGTCACCTTGTCCCCTTAGTACTTTAATATCATGTTGTATGATTAGCTGAATGAGGGGAAGCAGACACTCAGTGCAACTCTAATAACAAAGCTAATAACAAATACAATAACAATACACATCCGAATATAGTTTTGACTAGCCAACAAAAGAAAGACAAAAAAAAACCTCTAAGATGAAACAAAGGCGCAAACAAATCCACTGTAATCACTAGCATACATTGGTTTGAACTCACTCACACAGGCAAACGAACGCATTCATCTGTCATACAGTACACGCAATCTTGTGCAAACACACATACAACCAATGTCGTTTTGCATTTTTTTATCTTTTTTTTTTTTTTTTCTAAATTTTTTTTCTTTTCCATTCAGTTTGAACTGATGTTATTAAAAAGCTTGGAAGTGTATGAATGACAAAATTATTACAAAAAATTTTCACATTACATTATTGGCGCTTCTTTTGATTCAAGTATTTGTGTTTTTGTCATTTGTATAATTTTGATATGTTTATGCCTTTATCATCTAGTTAAATTCATGGAGAGAAGGAAACAGGGGGTTTACTCAGGCCTGAAAAAAAAGAAAAAGTAAATGAAAAAAAAAATATATATATATAACCAGTGCTACACATACACAGGATTTCAGATGTACATGTGTATCAACCAGCATGTGCATATTCTAGCCAAAGGATTTGATTTTCTTTGAGGATATCTCCACCCAGGCCATGCGCCTGTTATTTTGTACGATCGAAGCGGACTTCTTACCTACACAAAGTTGCATCTGAGCCATTCTCGTGGAGCTGGGGTACATTAGTCCTACAGATAAGACCCAGTATGCCCACTTTTTAGCTAGCTAGATAGATAGTGCCAGGCATTCCTCTGGATTTTAAGTTTTGGATGTTCGTTCGTTTTTTTTATTTTTTTTTTATTTTTATCTGTGGTCTCGAGTACAGCTTAGAGAAAGGCAGTTAAATATATATATATATATATATATATATATATATATATATATATATATATTTTCAAAAACAGGCAATAGTGATTGTTGCTAGTGTCACTCGAGTGTGAAGTAAAAAAAAAAGGAAAAAAGAAAAAAAAGAAGACAAAAGAATTTTTCCAGAAAGGGATTTCCCCCTTTTAAGACTTGGTATCAACTGGCATGTGCCCCAGGCCTCCTGATACAATTGGTCCATGTGGACCTGGACCTGTTTAAAAAAAAAAAAAAGTAAAAACAATTGTTTTGAAAATAATCTGTACCGTTCCCCTAGTATTGGGTCAGGACAGCGTATAATACCATCAATACAGCAAACCCCAGAGTCATCTGTCCGCCACATCAAGGCGTCAAAGGCTTGCAGAGAGAAGCACTTCAGTCGAAGAGTGTACTACAGATTTAAAGTTTCCTTTTTCAACAATAACATTAATAATAATAATAATAATAATAATGAGACAAAAACCTTTTTTGGTTTTAAAAAAAGATGTACCCAAATGTGAACCATCTACAGTGCACCTAAACATTCTGGATTCCCTGTTTAATTCTCAGCAGTCCTCCCAGGCGTATATTTGATACCCGGGACAAGGTGCTACCCGTCTGTCTTGGTGCCAACCTGCATTCTACCTCTCCACCTCCATGTGCTCTTTACAAACCCAAACATCAAAACACATTTCAAGAAGTAACGAGTCCCACTCTGATAAATTCATGTCTAGGTTAAGTCTACGATCGGGAATAGGTACATTAGGATCTAAAAAACTTCGAGTCCATTTAGCATCTTTAAAGCCACATCGGATAATGCAAGAATGCACGAGTACGCTCCACTCGGAACGATAAAACAGTTTGGGGTTCTCTGAGGCTGCCCTGAGACTGCATGTACATAATGTAAGCGATCATTCAGAGAGTAAACAGTGAGGGCCTGGTCATTAGTTCAAATGAAGCGGGCCGGTTTCTTTCTTTAGGCTACACCGTAAGGAGGCTGCCTTCTCACAATGAACTGGTAAGCTGAAGAGTGGGCTTGGAGAGAACTACAGATTGAAGCTGAAGGCCGTGAACTGCACCTCTCGGCCAGTCTTTGCATAGAAGTGGAGAGCTGAGTCTCAGTTATCATTTGCTTTTATTACTGCGAGATGAGGCGACCAGGTAAAGTAGTGTACTCTGTCTGCCCTATGTCGTAAGCACCAGTGTGTGGCCTGGCAGGGCTCTGACGCAGAAGCGGAGGAAAGTGCAGAGGAGAGGCAGAAGACAAACTGAGCACCATCAACCTACTCTTCGTTACGCCAACTACGTGCGCGACCGAAAACAATCCATATTCCGTATTTCAAAAGCCATGGCGACGTTAGCGGACGCCGTTTACACTGAGGTGTGCCTCTTAATCAGAGTGTTTTCTGCATATGCGCAGCAAGAGGGGCTGGTGAGAGCAGCTACCATAGAGACCACTGCATTGACACACACACACACACACACAGAGAGACCAAAAAACAAAAAAAGCGCAAAATAACGATATAACATCAACAACAGCAATGACGATAACAACAGCAATGTTGACCCAAAAAAAAAAAAAAAACAACACTGGCAATTCCAGAAGGGAAAAAAAACCAATTGATCATAAAAAGTACATGAAACGAACCTGTCCACTTCCAGCTAAAGTGATCTTTGCATGAGAGGGAGAAAGTGAGTCTATGAGAGTGAAGTTGAGACGAGGTCGAGTGCTGGCGCAGTAGTAGTACGTACTGATTGGCCAGGTCTGAAGGAGCCACTGCTCCGGCCCAGGCAGGTCTGTTCTGGCATCTGGTGCGCCGGCCTGGCACAGCGGGTCAAAAGTCAGAGCGTGGGCACCTGAGGCGCCACAGCAGATAGGCACTCAATGGCCACACTTATCATACAGGTAGGCAGGGCCACCAGGCCAGGGGGCCCCACAGAATCCATTAGAAACATTACAACACGTCTAGCATCTCCAGACAAAAAGGCTAATGATTTTGGAGTACTTTAACAGTGATATTTACTTTGATATATATCATCTGAAAAAAACAAAAAACAAAAATAACCACGAGAACACTTCAGTCTTGTTGTGGTGTTTTTCCCCCCTCATCAGACATCCCTTCGTTTTGCTACCATTTTCGAAATGTCTGATTTCAAAGTCGAAAGGCTGTGGAAAGACGAAGACGAAGAAGAAATGAAACGGCAAAATCCGTTTAGAGTTCAAAAAGGAGCATGGAGGAGAAGTTCGGTAGATTGCTTTTCATCGTTGCTTTTTGTCAGTTTCACACGTACACGTGTAATTTGTTGGCATTAAAGTCGGAGCTTGACGCTCTTGCTAAGTGCTATAAAGAAACCACGCCGCCTTTGTTCTATACTTTTGTACCAAATACAACAACGAAAAAAAAATGCACTTTGTCTACTGGGTTACAAGAAACACCTCTTATTTGGTTTGAAGCCCCTGTTGCCCCTGTAGTCACACTTGTCCTTGAGTGTGTAGAGGAAGTGCTAGTGAATGTTTCATCACCATGGGCTTACACACTGACAGAGTCCTCTTCTGTTCAGTCCCATGCTTGGTGGTGAAGCTGGAGACGAGTCTTTGATCCCTCCCGTCCCCGAATGAGCTCCAACCGCTTCGCCGGCAAAAAAGCACTGCGTAAAGGACGGAAGAGTCTGTGGCATATATTGCACGTCAGACGAACGACAATGAGGACTTGTGTTTTTCGAGAGACAGAGGTCATTTAGGAAAATTAAAGAAAAAAAGAAAGTAGTCCATCTGAAAAAGTGTTTCCTGTACAGTTTTTTTTTTTTGTGACAAGTGGTTCAAATATTCCTCAGCTGTCCACATGTCCTCTCAGTTTAAGAATAAATGCCTCAAATGTGCAGGGGGGTCATATACATGTCCGTCCTTTTGAGAGTAATGAGGACAGGATGGCAACCGAGGGAAACTAGTAGGACGAATCCGCGTATGCTGCGGCTGACATCCAACCTATGACAGTCCTGGCTCAGAAATGAGAAAATGTGCAATTCTCAAGATGTTTCTTCAGAGTACAAGTGGAGTGGGACTGATCAGCAATTAAGGCTAAAGTTTAGTGCTGTTAATTAATCCGAACAATCCAAAAGGACAACTAAAAAATAAAATAAAAAAAAAATAAAAAAAGCCAGTCCAAAACACAGAGAGTGGGGAGAATTGGTTTGGAATGATGCATATTTCTTCAGGGAGAGGGCAATATGCTGTGATTGGGCTGACAGGATGTGCTCGAGCCAGAGGAATTTAAAACAAATGGCAGCTTGTCTCATCGATTTGTAGTAAAATACACTTTCACACTGGTATTAGGTTAATAGAGAAAAGTTTCTGTAAAGGTTCACTTCTCTTTTAGTCACGGTTCTTCATATGAAGTCTATAGAATACTGTAACCCAAGCCTAATGATCAAAATAACACAGATGAAAAGATGCAAAACCAAAAAAGTAGATGAAGAAGGTCAGCAGCCTCTATGCAAAGTGTGGCCTCAGCCTCCTGTCTCTTGGTTTTTCACAGTTCCACTGACGCTGATTATCGCCAAATGATTTGCTTGGTTTTTGCTCTTGAAGTTTCATATTTCGCTGCGGTAGGGGGTCGAGCGCTTGGCGCTCTCACATGGACTCTCCGCTCAGCAGGTCTCCAGGAAGCAGCGTATTGATTGGGGTGGGGCTCCCGACCACTCGACCGTCCTCGCCGCTGGGCGGCCCCCACAGGCTGGAGTACTGCGGTACACCCCCCCACAGCAGCTCGTTGCTTGCCTTACCGCCGGACCCCGTCCCGCCTGATCCTCCTCCCAGACTGCTGCTGTTCCAGTGGCCGATGGGGTGTGTGGCCGCCGTCCCTCCGCCTCCCAGCCGAGTTTGATTGGTGCCGGGGTTGGCCTGCCAGCTAGTGGTGTGCGTGAGGGACTGACCCTGTGCAAAGAAGCGGTTCACCTCCTCTTCTCCAGCAAACTCTGCCAATATAGTGGTGTTTCCCAGAACACACCTGAAACACACGTATTTAGAGAAAGAGAACAGATGAATGTGATCATAGTTCAGGTTGATTCCTCAAAAAAAAAAAAAAAAGAGAAAAAAGAAAGGTGAAAGATTTATGTACATGTGTAGGGACTTCTGGGCCTTGGCAGCCTCCTCTTTAGAACTGTAGCGCACCACGGCATTGCCCTGCGTCAGGTTGAGATGGAATGTGATAAGCGGGCCGTGCTGCATGCACAGTGTCCGCAGTGTTGAACCATCAATCTAAATATCACACAACAGAAAGAGCAGATTCATAACACTGCAGACAATTCACCAAGACATTACAAGTCAATGAACATAACAGTAGCCACAAGAATACCTGTGGTGTGAGGTTTCTCAAAACCAACCAGCTAGTGCTCCTGCTGGAAATGTCTGTACTCCATGCGGTACCTACTGAGAGAGAAATTAATACTTGAATGCCAAACATTTAACAATAATCCATTAATATAACCTTTACAACATAATCTAAGAATTTAAAGGAGCTGTATGTAAGAAATTTATTTCAATTAATCATACATTTTCCCTGATATGTCAGTTAAAAAGTGAAGTTGCAGCCCTCAACTGATGTTGATGTTGTCATGTTGTGTTTTGGTCTGAGCTCCACCCTCCACCGATCTACCAATCACGAAGTCTGTAGTGTTGCAGCATTCGGGTTGCCAGCTCTGCTCTAGTTACCACAGCTGCAACTAATAACGTGTCGTAATCGGATCCTGCAGCATATCTGGCAACCTTGAGTCAGTAATTTGAAAGTGATTGCAGTACCAGTTTTGGCCACAAACTTACATACTGCTCCTTTAAGTAACAAAAGATACAAATACTTTTATTTAGCAAGGATGCATTAATTGATGAAAAAGTGACAGTACAGACATCTATAATGTTACAAGATTGTTCAAAATAACTGGATTTATTTGAAAGAAATATCTATTCATTAAAGAATCCTGGAAAAACAGTATCAAGGTTTCCACAAAAATAATATATAAAAGGTCACCTCTGTAAACATTTGCTTTTATTAAAAATGTATTCTGATCAAATATGATTTATATATTATAATAGACATTTCTATTTTATTCTATATTTTTCAATTGTTTTTATTCAGATTACCGTTGCCATCATCTAACGTACACTAATTTTTAATAACATTGTTAAATGTAATCCTTAGCAAATCTCAAAATTAATATACATTGTTAATTCTGTATATTAATGTAATGCCTTAATCCACTTGTAAAATTTAAACTGTTTTCATGGTTTTAATTTTATTTAGATAAAATAGTATTGAGTTTATCATTTGCCATAACCTGAAAACAATTAACAGATTATCGGTATTGACCAAAACATTAATATCAGTTCATCCCCTATGTCATGAATCATGATGCACAACCTGTGGTCAACCCTTCACTTTCATTGTACGAAAAGAGTGTAAACATTATAGTCATAATAATATGCTGGTAATCATCATAATATGACAGCCGAGCCCGATCTCATGAAAGTGCGTATCAATACCACAAATGTTATTTCTCGTGCCATTTATACGCCAAAAATAGTTTTTGCGTGTATATGATACGCAGTTTTCGCGTGCATATGATACGCAGTTTTTGGCGTGTAATACGCACGCAACCCAGAATTGGCATATAAATGACACGAGAAATAACATTCGTGGTATTGATACACACTTTCATGAGACTGCGTTGGACAGCCATATGGGTTCAGAATGACATGAGAGTAATTGATAAATATTTTATGTTTGGTAGAATTGTCTTTTTAATGTTTCGACATCACATTTTTCTAGAGCAAAAACATATTGTAAACAACTGCTTCAGTTAAAAGTCAAGGAAGTGTGATCAAGCAACAGCATGTGAATGTTGACTAACACATGACATATGAGAGACCACAAAAAAAAAAAAAGTTCGCTCTGCCATCAGAGCCTGTGCTTGCAAATGCTCCAACCGTTCCAATCCTCACCTCATTTAACCCGCAACGTTTTGACAAGCGTTCACACCCACATAAAACAGTCAACTGACAAAATTCAACTGCTGTTTCAATATGCCCACACCTTCGCCTACGAATAGCTGTGCAAACATATCCGCCTGGGATTAAATCCGCCTGCACTTTTCTCATACACAGAGACACACACACACCTGAGGAGTAGGAGCCGCTCCAGCCAGCCACGAGGCCCAGGGTGTTTCCGCCCCACATGGACGAGGACTTGGTGTTGGTCAGGCCCGGAGGTGGCCGTGTAGGAGCCGTTGTGTTCCGGGGTCCTTGCGGGACTTTCCAAAGCTCGTGAGAGAGAGAAGGCTGGGTGTGTGAGATGGGCCCTGGGGACCAAGTGGACTTCATGTCAGACAGCTTGCCTGTAGATCAGAGGTGTGAAAAGGTCAGAAGAGGAAACAGAGAGTATGCTGACAGACATCTTATTTCCGGTTTCTAATTCTGTGCACCGCAGAATTAGACATACTGTGGTGAAATGTGTTCTCACAGCAGTCATAATCATTGAGGCACCACCGCAAAAAGGAAAGAGAGGGTCCAGGGCCATGTGTGACATCATAAGAGTAGATGTCTCACAAAAAAAACAAAGAGTGCCCTCTCACCACTTCCACCTCACAAAAATCACAGACAGCAGGAGACCATGCTGCACAAAGGGACAGTGTGTGACAAACACCACTGAGGGGTTGTACGGATGAATGTAGGTGGGACAGAGCTCTCTAAGGGGTAAAGGGCCACTCTTGAGTCGGATGCTAGATATAGGAATGCGGCCACCGTTTTGGGGCCCCATGCTAGGTTGAACGGTAAGAAAAGGCTGTGATGGGGAGGATTGAGGGCAGGAAGGGGAGTCTGGGAGTTGTACCTGTGCTGTCTGCCTCGGAGGAGGACAGACTGAAAGAGCTAGTGACTGGCCAATCGCTGGAGGGAGGCAGAGCCTCACCCTGTGAGGAAGTTGGGGTGGAACCTACAATGCGTCCCGAACAAAGCAGGCAATAATTCAAAGTGGAAATCAGAAAAATAATACATGTGAGGAAAAAAAAAAACTTAGTGGTTGCTTTATGTGAAAAAAAGTAATTTGAAACAAAACAATACTACAATACGCAATACCTTTTATTCAAAATATATATACGTTTTTACTAGAGATGGTAAGATAATGGGATTTGTTCAGGCTTTGTGGCTCCAGTGTCATCTGAAAGTAAGTTCACTGAAAGATAATTTCTTTGAAGAGAAAAGGTGATTGGTCCTCTTACCTCCACTCCTGTCTCTCAGCAGGTAGCGGTTCACATCCTGAATGTTGGTGTTGATGGTGGGCCCACTGGGAACACTCCCTGGGGTCATATTGGGGTCAGTCTCAGGGTCAATATTCTGCAGTCCTTTCCAGGGCACTCCAGGACAAAACTCTGAGGGATTTCATTCAAATCAGATCATGAGATATGACACATTGTCTGATACATATAGTATTTGAACACTTAAAAATTTGGGATTATCTTTGCATTATATAAACATTTCTCATCAGCTGAATCAACCTTTATGATTTAATAAATTTTTTAGCTCATTTTTAACTCACAAACCCTTTACAGTTCCCTCACAAGCCCCCAGGGCTTTGAACTTAGATCATCTTTTGAACTTAGATCAAATCAATAGCATTTATTAAAAGAAATGCAGCACAAACACAAAAACAAAGTAAAGTTTGTTAATCTTCAAATGATAAAATAATAGATGTATTGTTCAACAAAGTATTTCAATATTTTACGGTTGTCAAAAGTTAGTGGATTATGTTAATGTGAAGACCTACATCTGTAGTTATTCTGCTGGACACCTAGGCAAAAGTCAGTTGAAAAATGGCTAATTATTATTCATGTATTTATATTTTTGCAGAAGCTACATGGTTTGGTATTTTTAATCCAGTGTAATGGCATTGAGTTACTTTAAGTGTGACCTAAATGTCCAAAAATACCCAAATATTTTTGAGTCCTTTCAGTGCTTTCATAATACTATATCTAGGGGTGTGCCGGTTTCAGAATTGGTGATGACGGTTATGGCGTGAGTCAAATGTGACGGTTCGTAACATAACCGTCGTCACCGTCGGGGGGGGGGGGCTTGCGACATTTGTCTGTTATAGGACAACTTAGTTTGAATAAACGAGCAGACACTGATTGCTCTACGTTTACTTCAAATTAACAGCAAGACAACTAGCAGTGAATGTGCTTTCCATTAAATGAATCACACACATTAAACGCGTTCATGTAACAATAAAGCGCTGCCAATAAAGCACCTACAATCTGTCACAAAGAACCGGCAAAAGTAATGATTATGAATATGTAAAATACAGCAAGGAGAAGTGTTTTCTTTCTTCAGTGTCGGCTGCAAAGATGACGACGCTGACTCGCGACCTACGCAGTAGTGAACGCGCCAGAGAGAAATGCACATTTCATAGGGATTACATAAGCAGAGAGCAGTCTGTGTCTGTTTTCGTTCGTTTTGAATTGTTCTGTTTAAAAGTAAACATGTCTGTGAGGCTAGGCTGCCTTATACACTGATTATCACTGCCTTTCGTGATTATCTATCGTCTGCTATATTTACTTCATATTTATTAAATCCAGGCAATTGGTTGATGAAACATTGATTAAAATTAAGACACAATTAATACGAAACGAAATTCACTTTAAAGAAAGGTTTTGTGCTTTCTGTTTGATGTCTCTATGAAAGTTTAAAAGCATCTTTTAGTGCCGCTTTCAGAGCTCGTCACATCCGTAACAACATTGTTTTTTCCTCATAAATGCGAATACGAAAAATTAAATAAAATGAATATTTTATGTTCTGTGGAGACTACAGTTTATCATAATTTGTATTCTGAATACGTAACGCCGGTACATGTATTCCATTACTCCCCAACACTGATATTATATAACCTCCTGCAAGATATTTTATTAACACGGTTTTGGCGGTTAAAGAGTTCAAATGACGGTGTTCAACTATAACCGTCGGTCTCACGGTTATATAATAACCGTCACACCCCTAACTATATCTAGTCCAAAGAGATTTGAGAGATGCCAGTCACCTGGAGGCCAGTTGATATTGGTCCCGTTGGAGATCTTGTCATTGGTGTTCTTTCCCTGGCCCCAGCTATCATGAGGTGCCAGAGGGCTGGCAGGAGACTCAGAGCTGGGAATCAGATTGTAGGGACTGTAGGAGTCATCCAGCTGGGGCTTACTAGGGTGACCC
Source organism: Semotilus atromaculatus (assembly GCA_031834385.1). Classification (NCBI taxonomy): domain Eukaryota; kingdom Metazoa; phylum Chordata; class Actinopteri; order Cypriniformes; family Leuciscidae; genus Semotilus; species Semotilus atromaculatus. The sequence continues at coordinate 20,421,563 of JAULUF010000005.1, read as the reverse complement.
AGACTGGGGCCTGCAGAGTGCCCTGTATAAAATAGGTGGTATGGAATATCATCAGGAGTATCAGGCCTGAAATGAACCACTATGCCACATATTTACAATACTGATAACTGTAACAGTGATGCGTAGTTGCGTACCATGCTTGCTGTAGTTGGGCTCCATTGGAGAGGAGTTCCCAGATAGGTTCTCCATGGAGTTAGGGTGTGTCCACTGTGACAGGCGTGACTGAGGCTGAGGAGAGTCCTTAATGGACAGGCCACCCACCTCCATGCAGTTTACATTCATGTTGGGATTTAATCCAGCTACAGAGAAGCACATTTGCAAGGATCAGTGGGGGTGAATTTAAAGAGAAAATGATTCTGTGACAAATTCCAATGACTTTATGATGACCTTTCTACTAATTTGTTACTGAATAGGAGTTTTTAAAAAAATCATTGAGATTTTGACCTATTGGCCAATTAATCAATAAATCAATTTTTATTCATGGATAATAAAAAAAATGAAGATTTGCTCACAGGTTAAACATCAATATGGCTTGCAAACAAATTGATCTGTTCCAAATAGCACTATCTAGTTAATGAACCATTTTAAAGCAGAGAAAAACTTGAAATAAATATTATCTACAGAAATTCCCATGACGTTTCCAGGACTTTAAAATTTCCATGGCAATTCCAGGTTTTCTAGGACTGTGGGAACCTTGTATAGAAGAACATTTGGATCTTTACTTGTCTAAACACAAAGAATACAATAGCAGACAGTGTTGGCAACTCACAAATAGGGTAGGGTGAGAAGGAATTTGGAGAAGACTGTGGCTCTTTGGTCTGAAGGTCGGAAACAGAGAGGCTGGAGACCTGGGGATGGGATGGAAATGTGTCCAGAGCTGATTTGCCTGCGCTGGGATGCAGGCCCGGGTGTGATGGGGGTGGCTGCTGCTGCTGTTGTTTCATCAGCAGAGCCTGAGCCAGCTGCCGCTGGTGCTGCTGGATCTGTTGCTGCATGTTATTGATTGTACGTGCAACCTGCAAGAGGACATGCTTGTGAACACAGAGCAGGCTGAACTTTAAAGGCGGCTGAGATTTAAAATACAAACCAACCAACAAATCAGTATTGAGAATCATGAGATTTTAATGGTATCATGATGACACCAGTTGGATGAGAAATGCTCACTTGCTGCTCTTGTTGTCGGATGGGGCCAGAAACACTGCGCTGTGCCTGCAACATCTGCTGCTGAATTTGTAAACGCTGGTACGCCTGCAAAATAATCGAGACAAATTTACATTACGATGAGACATTAGGAGTGAAATTTAAGATTATATGCTGACAAATAAAAATACATTCTTTAAAATTACAGATGAAAGTATCAACAACATGTAAAAAAAAACTGGCACTTACCAGTTGCAGCTGATAAAGTTGGTTCAACAGGGTCATATGCTGAGGGTTTATTGGCGAGGTTAAAAGTGCAGGGTTGAGACCAATGTTTTTTGCTGCAAACTGTAAAAGCTGTGCTTGAACCTTTCAGTGAAAAAACATTCAGAGTTCAGCATGATTTTATTAATCACTCCTACACAATACTCAAGTGGTGAAAAACTGTGTCACCAAATACAGTCAGTGTCACAGTAAGGTGCTAAATAGGGGTGGGACAAAATATTGATAGGGCAATATATCGTTGTCCTTCTCCGTGCGATACGAGAATCAATACGCTGGCACCAAATATTTTAATTAATAAAATAAGGCGCTCTAAATAGAATTCCCTGCTCCCATCGTCGCTACATCATGGCTCTTTGAGGTGGCACTCAACACATTAATGAAGGAAACGTGAACATAAATTAACTAGCCTAAGAAAAAGAGTTTTTTAACAGGATGACGGACAGCAGTGTGAGTAAAATAATAGATGCATGCAGACATATGTTGAGCGCGTGAACACAATGGCCAATCAGAGGCGTTTAAGAATGCTCAACAGCGATCAAAATGCAAGGGTGAAATGCTAGCCAATGTTATGTAAAAAGTCGTTTCCTTTGACAACACTATTCCTTCCCAGGTTTATTTTAAGGAAACACTGTAGATGTTCCCAGGTTTTATATAAAAGTAGGTCAATTTTGAAATGTACCAGGTTTATATAAAACAAGTTGATGAGCAGTTAAATGTGTCAGTTTACACACAAAGAAAAGCTTAAGCTTTTAAAAAGTATAAGCATAAAATGTTTCATTTACTTAAAATGTTCAATTTAGTTTACAGAATGAAAAACTTTTTGTGCTGTTTTCTAACAGTTTGGAAATCTGCACTTAACCTTTTCACAGGCATTTTGTTTTCATAATTAGACAGATATCGTGATGTATCATTATAGGACTGTCAAGCAATGTACTGATTATCACAGAATTTCTGTATCGTGATGATATCGGTATCGTGAGCCATGTATTGTGTATCGTATCGTGAGCCGCCATGTATTGTGTATCTTGTCGTGAGCCGCCATGTATTGTGTATCTTATCGCGAGGTACCCTGTGATTCCCACCCCTAGTGCGAAACCATGTCTGTGCACACCTGAGGGCTGAGAAACTGAGGCACTTGAGCGCGAAGACTAGGCTGGGACGAGTTGAGAGGTGGCACTGACGGCTGGGGAGGAGGCTGCTGCTGCAGGGCCCGGGCTTGTGCTGCTCCGCTACTACCAAACACTCCACTCTGCATCTACACAAATGCACACAAAACTACTCATTCGGAATCTGACTTCATGAGGATATGCTCAAAGCCGTTATGATGCTGGTTTAACGTGGGCAACACAGAAATGTGGACGATGACTAATATAATGCTGAAAAACAGTGACCCCAAAAAGTATCTGGGCACTTTAGCCACACTTATGAAATTCATATTTGTTTGTATGAATGTCACTGTATTATATAAAACCAATACAGACATAAAACAAAAAACAGACAGACTTTTAAAAAAGCTAAATAGATATACAAAAATAATAGATATGGTTTAATATCAAAGACAAATACACATAGGTACGCATAGACCCACCTGTCTGTTGTTCAAGTTTTGCATTGCAACTCCAAGGCTCTGGCCAGGGAGTGAAGCACTACCCAATGGGAGCTTCAGGCTCGGAGAAGGCATAAACGGTGAGGTTTGGGCATCATCTGCTAGCCCAGCATCCTAAGGAGGAAAGAACGAAAACACAAAAGTCAAACAATATCCACCACAATGTAAAGTCTTCTAGATGGAATAACCAGAATGTGCTGATTTTTAAATTGTGAGAAGCACAAACCTTGTCCAAGAATGGGGGACGATCTGAAGAGGATTCTTTGGAGATGACTGAAGGCCTGCAGCCCATTGGTTTATTGACTAGGCCGTTGTTATAGTCAGAGATTGCCATCCCCCGTTTATCTAGTTCGGTCTTCTTCTCCAAAAGGGCGCCTACAACACAACTACTATTTAAATACAATATTCTAGCAAAGAAAGAAGATTTTGCAGGTATAACACCTACTCATGGCCTGATCCAAGTTCATGTTGTTGCTCTTGAGAGCCTCTTCTGCAGGGTCTCTCTGCAAAGGCAAACACAGTAAAACCCATAAATTAACCATTTGCATTAATAAATATTAATTTTAAAAAGCCAATACATTTGTAACTAGTAAGGGTGTCACAATTTCGATTTTAAATTGAAATCGAACGAAATTAAGTCAATCTCGAACTTTGAATTCAAAAATGGAATCATCGATGCTGCCACGCCCCCATGTCACGGCCAGTCGGTTTGCAAAGCTGAAAGAAACACGCGTGTTGAAGTGCTGCGAGTCCTCTACAGCCCCTTTCACACAGAGATTCCGGAAAATACACAGATAATGTGACCCGGCATTTGTCCCGGGATTGTTTGATTTTGGTTCATTCACACTGCCAGTGATTTGCCAGGATCTGTGAGTGCGTTCACACACATCCCGTTAATGTCCCGGAAAGCCGCGGGACGTCAGGAAGAGCAACAGTGGCATGGCATGTAGTCCAGTCATTTTAAGCCAAAATGGGGGTCAACCTTGAACAAATTGCAACAGAAGCAAACTCAACTTTTGTATCCTCAATATGTCCTGAGTAAGAAAAAAAAAGCCCCGAAGAATCCCATTAGGGGAAAGTTTCGAAAAAGACCCAAATATAGCCTATTCATACACCTATTCATTCTTTTTCCTCACTTGAAAATGGGTAAAAATTTTAACCTTTAGATATCACCATGAAAATTACTGAGTTGATTACTTGCATCAAGACAAACAAAAAATTTATTCCAAGTTTTTTTGAAATTGTTTGTTAACATAGACAAATGGTGCATAATCTAATTACGTATGTGCTAATTTGCATAAATACCCAAACAGATCTAAACTTTGGGTAGGCCTATAGCCAGGTCAAAATGTCTTGGTGAATCTTGTTGACACCTTACAGTAAAAGACTTAATGTTAAGGTCTGAATGGAACCCATTCAGGCTACCCATGAACAATAATACATGGAGGCAGGAAGAGGTACTTTAGAAACCAGCCTTTATTAATTTGTATTGCAGAGATGGAGTTTTGGGCTGAAACAAGACAAAAGGTAGGTAAAATAAAAAGTGGCTGGATCAAAAATGGGTTCCATTCAGACCTTAACATTAAGTATTTTACTGTAAGGTGTCAACAAGATTCACCAAGACATTTTCACCTGACAGGACTTGAACCCCCTCCTGTTTCACTGAAGTCGCCGGTGTAGGACAGTGGGAGTATTTGTGATTTCCAGTGAGTTATGTTGACAACGTTGACATTCGCGTTCAAAGTTCGCGCTTCAAAAAAGACACAGTTTGCAAACTCTGCTACTGTATGTGCGTGTACCGTATTCTTCCACTTTTTAAATTAAAACTTTAAATTGACAAAAACAGCAGACTCAGAACAGTATAAATCTTTATACAATAAATCTAGCATGTCACAAATAACTTGATTCTCCACCTCCACGAATGAGACAAGTGTCGTTCATTTCCGCACCGAGTCTATTGTTGCTGCACGCGCCGAGTTAAAGTGACAGCGCACAGTTCGAGGTCAAAATGAACATGACATGAACATGTTGTTATTTCATCATAAATGCATTTAATTAAATACTACATTAAATACTAATATTTTTCACAGTCATGTTTTTACTTTAAGACTGAGGTAAAGCAAGGAAACAGATGTATCTGTTAAACCGTGTTTGTTTTGTTGTGAACTTGAATGTCATCTACTGTGAATAAGACTGCAGTTACAAAAGATAAACTACATGGCAGGTTATTTTGCTTAAGTTTCCAATTGACTGAAGATATAAGTTATTGTGACATTATTTTGTTAATAAATGTTTTAAATTTGACAATGTAGTGTGGTACATTGCAAACAAAGGTCATATGTTATATTGCAATATTAAAAGTCTAAAAATGGCACAGCAAACTGTGCTTTAAAAAAAATAAATGTAAAAATCGAGAATCGAATCGAACCGTGACCTTAGAATCGAAAATGTAATCGAATCGAGGATTTGGAGAATCGTGACACCCCTAGTAACTAGACATTTATAGCTATATGTAAGGGAAAACGTACAACTAGCCAGTTTATCACAAAATAAACCCCAGGCACAACAGCCAAATATACAGAGGGATATTTGGGATATTTACAGAGATAAGCAGCACTTACAGGGAAGCCCATGTCAGTCAGCTGCTTGATGAGACGATTCATTATCCAGGTATCATCCTGTTTGTTTGGGACTTTTCCCTTTAAACAAAAACAGAGATCAATGAGCTCAATCTGCAGCATGTAATGTGAATAACACCTACATTAAATTCATGTAGCTTTATTTATTTATTTACCTTTGGTAGACTCTTTTTGGGTGGGTTGCCCCAGGAGTTACAGGAGGAGTTGCTCTCCTGAGAGGCAGTGGTGTTCCACATGTCGCCGTCATCCTGCTCCCATTGCCCTGCAGACATGCCCATGTCCTCACCACCTCCCCAGCCATCTTGCATAGATTTGGGGGCTGGAGGATGAAAAAGATAGATTTTTGAAAGTGTCCATAGTACAGATCAACATTTGCAAATATATAAGTTATGTTTACAATTAAAAGAAACAAACTAATTTTTCCTTGCTGAAATGGCAAAACATAATCCTGCAATGCATTATTTACAACAACAGGGGGCCCTGTTGTTGCACATTTCAAAGCTCTGACAACTAGCATCTGACCAACATCGATTTCCAACACTGTCAATTTGCAACTGGATAATTGCACATGATTTTTTTTTTTAAATCACGCAAAATAATTTTAAGCCCAAAAAATTATTATATTCAAATAAATGTAAATGAATAAAACTAACCAGGTTTGCAGGGGGCAGATCCAGGGGGTCCGTTGCCTCGACTATAGACCTCAGGGCCATTATCACCCCAGCCACCTTGGGGCTTGCCCCATGCAGAAGTGCCATTGTCCACACTTGCTGCAGGGGCGGCTGGCTCCCCCCACGAGGGCTCAGGTTTTGAATGGACATTTGTCATCTCACCCCATCCTGCAGAGAAATATTGCAAACTTCAGAACAAGTGCACCTGAAGTTAAATTTTCACTGGATATTAAGTAATGTACTAAATGCTTTAAAGGTTGGCACCATGTAGTACATACAGTGGGGTCCAAAAGTTAGATATCTTCTATTTTGCATTTTTCCCCTCTATAAATTATATAACCAACAGAACACGAAGAGTACGAAGTTGAAGTATAAAAATTAACATGAATTTAAGAATTTATTAGCTTTGCTTTATTTAAAAAACAAATGTAACTTGGTAAGCTCCACTGTCTTAAAATGGAATAATAAGCAACAATATTTAATGTCTGTTTAGTTAGTTCTTGGCACATAGGAGAACTGAAGATGCCATGTTAAATACAGCTTTGGCAGAGGGAGTGTAAAGCTACACACAAACAGCAGAGGGCGTCGGGTCTGTTCCAAGTATCCTGCTGAGGAATAGTGATACTCCCCACAGATGGCAACCCAACTCTAATTACACATTTCCTCCTGGCTCAAACACTATGTTGAACTTCACTCATAGACTGAATATAAACACTATTCTGTTTAGCATGAACTGTTACTCAGTTTTTTGTTTCTTTGTTTCTGATTTGTATGGCATAATAATCAAAAGTATAGTGATACATTTTAACCAATTAAAGGTCATTGACAATAAATCCCAAACTAAAGAGTCTTGTTTCTTACCTGGATTCATGTGGGTTGTTCTACTGTGAGGCGGTCCTGTTTGATGTGGGCCAGCATTATCAGGGGAAATGTTATTATTGTTTGAGTTTGGCCCTCCATGGCTGTGAGCCTGCATGGGAGGTTGGTTATGGTGGGGATGATGATGATGATGGTTGTTGGGTACATTGTTGGCATTGCCAGGTCCTGATTTGCCTTGGATCCCAGGGTTATTCCTGTCCCAGAGATTGACTGTCTTGTTGTAAGTGCTTGGGTCCCCCCATGCTGAGGTACCATCATCGATCTCCATCTTACGGCGGATGGAGGGTGGAGAGGGCTCTTCCCATCCAGTGGGGTCTCCAGTATGGTCAGGTTTAGAACCTCCACCATTTCCTCCATTCCATCCAGAGCCACTCTGCTTTACAGAGGTAGGACCTCCCCAAGAACCCATGCTTCCACTGCCACTATTGCCATTGGTGCCCTCTTGAGGCTTGTTAGTCCATCCTTGGGGTGGCACACTGGGGCGTTGTGCATCTCCCCAGTTTCCCCCTACTCCCGGGGCAGGCTTTCCCCATCCCCTGGAGCCCTCGTTCCAGTTGGTACCCTCTCCCTCCCAGGTAGAGCTGGAGGGACCCTTTTTCTTTCCATCTCCAGGTTCACCCCATTCTCCTCCAGACCCACTTTCTCCACCAGGTCCATTGCCCCATCCGTGAGATTGTTTGTGCCCCTCAGTCCAGCCCTGTGGTTTAGCTTTAGAGTGACTGTCTTCCCAGGTAGGAGACTTATCCTCTGAACCCCAAGTCTGACCACTTTTTTGCAGGTTGCCACCTGGGCCTCCGGCTGAGGTACTGCTCCAACTTCCAGGACCACTGGAAGGTTTCTTGTTGCTGGTTGGATCAGCCCAACCAGAGCTGGCCTGGGGTGATGGCATGGCTGTGGCCCATCCAGGTGCAGCTCCAGTACTAGGACAGGGGCCCTCATTCTTGCCTCCAGAGTCAGGTCTGGATGTAGTGCCAGAGTTTGGGTTGGCACTGCCAGAAGTTGGTGTTGGTCCTATTTTTACTGCATTTGATGACGAGCACCAGGCATCAGTTCCAATGTCATTCTTGCGGTTGGAGCGAGCAGCTTCTTCAATCTCCCAAGCTGTGTGCTGCCGCACTGGTGTTTGTCCCCAGCCTGTGTTGCACAGAACCCGAGGGTCCATATCCTGGGCTGGCAGAATAGGGGGAGCCTCATCTCTTGATGAGTGGTCCCTCATGCGAGGATGGCATTCCATGCTGTCACTGCTTCCCTCACTAGCTGTAGCATTGGCCCCACGGACCCAAGAATTGAGCTGCTGCTCTTGGGTGGGAGAGCATGAAGAATCCCATCCTTTGGCCTCGCTGTTGGAATGCTTACCCCAGTCCCCAGTTGAGGCAGCTTGTCCCCAGCCAGAAGTGCCTGAGGCCCCTCCTTGTCCCCAGCTGCTCCCTGAGTCCCAACCAGAGTCTTTTGAGCCACCACCAGACTTGGCATCTCCATTACCCCAAACAGATTCCCCGTCTCCATTGACTTGCGAGGCTCCTCCTGGAGTTTGAATAAATGAGCCCATGCCTGGAGGGCCAACGCCCCAGTTAGACAGGCTGTGACCTGGGCTTCTGGGCTCCTGCTTAGTGTGATTTGGTCCATCAGTGTTAAGGTTCTGAGGTTCGGAGATGAAAGACACATTCGTGGATGGGGTGGAGTGTGGCTCTGAGGAGTCACTGGGTGTGCTACCCCATGTGGTGCTGCCATTGCCACTGCCACCATTACCTGCAGAATTTCCATTGGCACCACCCATACTGCCACTGCTGCTAGAGCCCTGGCTGGGCAAAGTGCCCGGTGGGCTACAGAGATTAGGAGGAGGAGGGTTGCTTCCTCCTGAGCTGCCACCACCCATGCCGGTCCCTTCATGTCCCAGAACTGGCCAGGCAGAGGGGTTGGCATTGGGGTTTAAGTTCAAGTTAAAGTTGGAGGAGCCCCAACCCCTGGCTCCTACTGATGTGCTGGAGACTTCATTCTTCCCTTCTCCTCCACTGGCAGGAGAAGGGCCAGAGCCCCAGCCTCTGCTGGCCCCACCCTGACTAGAGAGCAGACCTCCTGAGTGGCTGGCATTGGCTTTGCTGGGGTGATTGGTGGAGAAATGGCCTTGCTGGCCAGCTCCTGTGGCCATGCTCATGCTGCTGATGTCACTGATACTTTCAGTATCCAAGGGGCATCCTGCAGGTGCGTGGCTTTCTTTGCATGAAATGGAAGGCCACGCCTCCGTATCGCGCTCGTCAATAATCAGTGGATCCCAGCCGCTGCAGCTGTTGGTAGAGGCTGTAGTGGCACTGCGACTGAGGGATATATTCTCATACTGGGCTGCCAGGCCACTCTGTGGGGGCAGCTCTACAAAAATAATTAGAGAGAAAGAAACAAACTATTAAGATACTGTGACTGTAATATATATTAATGTAATTAATTCATAAGATTATCACAACAAGGCATTCTTTACTTTATAGACTAGATGTTATTATGAAATACATCATATGTATAAAATCAGTTATCAATACTGCATTAGATTATAATTAGACTTTGGAAAATATTTTTATTTAAAAAAAATATAAAAACATTTTTTTTCTCAGATGATGCATTTTTTATTTGCATTAAAAAAATAAAAACACTTAAAATCATTCATCTAAATTACCATTTACCGCAAGATCTGCTTAGACTGATCAAAAAAAGTTTTTTTTTTTTTGCACAGCACAGTAACCATGGTCATAACCTATAGAAATATAATAAAAATGCACCTTAAAAAAATGGAGGTTCACATGTATGTGCTAGCCTGGGGTCATTATTTTTCACTGCTGTCACCACAAAACCTTCTACCAACCACAACCATCTCCCTCTGCTGGACTGACAGGTTACAACCGCAGACTTTGGTTTCAAAGATGTTCATTCTAAATCTGATCTGACACATTGAGCTCAACATTGATAGCAGTGCAAATGCCCACATATGGATAATAGGATCCTGTTGTGTTCATTTGTTGGCAAATTTTGCCCAGCCTCCTGGCACTCACTCAACTCTGCTGTTGTTTTTGTGTGGCTTTGCATGTGCAGACAGCTTAGTCTGTGTCAGATCTGAGCAAAGCAGCAGCAGCAGCAGCGTTCGTGCACACAAAGCTTTGTCACCAATCACGCAAAAAACCCTTTCAACTAAAGATAAAGAAGAGGGAGTGTATAAAAGAGAGGATAGTGCATTACCAACACAAACGCTGTCCTTCTAAAGAGTCACTGCGTAGTAAAGGACGCCATTTTATCAAATCTGAACTGAAGCCAAGAAAGCTTAGAGCTGCCGTCAACATCTTACAGTGTCTCGCTACAGAAAGCTTATCAGATGAGCACAGCAAACCTCTGCCCTGCATTAATCTCTAACAAGCAATGCAATAGCTTTAAGGATTTGCGTTTTATTTGCAGTTATTTGAATGGTACACTTCCAAATCAAACAGCAGCAGTACAGCAGTGAGCAAAGCAAAGGAAAAGCCTGTTATCAGCGCGTGGAGGATCGTACTATGAGGTTGGAGGGGGTGGGGTCGCAGAGAAGTGGAAAAGTACCTGAAGAGAGATGTCGCCCGACCATCCTGAGAGAAGCGCTAGGCTGCGTGCAGAGCACTGGCCATCCCTGTTACAATATGTCTGCTGCTCGAGAGGCTTCTGAGGCTCATATTTGAAATGCTGCCAAGGAGCTGCAGCTCAGCACACGAGCGACCGCCCCATTCGTCCCTCACAGCTTCGGCAGGATCCGATCTCTGTTCCCTCACCCGGGCTTTATTTATATCTACCTCTATTCCTGATTCGGAGAGGAGACTCTCGTGAGGGAGGGGAAAGGGGTTGCATGGGAGTTGAAGGTTAAAGCCAAAAGCATTCCGTTGTGCCATTAGGAGGAAGGAAAAACAAAACAAAAAAGAGAGATTCTTTTTCTTGTGCACCCTTCTCTTCTTTCCTGCTTTCAAACTGTCACAAAACATTTAGCCGAGACCATTCAGACTGCAATTAGCACCGCTGCTCACAATAGAGCGACCTGAATAGATGCACAAAAGCAAGCCAGCCTCAGAGCATAGGCTGCACTGCAAGGACTGCAAACACAGAAACACACACAGCTCCCTGTCATAATGGCTAATTTTTAGTATAGTCTTATTGTAATATTAAAAGTACAGTGGGTGTGTGAAGTTGTAGCTCTGCATACTAGAGGTGCGGTCCTAAGTTTAGAGGAAAACAACACTTCAATGGCTGAATGGGAAACAGGATAAACACACCAAATGAGGCTCACATGTAGACGGGCAGGTGGCCAAGGGCTAAATGTCTGTGCAGAGTGTGCCCGCGCTTTAATGATGCAGAGGAGACAAAAAGACGACCGGAAAGCATGCATGCTGGGAGAAAAGAAGGGATGGCTCCAGTACAGGAGAGATAGAAACAAAGAAAATGAGATGAACACTTACAAAAGCACACTAGCTCTTGGCATCAAGGAGGGCATTGTTTACAAATGATCCCAGCGCCTCCTATATACACAAAACACCAAAGTCCGAAGAGAACAGACTCGTATTATACTCCAACTCAGAGCCAGCTTTTTCTAGCCAAATATGCAATGATGTAATCAAAGCCTCATTATCGATTATTCCCTTTTCTCCAAATGACCCTTTATGAAAACCCTCAAACAAGTTGATCTAAATGCTAGATTTTATTTATGTTTTACTACCTAAATAGTTATTGGTTGGTTTTGTTTGTGTCTTTCTGTAGTAACTATTACAGTAAGAGTGCCATAGTTGCATCCAAGCAGCACGATGCAGCCGAGGAAGGGGAAAGGAGTGAGTTTACCATCCTGTGTTGGAGACACACTAGTCCAGTCAAACACTTGACAAACAGCAGCACACATGCACACTTAATAAAAAAAAAAAGTCTAAACTTTGCCAATACACTGGAATCTTCCTTCCAATTTGAAGAAATGGCAATGTTACTGTTACATTAAACTGAACACATCAGTGTGTAAATATTGTAATTTGCCTAAATATAAAATTACCCATTACTATATTCATACCATGCTTAAAATGGCATCTTCGCTATCGCTATAATTAAATGGTCTAGGCTATATAAAAATGCACTAGATGTGTTTAAACCAGTGTTGTTTTAGTATGTTTTCTATATTATAGTTTTTATTAATTTTTTTGTTCGCTTTTATTTTTATACTTTAATACAGTTTTCATTTCAATTTTAGTTTAACCTTTAGTAACTGTGTTATGAGCTTGCCCCTTTTTTTTACTTTTTAAAATATCTCTAAATAGTTGAAACAAAATGTATTTCAGTTTTAGTTAAGTATTAATACTTCAGCTTATTTCAGCAAGTTGCCAAGGCATCAATTCGAACTTGTTTCTTTTAAATTTTTTTGTACTCAACCATTTTTTTCCATTTAGTTTTTAGTTACGATAACTACACTGGTTTAAACGTTGAAACACATCTCACTGGTTTTTCTGGGATAAATCTCAAGTCTCAGGACCTCTGCATTCGATTCCTTTCCACTGCAATTCATCTCACTGTTTTAACTAAAACAAATGTATCCAGTGTGAATGGAAGCATAAACTGTGTCATGCAGAACAGCAACATATGTCTCCTTAATATGCATTCATGTACAAATCAATAGCAGCGATACTGTGGGGCGAAGAACAGAGGGCTTTTCTGATGTTGTCATTTGTTGCAAAGATGCATAGAGGGAGAGAGGGGCCAGCATGCATGAGAGTCTTATGCAACAACCATCCGTCTTGATCCACTATACCACACTCCCGCTCATCCACGGCAGGATGTGACATCAGGAATAGGCAGAAACGAGGCGACCACCAGCATTGGACAGCAGGGGGCGACTAGAACAGATGTTAGCAGAATAGCACAAACATGACAATAAGAACTCAACCAACTAATCAAGACCAGGCAATAAAATAGTACAGAGCAGCGTATTGGGATAGATTGCTGACAAATCCTTTTTTTCTGGATCTCAATGCCTGTATGCGCATGTGTTCTCTGTAAACCAAAGAAACGGAAAGCTAGCTGTACTGGCTTGAAGCAAACTACTCTACCAGAAAATGTTCAGCTCTTGATTACATTCCTTTTGGGAAGAAGAGAGGCTTCACTCCATTTTACACGGGAAAGTTATATTTATCATTTCCCAAGCTGGGCCTTCTCAGCCCGGTCAACTTCACTTCCAGGTCACAGCAGAGCAAGTTGTATGGGTGTGACAGGAAAAAAGAGAAAGATAGAAAGTTTGTATGGCCGGGAGCAGTGCCAGCGCTCAGGTCTGTTTGGTGGTTGGGGGAAGAGAACACAGGACTCACTGAGGCAAACAGGCCCATAATGAGCTGATAATTCCTCCGCCATAGCAGGCCTGTAAATTGTAATCCACTCCACAGAGCAGCCGGCCACACTGTGCAGCATAAACCTCAAATCTACATTCAGAAACAAATACACTAGGCCTTAAAGGTGAAGTGTGTCATTTCTGTGCCTCTAACAACAAACAAACCTACTGCTAAATAAAGACTCAAGACCCTGGCTTTCTGTTTTATTCAGTTGTGCTCTGACTAGCTGTTACCCATTCACACCATTACAAGCGTGATTGTGTATACACACAGACACATGAAAATGGGGCATGAGGCCACACAAAAGTAAAAATGCATAGACTTCTACTATTTCTGAGGATAGAAGGCAAAGCGTTTCTGACCCTTGGGCTGTTTTACATTAGATATCCATGTGACGACTGTAGGAAAGCAAAAGAGACAAGCTAAATGAATACAGCCTCTGTGCTGCCGCTGCTGCTTCTGGCTTAAAGCAGAGCTGTGGGCAATTCGGCTGCATTCCAGCGGCTTCCTGTAAAAACACACACACAGAGAGAAAGCTGGGAGCTCTTATTACTTGCTAGGCTCCCAATGACCGTTAAGTAACATTCAGCGGAACCACAGCTCAGTGCACGTGTAGACTCAAAACATACCCAAAAGCAAACTCAACAAATAAGAGACAGAAGCAAGCAGGAAAAGAAATGCAAGTGTAGGTAGGTTTTTAAAAACCATCACAATGCATTCTGGGACTGCCATACAGGCAATGTCATGTTTGTTGATCTCTTAAACACAATGGCCAATCAGAGGTGTATTATTTGGTCAGAATCCACTCACCGCTTAAAACGTCAGAGTTCTGTATGCTTACAAATCCTCTCATTAACAAACTAAGACAAACAAAATAAGCAAGATCTGCTTAGACTGATCAAAAAAAGTATTTTTTTTTGCACAGCACAGTAGCCATGGTCATAACCTATAGAAATATAATAAAAATGCACCTTAAAAAATGGAGGTTCACATGTATGTGCTAGCCTGGAGTATGTTACAAAATAATTATGCAGTGTTGCATAAAATCTATTGATTTGAATGGAACTCTGAAAGATCGCCAACAGAGATGAATGACAGCTTTTTAGTGGTTGTAAATGGAGCGGTCTTTACGTGCTTTTGAGGCTATATATAATTAATTGAATAAAAGTTGTTTTTCATGCTGCTAAGAGGACCGATGGCTAAGTACATGCTGCAAAATTTCGGATGTGACATCTACATACAAATGCGGGATTCACTCTCAAAATTGCAATTGACATGGATAAATGGCACAGGGAAAAAAAACATGCCATGTCAAAATAGATATGTACAATAAATGCAGGCTAATAGATTAACAGAAAAATATTCATATCAATATATTTTTGATATTCCATTTCAATTTATTGTAAAAAATAATGACTTGTAAATAATCTTAAATGTCTCACTGAACATCGCAGTTCTTGTTATGGTTGCTTACACATTACATCTGCACTTTACTGGAGAACCCTTACTAATCTCAGATGCACCGTGATTTGATTCTTAATTGCCCATCACACAGCAAAACTACAATTTGAAGTTTTCGTGAACTTGAATCTAAAGTTCAGATAAATGTTTAATTGTCCATCTGACTAGAAAGATTAAAATGCTCTGCAAATACATTAAAATAATTTACAATAATTGTGACCAAATAATGAATTGTTATTTTTAAATCGCAACATGTATGCTTGTTATGATGCACAAATCTCAATTTTAACAAAAAAAAAAAAGTAATAGACAATGATGCATGTGCAACAACAATAACACGCAGTAATCTACTGTCTTAGCATAAAATAACTTGTATATCATAATATGGTTGCTTTCTAATAATATCGAAGACTATATGCTTAATATGTCTCTGTTTGACATTTTGTATCAGGGTCCCTGCTCCATGTCTCTATCGCCAAAGGGGCCCTTGCCCTGAAAAGCATTGAAGGCCCCTGCTTCAGACCAGAGCCAATCAATACTCTGGCATGGCACATATATGGGCCGGCACATGGACAGTTCTTCTCTCATCCCAATCAAAGGAGACTCCTTTAAAATCACGCACATTTCCTGTAAGCTGTGAATCACCCTTGCCCACAGAGCTGATCGTCTGCCATCTCTCCTTTCTCCTCTCAAACTCATTCTTTCACTCCACCACAGCAATCGAGAAGCCACAGAAACAGCTGAAGACTGCCAAGTCCACATACAAACTACAACAATCTTGGCACACCCACACGCCTCCAAACACAGGAAGAAGCAAAGAACAGCTCAGCATGACTGTTTCTCTCCACCTAACTTTCTTTGCCTGCAAAACAGAGACGGCGAAAAAACTACTGCACCACTACTGCCTACTGCACATGCACACATGAATGAGTTCAAACAACACTATATTACAAAAAGACCACGATTAAATGTCAACAGGAGATTTTAACAAGACCCTGTCTGTGTGATGAATAAATTTGTCCATTAAAACTGCCTATTGAACCCCATCTTTTGTATCTCATTAGGGGCTGCTCACATATAATGTACTTTTTCATTCCACTGTGCTACTTTAACATTGTTTGTCTACATAAACATGCGCTAGACCATCATTTCTGACAGTTGTGCTCCGCGTCTCGCAAAACACAGCATTGTAAAAATGCGGCACTCAAAATAAGTTAAACGTACAAAAAACCATCTTATTTCTACTGCACACATCTTGCATTCTTTAAAGCAAAAACGTGTTATGTGAATGGCCCCTTAGATAAAAAAATAGCTTGACAAAACGGTGGAATGAAAGAAGAGGCATTTTTTTGCCCGTTATAACTTACAAGTTGTATTTTTAATTAAAATCAAATATTATGCCTACATATAGTTACAGATTTCCCGATTTGTTTTAGTTACGATTCACAATTTCAATTCAATTCCAATTTGATTCTTGGGTATATTGTTGGGTACATTAAGAGTGCAATCAATCATTAAATCCTTTTTAACCCAGCCCTATTCATTATACCATAAAAAAAAAAAAAAATGTATTCCTTTCAAAATAAGAATGGTCAATTTTATTTTCAGCTTAGGGTATGCACCAGTGATGCGCGGGTCAATGTATAAACAACCCGCACCCGACCGACGTTTTCAACTAACCCGCCCGCAACTCGGACCACAAAAAAAGAAAAGGAAAATATTGTACCCGACCCGCTTCCTGACCCGCATTTTTTAAAGTAGTAAGTGCTCATCGTAGCGTCATTGGGCTATAGACGTAGGAACTAGGGGTGCGGCCGCCTCTCAGAAAATACATAAAACTGACATTACTGAGCTAACGTTATATGCGTTTAAAAGTAGCCTATAAAAATGGTACAATGGCATTGCTCAGTTCAACGTGTTGGGAAATCGGGCATTTTGTCCCGCGTCAGCATTTATTCAAAAGTTAATAACGCTCAACATTCAAAAGGTAAATAAAGATTTCCCAGTTGTATTAGTAGGCTTAGGCTATATCGCCACGTAAGGCCATCCTTAAAAATATTTTGGTTTGCAGTAACAGCAAAAAAAAAAAAAAAAAAAAAAAAAGGGTCGGTAGGTAGGTCTATATATATTTTTTTTTTTTAAGATTCAATGTAAAAAAAAAAAAAAAATTTTGGTCATGGTGATTGTACGAGTTTAAAGGCACAATATGTACTTTTTCTGCTTTAAAAATAGCAAAAATAATTGTATCTATGTTATATATTTCTTTTAGTTGTGTACTTACATTATCCCGACAGTTTCCAACAACTTTCAAATCCGGAGAAATTTATAGTTTAATTCGAAGACACGGGCCGTGTCTTTATTTCCGTTTCGTCGCCCGTCTATGGCGTCATATAACCTTTGACTCCTCCAAGTCTCTAACTTCCTGCGGAACCGGGCGAAACTGCAAACACAAAGCAGGGGAACACCGGACACTAGGGCTGCAGGATATTTTTTTTTTTCTGCGATATTGCATATGTCACCAGATGTTGATTACTAAGCGCGAGCGTGAGGCAGAGAGAGCAAGACAGCGCTCGTGTTGTTTGAAGACGGTGAGAGCGCGCGCGCGGCCGGGGCTCGCTCTCCCTCTCTCTCTCTCTGCTCGCTCTCATATGCGCCCTGTCCAGCGGCAGCAGTCATTCTATTCTACACCATTCACCCATCAAATAATGCTTTAGTGGGACAAAAATTCGATTTGGCAAATTCGAAAACTCCTACATAACTGACTGTGTTCATGAGGATATTCACCGAGATGGGCATTCTGACTTAATTTTGAATGTTCGTGTCCGTCAAGCTCAGAGAGAAAGAGCACTGAACTTTGTGTCTGCCCGGCTCTGTGTGCGTACACTTCTTGCGCTTGATGTTTAAACTAACAGGGCTTAAAAACACATGTAAATGATATGTGAATGATAAACTTTCACTCTATGATGGTTAAACTTCGCAATTAATCCGTGAATCACAAGCGTTACAGGACAGGAAGCAGCTGACCCGTACTGATCATGAATCAGATCAACTACGATACCTATCGCACGTCATTGACAACGACAACAACTCCCATGAGCGCACGCTCTTTCCCGACGTCATCAAAGTACGTCTTTTGTTATTATTTTGATTGAGTGACCCCTGGTGGCCAAAAATTACATACTGTACGTTTAAATAAATTTGCATATCGTGACGTCACTGACTGGGTCTTCAACCCGTGCCAACGTTCTTGATGAGGCAGAATCAAGAAAGAAGCCACTGGATATCAAAGAAAGTGGATTTTCAGAGGGAAACAAATAAATTAAAATTACTTTAGAATTCACAAAATAACAGTTAATTTCATTAAAATGCAATGTAATACCTATGAGAAAACATGTTAATGTGTTACAATGCATCTATATTTAGTTTTTCACCGATGTCTTGAGGCTGTTTACACCTGGCCACTTCATGCGTTTCCTCAGAAAAGGATAGCTATCTGATTTATCAAAACGATTCCATTTACACCTGGTCACATAAATTCCTTTTTGCGGATATAAATCCGATCTTCCGAAATCCAACGCTATATGCAGATTTAATGGAGTGCACGTTGCTTTCGGTGATGAGATGCATTTTATTGATCATCGGCTAAAATGTCAAAAATCAAAGACCGCAATAAGAGAGAGCGGCAACAGCCCTGGTAAGATCATTTTGTTTCTTTACTTTTAATGAAGATGATTGTGTGTTAAGCGTCTGCGACTTACTTTCACTTTGATTTGCGATAGTTTGCGCGTTGGCTTGATGAACAGATGATCATCAGCGGCGGTGCGTGTTGCAGTAGCGCCATCATATCTGAGTCTGACTATAACACACAAGCCTATAACACGCTCTCACAATCTAAACCATATTCGACAACATATAAAAATGAAATAATCTTTAGTTATTTTATAAAGCCGTAGCCATAAGCGCCAACCATTGACAGTGAATGAAACGAAGCGAACGCGCAGGCCATAGTGTGACATGTACTAAACTAATGGTGTAAACAATCATTGATGACGCGCCACGGGTTTTTAATTAAAAGAAAGAACATAACATACGTTTATATGTAGGCCTAGGCAATTTATATTCACAATACTTACTAAAATATAACTAATATTATTTTATTGCATTTTTATTAGTTGCTTGAAGAGTCTAAAAAAAAATCCGTCGGTCTTAACGCAAGTTTGCAACCGGCAAGTCGGTCGGACTAAAAGGGGAAAAAAATTAATAATTGGGTCGGTCCTAAATTGAATGGGTCGGTCGGGTTACGGCAAACAAGAATATTTTTAAGGATGGCCTAGCACAAAATCGAGGCAGAGAATATGTAAATAAGTCTTTATTAACGCATTTTAGACGAACAAAAACAGGTAGGCTAAGCCAAACAATATCCATAAATAAATGTTCACAAATACCCATGAAAGTAAAACTGAAACACACAGTAAACTTAACCTTTTTTGTGTATTTGCGGAGCTTCCACTCCCCAGTCTTCACCTTTCCTCTTGCCGCCTCCATCTCTACCTCCAGACTGAGCTTGTGCGTCATCTTCGCGCCAGTTATTCAGCCGATAAAGTGTAGTGTAGGCCTATGTATTTCATAGAAAATTGTGTCTAGTACTATATAAATTACAACGATTTAATTGGCATCTTTATTTCAAACGACCCGACCGACCGCGACCCGAATATCATTAAAAATATTTTTGGATGACTCGTAACCGCGGGCAACCGCGCGCATCACTGGTATGCACTGTGAAACTTGGCAGCTGCTTCTCATCATCTACTTTTTCTTTTCTCTGCCTATTTGTAATTTGTTTTGTCGTCAAGTCTCCATTTATCATCTCGCTGGTAGATCGTTTTTTTAAGAACAGTTTTATATTATAGTTTTACACTATGTGCTGTATGACCAAGGGTTCACCACAGCCTGTACAAACCAGCATTCTAATGACCTCTGCCACAACCAGCTCTTCCACTTTCCTTCAACATTTTATAAAACGACAACAAAAAAAAGACCACGTCCACATGGTCACCAACTTTGGCCGACACAAAGGCCGTGAGATTTTTCTGGTCTGCACCCCTGGTCCCTGACTCAGCATGCTGTCCCGTGTGCATCATGGAGGAGAGGCTGACCTGGGTGGGTCTGGCAGGAGAAGGGCTGAGGTGTAAGGCTGGCGGACACTGGCTGCGCAAGAGCCGTGCTCCCGGCGGGCAGAGGTTGGCCCCGCTTCAGTAGCTGCTTGTGTTCGTGTTGACGGAAACGAGGGGGCACCTCTCTGGGCGGGTAGCGAGGGGCTGCCGGCTGCTGCTGTTGGTTGCTGGAGGGTGCGCGCTTGCCATTGCCACCAGTGCTGCTGCTGGCTGAGGGCACGGACGGGTTGATGGTGGTGCTGGGGTTGGTGGGGGGAGGAGGGGTGGGGCTGGGCTTGGCAGAGTCTGGCACTGTGGACAGAGATGAAAGAGCGAGAGAAAGACAGACAGAGAGAGAAAGAGAGAGAAGGGGGAGAGGGAAGCATAAAGTTAATTTTAGCACATGCCATAACGAAAGCAAACAGGAAGTGTCTTTAGAGGGATGACTATGAGAGGATTCGGGAGGGATGAGCAGGTGCGAGCCCATTGAGGATGTCGGTTCGCTTGTCTCTACCAATAACAGATGCAGAAGGGCGCTTGGGGAGGGAGACGAAAAGAAACGAAAGTGCCGTTTATCTTAATACCTCAGTGTTGTGGAGGAGGTAGAAACAGTTACACAATTAGCCATCAGAGAGACTGATCCAGGCAGATCTCCGCCTGAGGCAGAGGCAAAGATGAAGCAGTGGGAGCACAAACATCTGTGAATGAGTGCCGGACTTACGTAACACACTCCTATCTCACAGACGGGGGGGATATGCATATACTGCTGGGGGATAAACCACTGCCCTAGTGGAGGAGCAGAAGCTTGGAGGAAAAAAAATACCAAACACTATTTTGATAACTCTACTTCGTGGGTTTTGGGGTTTTAATGATTTTAGGAGCTTCTGATTCAATTATTCAACAAAGACCTTGTCGAACAGACCACAAAACTTAAAAAAAAACAGCTCCGCAACTAAGTATTAAGTATGCATTTTAAAATGTACGTATATAAATATCAGGAAAAAGGTAAAAGACTGGGGGAATTAGCTAGTCATCTGATAAACAAGCACTGCTAATCACATAACTGAATGTTAAATGACTACTGAAGCTGTTTGAGAGTGTAGGGAGAATTATCAATGACATGATTAACTAGTACAGTCTGTTCAATGGTCGATCAACACATTGAAAATACCCCCAAAAAAGGGATTTTGCTGCTTGTTGAAAATCTTTTGAGATGTTGTCATTTTAATTTCATCTTGTTCAACCACTTAATCGATTAGAGCTGGGACTACATGAATGATTTTATTGTGTTAAAGTAGCATTGCATTAACTGTTAACAGGATTTCCACAACCCATCATGCTTTGCATGGGACTGGATAGGGAGAGTAAATGTTTACAAAGTGTTATTTTATGCATTGTTTTAGCAAGCTGAGAAAAGGGGAGGCCTCATTCATGTTTAGTGTTCTGTTATGTTGGTGTTTTTGGGGTGTTACCATTGCAGTGATGTGCAGAACATGTGTTTGGGTTGAAGACCTGCTAAAAAGAATTCAAGGTGCTTTAATAAAAAAGCAAATATACTTGGACTACACTTGGGAATGCAATGGATGTAACCAGTTTCATATTTTTGGCTGCCAACACCTAACATCAAATGTGTAAAGGTATATTTAGCTTGCTAATATGTATAATTGTTAGCTAATGGTTTACTTCAAAATAACTTGATTCAATCGTTATTTTAGCACATCTAAGTTTAGTTGGGTTTACTTCAATTCAGTTTCTTTAAGAATTTGATAAGAGATAACAAAATAAAGATTTGGTTTTTTAATAAAAGTATGCAATGAAGAGTGAAACTGGACTTGACATAAGAACTCATCTCTCCCTCACAGCCTCTTTGACATTTGTGTATGTCTAAATACAGCGTTTTCTGTCAGGTTTTTAAAGCACTCACTAAAGTCACTCATTAAAGAAGGTTTGTGGTAATCAGGTGAACTACATTCTCTAATATCCACTGCTTCTTTCCAATAGACTGAAAAGAGGCTCACAATCACATACACTATAGATTATGCACTGGAGAGGCCCAGTGTGACACAGCCTGAATGAATGAAAACATGAATCCTGAGCTAGTGTGAACATGTCCTTTCAATTTCTCCCGTTCTCTCTCCCTCACATGCAAGTCCCTCCCCCAGTCGTGGCCCCTTGCTCTCTTTCATGGCATGCTAGCAGCACAGACGCTCTCCAGTGGCGCAGTCGCAGTGCTAAATTGGAACCGGTGACGCCAATCCCAGATTAAGTCCAGCTCAGCCTGCTTGCCAAGAGCTGGCCGACCAATCGCTACAGATTCCTCCACTCCTCTCACATACGTGTCCGAGTCGGCCCATTGTTACAGCCGATTATGAACGTGTTATGGGAAGCATACGGACTGCCAAACGCATGGCTAATTTCTCTTGATTATTCTGGGAGTACCTGCACATTCACACTTTTACCCCAGGGCACTGAAAAATCTCTGCAGTCAGGGCCCTTTGATGAAGGGTATTCTAGAAGCTTCTCTGGAAACTGTCAGCACTCGTCCAATCACAACGCAGCACTGGCGAGGGGTGGTTTGAGAGTGGAAGGGGGAGGGAAATGCAATGAGTCCTCGAATGGGAGACGAAGGAGAAAAAAAGTAGTCTCTGTGTGTATGCATCTAAATCCAGCTCTCTGAACACTGGACACACAATACAAATCTTCAAACAATTACACCGTTGGGAGATTCATGTGAACTGAAATGCTTTTACTGCTAACCAGTTTACTGAGACTTATTTTAAAGCTTTGTCACTCTGATACACACTCTCACGTGTAAAAGAGTGAAGGCAACTCCATTGACACAGAGAACTGTTTTATGTTATATTATGGGTTAATAATAATAATAATAATAATAATAAACTAATAAAATAAATAACAATATAATAATAACAAAAATAATAAAATAATATGATAAAATAACATTTACTTTGCTAAAAAATGTTGTACGTTTGTTGTTGTTTTGAAGCAAGCATGTACACAAACATATAACAGCTCTCACATGATATGCCAGTGGACACAAGACAACATTTTATATGCATTACAGTGATAACTACTTCATCGGCCCACAATAGTAGTCCCACTACAAGAATGACGATTTTGACAACTTTTTAACTATATAAAAAACATTTTTATGATTGAATAATTCATGTAAGTGCTTTAACAAATATGAGCTTCACATTTCTGCTTTAAAATAGGGATGCACGATGATATCGGCACAATATCGGTATCGGCCGATAAAAGCTTAAAATGACCATCATCGGTATCGGCAGATATGAATATTTCTGCCGATGAGCCTTGCCGATAGGGTGGCGTGTTTCCTATGCACACGTGACGACCGTGAACGTAGCATGAGCGCCAGCATATTCATAATCATTACTTTTGCCGGTTCTTTGTGACAGCTTTTAGATACTTTATTGGCAGCGCAGCGCCAGCCTTACATGTTACATGAACGCATCACCGCTGCATCAGCACCGAAAACGGCAGCATTTGGTAGACCTGTTCAAGTAGGAGAAGATGTACTGTACATGTTTCTATTTGAGAATTTATTTTTACTTATTTCATTCCTAAGGACTGAAGTTTGAAAACTTAAAAATAAAATGTGGCACTGGCATATCATTTATTCTCCAAGTTAAATAATTTACCTATTTTTCAGGGGTGAGTGTCTGTCTACATTTGTAAAATTATACATATATGGTAGAATCAAATGTTGTTTTGTTTGTCTTGTGTATTGCCTTATCATGAATGTAATACGGTAAAGGTAGTACAGGAGAGAGACTTGGATTTCAGTAAAATTAAAGTGTAAATATATCAGGAAAAAATGTGTGGTAACACTTTACTTGAAGGGGTGTGCATAAGACTAACATGACACCTTCATAATCATGACATGACACATGTTATGAATATGAAGGAAGGTTTATGCATGTTTATGACAACTGTCATTAAGTGTCATTCGCTCAGTTATGACATTTTTAATGCAAATATGACATTGAGATGTCTTTGTTATGACTCCTTGACATAAACAAATACATCATAACCTGTCAGTGTCTTTTACATGACAACTTGACATTACTAAGACAACACAATCTGTCATAAACATGACCTAGCAGATTAATTATCAAACTTAAGAAACCACTTAGCTTTATTGGTTAATATTACATTAAACTGTCAGGTGGTTGGTTTTGACATTGGCTGTCATGAAGCCATTATAACTTTTTAATGACAAATTCAATTTGTACCACTGTAGTTGAGGTCACGAAAAATATTAATGACACAGTTATAATGGCCTCATGACAGCCAATGTCAAAACCAACCACATGACAGTTTAACTTAATTTAATGTCAAGTTGTCATGACAAAGACACTGACAGGTTATGGTTTATGTCAAGATGTCATAACAAAGACATCTTAAACAATGTCATATTTGCATTCAAAATGTCATTATTGAGCGAAAGACACTTAATGACAGTTGTCATAAACATGCATAAACCCTACTTCATATTCATGACATATGTCATGTCATGGTTATGAAGGTGTCATGTCAGTCTTATGCACACCCCTTCAAGTAAAGTGTTACCAAATGTGTATATATATCGGTATCGGGCAAAATTTGTTTGAAAATATCTGCATATCGAATATCGTCCAAAATCCAATCAAGTGCATCCCTACTTTAAAACTCTCTAAAACGTTTTGCAAGTGCACGACTGTGTATTTCCATTGTAAGTGCCTTACTGTTACTTAAAGAAAGAAAGAAAGAAATGATTGTCTGTGGTAATGGACATTATGCCATTAATGCTGTCGATATACATTAACTTATTGATCCAAAAAAACTATTTTAATTACCATTGTTCTATCTACTATGGAACAGAAACACTGAACAAACACTGCTTGTGCAGAAATGCAAAAGCTTTTTCAAATATTATTTTTATCAAACAAACAAACTAAAAAGGCGCTCAGATAAATCATTAAAAAAAATTTGAAAAGAAAAGACTGACAGGAAAAAGCAGACATCAGCTTTTGGGGAGGCCGCATTAGATATTAAAGATGTCTGTTTGCAAAACAGCTCAAATGCACTCTGAATTCTCAAAGAATTAAGCAGCATTTCATTTCAAAGAGAAGAAAAAAGCATATTATATTGGCCCGGGGGAGTATTTTCCATCTTACGGCATGCTACAGATCTCTCTCGCTTTCACGTAGACAGCTTCATTTACTATCTGATGAGAAATTAAATCCTGCATTAAACGTTCAATTCTTCGACTTCACAGGACAGATGAAAGCACTAAAGGTACGAGAATGGTGTAACATGTCTTGGTAGGATGAAATTACAGGACCTGAGCCCAGTCTAAACACAGAGGAGACACCTTAAATGTAAATACAGCACACTGACTGCGCCTCCTACTACAGACACACACTCCGCACATGCTGCTAACACATAATGACAGGCTTTCCAATATGAGCAGTGACTTCAAACAGAGGAAAAAAGCGCTGAGTGGGTTTATTTTGATCAAAAGCGCTTTCCAGCACCGATTTCAGACCGTAAGTCAAGCTATGAGACAAGACAAAGGCATTGGGATGTGGAAATGTGAATCAGACCTCACAGAGTGAACAGGTTTTTGAGGTCAATATAATTGAATGTCACTCTCTCTCAATGGCATGTTAGTGGCTGTCTGTGGAGGAGAGAACAGGCAGATATTGTGCTACCAAATCATTATCGGTCACTTTGACAGACTCTGTTGTAAATGTTTTGCCATGCTCCATTTTAAACCGCCCTTGTTTTCCCAAACATTATATAGAGTTTGTAAAACATAGGCTACAATGATTGTTAATTAAGGAACTAAAATAATGTACAGCTGACAAGAAAGTTTGGAGAAAACAATAATAAAAAAATTTAAATAAAAATAAAAAATGATATAAAACATCTATACAAAAACTCAAGTTTCCGTGAAATTGTTTGAGAAAACGCTTGGAAAAGTTAATGTAATATTAATATCACAAGCCTGTCATAGTTCACACACTTTCTGACCAGTGAATTTCCATGTTTCTTCATGACTTTCAGTCAATTGTGAGCAGATAGGTTTAAAAAAAAAAAAAAACATATAAAAAAGATAGCACTTCACAAATAGACATTTCTTCTCAAACGTTTTGCATGGGACGTTGCCTCAAACGTTGCCTCAAAGGACCCGCATTGCAATAAGGATTAGGAACTTTCAAAATAGTTTTCACTCAATTTCTACCAGATAAAATATTTTAGAGCTTAGCATAAATACAGAAATGTATATTCATAAAATGTATTAAAGATTAGATTAATTTACATGATTATTTTCAGGTCTACAGTTAGGCTTCCTTATACATCAAGGATTTCCTGTTCTTAAAAGAACAACAAAAACAAACACTTGCATTTTTTAATAGCTTTTTTAGCTTATTTTAATGCTCATTTTTTCTTATTTTTAAATCATTTTCAGTCTTGAGGCCCCATAGAAGTTTGCTGAGGCCCCTTGGTTGAACCACTAATTTCTAACAGCTATAGAAATTGATAGGACTTTTCCAGGCCTGAAAAAACACACTTGTAAAATCGCCTGATAGCTCAAGGTTTTGCAGGACTGTGGAAACCCCATTCTGTGGCAAGAGCCCTAACCTTTTTATTTAGTTATTTACTTGCTCTCAAAATGTAAAAGACAACAAAAACTTGTCATTGGTCAATCGGTTTCTCTCACCAAATTTGTACTCATCACATCCTTTCATGATAACTTTCATCAGAATATTTTTTTCCCATAATTTCTAACCCCTATTTACATTCCTTACAGAGAGAATATTTATGAAGCAGTGAAATATCTGATATCTAATGTTTTATCTGTAAAAAAAAAATTGGATTGTCCATGAACATTTTCTAAATTCAGTAAATGAGAGATCATTTTCAGCCTCAGAGTGCAGAGTGCAAACCTCTGTTTGTGCATGTCCTCAGGAGCCAGACACATGGAGCATTTCTCCTTAGGGTGGCACTTACACAGACACCTTGTGATGCCTTGTGCATCCCCGGGTCCCAGACTAAGCTTGTTGCCATGGAGATACACACCTTGCAGTTGTTTTTTCTCTCCGCCTCTCGCAGATCTCATCAGAGCAGAGCATCTGTCACTTCCTCACAACACAAACAAACCTCACACAGGCTGATACAGGACGCACAAAATGTAATAAACTGACAGGTCAAAATGAGTGAGCAGATGTTAGCAGATAATATAGTTTTAAGCGAGTCAGCTTTATGTGCAGTTAACCAAGCAGCTGGCTCAGGAAATGATGGGTAATACTTTTCTTTATAACTGCTATGTAAAGAAACCATGCAATTTGATTGAGCAAATGCAATAACCACAAGCATCCTTCATGTTTATATAGAACAACAACAAAAAAAGAAAACTGGATTCAATAACTGTGAATTACGTTGATTTTTTTTTCATTATTTTAAACTAATAATATTTCCTCAATATTACAATTTTATTGTCTTTTTGATCAAATAAATGCATTCATCTCAGTTGATTATTTTCCTTTTTTTATTGGAAATTGACTGACACAAAAGAACAAAATATTCTTTATAACAAATTAAAGATAAGTGTACTATTAATGTGTGGCACGGTGACTCATTGGGTAGCACTGTCGCTTCACAGAAAGAAAGTTTGCATGTTCTCCCTGTGATACAGTCCAAAGACATGCAGGTTAGGTCGATTGGACAAACCAAATTGACCATTGTTGTGAATGAGCGTGAGCGTGAGCGTGTGTGTGTGTTTAGTCCCAAGCATAGGGAGGGTTGGGAAAGAGCTGGCAACCTACCCTGGAAAAAACATTGCCATGAAAATTCATGGACGGTCTCTTGCCCATAGAATCACCAAGAGTCGGATACGACTGAAATGGTAATATAGATAGATAGTATTAATGCAGATTCACATTATGTTAAAATCAAAAGACTCAAACCGATAATAAACAAGAAGTATGACTAGCCATCGTAAAATAGCCTATAAGAGCAAACCAATTTTTCTGTTTGGGTGTCAGATATACCAGTATAAATGTAACTAATGGCTTGAGATCTGTATGTGTGCTTTGTCAATGTTGACTAGCGCTGCATTAGCTCAAGCAAATAATCTTTTGTTTTTACAGTATCAAACTCTAGATGTCAAACAAAATAGCCAGCTCGTGGCCAGAGAGTTGAATACCCTGCAGCAGTGAGATTAGCTCTAATACGATCTACACAGCCGAGAGTGACGTGTGACTCGACCCTGCCAATGGACACGTTTCAAAAGCTTCAAACATAAGATCATTAATCAGTGGAAGACATTGCAGGGAAATAAATCACATCGCTCGCCTATCATGCTAATCTCATCGCTTTCCATGTTTAACCTTGCACGAATGAGTCCGGAGATCTTAATTAGCAGAGTTTAAATATGTAGCTGTATTTAAGGCCTGCGGTTTCTCGCAGAGAGATGAAAAGACCCACACGAGGAGGAGACTGGGAGCTGCTCTACATGAAAACTGGAGAGACTGGGGACGTGTCTCATGGGACGAGCACAGAGCAGAGAGGAATCGTTATCACAGTCACCCTCAATTAACCGCACTTCAAATGAACACCCTCCCCTCCTCTCTGGCACATGCACTAACAAAGAGAAATAAAATGATCGGATCGTCATAACACTGATACTGTACAAATGCATTAATATTCTCCGTTTAATTAATTGTACAATTAAACTTCACTTCAAAATTTATTTAGCAATAAGGTTCAATTCCTTAAGTTATGCAACTTTATTTTACTGGCATGACAGCATATCAGCTGATTTCAAAATGTTGTAGTTGTTCCAGTAAAAGTAGCAATATAACGTAACAATGTCAAATATCACTTTGTATTACACACCAGCAAACTGAATCAATCCTCAAAGGGACTTTCCTACAGTGGCCATCATCACTCTAAAGAAATGTTGGGAAGTCCAAATCATTTTAGTGAAATGATTAATCCAGATGGCTATTTTTAATGAAATGGTTCATAAAAAGATTCACACTGGACAGGAACTTCTGAAAGGAGAATATTAATATTTAGTTAAATACTGCTGTTTATCAATATACACTACCGCTCATAGGTTTGGTAAATAACTTTTAATGAAATAAATACTTTTATTCAGCAAGCAAACATGCATTAAACTGATCAAAAATGACAGTTAACATTTATAATGTTACATACAATTTCTATTTCAATAAATGCCATTCGTTTGAAATTTCTATTAATCAAATCAGTAAATTAGGATGATTTTTGAAGAATCATGTAACTGGAATAATGGCTGCTCAGTTTTGCATCACAGGAATTAATTACATTCTAAATATTTATTAAAATAGGAAACATTCATTTCTTAATTTCTTTCATTTTACTAGCTGTATTTAAAGGTGACATATCATGCCCCTTTCACAAGTTGTAATATAAATCGATGGTGTCCCCAGAATGTGTCTGTGAAATTTCAGCTCAAAAGATCATTTACTGACCCCCCAGATCATTTATTATAGCTTTTAAAATTTGCCCCTTTTCGGGTGTGAACAAAAATGTGCCATTTTTGTGTGTGTCCCTTTAAATATCCTTTAAACGAGCTTCGGATACTCCAGCAATAACAAAACGCGCGATTTCTCACCAAAATCTCAGAAATAACCAGTAGTGGAGTGCAGTCTTACTGAGAGACTCAGTGGTTGAGAAGAGGTTGCAACTTTTGGATGCACCTCGTGACCTGGATGTCTCTGAATGGTTTAGTTTAGTGAATACATTTATGTAGTTGTTGTGGAGCTCCATTGATTCATCTCATCGACTTGCATGTATCGTCATGTGTAACTTTCACACAAGTTGACACAGTTCCCTGAGGTCTTTATAAGACAGCTGTGATATTTTTTGGGTCAAAATACCACAAGTATGTAGCCCGAGCGAGAGATTGCATGCTTTTCTTGAACTTCTGCCATTGCGTTAGAACTGGTTACACTGTTGTTGCTTGCGAAAACCAAATGGCTGCGCCGTGGATGAAAACGTGCAGATTAAGGGGTGGTAGTATTATAATAAGATTCCCCATCTGATCTGCTTATTTTTTGACGTGCTTGCAGAGAAAGGCTTACCAAAACAAAGTTACTGGGTTGTCACTTTTCACGTTTTCTGGGTCGGTAGATGCACCGGGGACCCCGATTATAGCACTTAAACACGGAAAAAGTCAGATTTTCATGATATGTCCCCTTTAAGTTTCTCATTGTTTTCGGTCCAGATAAATTGATTGCTCTCTTAAAAATCTTAAATGTGGTTAGCAAAAAGCTACTTCATAAAGAGACTATAGTTTAAATACTTAAAATTATGATTGCTTAGGCTGAAAGTAACTTTCCAAACATTGTGTCATAACAGTGAAGTCACAAATTTCACTGGAGAATCTGCTATCTTTGGACTCAGGCCACCTCTTTAACCAAAGCAATTTGCACAAGCCTCTAATCTGGGATGAAGCACCGCTAACTGCTAAACACTGAGGAACCACACAGTAACCTGCCGCGACACCCCCGGCTGGAATTAGTCCAGGCCGGGACTTATGAGCGAGAGCTTTGTGATCAAAGGAACGTGCGTGAAGACGAGCAGATTCCAGAGCTTGGCTCACCTGACCTGTGGTACCGGTACGCATCTGCCTACGTTCTTTCCCTCCACATTTCAGACAAAAATGTTATGAAGACCGACAGCTCTATTATAAGCCATTGTGTGCGTCTCCCACTATCCATTATTCTACTACAACTACTATGGTGGGCCTTTTAACCAGAACATGATGTACCACAAATCAAAAAACAAACTCACTCAAGCACAGCACTTTTTAAAAACAAGTCGTTTTTAAAGGGACATTGAGCTAGTGTGAATACACACACACGGCTGACAAAAAGACAAGATGGCGGTAGGCTGCACTGCCTAAGGGAGGCTATAAATACTGACCCAGTCAGAGAATGTTTCTTTCTCCCCACACACACACACACACCACCATCTTCAGCGGTTCAAACACACACTCGCTCCAAATCAGCAAAACCACCAAAGCCTTTTTCGACCATTTGAGAATTCAACAGCAGCAGCATGTCTCACACAGCGTCCTCACCAGGAACAACACGATAAAACAACAGCAACATGCAATAAAATGTTCTCTTCTGTGTTGACCTGTGTGTGACAAGCCATACAGCATTTTGTCAAACGCTTGCTTTCCATTTCTGTGTTGTTGCACTGCCCCCACCCATAGTGAAATCTCATTGGTCCAAAATCCAGCTCTACACAGCTATTTATTAAACAACAAACGTTTAGTACTTTTTACACAGTGCTGGATTCATTTACTCATCAGCCACAGCAGCAGGCATCCTGACATTTGACAAGACAAGAAATGCACCTAAAGAAATATAAAAAAAAGTTTTTTGTCTAGTGGCTCTCTGGTACTCTCATTGTAGTAAGTTGAAGTATATGGAGTCAATATAATGCCACATAGTTTTGCAAAAGAATAAAGTATCGCAAAAGAAAAAGTTTTGCAAATCAAAAATAAAGTATTGAGCAAAAAAAAAAATATGTTGCTCACAAAAATAAAGAATGGCAAAAGTGAAAAAAAGTAGTGAGGACAAAATAAGTTTTGCAAACAAAATAAAGATTTGCGAAATAAAAAGTACTGCAAAAAGTTAGATATAATTAATTGCAAAAATCAATGACAGCTGTAATCCTATTTTATCTCTGCAACATATTTAATAAAGTCACACCTACTAAGTTATTTGCAAAGCTGCTTTTTATTCTGCGTTTCAGTAGAGTGTGTGCTCGCAATACCGTTTTTCCTTTGCGCTTCGCTTCTCTTCGTGGCGCTATTTTGACGTGGGGGTGGAGTCAAGAAACTCCGCGGAAACACGGCATCAGCAGGAGACACGGATCGCAATAGTTCAAATCACCATGGCAGAGCAGAGATATACAAGTGGATTGTTTCCCTTTATTTCACTAACATTAAAGTGTACATATGGTACATACCTGGAATCCGCTCTGCTCTGCCATAGAGACAGAGCGTATTTAGACCACGCCCACACCGGGGGAAACAATCCAACCGTCTCCATTGACTTTGCATTGCGAGAGGCTGCATCCTTGTCATTTATGACTTATAACAAAAAACAAAACAATGTCTAAAAGCTGCTATGTCTACTAATGAGCTATGAGCTACAAGGTGTACAGCAAACAAGCTAAGAAACCCAGAAATAAGATTTCATAAGCTGTCGACCCCCAAAAACGAGCGTTTGAGGACATAAAAGTGGATACAGGCCGGAACGAATGGGTAAATTGAGGGATTCTGACACTCAGTATGCACTAAAAATACACTACGTTTGCAGTAAGTTAAACATTTGGTCACTGGTGAGTCACATATTCAAATGTCATTTTTAGATATAATATTTCTGTAAGATAAACTATCCTGTGTTGCCGATTACGGTCTCCTCCAGCGGGCGTACGTTAGTTCTCAGAGTAACGTAATGAGACACGTGACGCTCTGTCTCATCTGCCTGTATCTACTTTTATGTCCTAAACACTATTTTTTTGGGGTCAACAGCTTATGAAAACTCATTTCTGTTTTTTATTTGCTTGTTTGCTGTACACCTTGTCACACAGCAGCTTTTAGGCATGTTTCTGTCTTTTGTTAGAAGCAAGAAATGACAAGGAGGCAGCCTCTCGCAATGCACAGTCAATGGAGACGGTTGGATTGTTTTCCTCCCCGGTGTGGGCGCAGCATAAAGGAGCTCTGTCTCTAGTGATTTGAACTATTGCGATCCGTGTCTCCTGCTGGTGACGTGTTTTCGCGGAGTTTCTTGACTCCACCCCCACGTCAAAATAGCGCCATGAAGAGAAGCGCATAGAAAAGTGAAGCGCAAAGGAAAAACGGTATTGCGAGCACACACTCTACTGAAACGCAGAATAAAAGCAGCTTTGCAAATAACTTAGTAGGTGTGACTTTATTAAATATGTTGCAGAGATAAAATAGGATTACAGCTGTCATTGATTTTTGCAATTAATTATATCTATCTTTTTGCAGTACTTTATTTTATTTTGCAAATCTATTTTTGTTTGCAAAACTTATTCTGTCCTCAATACTTTTTTTCACCTTTGCCATTATTTTTGTGAGCAAAACTTATTTTTTTTGCTCAATACTTTATTTTTGATTTGCAAAACTTTATTTTCTTTTGCAAAACTATGTGGCATTATATTGACTCCATATAAGTCAGTTTTGTTACAAAAAAAGCATCTGTAAAAAAACACAAAACAAAATTACATTCAGTAAATTGTATCCATTCTCACACAACACATGTAACACTGAATACAAGAAAGACTCAAAAAAGAAAGCAGGCCGGCATCGGCATATCGACGTGGATTAGCATCACCATTTGTGGGATGTTGTAAAAATAGTTACCCATGTAAAAGTGCACCAATTGAACCACAGTGTGTTTGGTTCTCAATGCAAACCAACAGGGCTTCTTTTGAGAGCCTGCTGCTCCTCAGAGAAATACTGACAGCTGACTAACATGCACGTGAATGTGGAGTTGGCAGAGTTTCTTTATGAAATTCAAACTGTGCCTGCCATTACAAAGAAGAGACTTTGATGGTGACAAAAGTTGGCACAGCACATATTATCAGGACTTCAACATGCTCAGCACATTTTTCCTGATCTGAATGTACAAGAAAGCAAACATCTTCACAATCTCTCAATAGGAAGCCAAACGTGAAGGAGTCAAAGCAACCCACAGAAAACTACATGTCATGACGGTGAAGTTGAAATATACACTCAAATTTGACCGAATTTAAAGGAGAATATTAGATTTACTCATGAAAATACATAATTCATTTATACAGGATTCCTACACACTTCCATTACATTCCATACTTTTCCAGACTCAAGATTGGTGTCCGTGTTACTGCCAAGAGACGTTTTAGTAACAACAAAAGTGAATTTATAAAAAGCAAGTT
This sequence comes from Semotilus atromaculatus, assembly GCA_031834385.1. Classification (NCBI taxonomy): domain Eukaryota; kingdom Metazoa; phylum Chordata; class Actinopteri; order Cypriniformes; family Leuciscidae; genus Semotilus; species Semotilus atromaculatus. The sequence continues at coordinate 20,387,336 of JAULUF010000005.1, read as the reverse complement.
CAGAGCTTAAAAAAAAAAAAATGAAACATCCAAAAAAGCATGCTCCACTAAGCCATGAGTCATCCTCCTGCTCGCTGCCCAGCATGCTCACAGTGGGTAGCGGCTGCCCTCTCAGATAGGCTGTCTGGGTAAGGACTCATGAAGCAGCCTGTATTCTGCTCATACAGCTAATGCCAAGGTCTCAGGGGATCAAACTCCTTACGAACTGAGGAACTCAAGGACGAACAGGCAGACTAAGTCATTAACAGTAATTAACGATGCCCTAACTCTGCAAATATGGCATAGGAAGGAGCTGTAATGAGCAGGTTCTTAAAGTAGAGCAGGTGTTAACCGACAAACAACCTGAGTGAGCAATTCAGCCTGACATATACCCCTCTACAACTGCCCCTGACCACCATATCAAACAGACTTCAGGATTGTTTACACCAAGAATGATGAAATTAACAATAAATATCTTGGCATCCACACCAACGGACAATAACATTCCGTTCATTGTAAGTGTGTGCTGCGGTTACAAAATCTGCCGCTTTAAATGCCCTCGCTCTTTAAAGTCAGGTGGATTCTGATTGACTGTTAATGTTTTTATCGTTCATAAGCTGGAAAATAAATAATTTGACAGCAATTCTAACAATATTGTTCCTCTGTGTCATTATCAATATTTAAAACTTTATAGTTACAGTAATCGTAACAGTCCTTGGTACGAAAGGGCCTTAAGATAAGCAGTGCTGTCTTAACAACTGTTTCAGATCAAGTTTTCATAATGTTTAGAAACAAGACAACAATCTAAAATTAATAACACTACAATAAAATACACTAGCAGTCTCAGTGAAATATTATAAAGAATATTTGACAAAATGACATTTGGCAACTCTCAACTACAGGATATATTTTATACCTATTTTAGAACCATGATATGTGTTTCTCTACAAGATGAGGTACAATTTGAAGAAAATATGCTTATAATGGTTCAACCAAAAGTAAATATTTTTTAAGGATATTATGCCACAGAAAAAGTATAATATACACTTGTTGTGATTGAGAATATGTTGTTTAGAATCTTTTAAGGTTTGATGACCTGAACCGTGCAAACCTTCGCAAAAGACAGCATCTAGTTCTTAAAAATACTTGCTAACACAAAACTTTATTTCCCAAATAACTGATCGAAAGTCTTAGAAATTGAACAGGCTGCTGTCACTTTAGGACCAAACGCACGGATCCATTATACTGATACACATCCGGTTTACATCCAACTGTTTACTTTTACTTGAGACATAACCGGTAGGGGTGCACGATTCAGAAAATGTCACGATTCGATAACGATTTTTAGGCTCACGATTCGATTCAAAATCGATTTTCGATTCAAAAAACGATTCACAGTATGTAAATGTAGTTTACTTTTTCTTATGTGATTGATTGCAGTAGACATACAATTTAAAAGAAAAGAAACACAACAAATTAAATGTAGTTTGATATTACTTTATATGTCTTCATACAAAAATAAAAAATAAAAAGTGCTAAGCTTGGGCCAGCTTCCATATACATTTAATTCAAGTTTAAAATAAAACTTAAATAAAACACGTTTACATTTAGCTAGAGTATTTCAGCTACAGGTTGACTGTTGAAATGTGAACTCGGCCTGGCACTTGAACTTCCTAAAATTCCTAAAAAATATACTAATGTCATAGAACCCTTGCAAAATTGTTTTAAATAGATTTAAAAAGCCACCGCTACTATGGTTATATTGATAACATCTATGGTTATATTGATTTGTTTAGATCCAGTGAAGTCGTGTCATAGGCGTGATTTACGGATGGGACATGTCCCCACCCCTTTTTCTCAGGATCGATATTGTCCCCAACCAGCAACCATTTTTTTAAACATTGAGGCACGGATGTACCTAATACAAATAAATAAAAGATCCCCAGTTCACTAGCAGAGCATTAATTTAGTTCGCTATTAAATAAGAGATCTAGCGCTTAAATCTGTTGTTTTTGAAATCCAGCTGAGCGCTCGTTGCCGCTGCTATATCAGTTGCATGGATACAGTTGTTCTCTTGTCTTGTGGCGCGTGCACAGTCTCTCTTCACTCGGACGCGCTCTTCAATCTAAACGCTGTTGCAGAGATGCTGACCAGCGGGCAGCGGCCGCACGCCAGGCCGACGGGTGTTGCTAAGAACTTGCAATGTATAACTATTATCAGACCGGCCCTCGCGGCCACGAAACACTACCGGCCCATTGGGAAAAGTCCCGACTCCCCGATTGCCACTCCGCCCCTGCAAGCCGTAAAAAAAAAAAAAAAAAAAAAAAAACATGAATCGATTTTGAATCGGTAAAGCTTGAATCGCGATTCAGATGTGAATCGATTTTTTTGCACACCCCTAATAACCGGCTGTGCTTACATAAATACCGTACTCCACTGTCTCCACACAATGAGCATGTTGACATAATTGTGTGTATTCAACCATTCAAGAGTAATAAGATGTGAAAGAAAACTGAATTTGCGTGCCAGTCAGAGCGTGCACCACATCGAGTTCTTTTTCACTGCTTAACGTGCTTAACACTTTTTAACAAAGAGCACATCCCAAATTCTCAAGTCTCCTTCTGAGAGGCAGCTTTCTGAGCACACACTTTGACAATGTGGCAGGAGCACCGCACCGAGATCCTTTTCAGGATATATTGCACTTATAACTAGGGATGTACCGAAATATTGGCAGAAAGACAAAAAGGCCAAAAATATGAGGCAAAAATATGCTGCCCTACCCCTCAGTGTTCAACGACCAGGTTTCACTCTCACGCAGCATGTTTTGTAACTTTGCACAGGGCTCTGCTTCCGAAGATATAAACAACTTCGAAGCGACTGCTCAGTGCGTGTGTGCGCTGCGCAAGAGTGAAAAGCAAAGACAGCTCAAATAACATGCCGCCATGAAATGTCTCTGAAGTAGACTTGTTTCTGTTTGCTGGGCAACGCTAGTAAAATGACAAACTTCATTAAAAAGTCTAATAATAATACAATTATACAAAACTTATGAATAATTATATAAAAGTCAAAAAAGTAATTTTCGGTTTCGGTTTTTCGGCCAAGCCAGCCAGAATTTTCGATTTCGGACTAGAATTTTCATTACGGTACATCTCTACTTATTAGGGCTGGGCGATATTTAAAAAATATTTTAATCGATAATCGCCTTAAAAATATCGCGATATCCGATTATATCGTCAACCCAAGCCCCGCCCCCAACACACCCTGCTGGAGACAACACCACAGAATACACCGGTAACACAAGTCATGTTGTGTTTGGCTGCACTTTATCTAATGATAGCCTGCGATTTAGTTGGCATGTACACAGACATGTTGCAGTTGGAACAGTCAGCTCCGAACAACAGGCAAATAAAATATTAAGCTAATTAAAGTTACAAAAGTTCAGTGAGGGATTTTCTTTTTCTTTTGTTCTTTGATCAACATAATGGTGGCAGCGAGTATTTGTCTGTCTGTTATAGGACAACTTAGTTTGAATAAACGAGCAGACACTGATTGCTCTACATTTACTTCAAATTAACAGCAAGACAACTAGCAGTGAATGTGCTTTCCATTAAATGAATCACACACATTAAACAAATCCTTAACAAAAAAAAAACAAAAAAAACATGCCTATTCTGGTGGGTGCGGTGGAGTGTTCATGTAACAAAGCGCTGCCAATAAAGCACCTACAATCTATCACAAAGAACCGGCAAAAGTAATGATTATGAATATGTAAAATACAGCAAGGAGAAGTGTTTTCTTTCTTCAGTGTCGGCTGCAAAGATGAAGTTGCAAAGATGACGACGCTGACTTGCGATCTTCGCAGTAGGCTAGCCTAGTGAACGCGCCAGAGAGAAATGCACATTTCATACGGATTACATAAGCAGAGAGCAGTCTGTGTTTTCGTTCGTTTTGAATTGTTCTGTTTAAAAGTGGACATGTCTGTGAGGCTAGGCTGCCTTATACACTGAGTTTCGGTTCATGAGCTCCAGTTCACGTGCCGGCGCCCACGTTTCGTGATTATCTATCGTCTGCTATATTTACTTCTTATTTATTAAATCCAGGCAATTGGTTGATGAAACATTGATTAAAATTAACGAAACGAAATTCACTTTAAAGATTATCATCTGGAAACAGACTGTTAAATCGACATTGCGATCCTTGCGAGACATCGTCGATATATGATAATATCATCATATCGCCCAGCCCTACTACTTATAACTCTTTTTAACATCAAGCACGTCCCACTCTTTATATTCTCATTCATGTATTTCATCACTCTGAAGTGTCAATAGTGCTATCTATTTACAAACCACGATATACACAATATAGCTAAATCTCTTATGAGAGACATTTTATACCGTGGTAACGATATCATCATACCTAATTGACCCTAATTGCAATGCATCTCAATATTAATTTTCTATTCAAACTGAAACTGACCTATGAAGCAGGCCAGACAACACTCAAAATGGAAATCTCATGAGTTTATGCACAGATAAATATACAAAAATATCGACACCAGGATCAAAATAATCCATGCAATATAATGGGGAAAAGTATATGACTGTTTTAGCAGAATTTGACAGTTCTAACTATTGATTGCAATAACTGTTTATTATTTTTACATGCAATACAAAATTAAATGGGTCAGAGACGTTCTTTCTGGGGTTTAAACTATCTTAAGGGCAACTGGACCAAAAGTATATAATAAGTGAGCAAAACAGAAGGTTCCTGTGGCTGAAGGGTAAAAAAGGTGCCTGAACTGAAACAAGAGCAGAAACAATAGGAATCTGGTTTAGCACATTAACAATCAGCAGGAAATCTGATTAGTCCTTGAGGTATGCGTCTGTGTGTGCGCATATGGAAATTAAGTTTAAGAGAAAGAGTTAGAAAGTGAAAGGGAAAGAAAGAGATTTGGAGGGGGAAAAAGGGGGATGGTTGTTTTTTCAGTTGTCTAAAAATCTTCAGAGGCCTTTGAGCTTCTCTGCGGCCAAAACCAAAAGACTTGAGCTGACAGGAAACTTAAGCAGGTTCTCACACTTTCTTTCACACAGTTCCACTGCTCCCTTCCTCCATTGACACTACAGCGTTTTCCAACTTTTTTTTCTGTACTTCTTTTTCTCATTCCACAAAAATACTCAAAATAACCAAAAATAGGTTTGGCAAAAGCACTTCCCTGTGAATCTTTCCAGGTTGTGTGCATGTGTGTGTAGGCCCCTCCTGGGCCTCTCTTGAAAAGAAAAAGATGGTCTTGAAGTCATCACTGCTCACTGCTCAGTACCAGTCCAGAGCACAACGCTATTCTCATGCTGCTTCTCTAATGATACAAATGATTCTTTAGGTGGCATTATGCTGAATTTAAAATGTCCTTTCAGAATTCACAGAACATATTGTTGGCATAGGAACATATTCAATATACTTGTTACTAGGGCAAGGCACGGCAAGCTCAAATCATTCCAAGTGAATTTTTGTTGTGGTCAAATAGTAGGCGATAATAGGGGTCAACTTTTTTTTTCTTTTTATTTAGCTTTAATATTTATAGTGGCAGGGCTTTAAAGGGGGCACAGAGAGCACTTCTCAGAGAGCATTTTAGCATGCTGAAAGAAGTTATGTCAAACTTCATAACTCAAGACAATAATTGTCAGTCTTCAAATCGCATGCTGTTATTTATGCGTAGGTCTCTGTTTTTATAATGACTGACAATTTTGTACAGTAAAGGTTACATAATTTAGTCATTTTGTTAGATGAATACCTGTCAGTTACCACACTGAACAACTGCGATTAGCATCTAAACATCGCTAAAAACACATTTGATGGACATGCCCGAAACCAGCCTAGTTATAAATGGCTTCCTTAAAGTGACAGTACACTCCCCAAAAAATAAAATTCTGTCATCATTCACTTAGTCACTTATCGTTACAAACCTGTATGACTTTCTTTCTTCTGTGGAACATAAGTGAAAATATTGTGAAGAATGTCGGTAATGGTAACCGACCAGTTTTGGTGACCATTGACTTTCATTGTATAGACAAAAAAAACACAAAGAAATTTTTTTTAAAAATCTTTTAAAGGGCTCCTATCATGGATTTTTTTAAATTACCTTTGATGTAGTGTGTTATATAGCTCTAAGTAAATTAAAACATCTTGCAAAGTTTTGCAATCTGTAAGTGCACCATGTATAAAGTTTTTGTCTTTCAAAAGTTAGAGTCGACTCTGAGTCAATGAAATAAATTGTTTTTCAAACGAGTCATAAGCCGTTTTGTCGTGACGTCAAGACGAAACATTAGCCCGCACACTTATTGCGCTCGCATCAGGGAAACTTAAACCTCAAACCGGCAGCTGATCCTGTGGATACTGGAGAGATCATGTCGAGGAGACGCTGTGCATTTTCACATTTGTCAGACTATAAAAGATCAGTCACGCAGACAGTATCTTATGTAAAGCATTTAGAAGGCTTAGGCATAAAAAGGTCAACATCGATCCAGGAGGGTTATACTACACTATCACCTTTGACAAACTCTTTTCCACAAACAAGCACTTTGGTCCATCTTTCTTTAGTTTACACAGAAGAAATCTAACACACATGTCGAGCCACCCAGAAACAGGTCAGCCAAATTCAAGAAGATCTAACAGGCGGAAGGAACAGACATATCCTTATCAGCTGCAGATAATGTGTGTCCTTAGGTACCATGGCGCAAGAGGGGATAAAGAAAGATGTGAAACAAAGCAAAATCAGATTAGATCTAATTAGCAAAGCTCCACGAATGCCCCTAGTGTACTCCGATTAAAGAAACAAGAGATTCTAAACACTGACTCACGCAGTGATACAGAAATTAGGGGGATGAAAGTGGAGAAGAAATAGCTTTGCGACTCAATTCTCCAGAATATTTTGCATAGGAAGTTTCCTGAGTGCACTAAACCAGCATTCTCTCCTGCGTTAAGTCTGATGTTTGAGAGTTCCAGCATTAGCAGATGCTCTAATGAGATTTATGACTGTCTATCCCTCACATGACATAAGCCCCCCTCCCATCTACCCCATGACAACCATGAAAAAGCCCTTTCTGCTGTCTAAAATGTACTGCCTCATACCTCACCCCTCTCAATGAAGGCGGCCTGAGTGACCTGGCCTATGGGGTGAGGAGACCACAACCAAACATGTCAGCACATAACATCCTCTCCTGCTCCCTGCAGTGCTGTCCCTCTCACTTCTCCTGTCAATCTAAGATCTGCTGCTTAACACGGATTTAACCAGGACCTACTAACAACAAGACTAACATGGAACAGATATCTGAATGAATGGGTGTTTCTTCAACTACAAGCACTTTTTTTCAGCCCGTTTCTTTTTGTAAAATTGTTAGGCTTTTCTCCATTTCTCTGGCTGCTTTGCAAACACCATTTATGTACATATTCTATTGTTTTATACTGGTCCCAGACACAGATATAAAACAAGATTTGATCTAAAAATATGAAAATCATAATTTGATAATCTACTATGATACGTCACAAAAGGAGCAAAATAAACAGTAAAGATTTTAATATTTACTATGTGAAAACTATTTAAATCTTTACACAAACTACAACAGTCCTTCAGTTGTCATACATAAATACTAAAATGAATAATATAAAGTTTTAAAACATAAAATAGTATAAAAATATAATTCAGTTATGTGTATTTAGAACTAATCTAATGTTAGCTATGAAATTAGTCTTAGCAAGATAAAGTCAGCCATTTAAAATTGTGTTTTTCATTAAAAAAACTTTCAAATGTCATTTCCATCACATAATTCAATCAAACAGAATACATTATTTGAGGTATGATGGCAATAGCAAAAAGGAATTATTCACTGTTGAACACTAAAAGTCCACAGGGTCAAAAGTGACCATAGTTGAAGAAACACTTTGTATGATGTCGCCTGTTTATAAATAAAAAACAATGTGAACAATGTAAAATGTTTTATGCTCAGCACCTTGTTTGTGAATAATTCCTTATATATTACATTAAGGAAAACAATCCTGATTTACTAACATTCAAATTTCAAATGTTTAAAGTGCAGAAACGTCTGAATCTCTCAGCAGTCACAAAAATGATTTGTCTCTACCAACTGTTGTGCAGTCTTGTGCCAGTCATTCAATTCACCCACGCAAATAACTGTGCAGATTCTGATCAAATGTACTGCAGTCCCACATGAAACTACATTATAGCGAATGGTATTACGTTAGTGTTAATTCTGACAACAGCATTTAAAGATTTCTGCAGCACATGCAACGTAGGTTTTGCCACTCTGGAGGTGTTAGACAAGATGCATGTGGTATGAACATATCTGAACAGAGACACTTTTAACTGCAAAGAGAATCATAACTGACCTTTGGTTTTCTGTTCAGCAGCCTGTAAAGAAAGAACAAAGGTAGACTGAGAGATGGACACTTTCACAGGTCTAGTGTACAGAAGCTTTATAACAAAAAAAACGTGTCGCTTCTGGAACAAAAAACAAAAACAGTACAAATGACTAGTGGACCATAAATCTTGGAACATGTCAAATGGATTATAATGGATATCTGCTTCAGTATTATGCTAAATAGAGATCAAGCTGGATGTGCTAAATCAATCCAAAGAGCAGCAGGATGTGAATGATACATTAGTAAAAGTACACATACTTTGTAACTCCATGATGTCTAAGAAGTGAGCACCATTGTTTGAATAGTTTCACAGGCAGACATTAAACAGGTTGTTGTGAGCTCTAGGTCTTCAGTTTGGTACCTGTGCTTTACATTGGTAAAGATGTCTCAGAAGCTTATGACAGACTCGGTAAGGTGTCCGCTAAGCAGCTTTCATTAGGAGGACGCAAGCAAAAGATTCTAGGTGAAAGCTTGTAGGTCATAGGAAAGAAGCTCTCACCTTTTTCTGAGTAGCTTCCTTCTTTTTCTTTTCCTCTTGCTTTTTCTTTTTCTTTTCTTCCATCAAATGGTTCTCCTTTTGTGTGACGTGTTTTGTCCCAAGGCTGTGAAAATGATCAGCTGTGAGTTATTTTGGTCCTAATCTTTAAAACAAAGACAATTGACAAAGTAACATATTATAAACAACATTTATAATGTCGTATTTCTAATAGATCATTTTAAGATAACATTTTTAGCAAATATTATATTTTTCTAATTTATTACTTTATTATTATAATAGTAGTACCTGATTTAAAAAAGAAAAAGAAAAGAAAGAACATATAAAATATTCCATGTCTGTTAATGAAGAAAGAGAATCTACAAATGTAAAACTTTTTTTTTTTTGCACCAATAATAAGTCTGAGCCACCAAAGATAAAACACTTAAACAAAAGACACGCTCTCCTCTAGTATTGAGAAAAACACCAAACAGTATTCATTAGATAATACAGATCAACCTGCCTGAAGACAACAACAACAACACAAAAAAAAGCAGAAATCACTGATTTAAACTAGATTTCCAAAAAAAAATGGAAAGCTGCTGCATCAAGTAAAAATTTCTAGTTAAAAAAAAAATCCATCTGTGAACAAAGCTCAAAGGTATTAGAGCTGGACTGAATGTTTGCGCTTATGTTAACAATAGTCAGAAAAGAATGTTAACAAGAAATTCACAGGAAAAAGGATGTGCTTGGGATTTAGAGGAACATTTCTTTTAGGAATAAAAACATTGACTTTTAACTTTCTTTGTTGTAGACCACCTGTTTTCAGTAAACTCTGCCGGAGTGGATGAATCAGAGATAAACAAATGTGACATGAACCAGATGCACCAAAACAAGATTGATGGAAGCCTATGAATGGCTCTTCTTCTCTAATAATCACTAAATAAATATTAGAAACAAGAGATACACGGTATATTGGCACCATACCGGTGGTCCCATATATATCCTGATATAGGCTATGTCTCTTATGTTTAACTAGGCAGCATTTATTTGATCAAAATACAGTAAAAGAGTGACATAATATAATTTCATATAACAGACTTGTATTTGAATACATTTTAAAATGTTTCCTATGTTTCCAAAATTCCTGTGACGGCAGAGCTGAATTTTCAGCATCATTTCTCCAGTCTTCAGTGTCACATGATCAGAGTCATTTTGCTGTGGTAGTCAGTGTTAGTGGTGTTAAACCGTGTTCGGCCGTACATCGATACCATTTTGCTATTTTTATAAAAAATAAAAATAATTTAGATCAGTTGGACAATAGACACTACAATTATAAACTGAAAGTGTCTTACATCGGAGTTAGATTTCACTTGTGATGAGAGTAGGGAAAGATGGCTGACCATACAATTGCGGAGGATTCAAGCATTCGTTTTTGTATAAATAAAGGGAAAGTTGTAAAGATCTAATGTTAAAGATCAAAATAAGTGCTACAGATCCTGACAAATATCTTATCACTGTGCGAATTCAAATAACAAAAAATTATAAATAGATTATTTAATTGCTTTATAAAAAGAATGATAATTTAATACCACTTAAATCTAAAAAATTAAATTTTTCATCCTGCACATTATATCTGTGTGATGCATAAATTCACTGAATAAATTCAGTAGTAGAATTTAAAAACATCAATTTTAGAAATTTATTTTTAATTATATATTTAAATGTAATAATATATAATAATAATTTGATACCATCTATTTATTGGTTGGTCTATATTTATATATATATATATAAATTGTTTTCATGTTTTGGTTATATATATATATATATATATATATATATATATATATACACTCACTGGCCACTTTATTAGGTACACCTGTCCAACTGCTCCTTAACACTTAATTTCTAAGCAGCCAATCACATGGCGGCAACTCAGTGCATTTAGGCATGTAGACATGGTCAAGACAATCTCCTGCAGTTCAAACCGAGCATCAGTATGGGGAAGAAAGGTGATTTGAGTGACTTTGAACGTGGCATGATTGTTGGTGCCAGAAGGGCTGGTCTGAGTATTTCAGAAACTGCTAATCTACTGGGATTTTCACGCACAACCATCTCTAGGGTTTACAGAGAATGGTCCGAAAAAGAAAAAACATCCAGTGAGCGGCAGTTCTGTGGGCGGAAATGCCTTGTTGATGCCAGAGGTCAGAGGAGAATGGCCAGACTGGTTCGAGCTGATAGAAGGGCAACAGTGACTCAAATAACCACCCGTTACAACCAAGGTGGGCAGAAGAGCATCTCTGAACGCACAGTACGTCGAACTTTGAGGCAGATGGGCTACAGCAGCAGAAGACCACACCGGGTGCCACTCCTTTCAGCTAAGAACAGGAAACTGAGGCTACAATTTGCACAAGCTCATCGAAATTGGACAATAGAAGATTGGAAAAACGTTGCCTGGTCTGATGAGTCTCGATTTCTGCTGCGACATTCGGATGGTAGGGTCAGAATTTGGCGTCTACAACATGAAAGCATGGATCCATCCTGCCTTGTATCAACGGTTCAGGCTGGTGGTGGTGGTGTCATGGTGTGGGGAATATTTTCTTGGCACTCTTTGGGCCCCTTGGTACCAATTGAGCATCGTTGCAACGCCACAGCCTACCTGAGTATTGTTGCTGACCATGTCCATCCCTTTATGACCACAATGTACCCAACTTCTGATGGCTACTTTCAGCAGGATAATGCGCCATGTCATAAAGCTGGAATCATCTCAGACTGGTTTCTTGAACATGACAATGAGTTCACTGTACTCAAATGGCCTCCACAGTCACCAGATCTCAATCCAATAGAGCATCTTTGGGATGTGGTGGAACGGGAGATTCGCATCATGGATGTGCAGCCGACAAATCTGCGGCAACTGTGTGATGCCATCATGTCAATATGGACCAAACTCCCTGAGGAATGCTTCCAGCACCTTGTTGAATCTATGCCACGAAGAATTGAGGCAGTTCTGAAGGCAAAAGGGGGTCCAACCCGTTACTAGCATGGGGTACCTAATAAAGTGGCCGGTGAGTGTGTATATATATATATATATATATATATATATATATATAGCCAAAACATGAAAACAATTTTCAGTCTAAATGTCTGTGTGTGAGATCATGGGGAGAATTAATGAGACAAATACACATCCCACAAAATAACTGCCTACATTGTTGGTCTCTTCTGTATTTATGATACGGTCCAAGTCAAAGTCAGTAAGAAGTACTGAAGGAAGAAGCGGTAGGTGGAGGAAGGAGGGGAAATGAGCGTGTTGAAGAGACAGTGGAGATGAGGTGGTAGGGGGCGGGGGGAATAGCTAGACGCTCTCTGGGCACAGAGCCAAAAAATGTCAACGCTGCAAGACAAACAAGAGAGCTGAGAGCCCTCGGGAACCTGCTGGCAAGCAACCGCAGCCTACAGAGGAAGAAATCTGCAGCCTCTCCATCAGACACAATCAAGCATTAGAAACCCATAACTTCCGAGCCATTTGAGAAGACCATACCTGACATGCCAGTAAACCCCTGGATAATACGAAAAACTTCTTTAGTCACCCAGCTGCACTCAACAAATAACAGACAAAAGACGGGGTGAAAGAACCTTTAGAGTCTGATTTTATTTCCAGAGGCATCTATACAGTGGTGAAAGTGCAGCGTGAAATCCCGTTTTATGAATTCCAGACCATCTGTTGGCAACTTTTTTATTATTTCGCCGAAGAAAACTTCCTACATGCCTGAATACCAATAAAAAACAGTGAAAGGTGATTTTTCATATACGTTCAGTTCTTTGTGGGCAAACAGATGCTAAAAATAGCTTTTTGGTGGATTGATTCGCAGTCATAGCAGTCCGATGACTTTCATCTTCCTCTAAAGTCACTAATGAAAGCACTTTCACATGCAAGCTCTGCTGACAATTTATTGTCCTAATAGATCACACAAATGCCTTCGATAAAGACCCCTGTCATTATACTCAAATCACGTAGGTCTTTCAGCGACTGCACATTTGTCTCAATAAAATGCAAAACATCCAACAGTTCAGCACACTAATGGACTTAGCATTAGAGGAAACTCATGTAACGGGGGACTAAATTGAGAGAGATCAGTTTTGAGGTTATTAGTGATGCATCAAGGGGGGAAAAAAAAGTTGTCAAATGAATTTTAGTGAGATTAGTACAAACACTGTACACAGCCATGGCTTTTCATTCTTCATTATTTTAGTCTTCCGAGAGCTTCAGGGTACGTTTACATGACAACAATGTACTACAAATGGAAACGTTTTAAACGTTTTTCAACGATATAAAATGTTTTAAAACGACACAAGGGCACTAATTTAGTAGATAAAGTGAGCGTTTCTTGGACTGCTCGTAAAAGCAGCTTTTTTTTTCAACATCGCGTCATTTTACGTCACGACAGGGAGCCTTAGCCTCGGCTCAGTGCAGAGTAGGCTGGTAAGAGCTGTCGTGAGTCAGTGTGGTTTCGGTAGTTTTTGTATTTTAATTTGTCATCGTCATGGTAAATTATTGTGTTTGTGGAGGTTGCAAAAACTCTGGCCTGTCAGGACATCGAGTCCACAGGTTTCTATAACAAGAAAAAGGACGGTATCTTTCGTGCCTGGTGCGGTTTGTGCAGGTGAAGAGACGGGATTTCTCTTCCGCATCGGCTTCGAAAAACGCGGCCGTGTCTAGCGTTCACTTCAGATCGAAGGATTATCATCCCGGCGATATGATGGAGTTTAACATGTGATGCCGAAGCAAGAATATTGATCGTCTTATTCTGTACCAATGGCATCAAATTGTCTGATATAGGTAGTCATACCCTTAATAGAGGCAACTTGTAATTGAAAAACTAAATTACTAGGTTGTTTAAATATTCAAATCTTTAATTTTCTGTTTATGTTATAACCCAGGTGAAAAATATGTATTAAAAATGTACTTTGGTATGTTTTTAGTACAATACAAACACACTCAAGTATAGTTTTTATACATTTAATAGTATATATTTACCCTAAACATGTCTGCTGTCCTGATATACGATGGTAATAATCTGTACAATATTGTGAGAAGTGTATATCGTTAGCGAACGTGTAGATATCTAAGTTATAAGCCAACACTGGTCTCTCTCACCAAGACACCTCTCCTGTTCTCCACTGGTTCTCCTCACACCACAACTCAATTTGTCCGTTCTGTCTAACATTAATCCTGGCTTGTCCCTGCTCTCTTGGCAGTATAGCAGGCTCATAATTGTACGGCTGTGGTCCGTCATACAAGTAAGTATTTACTCAGCGTCCGAAATATAATTGCGATCCATTGTTTTCCTGTTGTCTGAATCGACCGCTCTCCCGCCCATTACGTCACGCCTGCCTGTAGGCTGCCACGCCCATTTTCAGACACGGAAGTAAAATTTCTCACAAAAACGTCTCCTGAAGCTTCTGTAGTGTATTTATAGGTATTTTTTAAAGAAAATATAGTTCCTACATTATTTTTCTATACATTGAGTCGTTGGGTCCTCTAACCTGCAGTATGCCCTTTAAAAACTAGAGCCCGACCGATATTATCGGCCGATATTAGGCATCTGCATTTATAATGGCCGATAAATTAATATTTAAAAAAATGCGGGTGCAGTGATTCATGTAAGGGTGGCGCAGCTGGCGCTGCCAATAAAGCACCTAAAAGCTGTCACAATTAACTGGGAAACGTAATGATTATGAATACATCAAATACAGCAAGGAGAAATTTTAAATGTTTATTAATAAACAAGTGTTTTCAGTAGTGTCGGCTGCAAAGATGAAGTTGACGACGCTGACTCGCGATCTTCAGTGAACATGCCAGAGAGAAATGCACATTTCATACGGATTACATAAGCAGAGAGCAGTCTGTCTTTCGTTTTGAATTGTTCTGTTTAAAAGTAGACATTTCAATAGAGATATATTTCTCAGGTCTATACGCTGAGTTTCGGTTGATTTATGAGACGAGTTGCAGTTCACGCGCCGGCGCCTCCGTGTCGAGATTATCTATCGTCTGCTATATTTACTTCTTATTTATTAAATCCAGGCAATTGGTTGATGAAACATTGATTAAAATTAATTAATACAAAACGAAATTCACTTTAATGAAAGGTTTTTTGTGCTTTCTGTTCGAGGTCTCTGTGAAAGTTTTAAAGCACTTTAGTGCCATTTTCAGAGCTCTTCACGTACGTAACATTGTTTTTTCCTCAAATGCGAACATGAAAAATAAAATAAAATGAATATGTTATGTTCTGTTGAGAGCCAACCCTTCTTCATCCGGTGGGTATTAGCCTATTACTTTTGATTTGCGAAGTGTAATTCACTGAATTGATTTCTCTACCAGCCTCTGTCACGTATTGTGTGAGCTTGTGACTATTGCAAGCGCGCAGCTGAGAAGTCCTGATTGTCTGTTATATTTACTTCTTATTTATTAAATCCAAGCAATTGGTTGATGAAACATTGATTAAAATGCGTGGCGCGAGCGACAAATCTCCGACAGTAAACTGATGCCTCATTCTGCTTTGAAACAGGCGCTGTTTCACGTCTAGGATAAACAGCTGTTGCGACGCGAGCAATAACGGCAGCGTCCGCTGTAGACACAGTGTTAAAGCTCATTCTGCCTATTGTGCTACATTACAACATCAAGCAATATTCCAATAATTTATATAATTATAACACTTTATATAGGGCCATTTTGCATTAAGAGTAGCCTAGTTTCACGTTTACATTTTGCTTACTAATTTAAAATAGTATTAAAGTACTGTTATGTAATTAAAAACGTTTTCATTATGATAATAATAATTTTACTTTAGTAAGAAGAGTAGAGTCCTACCAGTCTCTGGAGAGACTACCAGTTTTATATAATGTGACTAAATTGAAAAACAAAGTCGTTAGTGAAGATTATGCGCTCCGATTGATCGGCCGATATTGGCTAAAAATAGCTTGATCGGCGAACCCCAAAAGCACCGATCAAAAAAGCCGATCACGTGACGTAAATTACTCGCGCGACTTTTTTCCACCTGCTGCATGCATGCGCACGGGCACACAACAACATCAGAGCGGAGCTTGCCAGTGTCAACATGAGTTCTCCCTTCTGGAAGTTTTTCAAAGTGTCTGACAGAGACGTTGCTAACGACGAGAGTAAATACATAGATTTAACTATTTGTAGCGTGTATTCTGGAGATTAAATAGACGTCCGATGTTCGCGGGACACGAGTTGCATGAGCTTGATGCACGTCTCATAAATCGTTAAAAAATGTAAACATCTGGGAGAAAGAGAAGACATAGATCTATCTATCTGAATAAGAGTGACGACGCGAAAGAGCTTTATTCGGTATGTTTTTCTGTACACACACACACACACACACACACACACAACCAACGCGAAGCGTCTGAATGGACAAATACACACAATTACGTCTAAATGTCCGTTTTGGAGAGTATTCGCGTAAACACAGTCGGTTATGTCTTTACAGAAGGTACAGCTGTAAGAATATCGGACGTGCATCCGTGCAATTGGATCTGCACACTCGGTCTTAAAGTGACAGTGCGTAATAAACCTAATGCCGTCTGTACACTTAATATTAATCAAACAACTAAATAAAAAGAGAAAAGCATTCACTACTCTTTTAATAGCTTTAATAATGATTAATTATATTTAATTTATAGGCTACAAATAAATATGTCTGCTTGAAAGAATAAAGAATGATGTAGCTATGTTAATTAAAGAGTGCATCATTCATTGAAGAAAAAAAGACTTAGGAGAAGTGTTTTTATTTCATTTTAAGATATTTTATGTCACAGTGCTAAATCTGTGTCTGTATTGCATGTTCAATCTTTAAAAAATATTCATATTAACAGGTTAATAGATGTTTTCTACAGGAATAATGGGTTTGGAAATTTTAGAGAAATTCTAAATGAATGCATTGCAATTTAACTAAACCCATTATATTTTAGTCGACTAAATCTACTGTAGATTTAGTCGACTAAATTCTTATTGTATTTCGTCGACTAAAACTAGACTAAAACTTAAACAATTCAGATGACTAAAATATGACTAAAACTAAATGGCATTTTAGTCAAAAGACTGACTAAAACTAAATAAAAATTTGCTGTCAAAATGAACACTGTATATTAAGAGGCTACAATTTCCAAGTATGCCTAAGTGTAACTTGATCCCATCCCATTAAGCGGATCTAAAATGTGTTGGTCTGCCTGACCCCTCTTTGTTTTGAATAATTTTATGTTATTCTGCCTTATTTGGGGAAGATGGCCTACAGTAGCCTTAAGTTATCTCATTTTCTAAATACATTTAAACAAACACTTGGTGGTTCTTCAAGATCTTGACTGTAGCATATTTATTTCTACTGGGGTTTTTTTCTTCAATACAGTTAATTCATAGTTAGTTTCATTTCTACAAATGGTGCAAACTCTGCTGGATTATAGATAAAAGATTCCCATTCACCTGCCATTCTGTGATCGGCAATCGGCAGATCATGATTTTGGTGATCGGTAATCGGCCCCAAAAATGCTGATCGGAGCATCTCTAGTATTTAGAATATAATATAATAGAACATGCAATGCAAACTAGTTTGGTTACAGCTCAAATGTATCATTCTCATTCTATCATTCCCCCTGCCTCCATTACATAGCCTATCTTTGTCACACAAGTGTTTCACCGCATTTGAGTGATCATTGCAAAACGTTTATATATTTATTCTGTTTATACTGTGTATTCTATATACAGTACCCATCAAAAGTTTGTACACACCAATAGGAAAGTGTGTCCAAACTTTTGACTGGTACTGTACTATAATACACAAACAATTTTGCTACTGTATTATAATATACACATAAATAATATCGGCCGATATATCGGTATTTTACTCCCTAATATCGGCATCGGCCCCCAAAAATCCATATCGGTCGGGCTCTATTAAAAACGCTGTATTTTGCTGCCAGGCCAGTAGTTGACGAGGTCACTTTGCAAAAGAAACACTACGCGCCTATCCGAACACGTAATAAATAGCAAATGACGTCACCGTTTTAAAAAAAAAGTGTTTTTGCAGTTTACACAGAGATAATTATGGTATGTGTAAACAGCCTATTACACTGGACCTATGAAACCTTGAAGGAATAGGTAACCCAAACATTTTTATTGTCTTATGTTATCACCCGCATGTCTGTGTTTTTTTTTTTTGTCTATTCAATGAAAGCCAATGGGGTCCAATGTAGGGGTTGAACCGACTAATCGACCTCAATGCAATGCCGTGACGCTTTAAGCTTGACGTAGACTAGTCGCGTTGATCATGTGACACTATGATTGCGCTAATTTTGATACTAACAACATGGCTGCGTTGCAGACGACAACAGATGAAGAGCCCAGAGGGTCATTGCAGCAAGAAACCAGCAGTGGTACATCAAGTCAGTGTGTGGAAAAACTTAACAGCGGGCTGTTTACACCTGGCCACTTCATGCGTTTCTGTGATGGGATAGCCTAGCTATCCGATCGTGAAAAGACCAGGTGTAAATGCCCTCCGAAACGCATTCAAGACGGATTTAAATCCTATCGCTCAAATAACTTCAGAAGGAGGTCTGGGCCGCATTCCAGACGAAACTGGACAAGTGTAAATGCATCTGGTTGTTGAAACCACATATGTAAATTGGACTCCTCCCAACACTGCTAAAAATAAACGTGTGAAAGGTTGTTTAGGCTATATGTCATGTCACGCATCACCGCAAATGAGCAGCTGAGCATCTATTCATCAAGCTTAACGAGCAAACTATCGCAAATCAAAGTGAAAGTAAGTCGCGGACGTTAACACACAATCATCTTCATTAAAAGTAAAGAAACAAAATGATCTTACCAGGGCTGTTGCCACTCTCTCTTATTGCGGTCTTTGATTTTGAAATTAGCTGATGATTAATAAAATGCAGCTCGAACTGTTGCTTTCGGTGACGTGAACTCTGTTAAATCTGCACATAGCGCGGGGTTTGAAGATCTGATTTATATCCATTTTGCGAAAACACATTTATGCGACCAGGTGTAAATGGAATCGTTTTGATAAATCAGATAGCTATCCGATCTGAGAAAACGCATGAAGTGGCCAGGTGTAAACAGCCCCATTCCTAGCTGTCTTTCAGCATCTGTATAATTTTCTGCCAATAAATTGCAAATTGTTACATGTTGCAAAGCAGTCCCATCTCTTGTGTTTTTACGAATGACTTGAGCGACTAGTCGACGTCGACTCGACTTTGATGTCACAACAGTCGACTTAAAAAATATCTAAAGTCGTTCAACCCCTAGAATGTTGTTTGCACTTTCTTCAAAATATCTCAAAGAGCGAAATATCCCTTTAAGGCTTAAAGGCCCCAACATACTCATGGCGAAATTCTTTTTCGTTCTTCGTTTTGAGGTAAAACGAAGTTCGAAATACGTGACCAGCGATACTGTTATCGAACATCTGATGCTACCCACACTGCTGAGAGCGATCAGTTTCCACTGATATAGCAATGTAAACTTAACTGACTTTACTAGAGTGCAGAATCGCAGAGATTGTGCAAACATATCCACATTGCTATATCAGATGCTTTTCTTATGCTTTATTAAAAAAAATGTTTGCTGTTTTCTTAGTTTTGTTGTGTGTTTATATTGTTACCAAGAGGAATACGTGCAGCACATATTTACACATTCATCTAACCGTCGCTCTCAGCAGTGTGGGTGGCGTCAAAAGTTTGATAACAGTATATCGCTGGTCACGTATTTCAACTTCGTTTTACCCCTAAACGAAGACCGAAAAAGAACTTCACCATGTGTATATTGGGGACCAGACGTGCACACAAACTTCCCACAATACATTTACTGACCATTTGTTGCATACTGCACACAAAACGTGTGAAAATCATAAGCTCCAATGACTGGAGACTGCTATGCAGTTGCAGTTTACTTCTTCTTTTTTTTTTAAGAAATTAATATTCATCAAGAATGCATTTTGATCAAAGGTGACAGTAAAGACTTGATCATTATTACAAAAACAATTAGGCCTATATAATTTCAAATAAATGCTGTTCTTTTGACCTTTTATAGAACAAATCCTAAAAAATAATATTACTTGAAATTGATCATAAGAAATATTTCCACCAAATTAGCATTTTGGAATGATTTCTTTTTGATCGAATAAATGCAGCCTTGGTGAGAATAAGATAGCTACTTCTTTCCAAAAAAAAAAAAAAAAAAAAAAAAACAACAACCCAAAACTCTGTAGTGTATGAAAGCACAACATATTTAGAGTTTTGTTTAAGGCACTTTATAGCAAGCAAACTGTATAGCTTTGTTTTCTGCCAGTGAAATAATCAATATTAACTACTATTGGGGAAACAAAAACACTGATTGTGAAGCCAAAACACATTTCAACAGTTCAGGGAGACTGTAATCACAACTTAATCTAGATAAGATTTATCTGTGCCAGTCCATTATTGTGGTATGTATCTATTTCAGATTTACTCACCCCTAAACACCACAAACTGTGGCTCGCTTTACATGTCGGTCAGAGGGTCTCTTCCTGTCTAAGTGGGCGGCTCTTGGTCAGAAAAAGCCACAAATATTCTGAATACGATAAAACATGAATTTCAGATAAACTATCAAATAGGCTAACTGCTACTTTCAGTACCTCACAATTGAGAGTCTAGAGCAGTGTACATAGTAAACCTGTGTGTGTTATTAAAATGTATGATATTAAAACATCCTAATAGACCAGATGAACAGGAAGGACTAAACACCTTTACTGTAACTGAAGGCTGCCATTTTGCAGTCAACCAAGCAGGTGAAATGTGGCATTCTACAAATAAAAAATGCCTTTCAAAAGGTTAATGAATTCAGATAACTGCTACAGTGTGTCTCAGAGTGGCAAACTTGCCCTTGAAAGACTCATCTGAACTGCCCTTTGGCCTGCGGTTTTCAACCAATCAAAAAAAAAGAAAGAATGTAAAGCTCATGGCATGCCAAAACCATATCCTGAAGATTAAAAAAACTCAACCTCCTCTCATCAGACCTGTGTGAATGGAAAAAACAGCATAGAACAAAGCATGCAAAACACATTATGACAGCTATTCATAACATAGATAAAGTCTCTCAAGAGACTTAATCGCAATTCTAGAGTCTTATATAATTAAGATTTGAAAGAAATATCTCTACATCAATATCATCTATTATGATGAACAAGTCCTATGAGGGTCAGTGGGACACAGATCCGGTCACAATCTTCAGAGATCAGCATAAATCTAACTTTAGGAATGACAGCTGTCGGTTAGGCTTCTGACCAAACAAATACAATGATGACCCAGGTTGATTCAAGGCATTAATGTCAAAGTTTGACAAGACACCAAGATCTGCACAACACATAGCAAAAGTGGGCAAAAATGGGACAGAATCACTCAGCTATAAAACCTTACCTAGCATTACTAGTCGGATACCAGTGACTGTGTGGAGCTCAGATGGGAGCCTCTATTTTAGATTAGAATACAGATGCTAAACTTATAGCCTACATGTGCCAAATCACCAAGTGTAGAAAATAGCAACATAGTTGCATGCAGATGTAAAATGTGTAGGCCCTATACTAGAAAATAAAACACACACACAAAACAGAAAATGACAGTTGTTTGCAGGATATAGGCAAAAAGATAAACACCTGCATGCAATGCAGCCATCACAGTAATTTGTTTGGAGGAAAAAAAACGGCCACGATTTTAATTCAACAAAACTCTCAACTTTTGTAATTAGAATCAAACATTTTATTTTAATAATGTACAATCTACAATATTTTTTTTTTTTTTACAAATCATGATTTTTTGGTTTTACAAAAAACAGTTAACACTAACATTGTCCTTACTATAAAAATAACAATCAATCCATGGTTTTATCTGTGGTTACTATGGTCTTGCTCAAAATGCCACAGTAGAGGAAGTTACATAGGGGAATCATGCACCAGACTCAGCAACAATGATTCCACTTCAATAACCAATGGTGACAAATGACCAAACATGAAGCCACATGGTGCAAATCCCAAGCCACAGTAATGCTGGTAAGGCTTTATAAAAACAAGCTGAGAGGGGCAATGTGACCTAAGCTTTATGGTAATCTGAGCATTAAGTGGCCTCTTTTTGTCTGACCCTTTTTCCCTCCTGGAGAACACACAGCCCTTTTCAAAGGTCTGGCTCTGACAGGGGGACCCTGACCCTGTGAGGGGAGCTGAAACTTCCCTGCCAAATTAGCAACTGCACCACCACAGGAACAGTCATGGGTATGTTTGACATGAGTGCTATGCTCAGTAGCGTTCTCCTGCACAGCTAAAAACAGTATTCAGCGCGCTTGCGAAATTTTACCATGGTAACCATAGTGTCAGTCTAAATCAGTAATCGCTACCAAAACAAAACGATGATAATTTAGTAGTAATCTCGTTTAAAAAAAATAATAATAATAATAAAAATAGGGACAAGAATGACTGACATTTTTACGGAAACTAGCCTATCAACATTTTTTGTAAACAAGTTCTCAATTGGTAAACATGATTTCGAGAATAAAACCTTTCGAATTATCCACAGAAACCAAACAAGGAGCTTGAGGAATCTGAATACGACCAGAAATAATAGTAACTTCTTCGTGAGATATTTCTAATCCAAACCCCATGAAACACCACAGCGGTTCTCTATCGTTCATCGTCCAGGGTTAGCTAACGTCATTGCAGAAAGACTGTAACATGATTCTCCATAACAATATAATGTAAAACATAATACTATGCTAAATAAATAGTGAGTTGCCTTAGCTTATATATAACATTTTATCATCAAAAATACGTGACAGAACTCCCCGCAAATCCTGGACACATATTTACACAACACACCATTCGAGCGTCAAACTCTGGCGTTAAGTAAACGCAACAACGGGCAAATCACAAAATTGATCACATTGCCAGACATTACACGCGCGTATGTATCTAAAAAACGACTGGAATCCGATAAGAAACGAGGCTTATCTCGCATCTGTTTAGAAAACGGGCCAATGTTGATGTTCGGGGTAGTAAACATTTGCACACGAAAGCTATTTCTAACCATCAAACCAGAAAAGACAGTGCATGGTGTTAAATACCCTTATCGGCGAGCGTTTGAACACAGTATGCCTGGTTTTAGTGATTTTACTAATTCTGCGTCCCTCTCAATGTCACTGTCTGTCTGTCAGAAACAAAACAGCTCAAAAGAAATTCCTAAAATGACGCAATATCAGTGTATACCAAAAAATATCACACCCCGCCCACCTAAATAGTATAACCGTTTTAAAAATGTCTCGTCTTACCTTTATTTTGCAGACGGAGCAACTGCGGTCTGCTGTTCAGATGTGATGCATGCGCTGCATGGTGAAGGAGGCTGTTGTCGATACCCGTACTGACACAGATCAGATATTATTCAGTCGCAGGACACTCGCTCCTGCAGTGAGCTGCAATGGCGAGCCTGGCTTTCCAGTTGAGGAATTCACCTCTCAAAATGCAGGGGAATTTATCCAGATGCGGAAAAAAATGCCAGTGCAAACAGTGAAAAGACAATTTTGCACGTCAGCAAGACAGCTTAAGGTTGATCAGCTTTAACATTACGACGATTTTAGGAGCAGCTACACACGCGCGCATCCACACAGACGCGCGCACACTGGCAGTTTGAGCTTTTGTATTTTTTGGGGGGTGTATATAAAGTGCGTAAAGGGAAATATTTCAGCATGCCTTCAGTTCGTTAATGCGTATGTAAACGAGTCCACACGAGTAAATGTCCCGATGCTCAGAAGGTTGGGAAATTCCAATGCATCCATTTAAAATGATACTGCACTGACATGAAGCGTTCACTGGATTTTCGTTTGTTGCGCTCCAGCAGCCATTTTGTTGAAACTGACAACAGCGGCTCAAGTCTCGGTAGAGTAAAACAGGAAGTGCCCCCATTCCCCAGCGGCACGTCACGTGACTTCGACTAACAAACAATCCAACCCCTGTGTTAAAATATCGCTCCACCTTTATTGTTGCCATGACAACGAGGATCGAGAAACTACCTCTTCCCTCCCCCAACAACACAAACTCATCTATACCCAGCCCAGCCATCCGATCCCTTGTGTTTCTCTCATTTGATTAATCATTAATCGGGCTTTCTCAGCAATACCTAAAAATATATAAAAAACATAGTTGTTCTAGAGAGCTCTTGCATCCATTTTAATTACAAGGTTTAACGTACCACATTAAATATTTTTTTATTTAGACATCGTTCAACCGGCAGGAGGCGCGATTTCAACAAACTACTAGACCACTTGGCAATCATCTCTTAATGAGCTAACTTGTTAACTGAAAACTAACGTAAAAACAAATGAACATACAATCATTCAATGTATTATATCTCACTGACTGAGAAGGTGGCTTTCAGACATTTCTGTTTTGGGGGGCTACTAAAATACCCTCTGGACCGACACATCTTGACAGGCTCAGCTGTGCACTTTTTTCTCTAACAAACACCAGCACTGTTTTAAAATGAGATGTGCTCCATAGTGATTTACAGAGTTTGATCGTTGTTACAAATAAAATATAGTATTTGTGTATTGTAGGCCTATATGTAATTTTCTGTATGAGACTTTCTGTATTATTTACACCACTTTAGTAATTATATTTAAATAGGGAACATGGACTGTTTTAACATTTTGTCTGCAACAGTTTTTACATCTCTGAAATGTTGTCTGCTGAACTTAATTTAATCTTATTGAGATGCATTAAAGAATGTTTCCTCACAGAAGCTGTGATTCCACAATTTGGGACACATCCCTGGTGTTATCAAGCATGGCTTTCATAAGGCAACTACTCAGCCTATATTTCATACTGAAATTTGTCACACTGAAATATAGGCTTAAAAGTGTAGGCATGTAAGTATATGGTCTCCACCCGGGGGGACATTTTCATATTGCAACACTGATCCGCCTCTGTCCCATTCCAGCTTACAGCTTTATCGCATAGACAGGGAAAGGCAAATATGAGAGCTGGCCAAACATTTCGCTGAGCAATGAGCCAAAACCCGATCTCACTAAGGACTCATCTTTCTCGCTCTCATTAGCATTCATCCACCCAATGACAGCCAGCACACTCATGTTGGCCAGATGAATCTGAGAGGATGGCTGGGTCGCTTGAGGTAGTTAAAAGACAAGGGCTCACCGATAAAGACATGCTGACAGACCTTCAAGGGGCCAATTAAATAACAATCCGCCCTAATGTCATCTGCATATGGATTATGGCTGAGATATGTAATGCGGTGGCTGAGGAGAAACGTGATTACTGAGTGTGTTTAATGATGAAGTATGTATAGAGGCATAAAAGATCAGCTTGGCAGGGAGGGCTAATCACAGCTTATGGCAATTAATCTCGCTTGTCGTGATAATTCAGATTCATTATTCACCGCGTCACCTCTTCAGCGCAGGAGCAACATCTCAGAGTTGCAAAGGAGGCAACCCAGACTTCACCCAGGCACTGAAAAAACATGTCTTGTGGGAGCAACTTAAGACAATAATATAATTACTTTTAGTGTGCACATGCATCGGGAATGTGTGTTGATTTACAGACAAATGTTTAGGTTGCCACAGTTATGAGCAGGGCATTTCTGAGTTTTATTCATTTCCCTTGATATCATTTAATGAATATTGGCAGGAGATGGAGCATTTCACATGCTGCATCACAAATTACAATGTCCAAGTGAAATGTTGAAATTAGAGCATTCTAGCTGTCACATTCAAAGAAGAATATTGTTCAATTGTGTTCAAAGAAGCCAGATAAATGACACAAAACAGTGGTAACAAGCCATTTATTAACCATAATCAGGTCAATATGGAATAACAGGGTTAGTATTATTTACTAGTATTTATTAATATTTTGAATTAGACTTTATGTTAATGTTTTCAGTTTTGTTTTTAGTAATTTCGTTGTGCTTTCGTCATTTTTATTATTTAATTTAATTTCATAAAAAAAATAGTTTTTAGTAATTGTAGCACTTCATTCTAAAAATTTGAAATGTTGTCAACTAAATGAAATAAGTTTTCCATCTAACATTTATATTTAATTTAATTGCAGACTTTGCTTGAGTTAACAATTATTTTAAAGTTTTCGTTTTATTTAAAAATAACAACACTAATTTGTATTGTAATTTGAATGTCCATAATTCAAGAAGTTCACATCTTTTGCACCTGTTTTTTCTTTCTTGATTTGTCCAATGTCCAATAAAAGTTCAGAATTTGCAGCTGTTTAGCATTTACCCTGTTTACATCTATTATGTATAATTACATAGATAAAATACATATTATTAAATAATAATACAAAATAATACAATATATAGTTATACAATGATAATATAATTATAAAATTATAATTATAATTATATTATTAAAGATTTTAATGATTTAAGTCCATTTATGCATGTCCATAACTTTCCAGCTACCAAAAAATCCATCTCAGTTCAGCTCATGCTGATGTTTATTTTAGATACATCAGCACTGTTAGCTTTACTTGTGTTATAATCACGCACGCTTGTTGAACAAGCATTAGACCTTTGTGGTCTCCATGGCATTAGGGGAGCAGCGTAGAAAGGTTAATCAGATTTACAACACACATAACCATAATTGGCTTCTTTTATAGATTCAAACGAGCAATTAACTACAAAGCTGCATGTGTTGCACTTTCATTGGAAACCTGAGAATTAGCTGCCATAATAGTTTCGCGAAGAAGCCCTCAGAGGCAATCAGAGCTTCCTCTTAAGCCTGCAAAGACTTACCCATGGCTATTTGGAATACTTCATTCTGATTGGTCCATAGTATTCAGCATTTTCATATATGGCAATGGTATTTATCAGACAGGTCATTGTACTTGCGCCACTTTCAAGCATAAAACCACAATGTGGTTTGTGGGACATCCAATGTGGGCTCTGCAGAACTATTCATGTTCTAAAATTAAATTCTAAGATGCATTAAGTTTCTCTAAAAAAAAAAATGCATCAGTACTCAAAACAAATCTGTTCATCTTAACAAATATTTTCCTTGACACATGGTAGAGAAAAGACTTCAGCCGTGCACTGACATGAGCTGTAGTGACAGAGCTGTCATGCTTTTTGTTTATGATACACACATGTGTCAAGGAAAACTTCATTTAGATACATGTAGCTCGATCAGATACTGTGTTTCCATGGGACTGGAGTCTGCCATTAGAGTATGTTGACTGAAACCAGCACAAGCTTTCAGGAAGGAAACAGTCTAAAGAGAGCAAAAATTAACCACAATAGCTCTTCAAACATAAAGTGAACCACAGTGAAAAGAAATCTTTGAATGCATTTTGTTGATGGAGCCTTTGCTCAGCTATGCGAACATTTGGTTGTTTTGATCTCATAATTCCTTATCCTATCTTCACCATTATCTCTTATTCAGTTGTTTTTATGTACAACAGAGTATGAGATCTTTGAGCTCAAAAGGCAGAGAAAGAGCATGACCTTAGCTCTTCCTGATCAATACTCTGTCTGTTATAGTAAAAGAGGAGGGGGGGGGGGGGGGGGGGGATCCTCTTTGGCATTTCTTATTCATTACACTTTATTGATGGAGATAGATGGAGGATAGTGTGTACATGTGTAATGTGATGCTGAGCGAGGTATGCTGATGGGATAAACAGTGGGGTCCAAAAGAGTGCACTAGTTTTCTAATTAAATGCAACATATCATTACAAATTATACAATATTGGAATTATACAATATTTAATATAACAAAGAGAGCGAAACGTGTATTTGGTTTGTTCCTCTTTTGCTTTAATGATTTTAAGTTAAATTTCAAGTTAAACATTTCAGAATTTCACGTTAAAAGCTGATGATCATGTTCTCGATCAAGATTTGAAAATTAAATTAAAAAGCATCTTGAGCTTCAATGGAAGCAAAAACATTTGATCGTCTTTACAAAGAGTCACATAAAAAATGTCACAAATTTTGATTTGTGACTTAGTAATATTGGAGTAACTTAAAATAGTGAGGCGTGTCCAGCTGTATTCAATATTGACGTATCAGTTGAGTATAATCAAGTAGTATACCGCGGCAGCCCTCGTGTGAAGCCCTCATGTACTGTATAGACCTAAGACTGTAAAGACCAGCAACTCTACCTGCACAACTCCGAGCAAGGACACTGACAAGGCACTTGTTTTTTCCTTCCTCTTCTTCACAACTTGTTCTCATCTTTCTGTTTGAGAGACCTCTCTTCACTATGTGCTCCCAAATCTCTACTACTACTAACACATGTAAATAAAATGTCACACACAGGAGGTAGTGCAATCCTAACAACCTGCATACTTTTCCAGTGTCTTCTAGTTAGTACATTACTCTATTTTCCTATCGGCCTTTGGAATTGCCAGTCTGTTGTAAACAAAGCTCAAAATTTCATTACATATATTTCTAGTCATTCAGGTCTCAGCCTATTGGCCCTGACTGAGACCTGGATCAGACCAGAGGATACTGCCACACCTGCTGCCCTCTCCACTAATTTTACTTTCTCACACACCTCGCCTGACCAGAAGGAGCGGCGGTACTGGTCTGCTCATCCTCAATGATTGGAAATTCCATCCTTTACTATCTCTGTGTGACAACCGCTCATTTGAATCGCATTCAATTACTACTGCTCCACTGACCATACACTGGTCACTCCACTGCACACCTCAGATCACTTTCTCCTCACTCTTAACCTCAAACTACCTCAGAACACAACACAAACTCCTCCACAGGTCACCTTTCAGCGAAACCTAAGCTGACTCTCACCCTCCCGCCTATCCTCTTTGGTCTTCCACACTTCCTCCTTCTAATCAGTTCTCAACACTAGATACTAACAGTGCAACTGATACTCTTTTCTCCACTTTAACATCCTGCTTGGACAACTTCTGCCCCCTTTCCTCCAGGCCAGCACGCACCACACCCTCTGCCCCCTGGTTATCTGATGTTCTCCGCGAACATCGTTCTAAACTCAGGGCTACAGAGAGGAAGTGGCGCAAATCGAAAGATCCTACTGACCTTGGCCTTTATCAATCCCTCCTATCTTCCTTCTCTGCTAATGCCTCTACTGCTAAATGACTTACTATCACAACAAAATTAACACTTCTTTTGACTCTCGCACGCTTTTCAAAACCTTCTCCTCTCTTCTCAATCCGCCTCCTCCTTCATTAACCCTAACAGCTGATGATTTTGCCACATTCTTCATAAATAAAACAACCACCACCAGCAGTCAATTTGCCACACCACAAACTGACACACACATCTTAACAGCTAACACACACATTCTCCCCTCCTTCTCTTCGCTCTCACAGGCAGAAGTCTCTAAACTCATCCTTTCCAATCACCCTACTACCTGTCCGCTTGATCCTATTCCCACTCATCTACTTCAAGCTATTTCTTCTTCAGTTGTACCCGCACTCACTCACATCATCAACACCGATCTTCACAACTGTACTCTTCCCACAGCATTTAAACAGGCTCGGGTAACCCCACTACTTAAGAAACCCACTCTAAATCCAGCACATCTGGAAAGTTACAGACCGGTATCCATTCTTCCAGTCGTTGCAAAAACACTTGAACGAGTGGTTTTCAATCAGATCTCTGCCTTTCTTACACAGAACAACCTCCTGGACAACAAGCAGTCTGGTTTCAAAAGCGGACACTCAAATGAGACTGCGCTGCTCTCAGTTATTGAAGCTCTGAGACTGGCAAGAGCAGCTTCCAAATCCTCAGTTCTCATCCTCTTGGATCTGTTTGCTATGTTTGACACAGTTAACTACCAGATCCTCCTGTCAATCCTAAAAATGAAGGGCATCTCGGGAATCGCACTCCAATGGTTCAAGTCATACCTCTCAGGTAGGTCCTTTAGTGTGTCTTGCAGTGGTGAGGTGTCTACGTCACAACACCTAGCTACTGGGGTGCCTCAGGGCTCAGTGATTGGACCACTTTTCTTCTCCAACTACATGACATCACTAGGATCTGTCAGTCAGAAACTAGAGAAACTCTAATTCTCATTCCAACCAGAGGATCCGACGGTAGCTGCTCACATCTCGGCCTGCCTGACTGACATTTCTGGCAGGATGAAGGATCACCACCTTCGACTAAACCTTCCGAAGACATTGCTGCTTGTGGTCCCCGCCAACCCAACACTACACCACAACTTCTCAATTTAGCTAGGTTCATCAACCATATCTCCATCAAGGTCAGCCAGGAACCTTGGAGTTGTGATTGATGATCAATTGAACTTCACAGACCACATTGCTAGAACTGCCTGGTCCTGCAGATTTGCCTTATACAACATCAGGAGGATCAGGCCCTTCCTATCAGAGCATACTACACAACTTCTTGTCCAAGCGCTTCTTCTATCCAGACTATTGTTAGTTTAACTGCTTCTATTGGTCTCCTCAATTGTATGTCGCTTTGGATAAAAGCGTCTGCTAAATGATTAAATGTAAATGTAAAATGATAGTGTTCATCTGTTCATTTGCAGGTTAAAATAATTTATTTAATTATTTCCAGGTTTACATTACATCATAGTATATGTTCATAATATTTAATGTTACATTTCATTTTAGAAAATCAGAACAGACCATTTTCTGTTATTTGATAAATAAATACAATTTGTAGTGAAGTCCCGCAGGGTTTAGTTTTAGGAACTTTACTCTTTTCGTGTTACCTTTATTACGCTTATGGTACATTTTCATAACATGTTTCTAGTGACTTAGAAGTAGAATTTTCTTCATTTTACATAATTTCTATGTTTACAATTTTTCACACTTTTAAAAACATTGTATTTATTTCCAGACTTTGAATCCCAGGTGGAATTTTGAACCCCACTTTATCTGATCTAAAGTGATATTTAAAGTGATATCTAAAAATATTTTAAATTAATTTTCAGTGGTTGTGGGGCTGTAGGAAGCTTGTGTAATTATTATGGTAAATAAATAAATGAATCAATATAAACACTAAACCAGTAACAAAGGCTAATATAAAACAACTTGCCGATATAAACACACTTACATAGATATTCATAGAGAGAACCAGAGCACTAGATGTAGGTTAGTAATGAGCATGTCACAGTTGCAAGCCTACAACTCCCCTTTCCCCTTCCCCCATCCCACAGCATCACAGTGATGAATGCATCCCTCCGGTCAATGCCCCCCAAGGTCACAGGAACAGAGTAGTGGAGTAGAGCTTCTGCACCGTGTGACATGCTCCCAACCCACTCAGGTAACAACAGCATAACTCACTCTTGCAGACAAACATCATGCTCACACCTCCCACCTCAATTTAATCTGAAATGTAATCAAACTGGTAATGTGCTCAAGCTGGAGTGGAGTATAGTAAACATCACAAAAGTCTGAGATTACAGATGTCTGGGATGTTTTCATATAAACCTTGAATTGAACAGAAATTTGTAGGCAATTAGACATTTTAATACCAATACATGTTATAATGTAAAATCAACAAAATGACAGTCCTTTTATATTTACCTGATGTAAATACATAAGTCACAATGTTAAGTCACAAATATTATTTAACACTGAATCAACCTAAATATTTTACGTTACACTATTAAAAACAAAATTTAAGGCTAAGATGAGTTCATTAAGGTAACAACTGCAAATTAACATATCACCAATGGCCATTAAAAAAAACTAAAATCAATCAGCCACTGCTATGTAGGCAACATGCAAGCAAAAGAACACACTCAAAGGCACATTGGTATGCAAGCGTGCAAAAAAGACTACCAATTTGATCATTAATGAGAGCAGTGGAAACAATATCTTACTAATGCAATCAGACAGCAATCTGAATGAAAACAAGCTTGTAAACCCACGTCATTAGCAGTTTCCATATGCCATGCTGTATTGTTCTCAGACCTTCTGCAGATTATTACAGAGGTCTGCCATTCAAAAGCATTCCACGCGTGTCACGGACTGCAGGCCAAGCAATCTCACATGCCACACTGCAGAGTGACACTACATTTATTAAACTTCTCCACTGGGCACACAAGAGGAGACAAACACTCTCTCTCTCTCTTCAAAGCCAGTGGCCAGGGAAATGGAACCGGGGGGAGGGGTGATATGAATCTGATTTCCCATTTGAAAAACCAAAGGTAAAATTGTCTGACCTTGACTTATGGAAGTGGAGGAGGGTGGAATGAATGGGAGGAGAAAGGGGAAGGCTGGCAAGAGAACAGAAGTGTATATTAATGAGCTGAAAACAGGAGCACAATAGCATGAATGACTGTGATGGGAAGAAAATGGGCCAGGCAGGAAACAATGGTTGATGCTACCCTGGTCTTGTGCTCCAACAACCAGCAAGGATTCGCAATCATTCTCATCAGTGGTATCGCCATTTAAATGAACCTTATACTTCTGTACTGGGGGAATTTAACTCTTTATAGATGCTTGTCATAAATCTGACGGCTCGTGATTGTCACAAACATTATTCCTGTCAGTAGCAGCTTAATCAAAGTCAGTTTTCTTTGTGCTGCTGTATTCTTTTCCAAACCGCTGTTGACTGATTGACTGTTGTTATCAGTTGCATAATTAGTTGACTGATATGGAAACTATTCAAACTAACAAAGGCAGGGTTGTGGGAACCTATTATTATTGAGTTCATAGACTTGAGAACTTGAGAGGATCCAAACAGTATCTATACCTGCACAGACAGCACCTGTATGGTTCAACAGGAATCCGTTTACTAGTAAATCAGGTATTTGCCCCAAAGTGGCAAAACTGTTGTGAACTCAGTCTCCCCACAAGTACACAATACCAGTGTAAAGGTCTTCTTCACTCGCTCTCACATACTGTCCTTTTCTTCTCACCTTTTCTAGCCAAGACATATATTTTACAGGGAGTAATGAATAATTTAAAAGGGTCCAGTGTGTCCACAACCCCTAGACATGCTTTCTTGCAATCCGCCCAAGTAAAAAAAAAAAAATAATAATTTTATTGTCTATAAATGCCTCTCCTTTTCTATGGGATTTTTGAAACCTTGTTTAATTATATGCAAGGGAAAATCTAATCACAAGCCTAATCATTTACATAAGTAATAGCAAACCTCTCCTTAACAAACCGCATAATTTGAGGTATTATTAATGTCTAGCACAAAAGGCGGAATAAACCGTTTAGCTTTGTCAAGTGCAGTTTAGCACTATCATTAGCACCTTCGCAAACACCACTGACAAAAGCTAAGCTATCTAACTATCAAATCATGAAAAGAGATTTTCTTTTAGTTAAATGAGACCCAGAACGAATCAATTTCCAGCGTTAGTTGTATGTGTGTTTGTACTGTATGTGTGTGTTCGGCTTGCTGCGTTGACCTGCTGAGTTCTGCCAAATCAGCGCAGCTTGTCTCTGACAAACACTCTGTTTTTCAGCCTCCTTCCCAATGAGCCGTTACAGTGAGTTAGTCAAACATAAGGCAGAACTGCTCACGGCTGCAGTCTTCCTCTGAAAACAGACTACCGACCTCCAGACACGCACACACAAACACACACAAACACCATTGCAGCATCTGTTCTACTAACCATTACTACTACAAATCTCATTCTCACACCAGCCCTCATTTCCTTCCTACTAATTAACGATTCTCATAGAGTCCTTGAATCACAGAGTTTGAGGACTGTCACTTCAGTTTAAAATCATAGCACAGTCTGCAATTGAGAGGATGTTCTTAGCAGAACTAAAACAAATGACTTTCAGCTGTGGTGACCTAACACACAGTGTACTTCATGATAATGTGTGTCTTTAGCATCAGAGCATTGGACTTCCAGTGAATCAATATCAGATTGTTCACCCAAAAATGAAAGTTCTATCATCACTTACCCTCATGTGGTTTCCAAACCGGAATTACTCTTTCTTCTGTGAAAAAAAAAAAAAAAAGATATTTAGAAAAATAAATTTGGATATAAAATGTAAGATATTTCAAAGAACTGTTTCTGTGCATACAATGAAAGTCAATGGGTCCAAAAACAAAATTGTATCAAATTGTCTTTCATTGACAAAAACAGTTCTTTGAAATATCTTCCAAATAAGAAAGACATTGGAACAACAAGGTTGAGAAATGATGATTTAAAAAAAAATTTTTAGCTGAACTATTACTTTAAGCTTAAAGCCCTGATTTAGCAATGTAAGAAGTATCTGACTAAGCAGTCTGATGCATAATGGGAATTCTCTGTAAATTCTGCCGCATTGTCCTGTCCTTTGTTGTCTTTGAGGAATAAAATATACCCTTTGTGAGTCTGGTGCTTTCCAGTTCATTCCCTGCAGCTGAACTGTTACATGTCATTAGTGTCTTGATGTAATAAACCACACATTTGTTACATTTCACTGAGTCCAAACATCTCCAATAGACCTAAACTGTGTTCTTTGTTCTTTGGTAAGATAGAAATTATATGACAAAATGTCAGGTCAGGACTCTTGTGTGTATGTGCTATTCAGCCAGGGGACACGTTAAGTCTAACAATTAGCAAACATAATTACATCTTCTCTAGATTCATTTTTCTATGTTAAATGCAGTTCAGCTCAAAATGTCAAGCGGGGCTGTGCATTTCCTCTAATGAGTATTCAATGACTGCATAATTCAAATTGCATTGCAAGAACAGGACAGAATTTTAATATGTGATGGCTTTTGGACTGTGGCATTTGCAGTCTTGAAGTTGCTTTTTTCCTACAGCCAGCAATGAGGAATAAATGGATTGATTTCATACAGCATAGAAAGAAATGTATGTACCACCCCCTTCAAATCATGCTGGAGAACATGATCATCAGGTTTAACACCCTCTTATTGAGTTTATGCAGCTCGAGTGCCGCTGTCATTAACCCAAAATGGGAATACTGAATATGGTGTGTTTGTGTTTGTTAAGAAAGCCAGTTTCAGTAGCAGATGTTGAGTCGGGAAACTGACGAGTGTCTGGTTGTCTAGCAACGAGCTGATGGAGATGAAGGTGGGAAGCAGAAGACTGAAACAGTGAAGTGACAGTTCAGAGATCAGCAGCTGATGAATCTTAATTGTTGAGCTCTTGATTGGCCTTTATCTCAGCTAATAATACATTGCAAATGGAAGGATTAGTCTTTTTATCAGACTTTACTTCCCTTCCTTTCTATATTCTCTTTCTTTCTCTCACTTTAATGCTTATAGGCTGATAGTTACTCATTTGAATGTTTTCTGTCCTCCCTCACATAATTTGTTTCTTCTTCCTTTCCCTCTTACAGTCAATTTTAAATAAAATGTAGGGTGTCAGCCAATTCCTGCACTCTGCCCTTTATAAACATCAGCTATAACCATGCTTGTCGCAAATTAGCATGCATCTGTATGTTTTCCATTCCTTGTGAGAGAAAATGTGCATAAAGCGAGACGTTTAAGTGTTTGGGTAAGAAGTGTATGTGCATTGAGGGAGGGCTAAGAGTGTGGCAAAAAAGTGTATGTCAATGAGAGAGAGAAAAGAAAAAATAATTACTGAGCTGGAGTGTTGGTCATTGCTCTGGCCCTTAGTGCTTGTAGATATGAATCACTATCACCAGAGAAACTGCACTCACATCCACCTCTCCTCCTGCACATCCACCTCTCCACATCCATCAAGAACGCAAGGGAACTCAATGTCATTTATTCACCTGCAATTATAACAGACTCGCATCTTTTATGCTCAGAGGTGAAGTGTGTATTTTCCTGCCACTAACATCACCAAGCAGAATCGCAAAAATATTTGAATGCAATAATAACAGTCATTTAAATTACTAAACGAATGTATACTTTTTTTTTTTTACCATTTATTTGTATATTTTTATACGTTTTGCTATTTATATATTTATGAATAAACAGGTCTAAAAAGTATAAACAGGTCTAAATAAGTTTGTTCCCATCATTGGTTGAACCAGTCTTGTTATGTTCTGTCCAGTTGGACATTATGTTACTATTTTAATATTATTGCAATATAATATTAATTAACTTTGTTTTTTCAAACCTGAGAAAATAAAAAAAACATGGATGTCAGAAACAGTGTTTCTGCTGCCAAAGGCACGTTTTCTCAAGAATAATGAATTCAAAGTCTCTCAACACAAAGACGCAAAAAATCTGAGCAAAATATTTGGGCAATCAATCTGTAGGCTACTCTACTAAATACCTGCTCTCTAGGCTGTGTTTATAGTCTTATATTTATTAGGTTATTTTATATGTAGGTCCTATATAGGTGTGGTGCAGTTGTAGTGTGCATATGGCGAATGTGTCCTTCCAGAGCTTTATTGGAAAGTGTATATTGGGTCAATTAACTCAATTAAGTTAAGCATTCCCTTGTTTTATGTTACATAAATCAGATTGATTTAGGGTTAACAACCAAATTAAAATTTATAGGTAGAATCAGGTAGAAATACCTCCTTAAAGAAACTACTGCACTACAGTGTAGTTCTGTCCCACTTTTTGTGTACACACTTTTTATGTACATTTTGCTGCACTCAATTGCAGCAAAATGTCAGGCATACGTCACCACAATCATATTGTTGCCTTCAAATCTAATAGACATGAGCTAAAGCCACAAAACATTTTCATTTTAATTTCATGGGGTTTGTAATAAAAAGCACAATATGAATAGCAGCCCTTTGACAAAGCAATTATACTTTAATGAAGGCCTCTATGAGTTTGATTACAGTGGCGTGGGCAACACAATCCCCCTCCTCCCCTCGTTCAGTTAATAACACTCTTGAAGAGCCGTGCTGAGTACAGGATCCTGGTCTGGTACTGTGATACTAGGGTCTGTGCACCGTTCAGTGACACAAGGGAGGTTTAACCACTTAAAAACAATGTAATTACAGAGGCACTGGATAAAATCAATTAACTCCAATGCTGCTTTGATTTAATGTGCGTCTAATTAGCATGGCAGTGAATGGGGGGTGGGGGGGTCCAGAGGTGTGCATTCTGTGGAGCCATTGTATTCCTCTGTGCTCTTTTAAATAAGGGAGAATATATGTGTGGGAGAATATACTAGTTCCACTTTAACTAGTAAAGGGCTATGATGTGAATTTCTTGTAGGTCTGCACGATTTATTGAATTAAAGCCAAAATTGTGATACGGCTTAGTGTGATTATAAAAATGTGAAGACTGCAATTTAATTATATAAATATATGTGCAGCATGTTTTATAGAGTTAAATACTTTCCATGCTAAATACAATTTTTTTTTTTTTTACAGTGAAATATTACTAGGATAAATATTAATATGAATAATATTATACTAATAGTATTAATATTTTTATTTAGTAATACTATCAACAAAATAATAATAAAAATAATTATTATATTATTTTATATAGATATTTAAATATAAAATTGTACAATTTTACACCAAATTGTGCAAACCTTCAAACAAGCACAAAAAAAAAAAAGATCAAGATCAAGTTATCCCAAATAGTTTTTTAAATTAGTGAATAGGGGTTGGCAAAATTACCAAAATCTTATAGGCTATCATGATATGATTCATTATATTTCTCAATAACAATAATCTCATGATATAGTTATTTTTGCTTTAGATAAGGTTTTTATGAAATTTCATTGCAGATTTTTTATAATTCACATCACCTATTTAAAAATCACAAAAACAACTATTACTATCCTAACTAACAAAATAAAAAACCTAATTTCAGTACTCTTATGAAATTAGAGTACTGAAGAAATTACTCTTCAGTACTCATACTAGTTATCTTTTCACTTCTTTTTAAACCGCAAGACTTATAACCCCTTTCAAATGATATGCTAACTTGACTGCGCAGTCCGTCAACGTCACGTGAGCATATCCACGATAGAGACCATAGATATCTCTACCGGTTTATCTTGTCTACCGGTATATGGCCCACAGTGGAGAATATTCAGTTTTGGGTGAACTATCCCTTTAAGCACTCACAGGAACCCACTCCCAAAAGCTAGAGTGCTCAGGACAAAGAATTCACATCAACCTTTCCAAAAGTGAAAATGTCAGCCAATTTCACCCTCTCCTCGTAAAAGTGAAGGCTTTCTTCCTTACACTCAGAAAATCTCTGCATATTTCTCTATTTGTCCATCCTTCCGTCTTTGATGTCTCTATTTGAAGGGGGAGAACTGAATAAAGAAATTTATCCTATTAAAATGGGCAGCAGACAGGCAGAGCATGTGAGCATGTCTTTGTGTGGCTGATGAGCACTCCAGCTCGTAATTGCACATCAACACAGAGGACGATGAGGGACAGGACGGCCTCCTCTGCGTGGTTCATACAAAGAGGCAGAGAGGAGAGCTCAACCTACAAAAACACACTGGGCTAATGAGGAGCCTCTTTCAACACTAGTCCCCTGTAAAGCATTTCAACTCGCTTGTCTCCTTCTCTCTCTCTTCTCTTCCCTTCATGCCTCGACAGTTACTCGCTACGTTAACCAATTACTGTAACCAAACTAGTTGGCGAAAGATGTGCAAAAGTGAGGATGACCGCAAGGACAAGTTATCAGCCTGAATACATGAATACTTTAAACCTCAATACTTCAACTACAGTGGTTTGAAACTCTTTTGCATAAGAGTATACATATAATTCATTATAAAAAATAGTTACAGCCAAGCCATTATATGTGGTAAAAAGACCTGTATCCATTCCATTGCAATGACAAAATTATCTATATCTGTATTTAGACAGAAGTAGATGTGGGTCAGTCTTGTTACTGCTAACCTAAACTAGATTTGAAATAAAGCAGAAATAATATAAAACATACATATATTAGATGAAAATCTGAAGCTTAGAAATGCTGCCTTGGCAACTATAACTGAAATAAGCTAAAGTACTAAAATTATTAAATTCAATAAAGCTATATAGAAATATAAAAAACAAAACAAATATGTTGTACAACACAGAAGCGCTGCACTGTTACACTACGTGAACTCACTCGAGGCCCAGAGAAGGAAATGAATAGTTGAATAAAGTCGTTGATAAACTTAAGATTGAGCCACTGTAGTCACTTGGACTATTTTAACGATGTCTTTAATAACTTTTCTGGGTCGGCAAGTTTCAATCCCTTAGTTAGAAGCCTTTGGAGGAGTGATCCAGCTCTCAGATGTAATCAAAAATATCTTAATTTGTGTTCCGAAGATGAACGAAAGTCTTATGGGGTTGGAACAACATGAGGGTGAGTAATTACTGACACAATTTTGGGTGAACTATCCCTTTAACACAGACGTGGTCCATTATACGTGAAAATTAGTTTTTACGTGCATATGATACGCAGTTTTCACGTGCATTTGATACGCACTTTATTGCGTGTAATACACACGCACCCAACACCACTAATTCTACCCAAACGTATAATACACACGCACCCCACACCACTCCTAAACCTACCCTTAACAACCCATGCGTATCATATGCACGTAAAAACTAATTTTCGCGTATAAATAACACGATAAACACACTACGTGATATAGACACGTATTTAGTGTGATCGGGTTGGCTAAATACAAAGATTTTAGATGTAAATATATTTATAGTCTCAAAATAGAAAATATGACTTTATAAATTTAATATATTTAGTATAATTCATAAAATTATTTATCAGACATATTCAGTTTTACACCCATCCTTAAAAGAAACCAGTCAGTTTCTATTAAGAAATCTATTAAAATAAATACAAATAAATAAATAAAAGTATGTATCTTTTCAAATACCAGCTTTAGAAATGCCTATTTACATGATGGAAAGGAACTAAATTATTATTAAGTGATCGAGTCTCCAGCATTAAGTGCAAAGAGACTGTGGTAATTATTGCATTAGCAGTCCGGAGGTTTGAGCCTGTGTGTTTTAATCTCAGGTCATTTTAGGTCACAGGAGCGTTTAGCTGGCCATATGCTGGCAGAGATGGGGCAGTCTCTGCCCCTCCCAGGCCTCAGGCTCTCTCTGTGTGGGACTCTGCTTGAACAGCTCTCCCTACTGGATAATCAGATGGTAAATGAGGCTTTGTGTGTGAGTGAGAGAGCGGGGAGGAACTTTTTAAGGAAAAACTGAACTTTCAGACAATCTTCACAGCTAAAACCCCTTTATATTTTTAAATAGGCCTACTATTCACACTGTATGCAATTTGGGGAGTATTTTCAGTAAATCTAACAACTTTTTTCAATTCATATTAAAGTACTAGTATGACAAAACTGCAGATTTTATGAAGTCATCTCTGAAAGGTAGAAATAATCTGACCTTCACAAACCACTTTTTCTCACCTCTTCAGAAAAACACCTATTAACCTTGAAATTGCACACTGAACTCATCAGCTGTGAAGGTGAGAGTACATTAGTCTCTAATTGAGAGAGAGAGAGAGAGAGAGAGAGAGAGAGAGAGAGAGAGAGAGAGCGAGAGAGAGAGAGAGAGAGAGAGTTGACAGTGTTGACAGAGCAACCGGGGGGCCCTCACTCCAAAGAAAAAAATAATAATTTAACAATAAACAATACTAAACCATGTCTCAGTTTGAATAATTTTAGGGAATGCCCAAAACAATTCAGTTTAAACTAATTTAATAAATAAAAAATCATAGATTTTAGGGAATGCCCAAATGCATCAACAAAAAAAATTATACAAGAAAATAAAATGTAGGGAATGTCAAAAAACAAATAATAAACATTGATTTTAGGCCCAAACCGATTCAAATTAAATTAAAGGTGGGGTATGTGATTTGCAAAACGGCCGGCAGATTTTGAAAATACACAACTCAAATGGTCCTACCTTCTTTCCTCCAACGCTGGCCCTGTGAGGGGGATGGGAGGAGGGGGGTGTGGTACGACCGTTTGATTGACGGACTTACTGTCCAATGATTCTAGGTGGTCTTGGAAATGATTGGCTGGAGTTTTTCGAGTCCTGCCCGTTCCACAGATGATTAAATTGCTTAATTTTCATTTCAGTGCTTCTAACTCAGTGGATTTAGAGAATGGCAAAAATAAAATAAAATGAATGAACATTCGTTTTAGGCCCCAAACGCTTCAATTTAAATTAATTAAAAACTACTACTACTACTAATAATAATAATAATAAAATCATAGATTTTAGGGAATGCTAAAATGCATCAATTTAAATAAAATAAAAACACATTAATTGTAGTGAGTGCCTCAATTAGAAATTAAACCAATATACTTAAATATTAATTTTAGAGAATGTTAAATAATTAAGAATGTTTAATACATGTGGGATTAGTATTTGCCTTATTAAAGATCCCTTAAAAGGCCTGCTGAGGCGGCTGTCAGGCTTGGAGAAACGAGCGCTGAGATAGACGGCCTATAGGGCAGCACTAACTCGCCAGCTGAGGCCCTGTGATTGCTGCCATGGCAACAGCAGGCAGGAGCTACACAACCTGGCAAACTCCAAACGTCAATTAACACAGATATGTAGATATAGTGTAGTGGCTGAGCAGAGACATGTTCTGTTGATGTCCTGGCATTAGACATGTGCGTGAATACAGCAATGTGAATGAGAGTGAAGGACTTGTCTGTGTTCAGTCCTCTCTTCTCCAGCTTGTGACTGGATTGGCATTTTGGTGATGAGTTTAAAGCCAAGGAGAGACGGACAAAGATGCACCTGCCTCCACTAATCCAGATATTGATCATCATCATCCTTGTGCAGTCTGTAGATCAATGCAGACAATGAGATGCAGGCTGTAACCTAACGAGAGACTTGTATACCAGACCCTCTCCTACAAACCATCTAGGGACTTGATTGGGACTCTGAAGGAGGCTACACAATGTTTACTGCCAGGATATGATCTCAAAGGAGACATTACACAAATATAGAGCAGCACCAAAAACCACACACTCACAGACACCCACATTTAATTGCCCAAGGGGGGATATCAAGCTGCACATCCTCACATTTTCACATCAATGGCTGTCTGGAAACCTTAACATTCATCAACAAAACCAGACGATTAGACCCCTCTGTCTCCACAGGCACAGATCTGCGGTGAACCACATGCTTGTGGAGATCTCTATTAATGGTTCAAAGAGCAGGTTTGTCTCATCTGTTTCCCCAAAATGAAAAAGGTGTAAATGACAACCCAAAACAGTTATTGTTCTCCTTAAAGTATCTTTATTAGTAGATTTTGACGTCACCGCACATTGAAGGGTAATGTACGCATCAAGCAACAAGCTTGTGAAATTCTCTACAAAACTTAAACCTTCAAAATGCAGTACAAATTTAGCATAAAGGTTTAGCTAACATTATGGTG
Organism: Semotilus atromaculatus; assembly: GCA_031834385.1. Classification (NCBI taxonomy): domain Eukaryota; kingdom Metazoa; phylum Chordata; class Actinopteri; order Cypriniformes; family Leuciscidae; genus Semotilus; species Semotilus atromaculatus. Next base: position 20,345,116 of record JAULUF010000005.1, on the reverse strand, counting down.
ATAATGCTGTGCTGGTTCATGAGGGAACATCTATCTATCAATCTATACAGTTTTTTGTAGGAATTATGATTTAGATATTTTGAAAAATCAGCATCTAATGAGAGGCAATTTTGTGGATCATTATTGTCAATTGAAGTAATAATCTCAAATGTTAAACATTGATGAGCATAACGAAATCAGTATTAGAATTCAGATATTTTGTATGCACAGCTCAAAGACTTTTATTTAGAGTTTCAGTTACAGCATCTTTGAAGGAAACACCCAAGTATATCATCTCAAACGAATCAATCGTTGTCTCAGTCTGTCTGTCATAACTTCAATCAAAGAAGTCGCTCAGCTTGACCTGACTGGCATTCTCAAAGGGATAATGGGGGAAGCAGTGAAGTCTAATTTGTGTGTTTAAATTCAAAAACCCCTCCTCTCGGGCTTTCATCAGGCCCACTGTATAGCCTGCAGTGACAGAGATAGGCGTCTCTGTTCATTACTGTCATACATCTGAACACACTGAGCCCTGGCAAACATCAGTGTCACCAGCAGGCATTAGATTGGCAGGATGTTCCCTGTAAGTCACTGAAGTCTCAGTGTTTGCGCTGGTGGAAGGGACTGTTAGGCAAGTAAAAATCTTTACAGAATCCTTCCTTTCTGCAAAACAATGCTTTGAAGGAAGAGAATCATTCAACAAGCTCTGTTTTTACATAATTAGTGGTGCTCGATAAAACTAATGGATTTGAACAAACCTCTAACATTAATAAAGTAAATGTGAGTGCCTGAAGAGTAACATTTACATTGTCTGCCAGATTTTTGCAGGGGAAATCCAGTCATTTCAATTGGAATTCATGCAACTGGGAATTTTGGGTCAGGGTTAAATATTTCCCCAAGCAAATTTACCAATGGGTTCAAGTCAGTCATGCTGATTCGCTGTTTGATCTATGCTTCATACTTCGCTACACTATTGACAACTGAACATGGACCTTTTTAGCCAACTAAATTTTGCTAATGTGGCAGCACCGCAACCTATACGATTTGTAAGACTGCCCTGTTTGTGCTACAACATGAATGATAATGATGAAGAGATGTGCTATTACTCGTCTGAGTGATACAACTTTTAACTTTTCACCTGGATGGCAAAAAAGTGGTGGATAAAACAGGTAAAACAGAAGACTAAAACAGAGACTAAAAAGTTTTGGAGAAACCAAACAGCAATAGTGGTGGAAAAAAACAGGTGAAAAAATGGACAAAGTAAGCAATCACATAGAAACCACAATCGCTTAGCAATGTGCTAAATACCGGCTGTGTCTGAAAACTTAGGCAGCTGACTTGTTGCCTTGCTGCCCTTTCAGGCAATGACTTTGCAGGCAGCATCTGTACCACAAAGGTACCTCAAAAACTGATTTAAGACAGACTTCTGAGGCAGCGTAATGGTCAGAATACAGTTCTCTTTCGCGCTTGAACGAACAATAACACACACACAATTATGCCAAAATGTCGTTTGTCGAGTATCTTCATAACATAAGAGCAGTCTTGTGATGGACATATAAAGAGTTGTGACTCGTGAGAGAATGAGGCGCGTGTGAGATCTGCATCTCTGTCAACAGCGGCTGGTCTTAAAGGGCCAGCTGCCAATAAAGCGTTCTGTCAGTAAAGTTAATCAAATAACAAAGGGAACAGAGAAAATTACTCACTGCTCTTGACTAAAGAACTTGTGTAGCTTTAATAAGGATTAGTCTATATATAATTTATGCAGCGCAGACTGTTTGATAACTTTATTCAATTTCTATATGTCCTACCTGTTAGACAGTTAATTTGTATCCAGACATCAATGGCGTATTGATCATTATAGGTGTTATCAATCATTTAGAGAATTATCACTAATCTGTCAGTGCATCTGCTTTAGAACTAAACAAGTTGACTTGTGAAACCATTTGTTTATTTTATCGCAATCGCAATATTGACCTCATTAATCGCAATATGACATTTTCCCCAAATCGCGCAGCCCTAGATAAAATTATAAATCTTTACCCGGACAAGTGACTTTTGTGCATGGACAAGTGAAACATAAATTTACTTTTCCGAAGGACAAGTGCCTCAAAAAGTTAATGTCGAGCCCTGATCAATAGTAATTTATCACTAGAAATTACATCATAAGTGGAAAACGTTGATCAAAAATTTGCACTTACACACAAACTGACAACCAGCCGCAACTTTCAGACCCCATCTTTATTTTTCTAGCTCAACTGTCACAGAAAGCACAAGATTGTGGGATATCAAAGGCATTGAAGGATACATCTCTGCTGCCTTCAAAAATCGATCAGCTGAAGGTGTCTCAGGAGCTCTCCAGTTGTTTTACTGTTATTAGTTTTTTGTTTGTTTGTTAAGTTTGTCCTTTTTTTGTTTTTCTTATACAACCAGTTTCACCTGCTGAACATTCGTCCGTACATCCAATCACGTATAGGTTTTAGATTATTCAGATGTTTTGCTGAACATTGTAGTTGGAGGAGCAGCATGCGTGGGAAGCGAGCCGGCACGGCCTTAGAACAGAGCTGCCTATCCATCTGGCGAATCTTTGCTTGTCTACCCAACAAAACGGACGAACTTCTTCTCTCTCCAAATTCCAAATAAGACATTTTCAAACTTATGCTGCTCTATGTTTCATGGAAACATGGCTAAATGGAGCCATTCCGGACAGCGTGTTACATCTGCTGGACTACCAGCTGTACAGAGCAGATTGCGACGCAGAATCATCAGAAAAATCGCATGGCGTGGGACATGTTTCTACATCATAGAAAAGTGGTATACAGTTGTAACAGCGTTTAAGAAGACGTGCAATCCTGTTCTAGAAGCGCTCTTCATTAACATTCTTGTGTGAATATTCCATCGCAAGTGCGCATACAGCGTTGCAACAACTGGCTGATCAGATCCCAGACACAAAGCAGCAACACCTGTGCTGCGTCCCAATTCGCATACTATCCTAAATAGTATTCGAAAATAGAATTAGTATGTCCCAAATCGTAGTATGTTGAAATGAGTGTTCCAAAGATACCCGAGTGGTCTACTATTTCCGGTCAAAATCCGAAGTGCAAATCGATGCACACTCTGACGGCTATTATTGCCCACAACCCATCGCGCGTTGGACGAGGATTTGATTAGAACTACAAACACGAGTGAAAAGTGTTTAAAAAACTACAGACATGGAGGACACGCGAGTCTGGCGGTTATGTAGAGAGGTTTAGATAAAGGGGTTTGAGCGATTAATTAACACTATCTAACCTGACGAAAATTTTTTTATTCAATGTTGTCTACATTATATTGCATCTGCAGCAGCATTGTGAACTTTTGTAAAGATACGTTTAACCATTCAATTTTAAATCCATCATTACATTCAAATCGCAAACACACGAGGAGAGTCTCCACATGAAAGACCCGCGACTGGCAGATGAACGTGTTTCTACATTTCTCTCTCGAAACAGTAGGCAATTAAATTAGACTGAATGGAGGATTTTAACTGTGACGAGATGATTGACAGGGCAGTTTACGGTGACATGATGCATGCGACAGATCTGTCAGTTAAAGATGACGAAGTAGTGTGTCCCAAAGCTTGCATACTCTTTTGCTACACACTCAAAAGTATGTACTTTTTCTTCACAAAAAGAGTACATACGTTTAGGGCGTAGTACAAGTAGGCGAATTGGGATGCAGCTCTGGACTCTCTCTTATTATTATTCTTACTACTATTATACACCCTCAAACTGCCAAAAAACAGAAAACACATGACATGCCCTACCAGAGCAAAATATTTGGTACCACTGCTACACCTCAATAAAATATGCATATTGCTCCGTTCCTAGAGCAGCTTTAGGACTCTCTGATCACTTTCTTGTTCATCTTATTTCAACCTACAGGCAGAAACTGAAATCAGCCAAACCTGTAATAAGGACAGTTAAAATATGGACTAATGAAATATGAACTCTTCAAAGACCATTATCACCTCTGCTCACTTGTACGATCTCAGCAAGAGACTGTGTGTCTGCAACCCTCAAAGACAGCACAGCAGACCATTTGGTCAAGAGCCATTTGGCCAAAGACTATAGAGACAAACTTCCAATACACAAACGACATTTACTCAATTCTTACCCACAAACTTTCACGTTTATAGTATTTCTCTTGTGTTTTATGCATGTCCCTATGTTTTATTAGTTATGACTAGTTATGATTCTTTAGTTATGTTAGAGTGACTTCAAATGTTGATAAAGATGATGTATCACTGCTTTAACATCTTCAAATCCCCTCTTTCTTGGTATCAAAATAATCCTCTTTTGATTTTAGAACCAATGGTGTACAAAATGTTATGATAAATTGCATCATGATATTTTTACCATACTTTTGTGTAAAGACTGCACAAATACTCCATGCCACCATGAACATGCAAATGGAGATAAGATGGAACAAAGACTTTCTCCCGGTCATCTTTGATTGGTCACCTCACCAAAAGGGTGTGAACTGATAGGACCCTTAAGAGTGTCAGATTAGTTCAATGCTTTGCTCAATCTCTTTGAGACAACATTCTCATGTCTTCTTCCGGCAACTTCATCTTCAAGTTAACTTCTTTGGATTCAATGTGGACCACCCCAAGAACCCAAACGAACGCTTCAGCGCACTCCTGACGAAATTATCAAGAATCTCAAGAATCTCCTGCATCTGGATCTCCGAAGTCTACCTGTTCGCAGCCTTTAGATGCGTTTCTAAGTTATTGTGCCCCTTCAAGGTGACCCTGATTCTCTGATGTTTCTCGTAGGTTGTGGTTAACTGATTGTAATCTTGCCATTCTCTTTTCTTCTCTCTCTTTCTTCACTTTTCTTTACTTTCTTGATTCTGTATAAAATCTGTGCTTAGTTTAGTTGTGTGTGTAGCCTACCGTAGTTTTGTTTATTAAACCATTATATTCACGCTTTTATTGTCTCTGTGTTTGCCACATATCGAAGTCCCTTAAGCATCTTGATCTAACTATGCTATTACCCTGCTAGTACTGGATTTACTTTAGCTGAAAAGGTTATTCTTTCTTGGCCAGGAAGATAATATATTATCTTGAATTAATGATTGATTATGCTTTCTGTTCATTGGATGAACTGATTAATCCGTTAAAATTAATTATAAATATATAGCCTATTTTAAACTGTGTGTGGCTCAGAAAATCACTCTAGATCCCTCACATTCAAGCCACTTTCTCTTTGAACTGTTACCATCCGGCCAGCGCTACAGAGCACTAGTGGTGCAACGGATCATCATTGAGCCGTGATCCGTTCGGATCAATATCTTCGGTTCGGCACACACGTGATCCGCGGATTGATTTATGAAAAAAAAAAAAGTTGTGCGCATGTTCAGTCCACACACAAGCCATATGACAGTGGAAACACATCAAGTATGGCCACGCATTTGAAGCGACATCACCCCGGTGTTTCACTGACAGGAGTGAAAACGAAGGTTGCTCAACAACCGCTTATCACCTCTGCATTTAAGCAGCCCCTTTTTGCACAATCAGACCGGGCTAAAGCCATCACAAATGCTATCGGTGTGTTTATAGGTGCAGACATGCATGAGGCCATATTCGATTGTGCAAAACGAGGGCTTTAAACACATGCTTAAAGTGCTTGAGCCATGGTATGACATCCCGTCACACACCCACTTCAGCGAAAAGTTTTTTTTTTTTTTTTTGCTGATCCGAAAAATTATCCGATCCGTGACGCTGATCCGAGAAACGATTCGAACCGGGAGTTTTTTGATCCGTTGCACCCCTACAGAGCACTGAGGACCAGACAGCCAAGCACAAGAAAAGTCTTTTCCCCCAGGCAATCTACCTTATGAACAGTTCAAAATCTGTGTACTGTTGTTGACTCTGTGTACTGGAGGCTTCTTCTATCACCAAAACAAATTACTTGTGTGTGCAAACATATTTCTGTCATGACAACTCTCGGAGTGATTGGCATGGTAATGGGTATGTGTCAATGTTGTGTTTGGTCTTGGCAGATCTGCTATGCTGCTGCTGCTGTAGGTTTTTGCTGCTGCTGAGCAAGTACGGGACTTGCTACTGACAATACATACACGACATGCTGCTGTGAGCAAGTAAGACATGCTGCTTCTGTACAATATAGTGTACATGAATTATCTGTAGCAGATCTATACGGGTGGAGCAGTGGTGCTGGCGACTGCTGGTCTTTTACAGAGGCGAAGCTCGTTTTTTTTAAAACTCGACTGTCAGGTGTGGGGGGTGGTGAAAGGAGCAAGGACTCAGGTGCAGAGTTGATGGGCTTTATTTTAATAATAAAATAAAACAAAATACAAACAAAAACTACCCCGAGGGGGGAAATGCATTTCTGCTATGGCAACGTCGCTGTCTACGTGCTCGCAACATTGTAACAACGTAGAATTGTAAGACGCGACAGAGCTGAACATTCAGCAACTGAGAGACGACGTTCTGACAATTACATTTTTTAATATGCTAGATATAGATATCCCTCATTTAGCATGTTATGTTTTGTGGTTAATTTTTAATTAACAGTGAAGATTATGCAACAGTATTTAGAATATAATATAACATGCAATGCAAACTAGTTTGGTTACAGCTCAAATGTATCATTCTCATTCTATCATTCACCCTGCCACCATTACATAGCCGATCTTTGTGACAAGTGTTTGATCACCGCATTTGAGTGATCATTGCAAAACGTTTATATATTTATTCTGTTTATACTCTGTATTCTATATACAGCACGCATCAAAAGTTTGTACACACCAATAGGAAAGTGTGTCCAAACTTTTGACTGGTACTGTACTATAATACACATAAATAATATTGCTACTGTATTATAATATACACATAAATAATATCGGCCGATATATCGGCATTTTACTCCCTAATATCGGCATCAGCCCCCAAAAATCCATATTGGTCGGGCTCTACAAATGCTACCTAAGTATGAAGGTTGAGCAGCGAGCTCATTGGCTACTGATACGACAGGAACCAATCAGCTGCGCCCTATAGATAACAATGGGATTATGAACAGGTGAGTAAAAGGACCTATTAGCCTGCACCATCTAGAGTTTCATGCCAGAACTTTGTATTTGGCAATTAAGCTCTTTCTGATTCTGAACACCTTAGCAACACCTTGGTGAACACTGACAATATTGTTCTTCACCATAGTTTAGTTATTTTGTTGGTCTTGCTTTTGCTAACATGGTTTTTAAGATTTCACTGACACAAAGTTAAGGACATCTGACAGAAAGAGAGGAAGTTGCAGCACTTGCAACATGGTGCTTTGCTTTCTGAACATCAAAGAGATGAGTGTAGACTACAGGGAACATCAAGGAGGAGATCACAACTGGGCCTGAAACAGAGAGGGTCAGGCAGCTAACATCACACCAGCTCTGCGATCAAAATGGATAGCTGCAGATCTTCATTCCCTACAGATTAAAGATGACTGGCATGCCATCACACAACCTGGCCAGTGCACAGCCCGGTATGGGAGTTTGGGAGCTACTCTGCCCTGAAGCTGTGATGAGATTACTCACCGCAGACACTGGTGAATTAAGAGAAGCTCATTATTGGCTGTGGGTTACAAAATGTCCAGGCCATCTACTCTAGGGCTGTCACTTTTGAGAAAAATCATATTCGAACGGTTATCGGATATCAGGCAACGTATTCGAATATATTCGAATTTCTACGAGCCCCGCCCCCCCCACCAAAAAAAAAAAAGAAAAACACCGTAAGGGAGATTCAATCACAAATTTATAAACAGTCTGACAGTCATAAACAGGACTCAGGCCTGTCTGAAAAAAAAAATCGTTGACTTAATGTTTTAAACAGCAGGTTATCAACAATCTATATGAAGTGGCACTATGCATAGCCAATCACAAAAGTAGGCTACATGAAAAAAAAAAACTGAATCGGAACAACACGGCACGGCACAAACAAAAACTTAACAGCTTAAACAGCAGCAGGAGTAAGGCCTATAACCTAGCCTAATTAATTTCTTAATATTGTTTGCTAGAAACACCAATTTATCAACTTGATCTGGATCAAGTGCGGCTCTCTTTTTATTGGCGATGTTCCCCGCGGTGGAGAACGCGCTCGGAGCGCGCGCACACACAGGTATTTGCGCGTCAATGTTGAGAGAAGTGGTATCTATGGGGTAGAACCCAAAATATTTCCAGACACTACTTTTTAGATGAGTTGGTAACTCTCATCTCGTAACTCTCGTAACTCTCCACTCAGGCTGGCCGTTCTGTGCGTTATCTTCCATTTTCAAAACAGGGAGACTATATGGCAATTATTCGCTTGATTTGGTCATGGGCCGACGCTACAATACGTTTAGAGCGCCCGCTCCTGGATGAGATGGCAAACAATAAAATAAAAAAACAAACGGTCTAATCATAGACTAAAAAATGCGCTAAACATGGCACTTTAAAAAACGGATAGTTTATTTATAGTTCGAATACGGATATTTCACGTCATGTTCGAATGCATATTCGAATATCGAATACAAAGTGACAGCCCTAATCTACTCAGTAATGCCTGGTTCAGATTACACGATTTTTTTTGTCTGTCACGATAGTCACTGTGTCAGATTACGCGATTTTGACTCCTAAAATCTTGTCGTGTCGTGGACAAGAAACATGTCAGACTACACGTTGATTCCTGACCAGTCATCGCGTGCCGTCTTTAACAATGCGCGTGATGTCATCGAGAAGGCGAAACTAGTATAGCGAGTGACTTCTGGAAACGAACGTAAACAAACAATGGATGAAGCGGTGAGTGTTGTATTGGCTGTCCTGTGTTCAGAAAAACGTTTAAAAAAAAAGAAAACCCGACAATGGACACGTTCCTGGATTGCTCGAAGAGGACAGTATGGGCTGTCAATCCTCCAAAGAGAACTTGAGGTAAAATGTTTTCTTTTCATCATATAGGCAGGAGTACTGTTGCCACAGCTCCACAAACCTTTCCTCCATGTCATAACTCCACCTAGTAGCACCATTGTCTCTCTTTCATTTCGCCATATTTTAAAGTTGTGTACGGAAAAGCTTCTGTGCTCCTATTGGTCAACCTCATACATGTGACGGAACCCATCGTGGACGACCGTTAAAAAAATTAAACATGCTAGTCTTTTTGTCGTGAAGCATCGCAGACACTATGTAGGTTGTGACACTATGACTATGACACACTATACAAGATGATACGATTGAATCTTGCATCCCGACGCCCGTTGTCGTTTACGAATCCCTACGACACCCTATGTCAAACGGATCGTGCCAAAATCGGGGTAAAATCGTGTAATCTGAACCAGGGATAAGACGCCTTCATAAGACCAGGTCTATCCTCGAGCACCTCAATCATCTCAATCATTTTCAAAAGCATCCACTCAAAAAACAGCAAACTGCAAAACAATGTCTGCTGTACCTTCAGGGCGTGAGGCTTTTAAAGCCAAGCAACGGTCATACAATATGTCACTGTCTAATGGTCATGTTATATGCACCTTCCATTAATATAGTATTTATATGTAGATTTTTTATGTCATTTTGGTCTTTTCTGTTTAATTGCTTCTTTAAGGTGTGTTTTAGAATTAAAAACTTTAAAGTCAACTTTAAACTTGAAATTATTTGACAGTCTTCCATCTTGGTGATTAATTGAAATTTCATCAGTGACCTGATGAGGAGAGGATAGATTCAATAGACACCCTAAATAAAACCCTATAATCACTAATCACTAGCCAAAGGGTATAGGCCTCTAACGTGCCCTAAAATTACCTATATAGGGTTTTAGAAGAACACAGAGATGTAGGCTTGGGTATCGAGTATCGATTGGAACCGGGACTAGCTTTGCGATTTTCCTGGAATCATTCAAAAGTTTGAATTTCGATTCCTAGTTTCGATTCACGTAAAGGAAACTCCTTTTCCTTGATTTACTGAAGCCTATGTGTAAAACGCATTTGCAGCTGCACAGCTACCACATTGAGCGTCTGGCTTGTGGCAACTGCACATCCAATGGCGCGGGCGCCCCCTTGGCGGGCTCTGACGTGTAATGACGTAGGGCTAGCCCATTGGTCGCACGTCAGAGCCCGCCAAGGGGGCGTGACCTCAGTCCCCCGAATTCGCCATTATAGCATTAGCAGGTTTAATGACTGAAGCGACAACTCGCCAGGTTACTAAACTGCGGCCGGCTACGCAATACTCGTTCCCTCTCTTAGGGAACTGAGGTTACGATAGTAACCGAGTAGTTCCCTTTCGAACGGTCAGTTCGTATTGCGTAGCTATACACAGTGGGGACACCATGCAAAACGCCACACCAACGAAACCGGTTGACACTGTAACATGTTTAAGTAACTGCGTCATCATACACTCATGTGTAAATGTGTTTTCATGAGGTTTTCTAAAATAAAGCTCTCTTGAGGAAAGTGTACTCCTGTGAAAATATATTCATAATTTATAATATTTATATTCAAGTTCATAGATTTGATATTTATATTGTAGTTGAAAACAGTCCTGTGAGAAATTCATAGTAAAGTTCATAAAACGTAAAAAGTTCATAGAATTAAAATTGATGGAGAAGGTCAGACTATTTCCTTCAGAAAGACCGTTGGTTAGCTAGCTCATTTAAAATATCTTAAACTTTTTTGACCCTGCCTCTTAAAAGAATCGGAATCGAGAATCGTTAGGAACCGGAATCGAAACAAGGAATCGGAATCGTTCAAATTCAAACAATACCCAACCCTAGTTACAAAAGAGGTACTGCCATCTACAGTTCAAGTGCATTTACCAGATATTACAATACAAAATTGTTTACAGCCCATATCAATATCTGACAAAAGGCAACACATTTCTTGGAATCATTACAGTAACATGCAGCTGGCTCACTGCCTTCTGTCTTAACCAGTAAGCCTCATGGTTATTCATTATGGCTTGAGGTTGTGTGCTAAGGTCACACAGTCAATGGCAGTAATGTCATAGAGCAGGAGTGTAAAATTCTGACCTGCTCCAACACACATAGGCCTACCTGTATTTTTCAAACAAGGCTGAGGGACTTGATTAGCTGGATCAGGTGTATTTAATTACGGTTGAAGCTAAACTCCGCAGGCCTATGTAGAGGAGCTATAAGAACTACACCAATTACAGCACTACATGTACTGTAGAAATGGGAGAAATGTCATTGGATATGAGAAGGATACAGTTATCAGGGAATTATTGGGCTAATTTACAAGGCCATAGTCAAGAGCATCCAACATACTTTAAAGCCCTGTTGGGAAAAAGAGAGGAGGAAAAAAAAGCTTCAGATGGACAGTGTTAAAGAAAGCAACAGTACTTTAAGTTAATCAGTTAAAAGTTAGTCCAACTATACCAATACCAGTAATAAAATCTTGGTTACTTTTAGATGCTACAGTAGATTTTACATCGTTAGAAAAGAAAAACAAGGATAATGAATGTACTTCATATAAGATGCAGACATAGGCCTATATTAATGTTGTATTAATAACAGCTATGTACAGATACACATATGCATCTAAGAGTTTAGACCATACGATAGAAATAGCGTTTACAGTTCCAGAATTGAATTTGTCAGTAAGAAAAAGGATCAGTGATGAGTTATGTGTTTACAGGGGAAATTATAGCACTATTATAAGCAACACAGTGGATAGAGATAAGACCTTTGAAATCAGTAGTTTGTTCAGAGTTCATCATTGGCTAGCTTACAATATAGTCACTCGGAGAGTATACCAGACATTTTAATAGAAATACAGCAAACATTATACAGAATTCAAATGATGGGCCTTACAGTGGTATTTTTATGGGTACCTGCACATATTGGTATACAAGGAAATTAAATGGCAGATAAGGCAGCAAAAGAAGCCATAAAAAACAACGACATTAACTTAATTGTTAGGCTAAGTAAGAATGAAATCAAGAGTATTATTAAGAAAAGGGATCAAAAACAATGGGATAAGGAAAAGAAAGGTTGATGGTTTTATAGAATTCAAAGGAAAGTGGGAGAGATGAGAAGTGCAGGAAAAAACAAGAGAGATGAGATAATAATATCAAGGATGAGATTTGTATACAAGACTAAACAGCACACTTTATAAGATGGGTAAACATGAGACGGGAAGTTGTGAAGTTTGTGGACAAGAAGAAATTGTGGAACATGTCAGAAATACGAGTTATATGCATCATGCATATATTTGAAATACAAATATATATGCATCAAACGTCAAAAAACTGTTTCATTTTCTCATAATATACATTTGCACATCACCAGATTTTCAATGATTCTCAAACGACTCGCCAAATGAATCAATCTCTAGCCTGGGAAAACCCAGACAACTTCCGGCAAATTTAGATTTGCTCTGCAAGTTAGTCTGGCAAAGAGCTCATTCAAACCCATTTCCAATCCGCCGAAATCGCGGCACCAATCAGAATCGTTGGGGCGGGCTTTACACGATGACGACAGCGCAGCAACTGTGAAGCAGATTTGTACATTACAAAGATGGATGCCGCCGTGGAACATCACCCGTTCTAATCAGCTATCGCGTCTGTTTTAAGTGATTTGAACGTTTCCTTTTTGTTAAAGGAACACTCCACCGTTTTTTTCATATTAAACTATGTTATTCCCTTAACTAAGACGAGTTGATACATACCTCTCTCGTCTCAGTGCGTGCACTCAATCACTCTGGCGCGCCGCGACACTTTGATACTGATAGATAGCCCAGTTTATTCATTAGAATCCAAACAGAGATGAAGTTAGAAGCGATCAAACACCTCCACGTTTTAAATACTGTTTCACGAGTAGTTACATGATTAAGTATGGTGACAAAATAAAACGTGGAGTTGTTTGAACGCTTCTAACTTCATCTCTGTTTGGATCCTAATGAATGAACTGGGCTATCAGTATCAAAGTGTCGTGGCGCGCCAGAGCGATTGAGGTATGTATCAACTCGTCTTAGTTAAGGGAATAACAGTTTAATAATTATGAAAAAATGATGGAGTGTTCCATTAAAACCGGAGCAAAGAACAACACTCGGGAGATGTTTCTCCGTTGCTCTGCATACGTCATCTCCTTCATCGCTCTGATTGGTTTTAGGTCTATCCAGAGGCATTTGAGCGACGTCCGTTGGTGACACCCCTCTGGAAATGGGTTCTCTATGAAGCTTTGCCAGACTCTAACTCAGTTACAACTGAGAATGGTCTGGTTTTAACCAGGCTAGGTCTGAATCTCTCTAAATCCCTCCTTTCCGCGAGCTACTCTGCTCTGATTGGCCAGACAGCTCAGTCTGTTGTGATTGGTTTACCGCGTAATTCCCATTGCCATAACACCGACAGCTCTGTGTGTCCTGAGGCTTCTTCCTACACCGTAAACTAAAAATAGTAACAAACAATTACGTTGATTTTACTATATGGTTATTTCAGTCAAAGTTGCTCTTCTATCAGCTTGAATCAGTCGGCCCATTCTCCTCTGACCTCTAGCATCAACAAGGCATTTTCGCCCACAGGACTGCCGCATACTGGATGTTTTTCCCTTTTCACACCATTCTTTGTAAACCCTAGAAATGGTTGTGCGTGAAAATCCCAGTAACTGAGCAGATTGTGAAATACTCAGAATGGCCCGTCTGGCACCAACAACCATGCCACGCTCAAAATTGCTTAAATCACCTTTCTTTCCCATTCTGATAATCAGTTTTGAGTTCAGGGGATTGTCTTGACCAGGACCACACCCCTAAATGCATTGAAGCAACTGCCATGTGATTAGTTGATTAGATAATTGCATTAATGAGAAATTGAACAGGTGTTCCTAATAATCCTTTAGGTGAGTGTATAATCTCGAAATCACTTTTTATTGTTTTATTACGTGGCTTTCATAGTGTGCTACTGCAGAACTGTCGTTTTCTGCCACCAGGTAGGCTCTGCCCACAAATATGGCATCGATGTTTGCAAACACACAATTGGTCTATACTGCACAATGAATCTCTTATTTACATCCTTTATACTTTGTTGGTTATAATGAAATGATTTGTACGCATGCAGAGCTCACACTGAACACAATTTTATTCTGACTAACTAAAAAGCCTCTGATTGGGCATTGCGTTCATGCGATAAACAAACATCTCTGTGACTGGCTACAGTGCTCAATGTAGCAAAAGCACATTGTAAATAGAAACGCTCTTCACAGAGTGCTCACACAAATACGTGTTTGAAAGCAGCTGTCTATCAGCGGCTACCGGATTGACCTGATTCTCAGTACTACTGGAACTGCAGAAAGACTGGTACCATTATTTTATTAAAGCAGAACTATGTAACTTTTTCAACCTTTATAATATTTTTCCAAAACCCTTGAGATGGTACACTGACTTACAATAGGTTGAATGATAGGTCTGCTATAGCCTGACGGTGTCTGTGTCGCTTTTACTGGCACTATGTAACTTCGGGTATGAACCCGAGCACAAAAAGAACTACAAAATTCGACTGCTTTACGCCAGCATAGCCTACCTCACTTCCTCAAATTCTGACGCGAGAGCCCAACGAGCGTTTTTTTTTTTACCTCTGTATGTTGTCATGGCTGAAGCAGCAAGTAAAACCAAGAAGCCAAAGGTTTTGTCGGAGGACAGTAGAAAGAGAAGAAGGGAGAGTGACAAAATAAAAGGCTGGACGAGGATCAATATTGGTCCAGCGTTCTCTCGCTGGCGTGAGCTAAAGGAGGAGGAGGGGTGCGTGCCCGACCGATGCTGGCCGTTAACAAATAAATAAATCAGTAGCCTATGTCTAAACGGTGTGTACAAGTTTGGTAGGGGCTACATTCTTGCAAGTAAATAATACATGATTAGACAGACAAAATAATCATTCAGGATAACTATCCTAATGTCTGCAGGCTGATATAGTCATGTTTGTTTATTTATTTTTCAAATTTGCAGATTCATCTATGGTAGCTTGATATTATAATATTGACGATATGGCTATTACCTACCACACAAACATTGAATTGAATTATCCATTATGTAAAACAGTAGCCAATAGACTACTATAAAGTAGGGCTGGGACGGTTACAGCATTACAGCATTACCGCAATACCGCGGTCACGTGACCCCTACGTCTGAGCTCGTCACCGTCATCACCAAAAAAAAAAAAAAAAAAGTGCCTGCACTGCACATGTGCAGGTTTTGTCTAGACATCACTACATTTCTGTTCTAAATGTTCCTGTTCTAAATGTGAAATAATAAATGTTAAATAAACATGTTTAATTGCCTAAAGCCTTGTTTATACTCGACGCGTCCGCACGAGCGCAAAGGTGCGCACGGCAAAAATTACGTCATTGCGGCGTGGGCGGTCGTGCGTGTTGGGTGTGCAAGACCCCAGTGCGGACGCGCATGGCACTTTTTGTAACATCGCGCGCGGCGCCGCATCCGAAGATGAACGACTTCGAGCCGAATCTGGCCGAGCAAGCATGTATGTCTCACTGCACCGGCACCCAGTTTGTGCGTCTTAAATTAGTTTCTTACATTTACAAAATGAGCCTATAGCAGACATAAGCCATTTTAATCAAAATAAAGTTCCATGTTTTATAAAATGTCCATGAAACTTAATTAAATGTTTAGTGAAATAAGACATTTTTTAAGAGATCGTTAATTGAGTTGTATGAAATACATACATGTTTTTATATCCACATATTTTCTTCTAATATCACTGAAGTAATAATCTCAGGGTTTACTGGATTTTACACGATTATTTTTGTAGTGTTATTGGTGGTGATGTACTAAAATAAACATTACGTGTGGACCTTTCTTCTCATGTTGATTCCTGATGGTTAAGGGTACAATTACTTCAATCACCCCCTGTCGTTTCACAGAATAGCACAACGGCGAGCGCGTCAAGGATAAACGCCTCGTCCGTTTGGGGAGGTGCACGCGCAATCAGTGGAGACTCGCGCTCGTGCGGACGCGTCGAGTATAAACAAGGCTTTAGCCTCGTGTGTGCGCTTGTGTGCACGCGGGATGTATTGCCGGCGGGATGGTGCTAATAGCGGTTTACCGCAATACCGCGGGAATTTCTTGCTTTTCAACCGCGGTAAGAAAAAATCCATACCGCCCCAGTCCAACTATAAAGACACTGACTTGTAAACGTGAGCTACGCGATCTTTTGGTGTTCGAAAAAAATAAAGCCCATGAAACTATATTCATATGACATGCTGAAATATATGCCAATGTACCTGGGATGAAGACATTTCACACGCAACGCTGGAAGTCTGCCCAAGACGTGAGAACTCCCTCTGCAGAGTTCGGGGTATCGGCTTGTCAACAAATGCACCAAACCCAAATCCAGTGTATCCCCTGGTGTAACCATGACAGATTTCACGACAGTAGTAGAAGACAATAATGTTTCCCAACTGTAGGGGGACCCCGAGAGCAAAATTTCAAAAGTTACATAATGCTGCTTTAAAATTGAAGTATCGACTTGGTATGTCGAAAATTGTTTCAACTGTTTTTGCCCAAATAATGAAGGTCAGTGTGGTCCAAAAGAACACTGGACCTCACTGAATTTCATTGTATGGATGGACATACAAAAGATATATATATTATTCAACATATCTTCTTTTGTGTTCCAAAAGAAAGTTTAGAACGAAACGAAGGTGAGAGAATTATGACAATATCACTGCACAAATAAGACAAACACAGTAACAAAATTCAGGTTATGTTTGTTTCGAATGTTAAATTGTGTGTCCTCACATATGCATGTGTTTACTCTTGGTGGTTTGTGTAGACTTAACCTGTTTGTGATCGCATATGGCGTATGCAGCGCTTGCTCCCCAGCGCAGTTAATGAAATGCAAACATTCCAAGCCGAGAGCAGCGGTGACGTGATCTATGCTCTGCTGCTGAGAGAGGAGGAGGGGAGAGATGTCGCACGGTGTTTGTCCATTTGCGTTTGTGTGTACGTGCGAGCCCTTGGGGACAGCCTGCACTGTGCAGTTTGTGTGAGGTTGGGGGGCTGTGCAGACAGAGGCAGGCTGGTGAATAAATCATGGAGCGATAGCGAGAGCGTGCCGCAGCCGTGACGCCCAGTCCGACTGCAGCTCTGTCAAAGGCAAAAAGAAAAGGTCAAGGAGAATGGAGAGGAAGGTGTGGAAGAAATGTTCACAAATGTTGTGCGAAACGTAAAATGAAATAAAAAAAACCCTAGCTTATGTGATCATATGTGTGCGAAAGCTTTTGGTTTGGGTGTTTTTTATGCTTTTGACACCTGACTCTCCAGGCATAAGCCATGTGTGCATTTGCCGGGAGTGACATCCACCCCCTCAGGCTGTGCGAGTGTGTAATTAAACCTCTATCACACTGCACAGTGGGGGTGATTTAACGTATCTGCAGCGAGGCTTTTCTGCAAATGATAACCTACTGCTAAATGCTATTATGCAAAATGCCCTCCTAGCATAAAAAAATGCAACTCACAGCTATTGTTTCATACTTCAAATGTACACAGTTAGACACAGCCTCAATACATTGTGATGTATTGATCTGGCAATGAAAATGGACAATCTGGAACTTTCAGTTTCAGACTATTTTCAGTGGTAAAATTTCACCACTTATCTAGCTACACTACATGTCCGTCCCTAATAAAAATATGCTAACTACATCATAGAAGATATTTAAAGGGGAGGCATTTTTGTTTTAAATATATAACTATGTGATGATATAATTTAAAGAATCTCCATTAGGGTGAAACTATTAAAGATAAACAAATGTAGGCTATTCACAAATGCATAGTTTATATAAATAAGTCCAAATATAATTTACATAGGCTGCAGTTCAAAAGTTTGGGTCAGTAAGATTTTATTTTTAAATAATGAAATGAATACTTTTATTTAGCAATTCATTAATTCAATAGATCAAACGTGACAGTAAATACATTTATAATGCTACAAAAGATTTCAATTTCAAATAAATGTTCTTTTGAACTTTCTATTCAAAGAATCCTGGGAAAGAATGCATCACTGCTTCCTCAAAAACATTAAGCAGCACAACTTTTTACAACATTAATAATAATAATAATAAGTAATGTTTCTTGACCAGCAAATAAGCATATCAGAATTATTTCATGTGACACTGAGCATTACAGGAAAAAAAATACATTTTTGAAATATATTAAAACAGAAAATAGTTTTTACAATATTACTGTTATTCTGTACTTTGGAACAAATAATGCAGCCTTGAAGATTGACTGTTAATGTCATAAAAACAAAAACAATCTTATTGACTGCACATTTTTAAAATGAGTAAAAAAAAATTATGAACAGCAGCATTATGAAAATTTCATATAGCATCACTATGAAATTGTTTTAGTTATAAAACAGTGTCATGCACGGTTGAAAAAAAAAGTAATTTGTATACAGTATTTTAAAAACAACTGAACGATTGATGGCTATGCTGGAAAAAAATGTAGTTAAGTTAGAAGCACTGCTACTTATAGCTAGTTATTTCTCAATACTTGTTACAAGAGATAAAGTATAGTATTTGATTGCAGTAGAAAACAGTGAGATTTCACACATGGCTAAATGTGTGAAATATGTCAGCTGCTGACATATAAGGCATAAGAAAGATTTTTATTAGCACTCACGGGGGAAGTACTTACTTCATTTAGACATACCGGTAATATCTTTTAATCTTCCCATGCAAATTATATGTATTATTCCAGCACACATTTTATTAACTGGTTGGTGTAAACCCTACAGCGCTCCTGTCTCAGATAATCCAATTAACAATGCAGTGGCAGGCCTCCAGGAGATACACTGAACCAAATGCAGTCTGCTATAGAGGCAAGAGCACTGTGAAGCTGTGCGCATAACTGTATGGGCCATCAAGTGTCACCTGACTATTTTGTGGACTGAATGGATTACATGACATTAAATGGAGTATTCCATGACAAAATGCAGTTATACTTTGATGTATTTTGTAGTCAGAAAGACAAAAGCCAGTTGCATTTTGTACACAAAGTTCTAAAACTAAAATGTTGTGCCAATAAGCGATACTTTTCATTTTGTGAATAACAGAAACCACCTTTGCACCCAAAAATGCCGAAAAATCTTTGAATGTGAATGGTATTTTGTTCATAAAAGGGTTGGTCTGGAACACAAAATGTTGCATTTAATGATTCTTAGGACCAATTAGATTTCAAAATGGTCAGGGCTACCCATGAACTGTTCCTTTACTAATATGGGTAAGTATGGTAATTTTTGCCCCACCAAAGCCTTAAAAAATAATATAAACCCAGGAAAAGACAAATGTAGTTGAGACATTAGAATATGTGTGCTATGACATTTTAGTGGTTAGGGAACCACAACAAACTACCCAAAACAGTGATGATAAATGGTCCCTCTGAAAGCTATCTAAATCTGAATAATGAACCAGGGCTTGCAAAAATGTTAGGTGCAAATGCAGAAAAGTGCAGAGCAATTTGCAAGCAGGCTAACATTTTAATGGCCAACTGTTTGTTTTAAGACGATCTAAATAGTGCTTTTATGGAACCCTTTAACTAAGAACGCTTGCTAGGGTTCATTAGCTGGGGCTTAATTTAAACAATAACACATCTGTAAATTGGCGTCCACATCTTAAGTGACTTTCCATCATCAACATACATCTTCAAGGAGCTTCTAAAGGAGGGAGATGCAAAGGGAAGCACTTGTAATTTCTCTCTATATCTGTCTCGAGTGTGACCCCTGAGGGTAGGGAGCATAGTTGGTTGCAGCATATCAAGCCCCTGATTGGCAATTGATGCCTGAACAAACTTGCAGCCATCAAATCAAGTCCAATGAAGCTATATTTTCAGAGATGCCAATCAAAGAGCCTTATTCCAGCCTGGCAGGGAGTCTTTCTTTTTTTAAAGCTGAAGTGACTGCAGGCAATGGCATGAGCAGACATACCAATCTCTCATTTGATTTCAATCCCAAATCAGCTGAAAAATAAGCCCATTATGTTTTTCTATTTAATATCAATGAACACTTACAACAGCAACCATCCCCATAGCTTTCATTTATAACATTTGGGTAGAGCCGATTAGAAATCTCCATCTCAAAACATGGCCGTTTTTATGAGGATTGGATTGATTGCAACACAATCTTAATCTCCAAAACTGGTGCCGGTCTTTTCCGAGGAACACTTTTACCTTGCGTTACTCTAGATCAGGGGTCTCCAAACTCGGTCCTGGAGGGCCACTGTCCTGCAAAGTTTAGCTCCAACCCAAATTAATCACACCTGAACCAGCTAATTAGTGCCCTAGTAAGGGAGACCACTGCTCTAGATCTTAATTGTTTTTTTTTATCACTTAAGGTCATGTGGCAGGTGAACGAGTACCCGTGGAATGAATAATAATGCTAATGGATAGCTTTCTCCAAATTTGATCTAGACACGGATCTTCGCCTGGATGTAGCTAAACACGAATCATATATCACAGAATCACCTCAAATCTAGCAATAATGATAATTCTGTCCACAGGTTATCTGCAAGTCCTGATGGGACAGGTCAGGTCAAAGCATCCTGACCTTCTAACCTCTCTGGCTAGACATACTGGTGTTTGGGATTTATGCTTGGCTGGTGTACCAGACTCCTCAGGGAACTATTATAAAACAGAAGTCAAAGGTCAAGGCTTCTGGCTGACC
Organism: Semotilus atromaculatus; assembly: GCA_031834385.1. Taxonomy (NCBI): domain Eukaryota; kingdom Metazoa; phylum Chordata; class Actinopteri; order Cypriniformes; family Leuciscidae; genus Semotilus; species Semotilus atromaculatus. Next base: position 20,324,443 of record JAULUF010000005.1, on the reverse strand, counting down.
GAGTTGACCCAACTCAGCCCTCTTACCCGGTTAACGGCTCCCCAATCGTTATCTGATCACAGCGCCTTTCAAAACTCTCAGAGGAATATTGCACAGACAGAAAATTCATGACTCATCTCACATCAAAAAATCATTAATGGCTGCTGTATGCATGGCTGACTGAATGAGAAAATTAGGATTCCCCATTCAAACTGAAGCCCCTATTGTGAATACCAGATGGAGACCTTTAGAAATCTACCTAGCTTTCACAGAATCTCTCCACCTTTGTTCAGAAAAATAAAATATCCATTTATACCTCTTTCTCTTCTAGCATTTTCTCTCTTTACTGATATTGTTTTCAAGATTGTTGTTCAAACTCTACATAAAATAGTTGATACAATGGTAGGCAAGATAAAAACAAAACAAAAAAACATCAACCCTGCAGACGGGAAAGGAAAAGATACAAAATGTTATTTGAGCTGACAGGAGAGACTTTTGCTTTTGCTGTTCTTTTCCCCCAAAACATCTATGGCAATGCAACACTGTACGTCTGGAGAAAAAGCCTTGTGATTGTGCACACAAACACTTTGTGCGAGAAAGGCAAAAGGAGGCTGCGATAGGATGATAGCAGTGGGTTTATTAGGAGGTATCTGATCAATATCCATTAGAGTTTTAATTTGCTGTGAGCTTCTGCAGGCAGTAGAGGGAGGATGATTGCTCTGAGACTGTTTGGATGAGTGCCTCGACCAGTCTGCCTTACTCTCTCCGTTAATGAGATCTCACTGCTCTAGCACACAGACACAAACCTGTTTCAGCCTTTCAAATGAATAGAGGCTTTCTCATATACACAGAAGCGTGAGCAGGGAGTGCAGTGTGCAAAAACACACCCACATTCGCAAGAAAACTTAACCATTGAAAAAACTTTCTCTGAACTCCATTGCAGTTTAAATGTATATACAGTACAGTTGCAGTAGGGAAAGGAATATGCACTGTAATCCTAAATATTACAGCCTCACCATAACACTCGTGCACTATAATCCAAGGGCCTGATTTACTAACAGCTTGCGCCAGCGCAAAACATCTTTTGGCATAAAAAAACTACTGTCAGGGTTTACTAAAGACAAGTGAAATATTAGCCCTGAAAACGCTTGGACACAAGTCATTTTTGGCGCATATGCATATGATTGTTGCATATGCTTTTTAAGGAGTTTCACATTCAGATGCAACATTTATGGGAGGGGTGTTAAATGAATCCTGCAAGGTGATTTACTATGGTTTGCGGCTTTGCGCTAGTCAATTCACTGGTATTTGGTATTATGACTTACACCAGACGCTAATTTGCGCTGCTCTTGGTAGATTGCATTGGTCATTATGGAACTGATCCGACAGTGTCTGTATTCTAACCCTCTCAAGTGGCGGTCAAAAATTATTTTATTTTTTTCATTTCAATGAAATGAATGCACTATATTTTAATTCGATAATGTCTTTTTATTTAATATTTTTTATTTTTACGGGGTGTTATGGTACTAAATTATATTTACGCTGTAGTTATAATGAGCACAGTCCTGACTCCTGAAAATTAAATTTCCAATTAAAAGGGGCTCTATGGAACTTTTAGCGGCCTCTAGCGGTGAAGTTTCAGATTGCAGTCAATTTTTACAAGAGCGCTCATGCTCGAACTCATAAACCAGGGGTTCTCAAAGTCTACATTCAAAGGTCCAAATCTGAATTTTCAACAATGTCAAAGGTCCGGAAATAATTGGTTATTACAAAACTTGTTTTTAATAAACATGCATAACAAATCAACGAATTAAAAAAATTTATAAAGTGCCTTTTGCATTTAAAGATACATTTATAACAAGTACAAAAGTGGCAAAACACTTAGCTTAAGGATCAGCATTTTATTTAGATTTTTTTCAAAATCAAAGACCGCAATAAGAGAGCCCTGGTAAGATCATTTCGGTTCTTTACTTTTAATGAAGCTGAAGCTTGTGTGTTAAGCGTCTGCGACTTACTTTCATTTTGATTTGCGATAGTTCGCTGGTTGGCTTGATAGATGCTCATCTGCGGTAATGCTTGTTGCAGTAGCGTCATCATATCTGGCTATAACATGTCATTTAGCCTCTCACACGTTTATTTTTTAGCATTTTTGTAAGGAGTAAAATTGACATGTGGTTTTCAACAACCAGATACATTTACACTTGTCCAGTTTCGTCTGGAATGCGGCCCAGACCTCCTCCTGAAGTGGTTTTTGAGCGATTGGATTTAAATCCGTTTCGAATGCGTTTCGGAGGGCATTACACCTGGTCTTTTCCATAGGTCTTTTTTCACGATCAGATATCATATCACAGAAAACGCATGAAGTGGCCAGGTGCACTCCAAATGTCGCGTTACAAATCAAACAGAATGGCTTTGTGCTGGATCTCTGTCCGCTCCAATATTTGAAAACTCTATTTTCTTCGTCAATTTATTTTTCCGCTTAAACTGACTAAACTAAACGCTCACTGCGGTGAAGCTGTCGCCCGATTACGTCAAACTTCATACGCTCACTGGATGTCATGACAACAATATCACGGAGGAAAACTTTAAATATCTCGCTTTCGCTTTCATTTCGGACCATCTCCAAGAATACATAAAAAAAAACTGCAACAAATGATTTTAACAAGCGTTTATCAAAGTAGGAAATCCACACTTTTAATCCCTTAGTGCTCTTGAAATACGAAATTGAGGCGGGTCCGGATTGATTTCTCTCCGGGTCCGGATCCGGACCAGAGTCCGGAGTTTGAGAAGTGCTGTCATAAACAATACCGTCTATTACACAAATATCTCTGCGATTACTCTACGGATTCGGCGAGCACGAAAAGCTGAAAAGAACCATATAAGTTTAATCATTTTTGGTGGTGTTTTCACTGAGATATTAGCCGACAACCATCGGGCGCGGTGCAAAATGGGTGACGCCGGTGACGCCACGATCTCAGAAGAGAACCGCTCGTATCTCTGGAACGCGAAGACCCAGAGAGCTCAAATTCGGGAGAGGAGGTCCCAGGGGGACCCTTGCCCGAACGCTAGAGTGGCGGGCCCCGGGGACGCCCCCTACCTGATCGCCGTTCGCTGGGACCTCCGACTTCGAACGGCTATAACTCGGGGACCCGGGCGAGTTGGACCTCAGGGGTGGGCTCGTTCGAAAGGCCCCGTCCAGCACTACGAACGATTTGAGTCTTGGGAATATTGATCAAAGATTGACCGAGATATAAGCCGAAACACGTGCGCCTTTGACCGGACGTAACTCCCTGACCGTCTACAATAGACTGTATATAAAGGAGAGAGGCTCGGGCGCGCGCATGCACGTCACATCCGATGGATTTCGTGGGAAATCCGACCCGGGGCCTTCACATAAAAATAGGGATACTGGCCTTCAGAGGTAATAGCAAAACCTGACAAGTGGATCATTGTAATGTGTGATTACAACCCCTTCACACACAGGCGATAAAAAAAGGATTCATTTTAGTAGAAAAGTTCCATAGAGCACCTTTAAAGGGAGTTTAATTATGAAGTCTATTATGCCCCTTTTTACAAGATGTAAAATAAGTCTCTGATGTCCCCAGAGTGTGTATGTGAAGTTTTAACTGAAAATACCCCACAGATAATTTTTTACAGCATGTTTGGAGCTGAGGAAAAACACACTGTTTTTGTGTGTGTCCCTTTAAATGCAAATGAGCTGCTGCTCCCGGCACAGAGGGGGGAGCTTCAAGAGCTCTGATTGTGTCAGGACAATCTCATCTCACTGAATGAAAATATAAGAACAGAAATGGTACTTGCAGTGTTTAGTTCAAACAAGAGTTGGACAATAATGCCTACAGAGAATATTTGCTGCATGGAGATTAGAGATTAGATCGGGCCCCAAAAAAATCAAGCCCGACCCAAGCCAAGTCCGTTACCGAGACATTAAACCCGACCAAACCCGTTCTCAACTACAATTCCGAGTTGTTTGAATCTAGAGACATCTGTTTAGAATTATCTTAATGAATAGCCTAATGCAACAAGGACGAAGCATGTAAACCGCATTGTTTATTCAGAATGGAATGGATTGCAAATGGATCCGAATTAAGAAATGTAAAAAAAAAAGAAAAAGAATTTAACAATGATGAGCACAGAAAAGGAACAAGAATGACATTTGAAGTCTGACTATCATCCTGTCTGTCATGGCAAGCCTGCTTCATGTGTCTGTTCATCGTCGAAGTCACATTTTTGTTTTGCTGTCATAGGCAAGCAGCGTGCCGCACTTAATGCACTCGACAAAGCCAACACATGTTGTCACTGCCCACGACTTGTTTAAAATGGTTCCATACCGCCGACTTTCCTCCAAACTTGCTCAAAGTTAATTTTCCTGTTTTTTTTCTTTTGTTTACATCTTCATGCTCCATGTTGCACTTAAGCTACACAATACAGCACAGCAGGCCCGGTGTGATGCGTGCGAGAGGAGGAGACGCTGCGCATGCATGACACGTGACGTGTTGCATTTTGCTTGATCAAGGGCCCGGCCCGAGGATAGTGGCGGGGGTCGGGTCAAGTTCGGGCTCGGGCAGAGAATCTTAGCTCTAAAGGAGATAGAGCAGGTATAGGCTAGTTTTATAGAACTTTCCACTCACTTTTATGGGAGTGCTCTCACGCTCATTTGCCTTGTTTAGTAAGTTTGGCCCCCAAATCTTTTGAAATCATTCGATAGATTTGTGTGAGGAACAAGTTGTTGTTCACTGAAAAATAGACATTATGGCAATAATCATGTTGAACTAAGCCCTTACAGAATGCGTCACTAGAATCCTTGCCACTAGCCCAGTAGTCACTGCTTATCTAACTTTCTTATTAGATATATATTTTTTCTCTACAGTTGACAGTATTGGATGTCTGGATAAACACGTGCTATAGAAGATGTATAATGTCATTGACATATGCCTGCAAAACCGCAACTGTATATGTTCCATAGTCCAACTCACTCCAACCTTGCATTTATCTTCCAGCATAGTTTACCATAATCAAACACCAGAACCAGATATTTAATCACATAAGCCTAAACTCACAGGATAACCCCTCCAGGAAAGTAGATCTCCAGGAGCAGGACTGGGTGCTTCATCAAACTACAACTTAGGCTAAATATATATTCAACTGCTCAAATGTTACTTGGGTACAGTGTTATTTCAGTATTACTTGTATTACATTAAAGTTTTATCCGTATTTTGAATTAGCTTTTATCTGTATCTTTTTAGTTTCATTTTAATCTTAGCTTATTTTAGTAATTTTGTTATGGGCTTTTTTCTTTATTAGTTCTAGCACTTCAACTTAAAGATCCATAGTTATCTTAGAAAAAGTTTTAAAATTTGAAGTTTTTCTTTTATTTCAGCTATTTCAATTGACTAAAATTATTTTTAATAGTTTTAGTTAAAAATAACAACACTGCTTGAGTAATGAATCAAATTGTTTGTACAGCTGGCACTTACATTTTCTTTTCGAAAATGACAAGTGAGTCACTACTGGCTGAACAGGTATATGATCCTAAAATAAATAATTAACAAGAATAAATAAAAATGCTGTTTTAAAGATATATTTTGGTTTGTTTCACAGCTGTTCATAAGAGACCCTATAGCCATTTAAACAGCTTGAAAAATCCACAATTTTATAAAAGCCTTATATATTCTAAATTGCAAATGTATAATTTATTATTCAAATGTCCTCAATGAAAATTAAACTGTACATTAGTACAAGGGTACAAGGGTCTGTACAAGGGTCTCAGAGACCCTTATGAATGGTTCAAAACCTGGAGCAACAACGGATGCCTTCTTAGTAAGGTTAAAAAAAACAGAGAGTGACTCAAAAAACTGTATTACAAAAGTTATTAGGTGTATTATGAAAAGAACTCAGATCATTTCTGCGTTTGTGAGGAGGTTTTATGTGAGTTGGCAGATGCATCTTCAGTAGTAACAGGCTTGTCTGTGAGCTCTTTATAATCAGGACTCCAGAGATTTCTTACAGGTCTCTTTTCTGGCTTTGTCTTTCTTGCTTTTTTTTTTTTTTTTTTTTGCCGTCACCACTCCACCTCCTTCACATCGAAGAACACATGAAAAAAACTTACATAACAGTAAAATCTTGCCGAGATGGCATTTACTGTTTACTGTTGCTTTTGATAGTAGTCTCCAGTATCACTCTGCATCACACTTGAGTTTGCTGTACTTTCTCTCCTTAATACATGTTAGAAACACCCAAATTATCTATGAATATGCAAAAATGGATACAGAACTACTGAACCCACTACTATGACCTGCAATTCCAGCAGCCAATTTTGCTATTAAAGGGATACTCCACCGTTTTTTCATATTAAACTATGTTATTCCCTTAACTAAGACGAGCACTTCGACTCGGCGCAGTAATATCACTCGTGAAAAATCCTTGGTTCTATTGACGCAAATGAGAGGGAGGAGGAGGAGGAGAGGGAGCGGGGGGGGGGGGTGATAATATTACTGCACCGAGTCGAACGAAGTGCTCCTAAGCACTTGCTATGGTATTCCGCCATACAATATAGTTATCCATTTTACACGCTTAAAAAAAACGCAACGTTTTATTTTGTGTCACCGTTCTTGGTCGAGTTACACTACTCGAGTAACTGTATTTAAATAGGGAAAACGTGGAGGTGTTTGGTTGCTTCTCTGCTTGGATCCTATTGAATGAACTGGGCTAAGCTAAGTGCTAACAAAGTTTCGCCGCAAGACAAAGACGAGAGAGGTATGTACAGTATCAACTCGTCTTAGTTAAGGGAATAACATAGTTTAATATGAAAAAAACGATGGAGTATCCCTTTAAAAAAACTTTTAAATGTTACACAGCAACAAATTTGTAAATAAACATTATAAAGCTGCATGTGATAGAAAACTGAATATAGTGATAGGACGTGGAAAAGGGGCACATAAAAATAGAAAGGAAAAAAGAATGACAAAGATAATTGTGAAAATACAGACTAAGGAATGCAAGCTATTTTTGCTTTCAAAAGTCAGTATTTAACAAGGTAAGTCCCAAATGGCTTTTTTGCAGAATATTCTGGATCAAACTGCATAATTAAAGCCATCTCCTCCTCACTGCATGTGTTCAGAGGGAACTACACAAAGAGGGACCCCCCCTGCAACAAAGAGATTAGGAACAAGCAAGCTGTCAGATACCCATGATCCTCTTTGCTCCTTCACATCTCCTCTGGGTTTTAATTGTGCTTCGGCTCAGGCCACTGGTGAGCTAATTGCACTTTTGTCGAGTGCCAAGTAGAGTAATTTACCTAAAATTGAGTCTGTTTCCTTGGCAACCCACATCATTCACATTCACAAGTCTCTGCGACAAACTGAACTACACTGCACTAATAGCTTATAGTTGACTCATACCTGACAACAAAGCACTGAACACTTCTATTGGGCACTTTTTGCAATTAAATTGGCTTATTCTTATTGTTGACATTAAAAATGAAGCATGTGTTTTTCCAAGGGTTAAAGTCATCTGTACATTTCTTCATTGATGTTTTGACAGTTTCCACCTGGGCATTTTTAGTCATTTTAGCTAATTCTCTTTAATGTATTTGCCCTGTTTTGATTCGTTTTCCTGGGAAATGTATTCATTTTTATTTTATTGTATCATCATTGTTTTGGTTTAAGGAGTAAAATTGTGCTTATCAACCGATTAACACAGCAATACAATTAAATCACATTATTTAAAGTTAATCACATTCAGTTAAACTTTTGGACGTTTTTTTTTTTTTTTAAGTGGGCAGTTTGGTAGCAGCTTTTGGGCTGGAAATCGTCGACTCAATCTGGCAACACAAACCTCTCCATTTCAACCAAGGTTAGGAACATTCAACCAAGGAGTTAGGAAGGAGTGCCACTTAAATTAGTTTATTAAATCTGTTTATTAATTTGTTGTTCGGTTTATTAATTTTGTGCAACGGAGGAGTTCTAGCTGTTGTAGGCACGAGGTCGCAGAGAGAACAACACGATTGCAAGTGTGATATTTTTTTTGAATAAACAATACATTCATAGAGTAACTTACCTTTTAGACACAGCTTCCCGATATTTTGTGTATTTTTATGTCTGCTAATGAAAACAATTCCAAGTCAAAGCAGAATAACCGTCGACTTAGGTAAAGTTGGTTTTATATTCGCACATTCGCACTTAACAGTCTCAATAACAAGCGCAATAAAGCACATTTTTGCAAAATAAAAGCAGCTACATGATCTTTAGGACAAAGATGGTGAACTACAACACTCTCCACAATCGATCAAAATGGGCAAATATTGTTTTAATGGCATACAAAGTTGCGAATGTTCACTAAACATTCAATGTGTGTGGTGAAGAAGATAGGGACCATCTAAAAAGTTCTATTTTTTTCCATTGTGTGCAAACAGACAACTACATTTTTGCAAAGTACAGATGTACCAGCAAATCTCTCTCACGTTATGTGTTCTAATGCTATTGATTGTACTTTAGCAACAATAAAAAGTGCATTGTAATGATTGTATTTAGGAAACCTGCCTCACTGTACATAATGTACATAAATATTTTTAGAATAAAATTACATTAATTCACCAAAGGGATTTTTTTACTTTCCGAAGGTTGTAGCATGTTCCTAGTGACAACACTGACTTACTACAGGTGGAATTTTGACAAAAACTCCCTTACTGTACGTACAGTTGACACATATGTTTTTTAAAAAATTACTGTAATTCACCCCAAGTATTTTTTCGTGTTCCAAATGCTGTAGTGTTTTCCTACAGACCAGACTGACTTACTACAGGTGAAATTTTGACAAAAAGTCCCTTACTGTACGTACAGTTGACAAATATGTTTTTTAAAAAATTACTGTAATTCACCCTAAGTATTTTTTCGTGTTCCAAAGGGTGTAGTGCTTTCCTAGTGACCAGACTGACTTACTACAGGTGAAATTTTGACAATACCTCCCTTACTGTACAATTATCAAATATGTTTATGTAATGAGCATATTATTACATATGTTTATTACATATGTTTATGAAATAAACTGTAAATCACCTATAGTGTTTTTTTATATATCCCAAAGGTTGTAGTACTTTCCTAGTGACCAGACTGACTTACTACAGGTGAAATTTTGACAAAAACTCCCTTACTGTACGTACAGTTGACAAATATGTTTTTAAAAAAATTACTGTAATTCACCCCAAGTATTTTTTCGTGTTCCAAAGGCTGTAGTGTTTTCCTACAGACCAGACTGACTTACTGCAGGTGAAATTTTGACACAAACACCCTTACTGTACGTACAGTTGACAAATATGTTTTTTTTTTAATTACTGTAATTCACCCTAAGTATTTTTTCGTGTTCCAAAGGGTGTAGTGCTTTCCTAGTGACCAGACTGACTTACTACAGGTGAAATTTTGACAATACCTCCCTTACTGTACAATTATCAAATATGTTTATGTAATGAGCATATTATTACATATGTTTATTACATATGTTTATGAAATAAACTGTAAATCACCTATAGTGTTTTTTTATATATCCCAAAGGTTGTAGTACTTTCCTAGTGACCAGACTGACTTACTACAGGTGAAATTTTGACAAAAACTCCCTTACTGTACGTACAGTTGACAAATATGTTTTTTAAAAAATTACTGTAATTCACCCCAAGTATTTTTTCGTGTTCCAAAGGCTGTAGTGTTTTCCTACAGACCAGACTGACTTACTGCAGGTGAAATTTTGACACAAACACCCTTACTGTACGTACAGTTGACAAATATGTTTTTTTCTTAATTACTGTAATTCACCCTAAGTATTTTTTCGTGTTCCAAAGGGTGTAGTGCTTTCCTAGTGACCAGACTGACTTACTACAGGTGGAATTTTGACAATACCTCCCTTACTGTACAATTATCAAATATGTTTATGTAATGAGCATATTATTACATATGTTTATGAAATAAACTGTAAATCACCTATAGTGTTTTTTTATATATATTCCAAAGGTTTTAGTACTTTCCAAGTGATTAGACTGACTTACTACAGGTTAAATATTGTCAATAACTGCCTTAAGTACAGTACATACATTTTATTATGAAAATTTGAAAGATTATGTCATTTCACCTTTTTTCATGTTCCAAAGGTTATAGTATGTTCCTAGTGATCACTCTACTCAATTGATTTTGATAAATGTATTAGGTAAAAGTAGGTATTATAACTGCTGTTACTTGTACAACACATTTATTTCATTGATTAAAAAACTGTAAAGATTTTAGCTTAAATCATATTTTCAGCGTTATAAATAAGCAACACCCTTATTGTAATGATTCAAGTTAAGTTTTTGTTATGAAGTTCTGAAGAAGTGGATTCTGGAATCCACTGCTGCTTCAATGTATATCTAATGAGGGATTATAATCAAGGTATCAATCCATTTTTTTCCTTCTAAATATCAAATGAGTTGAATGACTTCTCTAGGCTTGTGAGATTTTACTTTGTTATAGAAATTACCAGTGTGATTATCGAAAATGTTCATGAAAATGTTTCATGTATCCTTTAAATGTCTGTATTTGATATATGAGGTGTGACCGAAGGGTCTGGCCCATGCCAGGAATGCAGTAACAGTGCTTGCTCATTTAGCCTGGCTTCCAGATATGAAATGTGGACTTCTTTAACAGGTGTCACTACATCCATCTGCTTTTCTAGGGTATCCTGATAGCAATGGTCTCAGGGATCATTGAAACCTATAGTTGAGAGACCATTTCTTAGTTAAAGCCTTTACTTTACAGTTAGATTTAAAGTGTCCTTTCCTTGAGATAAAGAACATGTTATCTTGATGTTTTGAGAAGACTCTCCTGTTTATTGTTAAAACCTGGCCAAATCCAATCTTGAAGAAACTGTCTTTGTGTGTTAGTATTCTTGGTTAGAGGTTAAGGAACAAGTGGAAATATAGTTGCAAGCAGCGATACGGGGCCAAGAGCAGGAAGAAATCAGAAATTGAACATGCATGAAAAAACAGCTGGTTCAGAAGTACAGGTGAAAATGAACTCAAAATGACCAGAAGTTCAGATGAGAATGAACACTTAATTAACAAGACATACTTATTTCTAATCCAAGAGGAAGAAAGATTAGTACAACATTGAATAAGAAAGGAATCGACATGACACAACATTACACACAATTTTATAAAGTCGTCCCACTCGGCCTTGAACCCACTATCTCTGGGTCAGATGCCTGTCACACATCTCATTGTGACACTGGGAAGTTGTGGTTTTGCCAAGATGCAGAAGGTCCATAGTTCAAGTGAGAAGCAACTCAAAATTAATAATTTTTATATAAATTTGCTGCATGTTGTATTTATTGAGTTCCTTCACATATAGACACCATGTCTGGAACAAAAGCAACTTTTACACTTTTTAAGGCCACAGTACCTCTTGCGGTCTGGGCACGTGCCACACAGGTTTCAAACCCACAACCAGAATGGATCAGGGCTCTTGGCACGTGGTTTAACTGCTTGAGCCACTCAGTTGACGCTGTCTTACCAAGCTGCAGAGGAGAGGCTTCAGTGTAAGAATGAGCACAAAAGCATGTTAACCAGATTAACATGCTAAGTTAGCTTAATGCTAATGTAACTTATGGTTAGCCTGATAGCTGAAAAGCCACATTAGAAAGAATGGTATCTGGTTAGCATGCTAACCAATTAACATGCAAAGCTAACTAGCATAAGGCGCGATTCACATATAGCGCCTAAAAATGCATAGACAATACTAGGCGCGCCACATGAAAAGTTTAGATGTTTTTATCTCAATGCGGTGCGGACGCGCTTGGAAATAACGAGCGCGTCACACTGTGACGCGTCGCTTACATTATGAGCACGCATACCACACCTACATTTGAATTAACGAACTTGAGCGCGTTAAAGAAGTGATGTGTGTACAGGTTCTAAAGCACCAAATACAGGCTACCTCAAATTTGGAGACACATATCTCGGGAACGGTAGCGAATATCAAAAATATTAGTTGCTTCTGCACTGATAAAAATTATTTTGTGAAAACAATGTAATTTACATTAAAAAGTTAGTTCAGGCAAGAATTAAAAAAAATAAGTAAATTCTATAGTAGTACTCAATTAAATCGTGTAGAAATGAAAGCGTAAATATCAACATTATAAAAAATTAGGTTCCCATCATGCACTGGGCCTTGAATAATTAATGAGGTTGATTTATCACTGGTTTCCAGCTGTATTTATACTATTTTATCATTGCTTTTGTTGTTAGGGTTAGTAACTTGCCATTTTGTGACATTTGGAGTTCATTTTCTACTTAAAATGACACATTCAAAAACAAAAACGATCCATCAAATGTTACCGTCATTGTGTATTGTGTACCAAGTATTGAGGTATCTGCGTTCACACATATAGTTTCTGAATTAAAGATATGGTGACACACTATATCTATTGTAATGATTACTTAGATGTTTCTAAGCAAATCACATCCTTAAAGTCCCCAATGAAATCAAAATTGACAATTCTTAATTTGTTTGTCTAAGTTGATCGATTTGTGGTGAACAAATCATCCATGCAAGTCAACAAAACATTTTTTTGGGTTGAGAACGCTTAACCACTCCCCTCAAACCGTATTAAGCCTGTTTTATGCTTCTGCGGTGTACCCCCGCAGACCCCTCTGCGTCGCCGCGAACCCCTCTCCGATCCCTACGCCGTAGCTCGACGTGCACCTCCAAAAAATTTTAACTACGCGTCGAGGCGACGCAGACCGCAAGGGCTGTGATTGGTCAGATTCAACGCGATGCAACGCAACCTGACGCAGAACCATAAAACGGCCACGACGCCGTAGGAGTGACGGCGTAGCTACGCCGTGGAGTTGACGCAGAAGCATAATGAGGCCTTAAGTCTGTATGAGCGAGAGGAGGGGCGCTAAAGTAAAACCCTGCCCTCTGTTCAATATTCCGTTTCACTTGGAAATACGTCACAACACTGGAGAAAAGTCGCTTGCAACTTCCGGTTCATGGGGACTTTAAAAAGTGAAATCTAAATCAATGTAATATTGTGTGAAATGTATTAGAAAGAAAACTTCAACCAAATAGATATTACTTAACCTTTTATTAGCTTAGTAAAATGTACTTAATTTCTTTTGTTACTTTCACTTAACTTAGTTAAGTAGAGTTTACTTAATTCTATGTGTGAAATTTACTCTAAAAATATTAATGCAAAAACTTGCCTTAAAAGAATTAAGTAAATTTTACTTATTGTTTTTTTCAGTGTGTGTGGATCGGTCCAAAGATCATCTGAGCCAATTTCCGTGAGAATTGAACAAAATTTGAATGAGTAGTAGCAAAAAAACAACACTGTACTTTTCAAAATGGCCACTACTGTAATGGGCGGAGTCTTAATGTAAGATATTGATTGTGATCAGCATGAGTGGAATCAGGTGTACTAATTTTCATTTTTCTAGATCGAAGTTATAACCCTTTCAATGTTTAATTTTTGAACTGGTGGTGGCACTATAGTTGGTCCTAGAGACTCAAAAATTGGTCCAATTACTATTCATTACAATCACTACAAGTGTGCCAAATTTCATCATTGTCCTATGTTTCGTTGATAAGGCTGCCATAGACTCTCCATATGGAATAATAATAAGAAGAAGAAGAAAACTAACAATTACAATAGGGGCTATCCTCTTTGGGGCTTTGCCCCTAATTATTAGAGATTGACTGACTACTTTTCTTCGACATGTTGGTGCTCAGCAACCCAGATCTGTGACCTGGAAGGTCACGACGTGCCTAAATTCAGGGTCAGAGTGTCAGCCGCATAATCAATGGAGATATGCTTCAGTCTATCTATGTGTAGAAAATGTGTGTTTATTTATTAGCCAATCAGAATCATTCAACCTGAAGCAATTAGACCTTGGTGAAGGGAATAATTGCTATCATTTTTGTAAATGTACGGGGAAGAGGCCTACAAACTCCTTGTGATTCTTGAAGCTGACTTCTGCCTGATGAAACTGCAAACTATCTTCAGTAAAATGTTCTTTAATTTATTATAATTCTGACTCTTGTTTTAAATTGACTGCACTTCTAACTCCTGGTCTTAATTAACCATATCTGGTCCTTGGGTCTTTAACTGTAAGTCCCAAAATACAGATATACAGTGGTAATCTATATTGCAACAAGGACAATAAAGCAGAAGTTTCTGCAGATATTCTTTAATGACACAAAGTTTAGCCAACTTATTTCAATTTTAAAAGAGGCATTTGGTTCCACTGTTTAACTAGGTACACAGTGAGCACAACCATAACCAACTGCATTATGCAATGAATAAATATTATATAATTTCTAAATATAAATAAATGTTAAATTTCTAAGATATGTTTGTTTACCCAATAACAATCAGAAAGATAATACAAATAAAACACACAGTCATTGTTGATGTGAACACTAAGTTACTTTGGTTAAATTCGATGTTGGAGGGGGGAGAAAGACCATAAAAGTTAATGTCATGTAAGGACAAAGTTTGTAAGTGGTGGAGACAAACTATATTACCATGTCAGGTGGCTATATCAGCACATGTGACTTAAAATATGTGAATATATTCACCATGAAGGACAATATATTAAGGACAGTCAACTTACAGCATCCTCTTAAAAACCATTATTTTGGATATTGCATACAAAGTTATACCGGACCTGTGTATTGGCTTCTGCAAACCCATCATTCCTGCTGTACAAGAAGCAAAAATTACATGTTGGTCATAAAATTCTACACTATACAGTATATTGAATGTCTCCATGATCTTGCTGTACATTATCTGTCAGATTTGCTGCACCAATGAGAACAGGTTCACTCACTGCCGTTATTAATAATGTAGCCCCTATTAATGTACAACAACCTAAAACAAACAAAACCCCTTTTAGTGAATTACAGTATTATATTATTAGGTATTGTCAAAAATTTCACCTGTAGTGAGTCAGTCTGGTCACTGGGAGAGTACTAAAACCTTTGGAAAATGGAAAATCACTTTAGGTGAATTACTGTAATTTTTTCCATATGAATATTTGTGTACTGTATGTACAGTAAGGGTTGTATTGTCACATTTTCACCTGTAGTAAGTCACACTGGTCATTAGGAAAGCACTACACCCTTTGGAATACGAAAAAATACTTTAAGTGAATTACAGTAATTTTTTCATAAACATATTTAACAATAGGAAGTACAATAAGGGAGGTATTGTCAAAATTTCACCTGAAGTGAGTCAGTCTGATGATTAGGAAAGCACTACACCCTTTGGAACATGAAAAAATACTTTAGGTGAATTACAGTAATTTTTTCATAAAGATATTTGACTTGTACGTACAGTAAGGGAGGTATTGTCAAAATTTCCCCTGGAGTAAGTCAGTCCGGTCACTAGCAAAGCACTACACCCTTTGGAACACGAAAAAATACTTTAGGTGAATTACAGTAAGTTTTACATAAAACAATATTTGTGTACTGTACATACAGATGGTGCGTAAAGCAGCCTAGGTGAATACGCAGGAAAGATCAAACCATAAACTAACTTAACCCCGCTTGGCAACTTTCCTTTTTAGGAAAACTTGACAATGTTCATGTGACAGGGCGCTGTCCGTGTATATGTGGTACTGAAGGTCCTGCATGATCTTACCTGCACCTTAAAATTTCAATAACTTTCAATAACTTTTCAGTGGTTACCCAAGTTAAACACTTGAATGTTATTAAGTACTCTCCAAAGAACACACTACACCATGGGGATTGGCATATTTAGTGCATTTAGTTGACTGTGAAATGCAGCAATATAGGCCTACACCTTAAAGAACAAGTCAAACACGTTGGTTTTATATTCGCGTGCTTCCGCTCAATAACTCGTGAGCTGAATATTGTTACTACACAAATAACATTGTTTTAATAATGTTTAATAATTTTCCTCAAAACGAGCTTTCGCAGTGGACAAAATACATTGATCTCTGTGCAGGCGGCTGAGAGACAGATCGGAAGGGATCAGTCAGTAACAGTCAAAAACACACACTATAGTGTCACCAGATTTAGATCACACATCATCACTGCTGTCCTGGTGGTTAGGCTATACTAACACTTATTTGTGGAATTTTTGCATTATTTTTATGAGTATTATGAAAAATTTTACAATTGTATTGCATTTATCCAAACAAAGTGTTGTTATATAACGAGCAGGACAGCAGTGATGTGTGATCTGAATTTGGCAACAATACAGAGAATTACAGTGAAGTTTTTGAATATTTTGTAGTAAGACTTTTCGGGTTTTGAACTTTGCAGATGGTCCCTTCTCAGCAGCCTGCGCATAGAGATCAATGTATTTTGTCCACTGCGAAGGAAAGCTTGTTTTGAGGAAAATTAGGTTGTAGCTGCTGGTGTTAAATGTGTAGTTATATGTGAGGTGTTATTTGTTTAAGTAACAACGTTTAGTTCACGAGTTATTGAACCCGGAAGTTCGTGAATGTGCGAATGTGCGAATATAAAACCAACTTTACCTAAGTTAACCGTCGCGCGTTTTCGAGCAACACACGCCAGTGGGGTTTCCTTCCTGAACGAATCAGTGTTTTGAACGAATCGTTTGAGTGAATGATTCAACTCATAAAGTGACAAAAAAAAGTCACTGAACAGCGCTTGGGACACAGTTGAATCTTGTAGGGGAAAAGATAGGAATGCACGTTTAGTTCTTGTTTAAAAGGTTTATTGAATGTAACAAATAAATCGCAATAAATAAATCAATAAAAAATTGTCAAACGTATTTATTTTTTGCCAATTGAGTTGACTTTTGCTGCATTTTCATTTCTGCATTTTTACATTTTAGTATAATTTATATGCTGCTTTCTCGTAGGGACCAGAAACTGGTTTTACTATACTTGTGGGGACAACATTGGGTTTACCCGGGCTACACACACACTATACACACACACATGCACAACCAATCAAGTACTGGCTTTGTTGTTTTTTTCTTTCTTCCATGTCTTTAGTTTCTCTCTCAGTAATTGACAAGCATAAATCCTAGCCCTCAAACCACTGTTATGCATGCTCATCAGCGCTGACACATGGGCTCTCTGCAGGCAGGGCACTACTTCATCAGACACACTCATCTACTCTTCCACAGGGGACAATAAAGTCACCGCAGACTCTGCTGAGCAGATGACCACTGCAGCAATGTGCTGGGTCACTTAATGAAGTGAACTATATTGTGTGTGTGTGTGTGTGTGTGCGTGCGTGCGTGTGTGTGTTGCATGTAAGTGTCACAGTCCTGTAGCTCCTGGTGTTTGGCAGAGTGCCCAGCTGAAAAATGGAGCGTCTTAAACAGACTCTGCCCGGCATGATCCTCAGCACTGACCTGGTCAATCTGGAAGCTCCAACACCAGATGATGTTTACTGAGTGTAATGTTTTAGAGACTGGAAAAATACAAGGTTTGGCTGGTTAACTTGGCTATATTTTTATATTTTTTATTTTAGCCTACTTATTTTAGTTTACACCCAAATTACTTAATCACTTCAATACTGACTTCTAATAATATAAAATAAATAAATTAAAATTATTTATTTAGAAAAATACAAAAAAAGGAAATATTTTATTTTATTAATAAGAATCAATTTTACTTTTATCACTTGCAGACCCAGATGAAATCAATGTGGATGTAACAAAACAGAGCTGTTTGGTAGCTGTTCTAACCTGCAGCAGACAAGCAACTACCACTGAGAAGAATGGAAATGCTAATAGAGGGCTTTTTTATGGACCTCCTTGGAGATATATATATATATAAAAAGAGATGTTTATCCTCCAGATCGTCCATTTCCCTGTGATGTCAAAGCAGCTGCTAAGACAGACTTGTCATCTGTATATCTCACTTCTGCTCAGTCCCAGTGCTACAATTCATGTTTATTCAGCTTAATTAGCTCCCTATCTCTCCCTCTCACTGGCTTTCTCTCTTTATAATAAGTGGGTCATTGGCAAGGGCTCAGATTATTTTTTAGAACAAAACAACAGTTAGCCAAGAGGCACAATTTAGCGTTATGATTTGCATAGGAATTAAAAACATAAAATAAACAAAAATCTTTAGGAGACATGTTTAAAAAGGGAATGAATTAAATTAAATCTAAAAATAAAAATAATTGGTTAAAGCTAATTCCAACTGAGGGAGCATGTGAACATGTGAAAATAACACACACACACACACACACACACACACACACATATTATATAAATATATATATATATTAATATATGGATTTGGTGACACTTGAGTCATTAGTGGGTTACCATGATCTTCACTTTAGAATACCGTTACAAATGGCCAGTAATTCCTTTAGAAGGATGCAGTAAACACTGTAGAGCTGACGTTACCATGCTAATGGCATAGAGTTTTACTCTTCTGCAGAGACAGTACCCTACTATCTGTCACCATGGCATTTCCAGCAGGTCAGATCAGACCGTGGCCCTTGAGAGCCTGTTGTCTATAGGGAAACACTGCATAGGCTGCATATCAACATGACAATTCTTTGACAGAAATATAGAATTATATATCAGATATCTTGAAATATTTTAAACAAATTTTAACAATTACAGAAATCATTCTTAGTAAACAATTCTTAGCAAAAGTTGATCATAATACAGATAATATAACAATAATAGAGATACTATATTATAATAGTGGGCAGATGCAAATCGGCTACTGGTATGTGTGATTGGGTGTGTGTGAGAGAGAGAGAGAGAGAGAGAGAGAGAGAGAGTGTGTGTGGACAAAACTGCACCAAGTAGCTTCATTACAGAAGTCTGAAGTCATTACAGTTCTGTGGGATTAACTGTGCAAATAGTATTCATTTAAGAGAGAATTATGCTCTCCTAACCTTATACTCTATCCTCTATGGCCTAATGGCCCAATTCTGCTGGGAAGAGATCTCCATCATACAGGCTCCAGGGCAGAGTCATTTCTAATTGACCAGCCCTGCACTTCTGTTCAGACAAAATAAACACAATCTTCAGCTGGAGGTTAAAATGTTAGCTTCATCACACTAATAAACGCTGGGTGAAAAAAGGGCCACTCTTTAAGAGTTGCTGCAAATTGAACCACTATTGATATTTTAATACTTTTTTATGCTTAATTTAACCTCGCTTTCATTTTCTTCTGCTCATCTTGTAATCAACTCGCTCAGGGAGAGTTAAGTAAGTTTACGCATGCAAAACTCTGCAGGTCTAAACAAAACACAGTAAAGTGTGGGGGAGGCTATAAGACACTGAGTTCTGTGCTGATGAGTGTGTGTAAAGAGCGCTACCACACTCTAATCTTGCATATATATATATATGGCTACAGATCAAAATCACATCTAATAGTACTTTTTAGAAAAAATCTGCCATTACAATGCCCTGGTGACAGACCTGGCCCTCCATCCCACCCCCAAGTCCACCTCCCACCTGGACTGTTAGGTGTTTTTTGTTTTGTTGAGCGTCTGGAAGCCGCTCTTAAAGGGGGGTCTCTTGGAGCATTCACGTGCTATGGTAATTATGGTAAATACCAAAAGCCGACGTGGAAAATGCACATGAACATCCCCTCATGTGGTATTTTCCACTGGGCAGCTCGTAGAATATTTTGATGCACGAGTTGCCGAGATGAGATAACCTTTGACATTTTCAAAATGGCGGAGAGCAACGCAAGAGTTGTGAATGGTAAGCATTGTACACAACTAAACGTTTTTTGCTACTGTTAGTGGATAGTTTTTGTAGCCTATACAATGTTGTGTCATTAACCATTGTAATATAATGCGTTAACACTCAGTGTCTTAAAAATACTGTTATGGTTTGGTGTTACCTACCCAGAGCAGATGCTAGCTAGCAGTCAATAAGAGCCTCCTAATGACCGGTCAGGCAATTTACTCACATTAATGTATTATGACAGGTCTGGATCTGTGAGTCCATCTTTTCACCACATTATGACAACAAAAGCACTTGAACACAACACACTGGTAAATACCAGTTCACAAGTGGAAAATATCATCTTTTCCATAGCATGTGAAGGCTCCATATGTCACGATTAGCCACGCACTCCCTGGGCGATTACAGACTCCATTTCCCATAATGCATCTCCCTGGACTGATTGCACCATACACCTGCACCTCATGTTCAAACACTAATTTAAGCCACACTCACACAACACTCTGGGCTAAGTCTTGTTTTGCTGCTGCGAACATTTTCAAGCGTTTTTCCATGTGTTTACCTGCCTGTTGTGACCTTGTCTGTTCTTGATCTTTTGCCTGGTGCCTGTATCCTGTTTGTTTGCTGCCTGCCCTGATATCCTGTCTGTTTATTGACCACAATTTTGCCTGATCTTCTCTTTTGTGTTTGCTGGTGTATGACCCTTGCCTGGTGACTATTCTGTTTAATAAAGACAAGCTGCAATTGGATATGAATGACTCCTATGCTTCGTAACATTATCATTATGTTATACCACAGGACAATTAAAACCGAACAGACATTTTATACCTTTACAGCTAA
Source organism: Semotilus atromaculatus (assembly GCA_031834385.1). NCBI lineage: Eukaryota > Metazoa > Chordata > Actinopteri > Cypriniformes > Leuciscidae > Semotilus > Semotilus atromaculatus. Next base: position 20,303,914 of record JAULUF010000005.1, on the reverse strand, counting down.
AAGCATTTTTTGTAAGGAAACATGAATTATCGGTTTTCTGTTAATGGACCCTTTTCACATTTCTGGGTTTCTCAGAAGAGGAAGTCGTAGTTGGGTAAACTTCTAGAGTGGTGAATGATTGACTACATTAAATATAGTTTTAGTGTTCTCATTTGCTCAAATAGCAAAGGAAAAACTCCCAAAAAGAGTTTTTTCCAAAAAGAAGCTCAGGCTCGACGTGAAGAGGCTCAGCCTTGGCAGCGGCCATGACAGGATGAAACTCTGGCGTGACTGTGCTGGCGAGCGGTGTGACCACTGGAGTTGCCAACATCAAAGAGGGCATGATGTGAAGTGGCTCCTCGTCGGAAGAAATAGTTACAAACGTTTTTGCAGAACAGGGAAGTGCTAACGTCATGTCAGTGAAACGTTGTCCAAACTTTTTGAATTCAACCCGAAAAGATTCCCAAATAAACTAACTAAAGTTTTACAAACTAAAGGAAAAGAAAATGCCGCCTAAAATGAAAGCTGAAGAAATGGAGGAAATTAAGAAATCATTGAGCTTTATGTCGGAGGAGTTGAGCAAAGTCTCAAAACAACAAACACAACTTATGGAGCTAATGGACGAAGTGAAACTCCTCAAAACAATAATTAAAGAAAAGGACAAAAGGATCGTGAACCTGGAAAGGAAAGTTGATGACTTGGAGCAATACACCCGCATGGAGGATTTGATAATAACTGGACTGGAGACACGACATCAAACGTATGCCAGAGCGGCGACGAGCATCGACAAAGGTGAGGATGCACCGGCTCACGAACTACAAACACTTGAACAACAAATAACACAGTTTTTCAACAAGTTCAACATGCCGATTAAAAGCAATGACATTGCTGCTTGTCATACTTTTCCTAAAAGGGAAAATGGGAAGGCGAGTATCATAGTTCGCTTCATTAATCGCAAAAGCAAAGTGGAATTGCTCAAGGAAGCTAAAAAACTGTCTGGAACCGGAGTGTACATAAATGAACATCTGACTAAAAAGAATGCTGAAATAGCTCGACAAGCGCGTATTCTCCGACGACAAAACAAAATTCATGCAACCTGGACTAGAAACTGTAAAGTTATGATTCGCCTAATTGGTCCCCCTGAATCCTCAAAAGTCATATGGATAAAAGAACTTCAGGACTTGGACCCATACCGGAATTAAAATCCAAAACGGTTCAACTTATGAAACTGTTTGGTAATCATTGGATTAACGTGACAATAAAGATTACTTAACATGACTGAACTGTTAAAAAACTTCACTCTTACTCCAGAGGAAAGAGCTGACGCGGGACACGACCACTTTGAATCGGCCAACAGCGCTGCGATGATTGACATACGCAGCATGAACATGAAATGCTTTGAGTTTACTGATCACAAAAAATACGATATGGAGAACGAAATAGATCCAGAGAACCACTTCTATACAAACAATTGCCATTGTGAGTATTATACGAATGAACAATTTAAATCCAGTGTAAGATTGAACAACGCTTTATCAATAATACACTTCAACAGTCGAAGCCTGTATACTAACTTTGAAGAAATTAAGGACTACTTAAGACAATTTCCTAACTTTCATATTATTGCCATATCAGAGACTTGGCTAAATGGGAACAGAGAATATGACACCAAACTCGATGGGTATGACTTATTTAATGTGAACAGAACTAACAAAAAAGGAGGTGGTGTAGCTTTATATGTGTGTAGTGGTTTTAACTGTAAACTAGTTAATAATATGTCAACTAAAATAGATAATATTATGGAATGTGTTACTGTGGAAATAATGGTTAAAAAATCACAAAAGATCCTGGTAAGTTGTATATATAGGGCACCAGGATCATGTATTGATACATTTAACAGCATAATTGTGGAAATGTTTGACATGACAAAGGTAACTTTTGTTTGTGGAGACTTTAACATTGACCTATTGAATGTGCATAAATCACAAAAACACAGAGACTTTATAGACACTATGTTTAGTTTAGGTTTTTTTCCCACTATCATAAAACCATCAAGAATCACAGCCAATAGTTCTACATTAATTGACAACATCTTTACAAATGCAGTTGACGGCAGAATAGAAAGTGGCCTCCTTATAAACGATATAAGTGATCATCTCCCTGTTTTTACTACACTGCAACACTTCTTCCAGAATAAAAATACAAAGAAACAAGAAGTATATAGTCTTAAACGACTCAAAACAGCAACATCCTTAAAAGCCTTTAAAAAAGAATTAAATTTACAAACTTGGAATGAAGTTTATTTAACTAATGATCCAAATGAATCTTATGATAAATTCTTGTCTATTTTTATTCACCTGTTCAACAAACATTGTCCTGTGTGCACGCAAAAGCAGTCTAAGTATGAAGCTAAACCCTGGATCACTAAAGGACTACAAAATGCCTGTAACAAGAAAAATCTCTTATATAAACATTTTTTAGAAAAGAGAACAAAGGAATCCGATCTTAAATATAAACTATATAAAAACAAGTTAGTAAACATATTAAGGAAAACTAAAAAGGACTATTATAATAATCTACTAGAGCAACACAGAAGCAACACCAAAGAGACTTGGAAGGTATTAAATAGTGCAGTCAAAGGAACCACTAAGAAAAGTGAATATCCAAAGTATTTCACAAATGAATTGAAAACTTTAACTAAGCCAATCGATATTGCTAACGAATTTAATAATTATTTTGTAAATGTAGGAGCCAATCTAGCAAACAATATTGTGCAACCAGAATTAAAAGTAGGTGTGGATGTTGACCTAATTAAATCAAATACAAGCTCAATGTTTCTAAAGCCAGTTGAAGAAAATGAACTAATAAATACAATAAATAAATTAAAAAATAAAAAATCTACAGATTTTAATGATATAGACATGGCACTAGTTAAGGATGTTATGATATTTGTTGTAAAACCATTAACCTATATTTTTAATTTATCTCTTCAAACAGGTGTTTTTCCAGACAATATGAAAATAGCTAAAGTCATCCCTATTTTTAAAAATGGTGACAGCCACTCACTCTCAAACTATAGACCAATCTCCCTCCTTCCACAATTTTCAAAAATACTAGAAAAACTATTTGAAATAAGACTAGATAGTTTTATTAAAAAACATAAACTATTAAATGATCATCAATATGGCTTCCAAGCAAATCGATCCACAGAAATGGCTGTAATAGAGCTGGTTGAAAAAATTACCTCTGAAATAGAAAGTAAAAATTATTCGGTCGGAATTTTTATAGACTTGAAGAAAGCATTTGACACTATTGATCACAACATATTGTTAAAAAAACTAGAAAGATATGGCATCAGGGGAATTGCACTAAGATGGATTAGTGATTATCTTAGGAATAGATTTCAGTTTGTGCAATTCACCAATGACAGGTCACAGCTACAGAGGGTCACTTGTGGGGTTCCACAGGGATCAGTACTGGGACCAAAGCTATTTTTATTATATATCAATGACATTTGTAAGGTGTCTACACAATTAAATTGTGTCTTATTTGCAGATGATACAACCCTTATTTGTTCCAATCAAAATTTGGGACAGCTTCTGGACACAGTGGAAGCAGAAATGAAAATATAAAAAAAATGGTTTGATGTTAATAAATTGTCATTAAATATAAATAAAACTAAAATGATTTTATTTAGTAATAAAGAAATAAATACAAATATCCAGATTAGAATTGAAATGTTTGAACTAGAAATAGTAAGTGAAATTAAATTCTTAGGTGTCATTATTGACCACAAACTCAGTTGGAAATCCCACATAACCTATATAAAGTCAAAAATGTCAAAAACTCTGGCTATCCTGTCTAAAACAAAACATATTCTCGATTCAAAGGCCTTAAATATACTTTACCAATCTCTAATAGTGCCCTACATGACTTATTGCGTAGAGATCTGGGGAAATACATACAAAACAATAATAAAACCAATTCTTATTCTGCAAAAACGTGCAATACGAATTATAAATAAAACAGATTATTATCACCCAACAAATAAGCTATTTATAAACTCCAATCTACTAAAATTCAATGACTTAGTGGAATTTAAAATAGCCAAAATAATGTTTAAAATAATAAATAATAAATTTCCAGACTGTGTCCAAAACCTGTTTCAGATGAAATCTACTCCTTATGAGCTCAGAGGAACACTCATGTTCAGTAAACCACAGACTAGAACCAATGTCAAACAGAGATGTCTGTCTGTTCAGGGGGTTAAACTGTGGAATAGTCTCGATGATGAATTAAAAACATGTAAATCCATAGGCAGCTTTAAGAGATTATTTAAAAAAAATAAGATTATATTATACAAAGCTGATTAATTTAGCTTCTTTTTCTTTTAGTCATTATTTATGCAAGATGACTTTGGTGTTGTGTGTCAAATAAATATAATGTAAAAAGGATCGGCGCAATAAGCTTAAGCTTCAGCCGACACCTTTTCGGTCAAGCAGCTTTGTTTCTTTTTTTTTTTTTTTTCTTTTTTTTTTTGTGTGTTTTTTATTATTTTTTATTTTATTTTATTATTATGTTTATATTGTAATTCACATTTTGTTTCCATGTTTGTTTGTAAATTGTACATTTTCTTTTTTCCCTTTTCTGTTGAAGTTGACCGAAATAAAAAATAACTAACTAACTAACTAACTAACAAAAGAATAGTTACTAGTCGCTATTGATATAAGTACTAGTATCTAATAATAAGTACAAGTAACTAATGAAGAACTACTAGTATCTAATGAATAATTACTAGTACCAATTTAATAGGCACTAGAATCTAATGATTAAGTAGGCTAGTAACTAATTAATAAGCACTAGTATCTAATAAATAAGGACTAGTATCTAATGAATAAGTAGGCTATAGTATCTTTAAAAGGGTACTAGTACCTAAAGAATAATCAATAGTATCTAAAGAATAGGCACTAGTACCTAAAGAATAAGTACTAGTAGCATGAAAATAGAGACTAGTAGGTTTAAATGATTAAATGTTAAAACGGCTTGCCAGTATCAAAAGGTTTTAAATTTCAATTTGTAAAAAGCGTTCAAGTCCTTGTAGAGTTTGTCATTACATGTAAACCAGGAATTTTCTGAGAGCTCCTACATGTACCACGTGACGTCATGGTAGAACGTCACGTGTTGTCATCTGGAAATTACGGTAATTATGGAATGAGCTCACGTTACTTTGTCATGTATTGAAGAACATGTTCACGTGTTGACGTGAAGTTTACGTTGTTTCACATGATGGATCTTCATTATTGTAAATAGGCTAAACAAAGACTTCACTTGACAAACAAGTGACTCACTGACAGCAGGTTGACACAAAGCTATAAGGGGTGTATTCCAGAAAGCAAGGTTATTTTACTGTCAATCTCTCTGTTGATTAAACCAGACCTTGCTTTCTTGAGGTATGCTGGTTCTAAAAACGCGCCCAGGAGACAATTCAGCCCACCCGGATTATGTCCACGATTAACACACATGACATGATTCTCAACAGAGCGGAGTAGTTGATGAGCCACCATAAAAACGCTAAGAAAAATCGCACCATACTTCTTTTGTTCAATGGCAATTTACGTTCTTAGTCCATATCGTCACCAAATTGGTGGTTGTGCAAGCATTTTTTTATTCTTTTCATTTAATCTCTAATCTATAATAACTATGAATTAGAATTGTATTGTTTGTTTGATGGTAATTATAAAAAAAAAAAAGAGTGGAAGCACAAACTGTTATTTAGTTTAATCAAAAGGTAAAATGGTTGAAGATTTTTATTTTTTTATAGAAATACATTACAGCATTGAAAACTCGATGCAAAGTCTTTTTGCAAAAACAAAACAAAATATATAAATGCAGATCCATACTGTGAGGGATGAGAATAAAATAAATACTGTATATTAGAATAAAATAAACATGACCTTGTTATATAGCTATATTGTGAGAAATCTGCCACGCCCACTGGAGTCTGGTCAATAGGTTACACATGCACTGCTGATAGCTCTGAAGTAAACTAACACTGGAATAGAAGCTGCTCTGGAGCAAGTTATGTTCAGAAAATAAGTTGCTCTGGCTGCCTGAAACTTACCTCCATTTTTGGAAGTGAGAGCTGAGGTTATCCACTTACCCCGGCATGTCACATAATACCCCCCAGAGCCAATGGAAACAAGAGGCCTATAAATAAAAATATGGACTAATGACTACACAAAACACACCTGAAATCAAAACAATGAACCACATGACAGGATCACATGATGAGGGGAACAGGGAATCACAAAACATGAACATTAAACAAAACATGGAACAGACATGACTTAGCACCATTCACTTTCCCATATACCAATATGTAGCCTACACAGGGGCGTAGCCGTCATTTCAAAAGTGAGGGGGACAGAACGTCAAGTGTAACATCAGTTTTTTTTTCTTCATACTTTTGTTGACAGGTTTTTGCTTAATTGGCTTAATATGTTATTTATTTTTAAAGCAATAAAACAGAAAGAAAGAAATGCAGATGTTCAGTACTTTGTTTTGCACATGCAGGGTTTTTTCTGACTTAAAACGAGGTGGAGGTGGTAAAACCCTGATCATGTTTTTTAATAAGATAATAAAAAATGCATTTTTCGTATAACATTATAGCCTGCCCTACTGTGTTACCCACAGTATTTTTCTATGTGGATCTCGGTAGTTCTAGGGGGGTCCGGGGGCATGCCCCCCCGGAAGAAAATTTTGTACATTTTAAAGATAAATTCATTAATCTGGTGCACTTTGAGTCCCCCAAATACACTGTTAAAAATAAATAATCCACCCGCCAACCATAGATATTTTCTGATTTAGATATCTGATCATCGCATTACAATTATTCAAATTATCAGTGTTAAGCATGATAATATGGTTAAATATCACACTGAAGCTGATTTAAAAATAACATTTACTTAAAATAAAAGTTCTTCTTTTGGCAAAATTATATTCCTCAATAGCCTAAAAACAGTCTTACTAAATTAAAACTTTCCAATTGAAAACCTTCAAACTTCAAGCTTTTAAAACTACTTCAAACTTTCTAGTTAGGTATTTTCAAGAGAACTTAAAGTTTGTCTATAAACTTTTTTATCTAGGCTAATTGTGTTACCGAATTATGGTAAACATCACGTACACATGTTCCAACGCTGCCTGATTCAAGCAGATCGTGACGGTTGATGCATGAAAATACACATTCAGCATTAACAATCTCCATGTTTATTCTAATTTGAAGGGCTTTGATAACATATCTGTGAAAATAAAAGACATTACGAGTAAAACAAGATTGAAAATAAGTGCACGTTTCGTTTGTGCGGGTAGTGAATATTTTTAATTTAGCCTACAACAAAACTTGTTAATTATTCAACAAGAGAAATAGGCAGAGTTATTCATCACTGTGCAACACAATTCGGATACATGACAACTTACTTACAGTGCTTGACTTTTTCGCGAAAAAGGAGTGAAGAGAGTTTTTTTTGCCGTTTTGAAATCATTGCGACCTCTTTGAAACTGATAGATTCGGCGCGGGTGCGAGCATGGGCGTGTCGTGATGCGTGACTGATTACCATGGAAACGTGAAAGTCACGTAAATAGACTATCCTTGACTCTTTGGATTTTAAATCTCGCGAAAACCTCAGTTTGTCGTAGACACACTTGCCCTATGAAAAAGTGCGGGGGACGAATTTACATTTTATAAAAAGTGGGGGGGACGAATTTACATTTTATAAAAAGTGGGGGGGACACGTCCCCCGCGTCCCCCCCGTAATCTACGCCCATGAGCCTACATTTCCATTTGTCAACACTCCAGCAGACAAAATATGATAATTCGTTTAAATTATCTTTGCATGTCTCTTTTCTCCTTATCCGTTTCTTAATAGAGTACAATTTAAAAACAAGAGAGAAAAATATGTAAATAATCTCCCATATAATTTAATCTATCTCATTCTCTCTCACCCTGTCCATTTATCATTGCAGTCTGGGATGAGCATCTACTCTGTGTTCTTCTGTCCAGAATGAAAGTTCAGTGTCTGCTGACAGAGGACTGATCTCATTCAAAGTCAGGTTATATTGGCCTGTCACGCCAGTGCCTTTGAGCAGGAATAGTGTGAGATTGGGGTGGGGGGTGTGGGAGCTGCAGGGCTTCAGGTGTAACAACAGATACCGCTCCCCGGAGCCCCATTCTGCCTAACAACAGATACACTTGAGCATATCCTGCTGTTACTGCACACAGACTAACACAACCTGATTTTTTTATGACACAAAATCCCAGGCAGTGAGATTATTCCATCTCTCACTGTGAAAATAATGTTGCTGTATTGCAAGATATTGGGCCAAAAGCCGACTATAAGTTTATAACACAAAAAAATAAGAAGTGTCTGTGGTTGTAATCTCACTGAAGCTGGAGTCATAATGGCTGTTGCAGTGGTTATTATCATAAAGACCCAAATTCAGTCTCATGTTAGCAGGAATGTGATGATGAGTTGCAAAATACAGGCGAAAAACAACAGGTTAGTGCATCTAAGCTATAATGCTCGCCTTTTTTCAGGTTCACAACTACTCTGCAAGTAAAACTGGGGCAAATGCACAGACTAACCTAACTTGAAAACTAAACAAGTGGGTTTTGATAAATAGCATGTTAAATTAATATAACTTGAATTTGATAAAAAATTACATAAAATTTTTTATATTAATTTAGTTTAATATATATGAATGAATTAATGAATTCTCCATCTAATGCACTAGTAAAGAAAATATTAAAAACTACAGTTTTACCACAAATGTGGGCTAATATATATATATATTTTATTTTTTTACCAGTCCTTATATTTCAAAGTATTTATTTGAGGAATTCAAAAGTGCTGTCAGTGGCAGCTTTCTTATCCTGATTATATAATGATTTCTGCCTCCGATCCCCTTAATGCATTGAATATTCCCCCGAAGATGAGTGTCTGAGGATGCTCTTGGTTTCCCCTCCACACCAGACAGACTCATGGCCTGGCTCTGCATTCACCAGAACTAAATCAGCCACTTTTACAGATGGCCCAAGTGAATTATTTATGGTCGCAATAAAGTTATAGCTGCCGCTAATTTGGAGTTTGATGAGGTTATACCCTTTAACTGAGGATTCTGGACAAACATGAAGTATTTATTGTTTTCACAGATTTGATTAGTCCTTCATGGACTCATCTTAGACACAGCCCAGTGATGTGCACAGCACTGAGGCTGCGTATCTGTGAATGTGAGATGAAATAAACTGCAGCCTGTAAAATCAAATGTTACATGTAGTAATATTAAGCCACATTTTGTGGCCAGTTTTAATATTATCCTCACTAGTTAATATATATATTCAATTGATATTAATATGCTGTTATCTCCTTTAAACAAAATTTAAATTGACATTGACAAGAACTAGCAATGCCTAGAAACAGCAGCACTAATGGCTTACACCATATAAAAGCAGCATGTATTTATTTCTGTGTTAATACCAAAACACACTGTGTGCATATAAGTGTGCAATTATTAATAATTATTTCACGTTATTTCTTTTCCTGGGAAATAACAACAAAAGTGTTGAATAGCATGTTTGTACCCAAGACTATACAGAAATGTTCTTTAAATACACACCTAATGTAAAAAAAACCCTAAAAAACCAAGACAAAACATTCATTGGATTCCACGCTAAACAACACTAATTATGACAGGGAGAGTATGCAGATGCATTTGAGAAACAAAATATTTAGTAGCCATCTTTTATCAAGTTGCAAAATAATTAGCTGAGTGTTATGAGAGCATGAGAAAACTTCTGTTCCTCATAAGACCGCCATCGCTTGCCCCCTTGCCCTGAAACCACAATATATTCAACATGCAGAATTTTTATTAGCATGTATATTTCCTGTCTTGTCAACAACCCTGCTTGGCCCGAACAAACACATGGCCCATTTGTGAGTAAACAGAGTGTTAGGGAAGCATTAATATTCATCCTTTTCCATCCAGCTTGCTCTGTCTGAGTTCCCTCAGGTATTTACGTCTGATCAGGACAAGCAGTCACCCATGTGAGGAGCCTGATGAGTGTAGGTTGAATTAATCAAAGCAGTCTCTCTTGCTCTGTTTTTCATCTCTTTTTCTTCAACTTTTTCTTTCCTTTCCATGTTTAACATCAAAGTGCTGGTGTTGAGGGGAAATGGAGGACGATCTCCCATATCTTTCCTGCGATTAGCATCCTGTTGTTTCTCTGTGAACTCTAGCCGTTTAATCAAACAAACAGCAGGCCTGGGCCGTAATGACCCCGAAGCATAACCAGCGATTCTGCTCTTAAAGAACACTTTGAGCTCCATTAGCTTTGCTTATACAAAGTGAAAAATCTGTCTTGCTATTTATGAGGTCATTTGCATTTAGCAGTCAAAACATATTGAAAACATTCAATATTGTGTGATCTGATTTGATTTGATCTTTAGTTTTACTACTTATCTTGAAGTTAATGTAAACTTCTAATATGATGTTCTGTTCTGCAGAGCTGCACCTGCCAGTGTTAACAAACCAGTATATTCAGGTCTAGACAGAAATGTAAAATTACAAAGGTAAGAGCGCACTACCAACATCAGTAATGCACATAAGCATGCAAACAACAGAGTGAGTATTTCCCTCTGCTGTTGTACACAAGTATAGCTGTGGACTGTGCTGAAAATCCTATTACACAGAGACAAAAATGTCATTACAGTAAGAGAGCCGTTTCTGATTCTATTTTCTGTTGCGATGAGGGAAACCCTTGTCAGGGCCGAGTGAAGGGTGTCATCCATCAGATGCTATTGCCTGTCTGGATGATAACTCTTAATCCACTTGTTTCAGCAGTAGATAGATTAGCGGCAGACTAATGCACTGTGAATGAAGCGCTGCCACTTGTAGTCAAACACACAGGTGTCAGGAGCCATCTCATGAGGCAGGCGAGGAAACGGTCACTCTCTGAGCCCAGAGCCAAGTTAATAACACATAAGTCAAGTCAAGTCAAGTCTATTTATATAGCGCTTTTCACAATACAGATTGTATCAAAGCAGCTTCACAGTATCAATCAAAACAACATAACAATGTTCGTTTATTAGTGGAAAAAAGACATCCACGTTTGGTAGAGCTGATCAATGGTATTAATGATTGGTTCATTAATTTGAATATCCCCAACTGAGCAAGCCAAAGGCAACAGTGGCAAGGAACCGAAAAACTCCATTAAGTGACCTAATGGTGTCCTAAAACTCCATCAGGTGACCCAATGGAGAAAAAAAAACCTAGGGAGAACCCAGGCTCAGTCGGGGGTCAGTTCTCCTCTGGCGTTTATGAACTAGAGGCCGGATTTATATATAAAAAATTTATATGAGTGCCTGGCTGAATAGATGCGTCTTTAGTCTAGTTTTAAACTGGGAGAGCGAGTCTGAGCAACGAACAATATCAGAAAGGCTATTCCAGAGCTTCGGAGCTAAATGTGAAAATGCTCTCCCTCCTTTGGTGGATCTGGATATCCTAGGAATGACCAGAAGCCTCGAATTTAGTGATCTTAAAGAGCGCGATGGTTTGTAGGGTGATAGAAGATCCGTTAAATAGACTGGAGCTAAACCATTTAGAGCTTTATAAGTAAGAAGCAATACCTTGTAATTAATACAGAACTTTATAGGTAACCAATGTAGAGATGATAAAATCGGTGTCATATGATCATATCAAGAACTCTAGCAGCTGCATTTTGGACTAACTGTAGCTTGTTTATTGAAGATGCAGGACAACCAGCTAATAAAGCATTACAGTAATCTAGTCTCGAGGTCATGAATGCATGAACTAACTTTTCTGCATCAGAGACTGATAGCATATTACGAAGCTTAGCAATATTTATTAGGTGGAAAAAGGCTGTTTTTGTGACATATGAAATATGCTTTTCAAAAGACAAGTTGCAGTCTAGTATAACACCCAGATCTTTTACTGTAGCGGATAAAGTAACAGGGCATCCTACTATGTTAAAGTTGTGTTGTGAGAGGTTTTTAGAACCGATAAGTATTACCTCTGTCTTGTCTGGATTTAATAAAAGAAAATTATGCGTCATCCAATCTTTTATATCTTTAACACAATCTGTCAATTTGGATAATTTAGCGTATTCATCTGGCCGTGATGAAATATATATTTGAGTGTCATCAGCATAACAATGGAAACTAATTCCATGTTTCCTTATAATATTACCAAGTGGCAGCATATATATTGAGAATAATAGAGGGCCTAACACAGATCCCTGCGGCACTCCATAGTTTGCCGAAGTTATGATCGATTTTTCTCCATTTAAATAGACAAAATGGTAGCGGTCGGATAAGTATGACCTGAACCAGCTTAATGCTTGTCCTTGAACACCAGTATAATTTTGTAGTCGATCTAAGATTATTGTGTGATCTATAGTATCGAACGCAGCACTAAGATCAAGTAAAACTAGTATTGAGATACAGCCTTGGTCCGAAGCTAAAAGTAAATCGTTTGTGATTCTAACAAGCGCAGTTTCAGTGCTATGATGTGGCCTAAATCCAGACTGAAACTTTTCATAGATGTCATTTTCTTGCAAGAAAGAGCCGAGTTGAGCGGACACAACTTTTTCTAGTATTTTAGACATAAATGGAAGATTTGAAATGGGTCTGTAATTTGCTAGGTTATTTGGATCTAATTGTGGTTTCTTAATAAGAGGTTTTATAACTGCCAGCTTGAACGTTCTTGGAACATGACCTAAAGATAAAGATGAGTTAATAATATTGAGAAGAGGCTCTTCCACTATAGGTAACACTTCTTTCAGTAGTTTAGTAGGTATAGGATCTAATAAACATGTTGTTGTTTTAGATGAAGTGATACGTTTATTTAACTCTTTTTGTTCTATGCAAAGATTGAACGTTTACAATTGTGGTTCTGATGCTTTCAATTTTCTCGGTAAAGAAGTTCATGAAATCATTACTACTAAACTGTAACGAGGTATTTTGTTCAGACGACGTCTGTTTATTTGTTAGTCTAGCCACGGTAGTAAATAAAAACCTTGAATTGTTTTGGTTGTTTTCTATTAATTTGCTGAGGTGCTCAGCCCTGGCCGTTTTTTGGGCCTTTTTATAACGTGACATACTGTCTTTCCACGCGATTCTAAAGAACTCTAAATTCGTTTTTTTGCATTTACGCTCTAAATTACGGGTTTCTCTCTTTAAAACATGCGTAGTATTATTGTACCATGGTGCTATACTTTTCTCTCTGACCTTTTTTAATCTAATGGGTGCAACAATATCCAATGTTCTAGAGAGAATGGTGCTCATAGTGCTAGTTAGTTCGTCTAGTTCATCTGTTTGTTTGGGTTCAGGCAGCAGCTGAGACAGATCAGATAAGCTATTTGAGAAATGATCTATGGTGGATAAAAAGATTGTTCTACCTGGTCGATAACGTGGCGCAGCATGAAATATTACAGCAGTACGTAATATGCAAGTTACCATGTAATGGTCAGTGACATCATCACTTTGTGGAATGATATCTATATCGGTTGGATCGGTTCCATATGATATAATTAAATCGAGTGTATGATTAAGACGATGAGTTGGTCCGGTGACGTTTAGTTTGACCCCGAAGGAGTTTAAAAAATCTGTAAACGCAGCCCCTAACGCATCATTTGAATTATCTACGTGTATGTTAAAATCTCCAACAATTAATGCTTTATCGACGTTGACCAATAGATCTGAAAGTCTGCAAACTCTTTTAGGAAATCGGCGTAAGGCCCTGGAGGTCTACTGTATATACGGTAGCCAAGGCCAGAGATAATAGGGATTTTTTTCTTACATCTAAGAGCGTAACATTAGCACAAGTACTTCAAACGAATTAAACCTATGACCAGTTTTCTGAGTAACTTTAAGTATATCTCTGTAGATTGTTGCAACACCGCCGCCACGACCGATCAGACGGGGCTCATGCTTATAACAGTATCCTGGCGGAGTAGACTCATTCAGACCGAAATAATCATTTGGTTTAAGCCAGGTTTCAGTAAGGCACAGTACATCGAAATTATTATCTGTGACCATTTAATTTCCAATAACCGCCTTTGTGTGAGCGATCTAATGTTTAGAAGACCTAGCTTTAGAAATTGTTTTTGTTCACTAATAGCGAGATTTTTTGTTTTAATAACAATTAGATTTTTTCTAGATCCTGCAGCAGATTTATTATTTGATCTCAGTAAACGAGGAATAGACACAGTTTCTATGCAATGTTCTACACTAGTATTAATATCAATTAAATTGGTGCAGCAGAGACTGTGATTTGGATTTTTGGTTATTAGTCAAACGGTATTTAACATCTTGGAGATGTTATCCGACAGAAGATCTGCTCCGATTCTACTTGGGTGTAAGCCAAGAGCCTAGGTCACTCCCAAAACAGATTCCAATTATTTACAAAGAGCAGTTTCTGCTCATTGCACCATGACATTAACCATTCATTTAGCGCGAATAATCTACTGAACTTTTCATGCCCTTGTCAGTACGTGGGAAGCAGTCCAGACACAATGATCAATGTTTCAGGCGATGTGCTGCGTACCGTCTCGATCAGGCTCCTGAAGTCTTTCTTCAGAACCTCCGTCTGTCGCAGCCTAATGTCGTTAACTCCCGCGTGGAGCACAACAGCTCCGACGCGCTCGTCACCGTTCAAGATCTCAGGTACCCGCGCAGCGATATCAAGAACACGAGCACCAGGAAAGCAATGACTGTGGAGATCTCGAAAACCGGGAGGGGCGAAAAGATTCTTGTCCTTGCTCGCGGCTTCTGCGGAACCATCCAGGCTTCGTGGTGGTGTGTTGGAGCCGGAGTGAATGAAACCATGGCTGATCGTGACCTGGACGCTCGGGACCAATGCTGAGAAACGCACGGAGTAGACGAGGTCAGCGTCAGTGCACTAACGTTAATCACCGATCCGTGTGCGTCGGCGCGTGATGTTTCAAGAGCTAAACGCCGTTCTCTCAGCTCAGCTTGTCTCTCTAAAAGGTCACGGATCTGCTTCTCTACAGCTTCTAAATCAGACTGCACCGCGAGCATCTCAAATTTGTTCTCATCTGCAACAAAAGGTAGATAACATTCATCTGATATATTCACCATTTTAACAGATGGACAGTAAGTTAGCAATGATGCAACCAGTGATGCTATTAAGATTAATACTAATTTATGACTGAAGTCTTGGGTTTAATCCGTCTTTTTAGTGGTACGGGTGTAATGTAGATGCACGATAGATGAGAAAATGTTTTTTTGTAAGTGAGTGTAAAGAAGACTCGCTCAGCCGTGACCCACAGGGGTAACGGACCGGTGTTGGGTCACAAATCGGCTTGAGACGCGTCTGCTCAACAGTTCGAGTTGTAATTATGAGGTAAATGATGGTTCAAAACAATAAAACAAAGAAATTCGGAAAAACTGAAAGAAATACAAAGCTAATACGAGGCTTAGACAGCCACGACGCAAAAAAAAAGCTGATACAGCATTGGGAAAAAATTATGTTCAGTAAGAAATATAGCACAAGTTAAAAAAAAGGTATTCGTGCAGAGTAGAGCAAACAGTAGAGCATTGAATAATGAAATGTAAACCTTCAATAAATTGTATGTAGCTTTGGATGTAAGCTTCTGCCAAATGCATATGTAAGGAATCGTCAGAGTCATAGAAGTCCAGTTCAGGCAGGGTATAGATCGGCAGACAGGTATGGAATGGGCAAGGCAAAGAATACTCAGGTAAACAGGTGCTGATGGTCGGGGCAGGCAGAGAGATTACAAAGTACAGGCAACAGTCCAGGGTCGTGGGAGCCAGAGAATGACCAGTAAGCCAGGAAACAGTCCAAGGTCGAGGAAGCCAGAGAGTGGTCGAAGATATCCTGTAGACAGTCCAAGATCAGTAAAACAGAACACGTAGATAATTGCTCAGAATGTTAGCCGGGGCAAAACAAGACTTCAGAGAGCGTGAAAACAAGAGAACGTGATTTATATGCATGTGGAATGAAGTGCAGATGTGAATGTAATCCTTGAAGAGCAGGTGTGTGTGATCAGTCCAGGAGAGCTGCATTATGGGAACTGTAGTTTGCATGGCAACAGTCAATACTCTGGAGACGGATCCCTCCGTGGGTGCGGAGGGGGTGATGCAGGAAACTCCTGGGTAACAGCATAAGTGTAAACGTAAAACATTTAAAAAACAATTGTTCAGGTTTAAATGATAAAAAATAGATATATTGTTCAAAATGAAGACAAAAATATATATATAACATTTGGACACTTTAAAATGTAGGTGAAACATGTTCATGGTTCATTTTAGAAAGTTATGGTTACTTTGCCAAAGATCTGTGTGAACTAAAGGAGAACTGATTTATACATCGAGTTAAGTGTCAAGGTTGGCTCAGAAGAGTGAAGTTAGTTTACAGATTCCATATTGTTTGACATTTTGCATCTAATGCCATGCAATTCACACATGTGATTTTTATTGTAAGTATCCAAAAGCATCCAAACACATTTTGGGACACTGTGTAAAATTGTGTACATTTTCTTAATTTTTATTATAGCTTTCAAGCTGTAAAAATGTTTGGTTATAGCGCAAGATAAGGGTATACTATAGAACTATCCAATGGTTGATCTATTCATCTATTGTTATACCATCTTCTACAATACCACTTGGATATGGAAAAAAAAACCCTGAAATATCCAAGAGGGCATTATTAAAAGGTAGAATGGGGGTTGCGCAGGCGGAGTGCTGGGCTGCCACACGTCTTAAATGAAAAATGGCTTTCTGTGTCCCAGGAGCCTGTGAGCGCTGATGCCTTTAGATGCCCAAGCAGGCGAGCATATAAAACCAGGGACATGCAAAACAAGGAGGGAAAAATGAATATGCGAACAAAGGCGGAGCTCCTATCCCCTGGGGTGTGAGGACGAGGACGGGTGCAGGGAGAACTGAAATCACCTCATCCAGTGAGCTACATCATTTGCATGGTGCATAATCTCCAAGGCTCTGCCATGCAAATGCCTCATAATGTTGATACGGTAGGCTTTCGAGTGGCTGTCAGTGGTGAATTTATATATGCACTGCCAGCCAATGCAGGGCCCTAAATCACTTTCAATTAGGTGACACTTTCAATATACAGACTCTGATTTAGAGATATGGTTAGGTCTCCCTGCTTTGAGGCCTGAATCGAGCCAGCACATTGCCTAAAATCAGATTAAATGCAGCATTTTTGGTCCCACCCTTCTCTGCCAAGACTATTTCCATTTACTCTGAAGTACATTCATGTACAATTTCTGTTTTAGTTAAGGAAAGGCACATTTGGTATGTTTATAACACCCCATGATTTCATAAAAAATAAGAAAGAGAAAAAGCAAAAAGATCCCTTTTTCTGACTGCTGTACACCATTCGTGACCATTTGATAAGCCCCCCCCAAAAAAATGTTTTGTTTGAATTTCATGATAACATTTTATTAAAAACATTTTCCAGAATTCAAGCTTTTGCTTAATCACATTTCTCCACAAACAGCTTAGCCGACTGCTCGTCTGGATGGATGGAAAGGAAGTATGCTAACGTATATTCGGGGCAGAGAAAGCACTCTCTAAAGCACACGCACACACAGCGGGAAGCTTATTAATAGCTCTAATTTGATAATCAGGCATAGGGATCTGGGGCGATTTGTAGAGGAAGTAATTGTGCCTGTAATTGTGGCTCAGTCCAGCTGACTTTCATTTCCTCTAATGGAGTGGCTGTGGCACAGGACAGAGGAGCACTGGCTGTCAGAGTATAAGGACAGAGCGAAGATTTTATACTTATCCATTTATCATCCCTCCTTCATTTACATTTCCGCTCCTGACACTGAGGCAGACTATCAGATAAAGACAGAGATCATATCATACCTCAAGATAATAATCTTATCTGACACTATGATTCACAGTGTACCAGTCTCAGTATAGCCAAGTCAAAATCTGATTAAAATGTCTGCCCCTATCTGAGTCCACTTCACAGCTCATTAAGGGCAAATAATGTCTTAAATAATGGAGTTACAGTTTTAATTTAAGGAGAATACGATTATTTTATATCCTGAATGATTTTACCTCAGATATTTAAGGTTCAGCACTTCCACCACAATTAAACATTTACACATAATGAATAGTACTCTAAATAGGTTTTAAAATAATACACACCCACATGAAGACTTCAGTCTTATTTTATATGGAGAAGGTCGCCTCATGGCAGCCAACATCACATGACCAGCTAAATATTATTTACTTTAACATGGATGCACCCTTTTTATCAGACACTTTTGCTCACAGAATAAATAAACAGCCAGACTGAAGCATTTCTACAAAGGAATCAGAACATTTGAACGGAACATTTTAATTGTGTGTGGTGCTTCATCAACATCATATCAGCTATAGTGCAACATTGTACCAACTCTAACCCATACAATTACTGTTTTAATGTGTTTTTGATCAAATAAATTAAATGCAGCCTTGGTGAGCATAAGAGACCCGTTTCAAAATGAAGACCCCAAATGTTATATATGGGCTCTAATGAAATAAACATGAACTAACTGTACATTATGTGCAAAAAAGCTTATGTCAGAATGGAAAGATTAGGCTACTCAAGAAAAATAAACACAATTACAGCCCTGTGTTAGATTGATGTCCTTGGTCAAGCATCATCACTGCTATCATGTTCACAATAGAGTGATCATGAGGCAAACAGGAAACAGACTGACAAAAGGGAACAACAAGATCAGGAAGAGGACAATGAAGATAAAGGAGAATGGTTAGAAAAAAAAATCATACTCTGAAAAAAAATATTCTCTTTGTATCTGTCAATATTTGTATACAGACAACCACTTGACACAATTCAAATTTATTTTGCATTGCCAGCATCTAAAAATAGTACTCTGGAAATGACAAACCGAGAGGGGGAAAAAGAAGAATACGAAATACATTAGAAATGTCAAAGGAGTGGAAGTAGTGTAAACCGCACACAAGATTAGAGTCCTCCTCTCCCCTCACAATACCATATTTTCTGCCTTATTCTTTGTTTACAACATCTCCCAGTCTATTTCCTGTGGTCAACATAGATATAATATTAAATTGATGAATAGATTTCAGTCGGCACACATCAGTCGCTAATTAAACATGACTGTCTCCATGTTGTTTCATCAGGAGAAAATGTCACTATACTGCCTTAACATGTTAGAAGAGAAATCCAACATAAAAACAGTACACTATAAAACAGTAAGTAGAGAAATAAAGCAACATATTTGCAGTTCAGAGGTCCATAAGCCCTCGTTCACCTTTAATAAACACTGCACTTCTGCAGGCAATGGTGTTTCCCTTTATTGTTTAATATCAAGAGGCAAGCAGATTGAAGCTAGCAATTCAGCAATTTCCCCTTTCCCGCAGGAAAACTCCAGCTGAGAAAAAGAGCTGGGCTGTTCAGAGCCAATCAGAAATTTTATTTAAGGATTTGATTAAGCTGTAAGAAAAAGAAAGTCAAATATTGGGAGTTAATAATAATATAAAAAACGATATAATGAGCAGGGTTACATTGGTTAAAGTGCTGTTCTCACAGATATTACCCTAATACCATGAGAGCATATTAATATGGGCAAAGAATATGAACAAAATTAAATACATCAAATTGTATGAAAATGTAAATATAACCAAATATGAAGTGATGAAAGTTAAAGGCTCATACATGTAAAAAAAAAGAAACTAAATGAAAACTCTGTGATTGAGGGGAAAAAAGATATTCTAAATATAATCTTCTTTCACTAGGAAGACTTTTGCCTTGAACTGCTTTTCAGTGGTTGTCTTCAGTGTAATAGCTCCGAATAGGCGGGACTAATAAGATACACTTATATTATTATGTTTTACACTAGACCTGACATTTAATAGGTCAAGGTTATAGTATTTATTTTCTATTATTCTATTCCAGAAAAATGGAGCTTGGAGATCTGACGTTGCTAAAAATACACATGAATTTCAAGAATATCTGGGGGCAAAATCCTAATCTCTTAATGTTGAAGAAATTAACTCCTTGACATTTCTCATTTTAATTGATCTCTCTTCCTTATTCACTACATTCCATGACTATATTTTTCAATGAGTCGTGGTCCACTGTGTGTCTGCAGATGCCTGACGGCACATTCCATTTACTGCCAGTTAACGAAACAAGATTATGGAGACTAGACTGTTTATCATTACATTCAAAGCCGAGCAGGTTAAACCCACAAATAAAAAATAAAAAAAATAAAAAATAAAAAAAAACTCACCTCATACTGGTAGAGCAGAGGTCCAAAAGTGATTATTAAAACTGCAAAAATTAAGTAGCTACATGTAAATATCACAATACGCAATATAACACAATGGCTCAGTTATATTTGTTGCTTTGAGACACTGATTTCTTCCTGCAATTCCACACAAGTACATAAAGGATTGAGCCGGCATGTCTGCCAAGGCCACTGATGAAAACTAAACATGGCTTGAAGTCGAATTGGCCCCTGGGACCCTTCCTACTTACGCTTGCACGTCTCTTTCTTTGTATTCTTTCCTCTATCTAATTTTCTGCAGGATGCGAGAGCTAGGCGCGCTACACTGATTTCCATCAGCGCCCAGGAATATAACCTCTTTGTTGCCTGGGCAACCTGCATTTGCCTTAGTGGCTTTTTTGCATATTGCTGCAAATTTTTCCCATTAGTGAGCCAGTGGTAAACAGGAGAGGAGGGGGCGCTGTGCACTGTGGGGGGGGGCACTGTGCTACACTGTGCTACAAAACCAGCTGGTTTAGGATCAGTCTTTCGGGTCGCACAGTGGCACAACACCTACAGCACCCAAAAACAAGCTATTCATCAACCAATGAGTAGATCTCAGGAAACATGTCCAAGGCTGCATTTCTCAAAAGCATCGTGAGCTATGTTGATCATAAAGATCATTGGTAGCAACAATCCTCTTAGGCCTATATTCATTTGGGAAAGCATTTTTCACTATAAAACAAACAGAAAGAAAGAAAGAAAGAAAGAAAGAAAGAAAGAAAGAAAGAAAGAAAGAAAGAAAGAAAGAAAGAAAGAAAGACAAACACACAAACAAGCAAAAACATTTTTTGCCATTATTTATTATATTTGGCAAATGTATTTTCTCAGTTTATTTATTTAAGCTTTTAGGGGGTGAATATGACATGCAGGAATAAATATGTACATTGTGGCCACGAATTAATTTGTTCACAAGACTTTCTAAATCGCTCCCTCGTTTAAATCACACGCACAATATAATAATTCCTACCATCTTTTTAGTAAATCGTCTCCACGTCTGTACCAATTCGTTCCCTCGTTTTGATTGAACTAAAACAAGGAAATTAATTACTACAACGTGGCCATTATTTAGTAAAACGAGAGAACAAATTTTTATATCGTGCTCTCGATCTACTTAATATGAGGGAACAAATTAGCAAAACTTGCTGACGTACAGTAGTTGTGGGAACGAATTGTTAAAGTGGCCACAATACACATTTTTTCCAGCATATCATGTAGAAAAGCGAAAGTTTGACAAGTTTTTGTGACACTCACCCAGATTCTGCAGAATAAATACCAGACATAAAATATCACATTATGCATGACACACTCAGCATTCACACAAAGAACAAATGGTGTTGTGAGTGTACAAACAGGAACAGGAAGGCATTCCAGGATATTTTGGTACATCAAATACTCATCTTATGGTGCTATATACAGAAAAGAAAGCTCCAGCATCACTTTAAGTGGTATGAGCATTAAATAAATGATTCGCTGTTGACCTATGACCTTCGCTGATTCAGAGGGAGTTATAGAGGTTGTAGTTTAACGCTGGGTCTGGGAGTTACTGTGGGCTAACGGGACACAGGTTAACCCGCAGATCTCTCACGACTCCCCTTTGCATCCCTGCACGCAGAGTGCAGCCAAGGAGAAAATTAATTCCTTAGTACCTGATTATACTATTAGCCTTAGCTCCGACTTGTCCATCCAATGTCCCACATCAGCACTTTAATGGCCGCAGACGTGACTCCCCGGTCGAATGAAATAGAGACTGGCTCCTGCAATATGCTAGTAAAGGGCAATTTACCTGATGGAAGCCCCTTCAGCCTCTTCTTTAAGACCACTCATCATCTCCTCAGTCACCCCCTCTTCTTTTTATTCATCCGAAACTCATTCTCCAGCCATCCTGCGGTCATGCATCATCTGTCCCACATCGAGTGCACCTGATTGAATACATCAAACAATCTCTCCAAAACCTCCATATTTTACATGGACGGCGCAAAATGAAGAAAAGCAGGAAGGATAGAAAGAGACACAGAAAAGGTGTGGAGGCTAAAGAGGTGCCCTGATTGTGTTATAACGTTCCAAATGTCCACTTGCTGTCCAGATGGAATACACTCACATACACCAGCGAGAAAACTAATAACTGGTTTTATGGATTCTGATGTTGAGTAGCTCTTAAAGCAAGGATTGGCCAGTTGCTTCTTAAATGTAAAGTTATAAAGCCACCAACCGGCTAGATAAGATGATATATGAGAAAAGTGATTCAACGAAGAGTCAGAGGCCTTCATCTCACCTTGGATGAGATGGAAAATAACACTCTCAAAGTAAATAAAACCTGTGGTGCATGTGACTCAATGCATAAAAGTGTGCGTGAACAAAATGTTTATTTTACATGTAAATTTATTCTGAATATAAATGCTAAATGTAGAATCACATGAAAATCAAAACAGTTCAGGGGACTGCAAATAGCATGGTATCACACACACACACACACACACACACACACACACACATCTCAGGCTACTGATAGGGGGCAGAGCAGTAGTCAGGCGTTTGCAGAGTGAATGAGACGATGATAAATGAATGAGTTTCTCTCATTAATGCAGATAATTAACTCCAATGGAGAAACATCAGGCACAGCACAACAACATCCTGCCCGAGAAGGAAACAGGCCACTGACTCTACTGATGCAAGATGGGAATAATCTGCCGTGATGCCAAATTGATTTTCAGACAAAACACTGACAAAATTGAATTGCATCATCTCAAAGTTTGTTTGGGGTCTGAGAGAACCCTGTGTATAGCTCAAAAATATACTTGAATGTTTGGTTGACACACACACACACACGAGAAAGTAGGCTATACACCCTTTTGAATTCTATGGTTTTATGTATCAGGATTCAGGACATAATCATCTGAACCTTGGCAGGTCTTAAAATTAGGTAAATACAACCTAAGATGAACAACACATACGACAATGGACAAAGACAGGTGGATAAGACAAAAGGAGTGCACGACAAATACAGCAGTGTAGCCTAACCACCATTAATCGCAATAAGCTCTGCGTTTTGTTACTTTCAGGGTGAGTGAACGCGATCATCTCTTCCTAACAGTTACAGAATAAACATGAATGAACATCTGAAGGCATGTTGAAAGATACAGTACAACTTACTGAAACTTATTTAGTGTAATTGCTCAATCAGCTCAATAAATATAATAAATAGCAAATGAATTTAGTTTGGGCTCTGTTAACCTTTATTATTATAGTAAGATGCAAGTAAGGGCTCCCTATTTAATTTACAGCATTATCAGAGATAATTTTTTTATCCTTAAGAAATGCAGTAATAACTTAATTTATTTAAAGACAGAGACACAATTTGTTCAGTAAACCACAGTTGCATAATACAAAACGCAATTTTATGTTTAGTTTTCTCCCCCGCTGTACTGAACCCGTATCCAATTTTGACTTCAAAACCAAGGTACGTACCAGACCGTCTGTTTTGTGTACCATTACCCCCCTTATATATATATATATATATTATACAAACATTCATTATATATATATATATATATATATATATATAGGCCTACTATAGGCTACATATATGTATGCAGAGACAGACAGATGGAAAACCATGCCCAAACACATATAAGCACCACTGCACAATATCAAAGCACATGCACTACTATCTGACATCAAACTTGCATTTTGGTGTAGTTTTTTTGTTATTTTTATTTTTTTAAATACACCAGACTACTTGGAGTGCAAATAGATCTGCTGTGTTTCCAATGCCATTTACACCAGGGTGCCAAAAAAAAAAAAAGAACTTATAAAAGGAACTGCTCGCACTACATCACACTGATCTACAGAGGGTCTTGCCCATAGATGGAGATCAGAGAGCCATCTAGAGGACAAAGCTGAACATTTAAATGTGGAATGCAGTCAGTTGCAAAAGTAACAGAATGACTTATAAGACATGTTCAAAATACATTGACCATCACCTATTCTTATGTGGCCTGTGATTAGAACTTGACAACTTATAATTTCTCAAGAGCAATAACTAAATTTCTAGGAAATTCAGTCTGTGTTATAATGACAATAGGTGTTGCTATATAACGTACAGACAAATTTCATAATCCAACATAACTTCAGTCTTTAGACCAACGCAAAAGTCTAATTAGAAGATCCCCTGTGAAGTGTTTTTAGAATGCAGCTTTTCAAATTAAAGCTAATTTAAGTGTGTGGTTAACATTAACTCAAAAGACTTTCATGTGTTGTTGCAGAACACATTAGTCATAGGCTCAAACTTGTTTTTGAAGCTGCTGCTGCAAAATATCAAGCACTGGGAGTTTTGATTTAATTGTGAATACATAGATTAGGAAACTTAAATTTGAACACACATAGGCAGAACACAGCTAACACTTTACACAAATGTTACTTTAAAAAATAATTCATTTTTAATTACACTGAACAATAAAAAAAAAAAGCAATACTAAATGGAATTTAAGTAGGTCTTTATTTACATGCCATCTTAGACATTTTACTGAGCTCAACGCAGTTCAATCAGATGCTGTAATTTTGCTGTGCAAAATTGATCAAAAACTAGCTAATAGCCGAAGTGACGTACAAATAAGGATTACAACAAGCGATTCATCTTAAAGAGGCAATAAAAGAAGCAGCACTAGCAATTCAATGTTTTTCAAACATCATCCCGAATAGTACAAGCTAGAACAGGGAGGGATATAAGAAATGGTGAAACCATAGAAGTTTTTTAAAATTATTATTTAGTAGTCTACCTTTTTGAACAGCCTTCACACGTTGAGAGCAACTATGTTGCTTACTTAGACAGCTCACTAGTTTTTGGAGCAGAGCCCATGTGCATTTTAATAAAGAGCAATCCCCATCATTAGGGACCGCCCACACAACCACAAATCATCATCAGACAGCCTGAGCAGAATTAATATGACTGAGGTGTGTAGTAACCCCAGAGCCCCTGCCATAAAGAGAGTGAATCAGACACCAACAGCCTAACAAAACCTTCAATGTGTCGCATGCACTCAGCCACCTGTTTTGTCTTTTTTCCTTTCTATTGATGTTTCAGTCTTTAACAAAGACCCAGAACCCTGAGCAGTCCTACAAGAATGAAATGTCAAAGTTGAAACAACAGCTAAGGAGGATGAAGAAAGATGATGTCAGGTTGGTACCTTGGTACACATACAGTATTTGAACTGGGCCGTAACTGCATCCATAAATGCCACCCCTTTGTGCCTACTTTTCTGACAACACATACACACTAATGAAAGCACACAAACTCATTCACACAATTATACATGCAAACCACACCACTGTCTCACTCAATATTATGGCAGCAAGAACACTAGAAACTGATTTGTGTAATTACTCTCATCCATTAGCTTCAGGAAAAACCATCACATCAAAAGGAAATGAGGGAGGATCCTCTCTCTCTCTGCATTTCTCAAAATTGTGATCTTATGTATATATTAAACCGTTATGCATGCAAAGGAAATGGACCACACTTCATTGATTTCAAATCCGGACACCTGAAATTACAAAAAAAATCTTTGAAATAATAAATAGTAATGAATAAAATGAAGAAATAACAGTTGTAAGAAAAAATTATTTATAATGTAAAATAATAACATGCATGCAATAGAAATACACAGCACGATTTCAAAATCTGACACCTGATATCACAAAGTTTTGCTCATTTTCAGAAAAAAAGAGAAACATGTTAAATGAAATGTAAAAAAGATTTCAAGTTATAAATATTAATAATACATGTAAGAAAGAATGTATCAAAACCAAAAGCGCGTGCACACACACACACACAGTTTAATTGAATTTGCTGCTGCCTCCTAATCAAGGCCAGTATAATTTGCATATGGCTGCATCCACCCCTCTCTTGCATGTCTGAGAGCCTGGCATTGAGCCAGCAGACAGAAAGGAACAGACACATGAAACACAGGGAGAGAGAGATACGAAGAGAGGCGGTAAGGTAGAGCCAAAACAACAACAGGAAAATTAAGCCATGTAGAAAGGACGAGAAAACACAAATTCGATACAAATCGCACAGATGCCTGCAGAGACAATTAAGGGGCAAGGTGGAACATGACGGCAGGTGGCCACAACCATGCGCGCGCTGAGCAGTGATATAAAACAAATCGGCAGGTAATGTGTCTAATTAAAGTGGGGTCCTTAAAAAAGGAAACAGGCCGTTTTAATTAACACAGTCTTCTAGCAGCTAACATATGCAGATTAGAGAGGTGGAGTCAGAACTAGAGCTGTCGACTTTCTGCTAATTACTACGAAGGAGACCTCAAGGACGGCTCGAGCATATACGGATTCTTCTGGGAAAAAATGCAGGAGAGTTGAACAAAGGTTATGCAGACGAGTACCTATATAGGCCTCGAGATGATGACAACATTACCCACACCTCTTCTATATTCTGTACATTTGGTATTTACATGAATACTCGCACCATGCAAACATATCAAAGCATTTTTTTTTTACAACGCAGATTGAGTGTTGATATAATGTGGTCCAAACAAATGTTCCCTCCTTATTGCTTTCCCAAATGTGAGGAAAAGCTACGTACGGGACTGATGCTTTTCCCCGCAGTAGTTAATCAATCAAACAAACAAACAAACAAACAAACAAACAAACAAACAAACAAACAAACACATAGACAAAGAATGGAGAAAGTTTATACACCTGTGGTTTTCAACTTGTCTGGCTTTACAATCTACAGTGGCAAGCCAGCACAGCATTTAAAATGATCTTAGAGTCATCAGACAGTATAGCATTTTATTTGGCCATAACAAAAAAATAATTCAGTTTATCTGTATTGTACAGAATTTGAAGTCTTCGACTGCTGGTGCTGGTCAGATGACAACCGTTAGTTGCTAAGCAGATTTATTTTTCCCAAAGCGCAGATGAGACAATATAGCATATAATTAGAGTGACCGCAAATACAAACACGTGCATCAAGCAGAGATCAGGAAGGGCGAAATAAATGTGCCATCTTTAGAGTTTAGTGCAATGTAACAGTGGGGGCTTTGCCCACTAATAAGTGCACTCAAGGGGCTCTCTCATCTTCATGAAGATGGCATCCATAGACAAACTATGCTCATTCAAATAGCAAATTAATTTAATTACAGCAACATGCAAAAGCACAAATAAAGGGAGGAGCAGGAGGGAGGGAGAGCAAACAGACCGTAGTGGGAAACACCCCGCTGTCTCATTCCGTGAGGTACGGGAAAGAAGGAATCTGGGAAACATAGTTCTGTGAGCTGAGAGGCAGAGGTGTAGACATAAGGTGCAAGCAAAGCAGGGGACCATCTGTTTCTGTAAACCTGAGAAAACGGGGTGCCATTTTAACAGCGATAAGAATGCATCTCCATTTTGAGATGGATGGGGAAGGACATAAATACAGAGATGCAACATATCACAATGATAATGATGAGGGCATTATTTTAAATGCATCTTTTGTATTTACATATAAGTATAAGATATTTGCTGGAAATGCCTGGGTGCTTGTTTAAGATCAGCTCCAAGCACCTAAATGATCCTAAAAAAAAAGGCCAAAACATAATATATATTTCAATAATTACATTTCAAGGCAATAAAATAAAACGTGTGATACTGACAGGTGCTTCAGGTGTGATTGTGCTCTACTGTAAGATACCTCATTCAAGTAAGCCGGTCAAGCATTGACCTAAAACGCTGTACATGGTACCATGCAGCTGAAAAAGATGAATTACTTGCATCTGGAGCATCAATTCTGTAAAGGCTTCCAGTACATGTACAGTTAAAAAAGCATCAGGTTTTTAGTTCATTTCTATGCTAAAAAAAACAGGAAATGAGAGCATGCTACACTAAATTAGAAAGAAATAAAAAACAAAGTAAAATAAATTGTGCCCCGTTAAAACGCCATATAATCAGTCCTGATCCAGATATATAAAATTGGCTAAAAGCCAAATAATGTATCTGAAATAATTAATATACAATAACCTTATTAATAAAAGCAATTAATAGAGAGAGGCATTAGAAATAAGCAATCGTCATATTGATGAAGAAGAGCAAATGTCAAATGAATGTCAAACTTATGACTTTAATAAAAGCAGGTCATTTAATCTGACGGACAACTTAATTTAGTAAAATGCAAAATAAAATCATGGAGTGGAAAACAGAACTCATTATTAATCAACAAATCCCAGGACCACTGTTATTTGAGCAATTACATTTATAAAAAGAGTCAAAATAATTATTTACCATTTAAATCTTTATTTCCTTAAAATAACAGGATATCAAAGTTATTTGTGTTACTCTGAATACCAATACAAAAATGTAATCACTATGAATATACAGCACAGTACAAAACAAAGATATTTTCCCAATGACGAGCATTAATAAAGGGGTTTGCAGACAAGAGCTAAGGAACTTCACCGTTGTTAAAAGTGGCTCCTCATCAGACGTGGCAGGCAGCTTTAAGGCACACAGACATCTTGGCACTTAAAATTTCCTCTCCTGTAGGCCCTTTCCTCTAGGCTAAGACAAAACAAGACACCTAAACTAACCAGATCTCCACATATTCAGCATGACTGGAAGAGAACGAGGCGTTCTGGAAGGTTTAAGATAAATGGCACTGAATATGGCCTGATAAAAACAGTGTACCAAGTGGACAGTATACACACATACATCTCATTTAATCCACATAAATACTATTCGATTTGGATAATCTTTCCAACACAACTCCCAAACCTCATCACTATGTTTTTATATGGTACCGGGGGTCCAATGAGTCAATATTCCTGTAATTATTTGCACAGATTTGATGAACAAATGAGCAGAAACAATGGCACACCAGGTTCTCCACAATGCTGTAGGCAACTAGTATTTGCTTTGTATGTATAGACATCAGATATCCTGTAGTTGTATAAAGTGGAATGGAAATTAAAAGGTGCTGCCACTTCAGCTCTGGGTTCAAAAGATGACTTAATTTTGAGCAAGACGGATAAGAGACAAGGCTAAGCATAAATATTAAGAGAGCATTCGACGAATCACATAAAAGGAGCGTTCTGAGAATTTTCCTGTAAAATAATCATGGCGACATCGAAAGGAAGAGTGATGCTGATGTGAAGATCTTTTTGCACAGCTTGACCAATCAGAAACTGCCTCGTTATCAACTTCTGCACGCACAGACCTGAAGCATCAACAGAGTGAGTCAAACGCATGCAGTATACAGAGAAGCTCTTTAACGGCTGTATTTTTGACCTCTTCGCCCCTCCAGTGCCCGTGTAGATGGCTTGAGGGTTTAAGAGCACTGTGCTGGAGTTGCTTGGAGGTAAAGTCATTATGTACTTCTCTTGATGGACCTCTTCACCTCAGGTCCATGGTTGATCGAAGGGGGCGGAAAGGAGTGTAAGGTGAATGGAGGGTTGGGGATTGGAGAGGAGTCAGGAACAGGAGCTTGGGGGTTGATTATTTCGGGGCACTAGATTTCGTGGGAGGCCGGATGGTGCCCGCCGAGGCCGTTTGCCTGAGTGTTATTCTCGTTGAGCCGGCGGACACGGTACATCTCGTAGTGGATGCTGCTGGTGATGTCTTTAATGTTCTGCATGTGGGTTCTGCAGAACATGAGCCAATCACAGAGTTATAATGATGAAAACAAGCCCAGAATAATTCTTTAATCAGAATTAAAGTCAAATTGAAATTGAAATTATTTAATGACCCTCAAAAAGGTCCAAACCCATATGGCCTACTTTCATTTGTGGAACACAAAATAAGATATTCTGAAAAATGTTTTTTTTTTACCATACAACGGAAGTCAAAGGGTCAACATTTCATTGTATGGACATGGATATTTTGTTTTCCACAGAAGAATGTCATACAGGTTTGGAACAACTTGAGAGAGTAAATAATAGAAAATATATAGATAGAGTTTCATTATAGGATAAACAATTGTAGCTGTACAATTGTGAAAAAGCAGTATACTTTAGCATACTTTTAAAAAGAATACACTTATTAGAGAAGTAATCTGCTTTAAAATAATATATTTTATAACAAACTATATGTATTGTTTGAGAACACTTAATTTCATGTTAATTTGAATTGAATGAAAATGTATTAGGGTTTAAATTTATATTAAATGCAATTAGCTGAACTTTAGAGTGCCTTTTTTTGCATTACTTAAGTTCATATTTATGTAATTAAATTATGTAATTTCATAATTACATCTATTGTCTTTGAAATATGTTTAAGAGCACTGCTGAATGTCCTAAAATAAGGATTGTATGATAAACTAAAACATACTTAAATGTCATTTTTATTGCAACTTTCAACACATGTGTAATCATCAAGTAGAAATTGATTACATTTAAAGATACTATATTTAAAACTAAATATTAGGTAACACATTACAGTTATATGTGCTTTAGTACGTTAGTCAACAGCTTCTTTGAAGCACGACAAAATATTAAAACATGATTTAAAATGTACTTTTAAAAGTAATTTGACATTACTTGGTGCACTTTTTTTGTGTACTTAAGTATGTTAAGAAAAACTCATTAATAACACTTAAATGGCCTTTTATTTAATTCATATTTTATTATCTGGAAGTACTTTAAAAAAAAAAACGTTTAAGATTTGAAGTACACTACAAGGGCACATTTAACACAATTAAGCACGGTTCTACAAGGGTATACACTGTAATACTGTTTGTTAAACAACAGGCATAGACTTAATCCACTGACCTTATAAGGAGGTCCCGCAGGTAGGCAAACTCACAGTGGGCAATATTCTCAACTATAGACAACAAAACGCAACAATAGAGTTAAAAACAGAAGGTAAAGAACACTTATTAGATCTATATGAAAGTTCTTCCTCTAACCAATTGAAGCAACATAAAAAGCAAAGGCCACTTGTTAACTAGGTAAAGCGGTGGACAAGATAAGACAACCACCCCAGTCTCTACTAATTCCATTTAAACCAAAGCCTTCCTGAAAGATTAGCATGAGAGCTTGACAAATGGATGTGAAAAAATGTTTATGAATTATAGATCATGTCAAACTCCATGAATGAGACAGAGAAAGCCACCATGGAGCAGACATCCAGTACAGGAAATGAAAGGTTTTCAAAGAGACTTTAATAAGAGTCGTCAAGCTCTTCAAGAAGATTACAGGATAATTACAGAGTCATTTGACTCTCAAAACAGCTCACCAAAAATTCAAGAGTTTTACTATGTGCGCAGCTAAGCACATTGACTGCCCATATACATGTAGTAACTATTCAAACAAGGCTGTATATTGCTCTACAATAGACCCTTTTCACATTTCTCAGAAGTCGTCAAACTTCTATAGCGATGAATGGGAGACGTTAATTTTTATCTTTGCTCTAAAAGCAAAAGAGAAAAACTGCTATAGTGTTTCCATGAGTTTCCAAAAGAGGGATTGATTACAGCAGTTAGAAGAGAGAAAAATGTCAAATTTGCCATCAGTCCCTCAGCCGTTGTATTAGGAAAACTCTACGCAGCAGCATTCATTTTATTATTTTTTGTCATTTACTGCCAAGGTAATATAACAAAGCATAGCGTTATACATGTGTATAATTAAAACAGATTTGCAATGTTGATAACTGGAAATACATCATCACAGTCGGTGAAAAAGACAATAATATAATATAATATATGACATTTACAATGATACAAAAGATTTATATTCTACATAAAATCTATTCTTTTGAGCTTTCTATTCATCAATGAATACTCGAGTAATAATTATTCGTGATAAAGGCATTTCAACAGTCCAGCAGCTTGCGGACTCACAGTCAGAATGACGCACTCATAATGGTCTTCAGAGTGGGTCTTCATTTGATAAGGCTTTCTGATGTTTGACTCATAGCCATGTGTCTGCGGTTAATGAGCTCCCCGATGTGCTTTTAGAACGTTGCTGTCTGTGTAGCCCGCTAATCACTTTCTCTCTATCTCTCCTCTAAAGAGCTTTCGAGA
This sequence comes from Semotilus atromaculatus, assembly GCA_031834385.1. NCBI lineage: Eukaryota > Metazoa > Chordata > Actinopteri > Cypriniformes > Leuciscidae > Semotilus > Semotilus atromaculatus. Next base: position 20,271,548 of record JAULUF010000005.1, on the reverse strand, counting down.
CCAAAGTCACAATACCTTCAATAGTTCCCCATTTTGTTTTCCTTCCCAAGAGTCTTCTCCCATTGACCTGGTATTCCTGGTCACTTCCTACTACTGCAAAAGGAATCATCTCCTAAGGGTAAAAGAAAGGATACAGATAATATCGCTGTATTAATTACTGTAACATTAATGTTTTTAATGACCTACGAATACTTTTCTGTGTAATGCAAACTCACTCTTATTTTCTCATTGATTGTTCTGTCCTCCGCATCCTCATCAAACTCTTTCTGTGGATAGACGTCAATCCCATTTGCTCGAAGCTCTTCCCTGATCTACACAAAATGAAAACGGTTAAGTGCTTCAGGAGAAAAGTATATACAAAATGGATAAAGAAAAACCATGTAGTCTTTAGAAACATTTCTAATATCGACAAATCTGTAATACGTCAATATTGTGACATTCAAATTTTTTCCATGAAAATTGAACTAAGAAACGTTTATGAAATCGTTCAGGAGATTTCTCCAAAACAGAGAAAGATCTATGTCTGTGTTCTGAACAGCATGTGTTCTTCCTGTAAGAGGCACGCCAGCACAAGCACAAGGAGCCGTTGAGGTTGGCGAGCGCTTTCTTACTGCTATTGTGAAACGTCACTAACAACCCCGGAACAGATGTTTCTTACCTACACTTCATCATACCGTGTGTCATCTCAGCTTCACACCCCTGCTCTAAAACTGCATAAACTAGTACACTGTGGCTTTGTTTCAGAATAATCAAAGTTTAGGACTTCCAAGACAGTCCTTGTTTTTTTTCCAATGCATATAAAGTAATCCATGCACCATCCCATCATAAATAAAACTGCATTAGTGCTTTCACAGGGAAGCAGTGTTTCTGTAAAAGCTTTAGACACCATCTGCAATTTGGGAAATCTCCTAGGGAAGAAAAAGAGTCAGTTTGCCAACTACAGCTAGAGTAACAACATGACAGCCTTTACCAGTTCTTTCACACATCATTGCATCGACTTGAGGCATTCATATTATCCTGCCGGGGCTCACTGCACAAAGATGCACATTGTAATTTGTCTGTAATTGTCACCCCCCTTCATAACCGCGAGCTCTACTCAGATGTAAATATTAAGGATAGCATAAATTTCAAAGCAATTCAAGCCTGATTCAGACTTAAGAATGTTAACAATCAAGAGGACTGTGCAGAACGGATTTCATTCACAGACTTTGCAAGCACAGATTTCACAGGATGTTTCAGAGTGGTTTTTTAAAAAATGTTTTATTAAGACTGCATTGTATTCTCTTTAGTTCTAGAAGCTGCTCTCTGTAAAATGTGCAGCTCACAGATAAACATTGGGGTTATAATGTTCAGGAACAATGTTTAAAATACATTTGAACCCCTCTTAAGTTCGTCAGCCTTAGGAAGGTCAAACAAATGAGTTCTGGAAACAGGGTGGACAAAACAGCATCTCCCTGACATTGTCTTCTATAATGCAATTCAGTCTGGCCTTGTCCCCCTTTTTCGCGAATTTAAACGAGGAACATTTTGACCTCATAAGATCCGGAAAAAAACGTGTTCTAGTCCAAACGAGCCTTTTGCTGTAGTTTTTGGAAAGTGAGTTCTGTTAAATAAAATATATTTTTTAATGTATGAATGGAATTTTTGAATAAATGAATAAATCTGGACAAAAGTCGTTTTAACAATGACCAGCAGAACAACATGGCAGTCAGTCAGAATAACTGCTTGTTCTACAATTAATAGTTAGTCACAATAGAAAAATAAGTATAGTGGCATGATTTTTCACTTTATAAACAAGAGAGCATCAACATTAAGCACTCATCTGTCTGTCAAATTGGAGCTCACCTTCTTTTTGAAGAAATCCCTTTCCTCCAGAGTCAAGGTGTCAGCCTTAGCAATGACAGGAACGATATTCACCACCTTGCTGAGACGTCTCATAAACTCCACATCCAAAGGCCTAAGACTGAGGAAATGACAGGAAAAATAGATGTATAGTGAAAACCTACATTACTGTTAACAGGACCGTAACTTAACCACCAGAGGGCGAAAAACACCCAAAATACACATGCTCTAAGATATGACATGCTCTAAAGATGCTTGTGGATGGAAAGATTATTCAAACAGAAGGTGAACAGAGACCTTTGAATGTGAAAGGAAAAAAGTGCAGCAAATCCATGAGTGTGTGGTTGGCATGTGCCTTCAGAGTCCTTAGATCTTTTTCAAAATAAGTTGAATGGATGAATGAATACATGGTCTTATGTCTCAGAGTTTTTAGCGACATGGACTCATTTATTCATAACATGCATGAACGAAAAAGGAACAGGAAGAATAAAAAATATCTTGTAGTACCTGTCGCTTTTTGTGCACATCAAAAGAAACAGAAAAAAACAGCTGCTTTATGAATGGATCAACCCCAATACTCACCCCAATCACCAAACATTTTCAATCACCTATCTTTACACTTAATTATCATTATTTTAAACATAATTTTTCTTGTAACATTCTGTATTTTTTTCTTATACAAATTCTTACATTTACAAACACTTCTGCAGCACTTCAGTTAGTCCAAGGTGTTCCACAGTTTAACTCAAATAGACTCGTAAATAGACAAACACATCTGTTTTTGTGTAGTACGTGCGAAAAGAGTTTTAAAATGATACTGCCTTCTATGGCCATCTTCCTCTGATACAAGAGTGAATACATTTTGTAAAACCATAGGCAGAACTCTCTGCTTTGCTTTCCACATAAAAATCTAAAACTTCAAATCAACAAAATCTTTAAATTTTAGAATTCCAGAATTTACAAATAAACTATTGGTGTGCTCTCTGTAGATAGTCTTGTTGATAATCCTTAATGCTTTTTTTTGAAACAAAAACAAAGGTTTTGTGTTACTAGGGTATGGATTACCCCAGACCTCTGTGCAGTATCCAAAATATGGGAGTATTATTGTACAACATATGCAACGCCTAATACTTTTACAAACTTTACTCTTAATATAAACTATGTGAGCTTTAAAAGTGACAATATCGACATTTATAATGTTACAAAAGATTTCTATCTCAAATAAATGATGTTGAACTTCCTATTCATCAACTAATTCTAAAATATGTAAGAAATTGAATTTTTCAACATTGAAAACAGCATATTCAGCTTATTTCTGAAGGATCATGTGACACTGAAGACTGGATTAATGATGCTGAAAACTCAGCTTTACCATCATAGGAATAAGTCACATTTTAAAATATATTCAAATAGATATTTTTAATAATTGTAATAATATTTCACAATATCACACTTTTACTGTATTTTATTCAAAGAAATGCAGCCTTGAGCATAAAGAGACTGCTTTTAAAAAGTGTGTATATATTTACTACATTTTATTTGATATAAAAAGGGAATTTCAGAAATGGTTGGCAACATTATTATTATTATTTATTCCCAGAGCAGATCAATATTTTGGTCTAAACTCTATTTAGGTGGTCTGATTCATACTTGTTAGTCCAGAGGTTCTTGGATGAACCTCTGATCAGATGTTGGTCAGACAGAAAGCATCCCTCCTAATACGGGTCCCAGCATCTGTCAGGATAACTGTGCATACTGTATACACATTTAACACATACATTTAATATACACATTTTATTTCGAAGGTTGCTACACATTTTCCTGTAGTAAATGAGAAATAATCCAAAATGTCTGGAGAGACTCATGCTGTCCAACAACAGCTATAAAAACACAAGCATACACAATGATTCTCCATCAGAGACGAACAACAGAACAGACCACCCACTTAATTTGGCACAAAGATGTTATTAGATGTAAAAAGGAAATCTGCTTATGGTAAATAAATCCCTGATGTAAACAGTAGCTGCTCAGGAGGGCAAATAGTATTTCATTCTATAAAATGTTTTAATATATATCCCTAAGAACCATGAACTGAAATTAAGTTTGAAAAATGCTGTTTGGATTGCTAAATGTTTCTGTAAGAGTAGTCACTAGTCACATTGTTAAAAACCTGCCCTTCCAGCCAGAGGTCAGGCAGTAATATGTTATACAAGGTCTTGTAAAAATAAGAAGTGTGGTGACTCTACTCAACATCAATTTTACAAGCATAACTTGATGATACTTTAACGTTTTGTTGTACAATGTAACTGCACACAGTCATGGAAAACGAAATTTGAAGCTGTTATTTATTATTTTTGAAAACGTATGTTTCTAATAAGTAACTAGATAAGACAGTATTGGTGTGAGTGTGTGCATTTTTAAGTTGCCAAAGTAACTTTGTAAATACTTCGTAACAGTAAATGTCAAAGTATCGACAAGATGTGTACCACAGGCTTTTACTCAAAAATTGAAAAACCCCATTATAAAAACAGGTTCTGACGTCATACTGATTTGGTGCTCAAGAAACATCTACTATTAATATCAACGTTGAAAACAATTGTAACTATTGAACATCACTTGGAACATCACTTGCCCTCTGGAGGCCCTGACTTTATTAACCATCCTTTTCCACCAGTTTTCCCCCTTACTGAACATAAACATCATTAGGCAGGCCACATTATAATAAATGCACACATGTACAAAACGTATTCATGCAAAAAACAACTGATATTAGTTACTAGTAGGGCTGGGTATTGACACAAATTTCACAATTCGATTCGATTTCGATTCACAAGCTTGCAATTCGATTCGATTTCGATTCGATTCGATTCAATATTGATTATTTTGGATATCAGTTACAATAAATTGCAAATTTTCTCAAGGAAATCAAATCTCTTAACTAATTCTGTAAACTATGGTAGTCTAGTTGTAGCCTATAGGCTTCATTAGCCTAATATGAAGGTAATAATTAACTGTTTTGTAGCTATACAAACAGTACTTCACAGTTCAGTCTTTGTAATATGTTTTAGCAATACATTTCTAACATTTATAATGGGTTTAGAATTTTTTTTTATTGCCTTTACAGGGACTTTAAATTACACCTTTATTTATTTTTATAATAAGAAGATTATATGAAATATAAACATTTAAATCGTGGCTGTCATAAAAACTTGCCAGATTTATTCAAATATGCATTAAATATTGAAGAACATTAAGATTATAATGCATATGTAATATGGTGCATATATTTAGCAAAATGCAGTCTCTAGATTAAATTTTTCTATGCTGACTAACGAGTTTATGGTCACATGTTGTTTTTCTGAGGTAAACATGACGATACATGACATTGATTACAAGCTGTTTAACTGACGTCTTTCCACGGTTGAAACACTGATTGAGCGAATCAATGTGACATGATACGGATTTCGATAAGTTGTACTCTGTCTTTTAACACACTTTCAGATGCTCATTCATGTTTATTTCACGCTGTAACTGGTATTATTAAGGCGGAAGAGATCAAAGCGCCCCGCGCTGCTGCTTCTCTTGAGCTGCTCCAGAGCGATCTCACGCCACAGCGCCAAAACGGTATTTATGTTTTTGAATTTCGAAAGAAAATGGACGTAATTTGTTTCATATCAATAGGGACAAAAGACAAAGATTATTGCGATGTTTTGGATGCGCGCTACAATGTTCCATTCATTCAAATGAAACAGGATGACTAATCGATTCTTGAGATTTAAGAATCGATATCGGTTCGTAAAAATGAGAATCGATTAATATCGAGAAATCGATATTTATTACCCAGCCCTAGTTACTAGACATGCGTTATATGCAGCACAAGGCTTTCAGGGTGATCTTTACACACGGTTTGAGTATTCAAACACACAACATGACATGCAAACACATATCCAGTGTTTAGGTCCACATATCCATCGATTTCAAGTTCCTAATGCCACTTCTAAAAAGTACATAGATGTATGGTTACTAACCAGTGTCCTGTGGGTGGTATGAAGTATATGCAGCAGTGCACTCGTGAGTCTGGGATCCTCTTCTTCCTGTCGATATTAATCTCTTCCTGCAAGTACTGCTCATACTGGTCATTGATAAATTTCATTATGGGCTGCCAACTGTTGAAAAGAGAGAGAGAGAGAGTAATGTAATGACACTTTTTCCCTCAAGTGTCTCTAAGGGCATTTTCACACCTGGCTCATTTGGAGCATTTGTTTCAGAAACTGGTGGTTGGGTCACCATCGCTTTGATGGTTGGAGATCTTTTTGATTTTTGGGAGTTTGAATGCTGTTCTGCATCCAAGCATGGCTCCATAAATGGAGCGTGCCCAGAACAAAACTATACCGCCAACACTAACAGAACTGCTTTAGACTGTCATTTATATTTCACAGAAGAGATGCTGACGAAACTGAGCGAATTTTACAGCATATTAAAACTGAGGTCACAAACAAACAAACAGTATTTACCAATTCTCGTTATTGATCTGGTCGCCAAACCCTGGTGTGTCTATGACTGTCAGCTTCATTCGAACCCCTTTCTCCTCGACATCTGAAATGAAATTAATATATTTTATTGCATTCCAGTGACAGATTACATGCTTTGAACTCAAGATTAAAATGGTTGAATGGCCATATATAAATGTATGAATGACACGCTAATGGACAATCATAGAAGATAGAAAATCCAGCTGTGCAGCCTTACCATGACTGATGGACTTGATCTCGATGGTTTTAGGAATCTTTTCCTCAGCCGTGCCCAGAAAAGACTTACGGCTCACCTTTGACTTGAAGAGCGTGTTCATCAGTGTGGACTTCCCTAAACCACTCTGACCTGTACACATGCAGAACAATACACATTACCAACCTATTAACTAAAGGCTGCAATACTCTACACTCATTTTGCTCAGAGTTTGGCCCTCAGTTGAAGTCTGGATGAGTAAACGCTGGCTGCCAAAAGTCAGAGCCATTTTGCTGATTTTGGCCAGTCAGAGTTGACAGATTTTACCCATAGTGTGATTCCATCCAGTCTGAGGGGTTTGATATTGAGCCAATTTAATAACACATTGTTTTCATTTGTCATGCATCTCATTGCAATGAGGCACATGTTTCTTCATGAGTTTGTTGTGTTAAGAATGACTTGAAAGTCTGTTAGTGTGTGATTCTCAGTCGTTTAAGTGTGTAATGGCCAGGTTTTTTTTTCTTTCTGTACATTTCTTTAAATTTCAAAGTTCACAAGTGTATAATGCCCAGTATTTTAAAATAAAAATTTCAAAAGCGGTCTACTTGTTTCCAGGCTTACAAGGATTGCAAGAGAGCACAGACTTCAAGAAACAGAGATACAAGAATATACACTTCAGTGATTTCAAAACGGCACTAAATACTTGACTAATTACTTCTCTTTAATGTAAAAGTGTAAATAGATCTATACAAAATATCTCAAATAAAACAATCATCAAATCAATCTTTAAGAAATAGAAATATCACGGCACAACTGTAAATCTTCCTAGAGTACGAGTCAATGAGACTTGACAATTCAGCTTCAGTGACTGAAAAAGCTTCACAGTTAGATGGGAGGGTGGTGAAGACAAAGCCACTGTTCAAAAATGTCACATGGCATCTTGGCTACATTTTGCCATAAGGCATGTGGGAGACTCTGCAGCCATCTGGAAAAAGCTTCAATGGTTTCATGAGACCAAAATTGAGGCATTTTTTGGCCGTCAGACCAAACCCAATCTAGATCAAGCCAAACGCTACCCATCATCACAAACACACCGTCCTGACTGTGAAGTGTGGTGGCAGACAGAATCATTCTGTGGGGATGAAAGAGGATGCTTGCACGTCAACACAAAGCTACATAACAATGGCTTAAAGTAAAAGAGTCAATAATATTCATAGTAAACAAAGTCAAGTTTTAATTATAATCTATAGTACACTACACAAGCTAGAAAAAAAGGTGAAATGCAGAAAGAGGGAAAAAAATCAAGTATTTAATGTTGTTTATATGTCTATGTGGTGTTTTATAATATGCTTTAAGACAAACCATGTGCAAATTCATAAGTCAACACCATTGCTGAGTACAACTGCAGTGAACCAAAGACAGTCTCAAAAACACTGTTAGAAATCGCTGGTGTTTCTGATGTCACAAACTACCTTGTAACCAAATTGTGGGCAGGCTTTAGCATATGGAGAATTTTTTTTTATTTTATTTTTTTGTGTCATCTTGGTGATCAAAGACGAGTTTTAAGGGATACAATTATTGATTACAGGGGGACTTTAAATATATAATTGTATTTGCAGTGCATTATTCTTTTGATCATTGTCCCTATCAAGTAAAAAAATAATAAATAAATTCAACGTAAATTATTAAACCCCAAAAACTTCCAAGGAAGTTGCATATTGTTTATATACCCGGTAGGTCTTATTCATTCACAGATCACAAGTGATGCTTCCACTCAGGCTGTCCTGTGGTTTGAATGAAACTATCATTCATTTGGCTTTTGCTAACAGGAGCTTGTGTTTAGCTGTGGTTTTCTTTACCCCTCCGCTAGCCCACATCCGTCAGCCTTGGGTTCATCACACTAGTAATGAGGGCCTGTTCCTCTCTGCACGGGCAGGGCTGCAAATGTTCTCTCTCTAAACACCCTGTCATCCAATCCCACCGCTAGGGGTGGGCAATACGGCCAAAAAAATTATCACTCAAATTTTTAGCTGACATTGGATCAGATGTGCCTTCCTGCTGCCCCCGTATACTGCCTACAAAGGTAGCACTTTTCAGGTTTCAGACACCTTCCTCAGGAAAATGTCATGGAATGAGAGATGGGAGTCAGAATAAACGGGCTGCAGCTGGGAACGGCAATGCTGATCCCGAGGGTTGGCTCTCTCCGCTCTGACTGGGTTAAGTCAACAGCAGGTTTGGCCACATTGACCCCAAGAGCCACATGTGAGAACCCAGCTGCAGCCTTGCACAAATACAGGTTCATTTTGTCTTCAACAGAGCTCGTAATCATTTCCTCTAGTAAACTCCATATAAATCATCAGAAGTTCAAAGGAGGAACAGTGTCTTCTGGGACGCTAATGCTGAAACAGAAAAATACCACCAGGTGATGCCCTAAACACATTACTCAATACACTTCTTTCCCTAATTTACATTCTTATTTACTCATTTTAGACTTCACGGTCTCAAGTTATTAACTCATTAACCCATTTTCATAAGCAAACTGTAAGACTTTAGCAACTTCTTGTTTGCTCTGTGAACAAAAGCAAAACAACAGTATCGTTTTGGCTCTAAAATCTCATTGGATGAGCCACATCCATAATGCATGATTGTGCATGCACGATTGCACGTCAGTTGTATATTATTAATATTATTGCACCAAGTTGCCATGTTGCTTGGCAATGGCAACCATAAACAATTTACAGTTAGGTTAATGAACTGCAATACCAAATGCAAGAATTGTTTATTGTGAACTTTAATAAATGTAATCTTAATTGAACATTGGTTGATTCTCATATTGCTGCAGGATTACTGCAAAAACCATGTGGCCTCTTGTGGCTTATTGCTAATTAGTTATGTTTGTAATGTAAACATCACTATGAGCTTATACTTAAATAAATCAATTGCTTCATGTTTAACTTGATTTGACTGATTTGATGGACAATAAATAAGGGTGAAAATAAATCACACAGACTAATCTAAGGGACTAGAGTATCGAGTTGGGCTGTTCTTACTTGGCTCAATTAGAAACACTATAGCAATCACCCAGAATATCTTGTAGCAATGTGCTAAAAACCCTAAGACGACCTCAGAAACAGCATAGCAACACCCTGGCAACCATTAATACAGTTGCGGCAACTTCTGCACAGGTAATCAGTTTCTTGTGGAAATGTGAAGATTGAATCATAATCAGAAGAAGTTAGTTTAGCAGAAGAAATAAATAAATACAGGTTTCGAATTACTTGGGGGTGAGTAAATGATGACAGAATCTTAATTTTTGGGTGAACAATCCCTTTCATCGTAAACTTGCCAACACAGCACTGAAACAAATACTAACCCCTAACCTAAACTCTACAATTAACCTAGTATATCGCTGTTAACACATCCTGATGAACAGTATTACTGTTTGTCACTATCAGATCCATCTATGTTTTTTTCTGAACTCTTCAGCCAAACATTTCTTGACAGGTGACTTGCGCTTAACTGGTTAAGGGTATTTAAGTAAAATATGTGGCCTGTCAAGTATTGTTCACTGTTACCTTTTCTCTTAACGTAAGCTAACAACAAATAACACATTAAGAGCACTAGAAGAACAATCAGTGAATCAGTTCATGAGTGTCCGATTTATTTCAGGGGATGTTCTTCTTTCACTTTTGTAGATGTGAATCTAATAAATCTCATTATCATTAACAAAGCATCTAATGGACTAAAATACAAACATTGATATGCTGCAATGAGCCAAAAAAAAAAAGAACAAATGCATACAGGCAAAAAACTAACATGTAAGAACGAACATAAAAATGCACATGGAATAACTGACTTGTGGCGTTTATTTGAGCATTGCTTATGAAAGCCTACATGTATTTGCCTCGCGTAATAGTGTGGTTGGAAGTGTTAATCCAAAATTTTTTACTTTGATTACCATAAGCTTGTTTTATTAAAGTTTTTAAGAAGAAATTAAATGCATCTCTACAATTAGAATTTATAGCACTTCCAGTTTATTATTTTTAAAAACAGTCTCACCAACTGCCTAAATTACAGATCTCTTTTAATAGCAAAGCTGTTATTAAAATGACCAATGTTGGTGGATTAGAATACAATTTTAGACTTTAAAATGTCTAAAATAAAGCTATTGAGGTATGAGAAAAATGAACTGCCTGGAGTCCAGCATCACATAACAGTCCAACTATTTAATTTAAATGTAGCTGACTTATATGTTCTAGATCAATGCTGGAAATCTTGACTCACCCACTACCATGATGTTGAGCTCAAAGCCCTGTTTCATGGCCTTCCTCCTCATCTGCTCCAGGATGGCATCGATGCCCACGTAGCTAAAATCCACGCTGGGTTTCTCCAGGCACATGGCCGGGGGCATCTCTTGTATAACAGACTCTGCCATGATGCTACTGCTGCTGCTACTGCTGCTGTAGCTGGAAATTACCTCTGACCCTGAAGACATGAAGAGAAGTTACAATGAGGAGCTGTATATCAGGGGGCATTTTGATTTAAGGCTCATGCACTCCACAGCAATCAACAGCATTCACTCTACAAGGTATTTCTGATACAGACACTCTTGGAGAGAATGTGCTTCTACACAGCTGGACTATAGACATAATAAACAGGGAACTCATCTCCGGCCTGCAGCCAGCTAGCACATTTTTACTTCTCGATTTATTCAAATATCCATTTATTTAAGGCTTACTATTGGGCCAAAAATGTTCTCATCTCTCTTCAAATGCATTCATCATGTGAAAGAGCCCCTTTCTCCACATTATCTACTGACCTTATTTAAAGTACAACAATCTTATGACCCCTCAGTGATCTGATCAGGTTGGGATCCCACTAGACTACAACAGAAGCCAGGGCACATTGTTTATGGATTATGATTCGATAAATGCGTAAATGCAAATACATTTTTATGAAGTGCATTCAGCTATGCAAGTAATATGTAACACTGTTGCGCTGATAATTCACATGTTACCTTGATGGACTAAGAAATGTGAGAATGCCTGAGGAGTTGTATTGACAGTAAATGGCAGAAAGAATTTTGAATGCATTCTTTTAATGTTTTTTAAGTTCAGTAAATTACAGACACTGTTCAATTAACACAACCAGCATAAGTATAGCCAGTATGATCAGATCTCCATCCAATCATGCTGCAGACACATTGGAAAGAAGTTGTAAAAAAAAAAGAGAGATCTGGACAAGAAACACATGCCAATTCCAGGTGAAAGGGCACCCCAATGACAGTTGCTAATCTAAGTAATGGTTTAATATGCACATCTTAAACCAAAGGAATTAGAATTGACCAATTTAAATGTTACACCCAAAATACACCCAAAATAGTTTACAAAATACATGAGCCACTTCCTTTGTGCAATACCCATATTCAGTGATAAGATACTCATGTTGTGATCAAAACACCATACTAGCAGTGAACGACAACACATGATGTTTGTACGACTTTTCTTTTAAATAGAAGGTGCAACAAAACTTCAACAGAAGTCAATGGAGCCCATGAGTGTACCTCTTCAGCGGGCCCCGTCACCAAGCCAGTGGCCCCATAGCGAGCCCCATGGATCAGCGAGTCCTTCCAGCAGACAAAGCAGTTACAATTTCTTCCAGTCAGTAACTTGATCCACTGGCAGCTTCTCAGGGCTCAGTACAGTTATTCAGAAAGCCTGTCGGCTCCTCTCCACCCTGTCAGGGCGTCAAGCCAACAGACCCACAGCCACTGGATTCCTTGCTCCACAAAAGACCCGCTCTTCCCTAGAGACTCTCCAATGTTTCAATACATTACAGGTATGCAAGGGCAAACGGCAGCACAGAAACTTGTTTTGAAAAGTAACAAACATTTAGAATGTGTTCACAGTTTACAGGATATCAATCATCTCTTTCTACGCACTGGTTCAGTCTAATTCAGTCTCACATTGACTGTGATGAGGTGATGAAAGAGAAGAGAATCTCTCTTTCAACACAGAGAATAGACAACCAAGTTGTCAAGTTATTCACATAAAGCATGTGCATTAAAACCATCATTGATTCAATGATATTGATGGACAGATTTTAAAATTCTACACTATTTTGTCAAAATAAATAAACAATTAAAATAAATTATGAAATAAATCACTAAAAACTAACATTTAGATGCACACTGGACAGACATTACAATTCTTTCAAGTAACTAAATTGTCAGATTTTCTGTCTGTAAATAAATGTCTAAATAAAACCTACATAAATTGTAGATATGTAAATAAATAGTTATAAAGAAGTTCATTTTGAGATTTGCCAAATATTATATTTAACACTAACAGTGTTATTAAATTAGTGTTTTTCTAAATTAAATTTCAGTGTTACATGATGGCAAAGGTAATACAGTATCTACATGTAAAAATGGGAAACAAGTACAAATAAATATCCAATATGAACTGACATTGATAAATAAAAATCTCTAGCACGAGGCAATAACTGATGGTACTGAAAAATCATTTAATCCAGTGTCTTCAGTCAAATATCTCAATGTACAAATATGCTGACTGGATTGCACTCTTGAGCTTCCCTTTGCCAGCATAGACTGGAAACACAAACCGAACAAGCCAGGAGGAACAACTAAAACACCCTTTCAGCATGGAAAGAAGATCTCCATGCACCTCTTAACAACACTCACTCTCACCTGAATGAGGAGTGTGTTCAAACAGTTGAATTCGCTCTCTCTGCTCTGATTAAGCATTCTGAGGCAGGCATGTGGCAACAACACTTTTCCTATGAGAAGGCTGTCTGAATAGAGAGTCATATTTCCCTGTTCATACTGCCGTCACACTGCCCCCGTCGAGGAGACACACAAAGCCTCCACCTCTAATGGCGCACAGACTACATCCTCGGTTCATTTAAAACTGTTTGCGTCCCCTCCTCCTTTCCATTTAGCCAGGTCAAGGCAAGAGTCACCTTCTTCACATTCCACAGCTTGGTATCTGCATCCTCCTCATGGGTAAATACACATAAATGAATGCAGAGAGGGAAAGAGGACCATCATCTCAAGCTCCTATTTTTCCATTGTCAACAGAGGTCAAAGTGATACACAGGAGGATCCAAATGGCCCATGCTGACTTAAGACAAGGCCGCTGTATTAAAATAAAAGAGAACCGAAGACAAACAGTTAGCAGAAAAGTATTTCTGTTAGGCCTACTCCTGATTCAAAGGCCTTAAAAAAAAGCAACCATTCCAGCAGATGCTCTCTAAAGTTGTCCATGTGTAGTGATTGTTGGCTGAACGTCTGATACATAAAGGCACGAAAATGGGAAACACTTCATAGGGCTGCATGGGCAAAAAATAGATTCTTCGATTAAAATGTTGTCGATTCAATATCAATTCTCAAAAGCCACGAATCTATCTTTTTTCTGAATTTCTATCCACAAACATTGAACATAATGTCTGATTGACGTTAATCTTATTACTAGTCTTCTCCACTAGATGTCATCCTCTTATTTACCTTGTACGATGTTACAGCAGGGACCCTGGCTGTGTCCAAAACCACCCTTAAATAAGGCACTATTGAGGGGACGGACAGCCATTTGTAGTGGTGTCTGAAACCACAGTGGACATTGTCGAGTCCGCTCATTTAATCCCATAATGCACCGCAAAAACAAGTGTACAACTGATGTACACTCAACGACAAGAGAATACCCATAATGCACTATAAGGGTCGATCCAAATTAATTCCTGCGTCTGACCAGAATATGGTGCCCGCAGAGGAATCATCTATCCATCCAGTTTTCAAACCGCTGGTCCAATGTGGCTACAGCATAATATCATACAGGCATAAATTCATTTTTAATAGATTTTTATAAATTGTTTAATTAAGGTTCATACACGCTTGCCGCTAGTTTCCATGACGGAGTTCAAAATAAATATTTTCATCTTACTACTGGAGCTGAAAGTTTGCTAAGCTTAAAATATTTATTAAACAGCAAGCACAAATTACGCAAAAGCACTTCCGGCGCACTCAGTGTCTGAATTCGCTCACTCGCTTTCATTCACTCCTTCAAGAGGACTATATTAGTGGACTAATGTAGGGAATAGCGAATTTGAACACAGCCTGTGTCATTCATTCCAGCGCTTAAATGGACAAGTTCACACTAAATTATCTCAAAATGCCTGTCTTGGCTAATATCCTAGTCGGTTACAGCTTAAGTGAACGTAAACAGTAGAGAAAGACAACGCATGTGTATCAGTATATTTGATCCATGCATTCTGTCTTAGACAGCAGAAGGTTTATTAGGCTGCTATCACTTCCTCTGTTTTAATGTTAATCAAACATAATTTTTTTTTTTTTTAAACTCATTGCTCTTGACTGAATAATCAATTGTTCTGTTGTATTTATTCATTTGTGCTATTTCTTGTATTTATATTAGTTAGATAGTAATTTTCACTGTGCTTTCGAAAATGAAATGGAGAATTGTGAAATTTCACTGGTATACAATTTTGGTGTCATAACCTTATTTATTACAATACAAGGAACAAAAACAATAACTATTTTATTCTTTTTTTTTTTGTAAGACCAGTGAAACTTAATTGAATCAATCGAAAATCGGGAATCAAATTGAATTGAGGATTCTAATCAGGACATCTGTTTCGATACCAAGCATAAATTTGGGAGTTTCGAAGTCGTCATCTGATTGGTTGAATTCAGGATTCTACAGGATTCCTAGAAGACGTGCATTGCGTTCTTTAACAGTCCACCTAAAACCGAAACGCATAAGTATGTGCAGTACAGTTCACCATTGTTGCAGTGTAAACTTGCACAACATTCTCTAATTAATAATTTATTAGATGCACTGATGAACATAAATAACAACAACATGTCCTTACATGTCATTTTGCTTATATGGCATTTAAAATGATTGCTTTACAAATATCAAATGTGAATAGTACTAACTGCTAAGAATTTTATTTGTCTTACACTACCGTTCAAAAGTTTGGGGTCAGTAGATAGGAAGTCCCCCTCTGCGGTTCTAGAAAAGAATCTTCACTTGTTGCCTTTAGGGGAATTTGGAGGAGATCCTCTTTGGCTCACATGTAATGTCCGCCATCTTAATACCCTCAATCAAGGAGAGCACTTTACAATAGCGCTAAAAAGCCCACCTGTATTGACGAAGGAATCTACAAACTGCACACAGACTGATCAAACACAAACATTGGGTTTACTTCACTCAACATACATAAGAAAAACAATTAAAATCTTTTCCCTCTACTTTTTAAAGGAATTGTGTTTCAGAGAACTCGTCATGCCAGTTTGTTGAGTTTATCAAGAGTGGATTTCTTGGCAATACACTACACATACAACTTCTTCAAAACTGGTTTATAGAAATATTTGCCTATCACACATTTTTTTATGTCTAATACCACATAAACCCATTAGCCATCGCTGCAAAACATATTTAAATGTATATAAACTCCCTGGCAACTGGCAGAGTCACAACAGAAGAAACAAGCTGACCGAATCTATAATTTCCCTTCATACAGGACCACGTGTGACGTCTTTCCTGAGTGATATCGTGCAGCTCAGAAAAGTAAACTGACCCCATGGCCTGTCATAGAGAATGGAAATCTACGCCAGTAAAAGGAGCTGTGAACACAGGTGCCTGCGCACAATCAGAGTGACCCCATAAATCTCCAGTACCATAAGCCTGAGCATTACAACCTTGCCAAATAAGCAAAACAGCTGGAAGACATTAAAATCACATTATAAGAGAGCAGAAAAAAATAAAAATAAATAAAGGCTAATATGTAATACTACGGCCTGCTAGTGTAGATTATGTCCAGACAGAAATTTATTAGACAAATTGACCTTCAGTGCCTGGTTGCAAGAAACTATTTCTTTTGTGTTTTACAGTAGAAAAAAAGTAATGGATTAGGAACAACATGACAGCAATGAGGTCTTTTTTTCATTTTCGGATGAAGACATAAAAAAAAGGCACCTTAAAGGTTGTATCAGTGATTTCAGGCCCAAAAATAAATGATCGCATTAATCTAATCTCTCCTAACGATCCGCTAGCTGCCCGCCCCATAAGCAGGCTGTCAAAAAAACACGTATCTGTATGCAGCCTAGGCTCTGAGATCTGCACACAAAAACAAATGTGTACAACCACCACTCAAAACCAAAATAAACAGTGTTTCAACCAATCACCGACAGGGGCGGGTTTTGCTCCGACTTCGCGTCCAGCCGTGCACGAGCTCAAAACCTCACAACACCCGCCCCAGTCGGTTATGGGGCGGGCAGCTAGCGGATCGTTAGGAAAGATTAGATGAATGTGATCATTTATTTTTAGGCCTGAAATCACTGATACAACCTTTAAAGTGAGATCAAAGGCTGTAGTGAAAATGCATGCAATTCTCTCTCATTCCTGTGAGTCATCACTCAGTGAACCGCTGTGACAGACAGAGTGTCGACTGACAGGTTTGGGAGGCCTCCGCCGCTAACAGACTCCATGCCTGAGGAGATAACAGTTAGACGGGCCAAGTGAACACTGAAACACCCGCAGAGAAAAACAACATAAGGGTGAGAGGAAAGGTGAACACACAGTCCTGCGGCTGATGATTAGCTGTTTCCTGAATTGGGGAATGTTGGAACCCCGAGACTTGTTTTTAACCAACATGGGATCTATACAAGTAGCGAATCTGTTTCCAAGCCATCATTAGAAAAACATTTGACATTTTTGACGTAATGAGAACCAAATCACAGTTCCTGCCATTATAAACAACACAAGCAGCTATTATCATCATCAGTGAGAATTCAACTACACTGTACCTAATATTTTTTAAATTTAGCTTTTTGCATATCACAGTAGTTAGTTAAAAAACATCCAACAAGACCAGAAGATATTACACAGTCTCAGTGGACAAAAACAAAACTTTCCATCTGAAACTGAAGAGTTGGACGGTATTAGTCAACTCTCTGTTTTCAATTACAGGCAAAAAAACATCTTTAATCTATTGCTGTCTCCAAGTCTCCAAGCATTCAATAGCTTTGTAAATAAATGCCAGCGACTCTGCAGTAAAAAGACAGGAAGTCACGCTGAACGACTGATTTATTCCTCTCAGCCTGAGGTAAAGGTTGCAAATCACAGAATGTGTCCGAGGTGTGACACTTGTTAAGTGGACTCAGAGGATTTGCAAGAGTGTAAGGAGGAAGAAACTGCCTCATCCCAGTCTAAGGGGAGTCCATAGGGCTCAGGTCAGACCACATTGAAAAATTTAGCAACTTCCTGTTTGGACCATTGCAAAAATGCCATCTTGAGCTGCCTTCTCTGACTATCGAGACAAACAGATTATATTTTTAGTCAAAATAAATGTATGGAGAAGATTAACAGTGTTTAGTTGGGGTGCATCGATATTAAAATTATGATGAGCTGATCACTATTTTCATGTTATGTCTAGAAACATAGTTGATAATTATTTACACTATTTCTGTCAGGTCCATTAAGTCAAGAACATGACAATAAAAATAATTTAGGAAACATTTTTATTGAATAAATTGCAAATCAATTGATAAATTCTGAATTAAATTTTGGCGGTATGGCTCTGTTCAGTGAGTCCTCTGACCTTTCATGAGCACCATGAAATAGCAGAGAGTCAGAGGACAGCAGCGGCATTAGGGAACACTCACAGCTTAGGACTGGGAGAGCTGAACTATTCCCCCTATGAACAGAAAAGCAACTGCCACGTTATACACGACAGGAGGAGCTGGGGAGGTGGTGGGTTGCAGAGAAGCGAGCAGCAGCAGCAAGCAGTAAGCAGTAAGCAGTTAGGAGCGAACTGAATCTGCTTAAAAAGGGCGCCTTGATTGAGTGTAGTCATTATAATGCCATAGCAGCGAGGGGAGTTGAACAGCTGATGCAGCTCAGCTGATGAGGCCGTGTTGTTGGCCAATAGCGTTAGCAGCGTCTTGACTACCTGGCCTGCCAGAACTGACGCTGACGCTCAATTTATACTACTTGTCAAAAATAAATTACAAATAAAATTATAACATTATAAATGTAATACATTTAAGTTTTTCTAAATATTACAATGCTAAAGATTTAAATTATTATTGTTGATTTTAAATAAAAAGACAAAAGTTTGGGTCATGAAACTTTTTTTAAAATTAATATTTTAAGGACACAAATTAAATCAAAAGTAACAGTAAAATACATTACAAAATAATTTTATTTCAAATAAATATATAGTTTTTTTCTATTAATAAAATAGTCCTGAAAAAAAATTCCACAAAAGCAGCACAACTATCTTAAACATTGATAAAAATAAGAAATGCTTATTGAGCAGGAAATCAGCATAATGATTTCTGAAGGATCATGTGACACTGAAGACTGGAGTAATGATGCTAAAAAATTAGCTTTGATCACAGGAATAATCACATTTTAAAATATATTAAAAAAGAAAAGAGTTATTTCACTTTGTCATATTTAGCAATATTACTGTTTTTATATATTTTTGATCAAATGCAACCTTGGCGAGCATAAGAGACTTCTTTCAAAAAACATTTTAAAAAATCTATCCGACGCCAAATTATTAAGCGGTAGTGTACATCCGATATTGACCCATACAGATAAATTCAAACAACATCAAATATACTGTAAGTTTATAACCATTATGATACAAATGGTCCATCTTCTCTAGCCATTATATTCTCAACTGCACCTGTAACAATCAAACAGCCACTTGAACATTATTATTCCATTCCTGGAGAGGAACCCTAGATGACCAGACTTATAACAAACACATACATTTAAAAGATATCTTTTAACATTACCTCATATGACATTTCCTCTGAGCTCTGGAAAAATGGTTACAAACTCTTTCAATATGTCTGCTCTTCTCTAAACTACACATTTCCCAACATATGATTGCAAAGAAAAAATGGGAATGTGATTAATTTATGATGTCTCCTTGACAACATAAATCCAGTCAAAAGGTACCATCACCGTTTCAAAGATTGAGAAAATATCGGCAGTACTCAGGGGAGCCATCACTTTGCTACAACCTTTCTTTCTCAGAAATGACTCCAGAAAGATACTAAGCATAGAATAAGCCCGAGGACATGCATTATGCGAGAACATGCATTCAATTATATAAGATTACGATTAAGCTCCGGCAAACTACAAAAGACACCCTGAGGCAAGACCCAGCCATGTAGAAAGTTACGGAACGACTCTAGCAAGGTCAGACCAGGAAGATCAACAACTCGACCACAAGAGAGAGAGAGAGAGAAAGACAAAAGGAGAGAGGGAATAAGCAAACTTCTGGCCTCCTGCAGAGAGTGGATCAATGCAGAAGGTAAATTGATGTTAACTCTACACAAACACAGGGTGTTAGACTCATAGTATTTGAGTGGGTGTGATGACCGCTCGTTCAACGCTTCGCTGGGCCGGAGAGGGTGACCTCCGAAGCTTGGGGTTGTAAAAGCAGATGGTGTCATCCACACAATGGAAAAAACGAAGTGAGGGATATCATACTCCCAAATTGGCAAAGTGTAAGTGAGTGATAAGGATGGTGTGAAAAACAATGTGGAAGAGGAAACGTTGAGAAACGTTCTGCTCATCGAGTTGTACATTTAAAAAAAAACTGAAATGAAAATAAAAATGTGACTTGGCTAACCAGGTCACCAACTCCTAATGTACTGTTGTTATAGTACATACTGCAAACATTCCTGACTGCAAAAACATTAAATGCGCAAAGAGGAAATGTTCTGCCAATAAGCTTTTAGTTGAAATTAAGTCATTCGCAACCCATTCTTCTAGCTAACTAGATATGAGCCACCTGTACTGCATAGCTGGAGCGATAGAGCCCTCGGAAATATGGCCCTGGCATTCTTAACAAATGATCCAACAGTAGTCCAGAGAGGTTTAAGTGTATCTTCGGAATGACCGGAATGACCTTTGGAAGATTCTTGGATCTGACCTCAAGGTGAAAGCGACAACCAGAACATCTGGGAATCAAGGCAAAGCTGATACTGCACGGTGACATCACTTCTACAATGTGGAAAATCAGTGAAAATCACATGAGAGATCAGATGAGATGTAAAAAGCAAGTGATTGTGGGTGCTTTTCCTCAGCATGCTTCATCTCTCAGGCAAACATAAATTATAGTATCAAAGAGGCCTTTTACATTCAGTATCAGTTCTTTAGAGCCAGGCTCAATGGAGATTCCTGAACACTATCTGTATTCAGATAAATGAACACACTCACATAGTTGAGCGCTTAAATGAGTCGTATTATTGTCCAAATGTGCTTAGAAATCATCTTGATTTGAGTTGCTGATCCTTGAAATGTGATCATGAACAGACCAAACGTGAACATGAACAGACTGGAAAGGCAAGCTATGAAAAATTTATGTTTACTTATGTTTACATAGCCTGAGGTGATATTTAAAGTTAGTCCTGAAAGCTCTTTGAATAATTCACACTTATAATGATGGTAAACAGAATGCAATTGTTCACAGGAACAAAAATAAAGACAATTAAGTACAGTTTATGAAAGTCACAGGCATGAATTTCATACCATCTGTTAAACCTAGATGCTCCGCAACACTTCGCATTGCCAATCAATACCGGTAATACATGTGTGATGACAGACACTAGCAGTGCCTCAAATATGAAAGCTATATTGTTAACCTCATGTGCCCACAGGTGTTTATGACACTATAAAGCCGCTGCTCACCCTCACCACAGAAAAGACAAATGAGAGGTCTAGGTCTTAACCATGCTCCATTACTGCCAAAGACCAAAGAGTTCAGTGCTAGTAGACATATACAGGAAAGTAGAAACATTCACACCATGAATATTCCCAACAAACCCAATTATGGAAAATATTTCCATCCCACAAGAATCCTTCTAAAGGTTCTGTGCAGTTTTCAGTGGAAGTGGGCTGAAACCACCCTGGGTTTGGGAGAGTATGTTGACTGTATAAATAGAGAAAGGCCAGCGAGGAGTTTGAAATGACTCATCAAAACTTAGGAACAAAACGTGGTGTAGGAAAGACAGAAGAAGTGGTTTCACTTTGTTAGCAGTGAACATCTCTGGCTTTCAACAGATCTAATAGCCTTCTGACACGCTATAAAGACCACCTGAGACATACAGACTGTGCTAATGATACTTGGCCTAAACTATTTATTTTTTGTTTCGGTGACTTCATTTCTACGCTGGATGTCAAACCTGCTGACAAAAGGACATTGAAACAACATTGGCTTTGCTGTTACTACAGATAGCTCTTCTCATGTTTTTAACACCTCAAAGAACGGTGACAAGTCTGCGATAGTGGGTGGCAACTGAAATGGGCTGAAGGAAACGGATGAGAAAAACATATTGTTTTTTTTCTCATAGATTATGAACAAATGGATAATGACATGGACATGACCAGGATAGAGAGGAAGAAAGTTGTGTGGCTTTCTTCCTGGTCCCCTGCAGGATGTGGGCAGACACATAAAGGACACGTGGAGTTCAATAGCCATACAATTTTTAACAAAGGTCAGATAAAAGCTTAAGGGTGAATCTCAAGAAAATATATAAATACAAAATAAACTTTTTTTCTTTATTAAAGAAAATTAGGTATATTTTTATCATACTTTTTTTGCATTGTGATATTTTTTTGTAATGCTTTTGTAGGTTTAAATTTTTTTTTTTTTTTACATTTAAATCTGCATAAATGAATGACGACTGTGATACCAAAATAGAATCAATCATAAAAATACAATACAAAAAAATAAAAAATAAATACATTTCTAAACAGAAAATCTATAGGAAAAGTTTGAAAAGGAGGCTTTGAGGAGGTGAAATTACACAGGACTAGAGTGTCTGGGTCTCATGCAACCCTGTAACCTGCACACTTATAATTACAAGGCCAAGAGAGAAGGTGCAGACAGGGAGTAAAGGATGAAAAGGGAGAGCAGAACAGGCAAACACGCCCCCTATGCAAACTTACAGATGCTTTAAAAGACCCAATAAATCTTCCCCGCTCAGAACTTTCCAGTTTTAACATCCGTGAAACTCTAACATGGAAAACAGGCAGAGTCTCTGCTGTGAACATGGAAAAATCATACTTAGACATGTATTTACAGACTCACCTACATGCACACACAAAAGTCCAACTGGCTCTGGACTAAACTATCCTACATTGTTAGTCAACGCTTGTAAAGAAGCAAATTGCCAGCAGGCAGCAATAGACAACCAGAATGGGAGAGATTGAGAGAAGGAAAAGGAAAAAGAGAGAAAGAAAGAGTGGAAGTGTGTTGACCTACCCTCCTGCTCGTCCCTGCTCAGGCTCAAACCTCCAGTGTTAGCCTCAGCTGGAGTCTCTGGGCTTCTCTCTGACTCCACCCACATAGTGTCATATGACACTAACTCACCACACCCCTCTCCAACTCCAGAGAAAACAGTGAAAAGAGATGGCCAGAGGAAAAAGAGAGAGAAAGAAAGCAGGAGGTCTATCTGCCTGACAAAGCACACACACAAAGCTTAGCGACTGGCTGGCTGGCTATCCCTCTTCAGTCCTGAATTGAGAGAAAACAGAGCAAGCTCAGAGTTTGAACTGTCCAGCACCAATGATTTATGAGCTCTGAATTACCTGAGCCCAGCTTTTGTTCTTTCAACTCGAGGAATTTGAAAGATCTCTATTTAGGGAGAATGTGTTATGTTGCATTAATGACTAATTTTGAGACACCCTGATTTAAAAGAAACTACTCTGATCCTGAAAAAAAAAAAAAAAATATATATATATCTCGTTACTAATGAAATAAATCCTAAAACTTTATGTCAGTAGTTGCCCTATTTGAGACCACTTATCAAAGTTATTGCTTCCAATTAAGCACAAAATTGCAATACCAATAATATCATTTGTCATAAATAAATAGTACAATAAAATAAATAAATGCACAATAAAAGCATTTTCACTATAGTGGTCTCAGAAGAATTTTGAGCCCCACGGTTTCTTTTTCAGTTAAGACTCAATCCAAACCAAAAAGAAAAGACAGAGAAAAAAAACACATGTTTTTAATCACAAAGAACGATCAGTGTCCCTAAATCAAAAGCAGATCTCACATCTTTTCTCACAGAGAGTTCAGCTGAAAAACTGCACCTTAACTTTCACAGAAAACATCATCAGTACAGGGAGGATTAATTAAAATCCTTAAAAGGAACACGCCGACTTTTTGGGACTTTAGCTCATTCACCGTATCCCCCAGAGTTAGATAAGTCCATACATACCCTTTTCATCTCCGTGCGTGCTGTAACTCTGACGCACCCACCGCTAGCCTAGCTTAGCACAAAGACTGGAGGTAAACAGCTCCAGCTAGCATACTGCTCCCAATAAGTGACAAAATAACACCAACAATTTTCTATTTATATGTTGTGATTTGTATAGTCACAGTGTGTACAAATAACAAGGTCACATGAGACACAGCCATCTTCTAACAGTATACATACTGGGAACTATATTCTCAGAAGGCGAAGCACTGCTACTTCTGCGGAGTGATTAGCACAACACTCTGAGCAAACTCTCTGCTCCTGACCACGGGGCTTCTCAGGTGCTGCGAGCAAATCACTCCAAATCACTCAAGTAGCAGTGCTTCGCTTTCTGAGAATATAGTTCACAGTATGTATATGGTTAAAAGGTGCCTGGCTGTGTTTCATATTTAGGGGTGGGCGATACTGCAAAATTCTGTATCGATACGATACCAAGTAAATACAGGGCAAGTATCGGCGATATCGATACCAAAACTTTTACATTTTAAAGGATGCACTTGAACTTAAATGTACTTTCCTGTGCTAGAGCAGTGTCATGATTTATTAGGTGAATATATCATTAATATGCTAAATCTGAATACGTTTTCATGACCACTAAATATTTTCTGATTTGTGCTCTCAACTCACCTGTAATTAGTCATTGACTTTTTCCAAACTACCCTTTATAGTAAATGCACTATTGTACACTAGCCTACTGTTCAAAAGTGTGGGGTCTGTAAGATTTTTTATTCTCTTCTGCATTTATTTGATATAAAATACAGTAAAAACTGTAATATTGTTACAATTTAACATAGGCTATCTGTTTTGTCATAGTAAACTGTAATTTATTCCTGTTATCAAAGCTGAATTTTCAGCATCATCACTCCAGTCTTCATAAGAATTCATTTTAATATGGTGATTTGCTGCTCTAGAAACATTTCTTAGTATCAATGTTGAAAACAATTTCATATTTTTGAGGAAACCATGATACATTTTTTGCAGAATTATTTAATGAACAAAGTTGAAAGAACAGCATTTATATGAAATATATTTTCAGTGTAAAACCCTTGACTGTCTCTTTTGATCAATTTAATGCATCGATCCTTGTTGAATAAAAATATAAATGTCATTAAAAAAATCTTACTGATGTCAACAATTTGAACCATTATGTACACATTTAGTTTGTTTATTGCAAAATAACTCCTAATTGTTTCTCTGTTGTCGAAGCAAGATTTCGTTTCCCAAACGCACTGTGGGCCTTGAGCTCAGCAAAGCACCAGCATCGAACGCTCTCTGTGATTGATTGTTTTCGTCTTGTATCCAGATGACTAGGAGTCTTACACAATTATTCGCTAACATTCGCTTATTTTTCCACTTACAAGTTTATTTTACGCACTGAATTGCGTGCTTACATAATAAAAATTACTGGTAAAAAAAACACATTTGGATCGATATTTTTATGTAAGGATCGATCCTTTTCGATACCACATCAGTATCGAAAGTATCGATCCACCCACCCCTACTCATATGACCTTGTTATTTGTACACACTGTGACTATACAAATCCCAACATATAAATAGGAAAATGTTGGTGTTATTTTGTCACTTATTGGGAGCAGTATGCTAGCTGGAGCTGTTTAAGTCCAGTCTTTGTGCTAAGCTAGGCTAGCGGTGGGTGCGTCAGAGTTACAGCACGCACAAAGATGAAAAGGGTATGTATGGACTTATCTAACTCTGGGGGATACGGTGACTACGTTAAAGTCCAAAAAAGTCAGAGTGTTCCTTTAATCAATAAGTCCATCTGTCCGCTTTTCATTCACCTTTACGTCTGAAATACTGCTGTGCATGTGCTTCATGTCTCTTCATGCAAAAAAGAGTTGTATTTTCAAGGGAAATGAGTAAGACTAATAATATTGTTTACATTATTGAATTCGACGTGCCAGAAAATTGCGGTCACTCCAAACATGTACCGTGAAACTGAACAGGCAGCATTAATGGCAACTCCTGATGTAGGGCGTCAAAAATTGCAGGTCGTGGCCCTTGACAAAAAGCCACTTCCCTTCTTTCACGCGCCAGAGGGGGGGCTCGTGTTTCAACATCAGCTTTTATTAACACGGAGCAAAAATAAAACCCTTCCGATGTTTGGCTGGGTTTACAACAATTCTAAGAGCCAGTGTTCCTGTTCTCTGAGGACAAATCCTTCAGACTTTCTGCTTTTGATGAAATGCTTGTGAACGTAGAAAACTCTGTGTAATCCACTCAAACCTGTGGTCAGAACAGCGCAGACATTTGCTTAATTGGTTGAGCATTTCCCCCAAAATATAAAGAAACCTACTCTGTTTTCAAGTTAAAAGATGCCAAAGTTTTCCCACAATGCTTTTCGTACGAACCCTGCAAGATCTGTTCCTCTCCTCCAACATAAGCCACCTGGAGATCTTGCTGACATAATGTACTCACCATACAATGATAAATATTCAACCTCAACATGCACTCATCTCCAATGTTTCTGTCAGATGAACAGCATCTACTGACTTTCTCTGACTGCGTTCCATATTCAGTTTCTGGAAAGCCCTGCATCCAGATGTCAGAAGGAAAGAAAGAAGTTGGAGGGGAGAGCAAGAGACATTTGTTCCCTTGCTAGGAGGTCTTACAGCAGATAAACAATGGAGCTGCGCCATCTTTGTTCCCCAGTGCTGAGAAAGAATGGATGATTTATTCCTCTGTAAGACTAATGCAAACCATTTGTATCAAGGATTCACTTTTACAATGGTCATAATGCCCATGGTTTTGAGAGTGTGTAAGACAAGAGAGGATCAGATGTTTTGTTATGAGCAAAACACATCATACAGCAAATAGAGGAGCAACTTTTAATAGGGTATAAAGTAGCTGAATTCTAGCCAGTGACAAAAATGTCAATAAGTAAATTTCAAGCTCACTATCGGAGGTAATCTCATGCTTTTGGGGTTTTAATTTGTAGTTTAAACATGATCACTCTTGAGCTGCTAGTTTGACTCATTGGAACATTGTTAACTAGCTTTAATGAACTACATCCATCTGCTCAAATGTTATTAATTTGCATCTTTGTTGCAGAAGGAAACTAAAACCAAAGTCTGTATGAAACAAACAAGATTTTGGAATCAGATCATTATTAGATCATGATTTGGCACCAATTGCTCACATCAGGGTCCCAGTGGTTAATTTAGATTTCTTCCTACTTAAAACCACAAGAGTAAACATAGTGAGCTATTACTTTATATAAAGTCAAACAGTCTTAGAGAAACATAAACCACTCTGCATTAGATAACTGGGTCTGCTGGGAGCTGTGCAGAGAAAGAAGTTCATATGCATTACTATAGGAAAGGTGTGTATTTTACCACAAGGTTTGCCAGGTTAATGAAATCTTTGAAAGATGTTTAATGCTGTCATTCAGTAGCACGTGAACTAGATGTCAAAAGAACAGAACTGTGTTCAAGAACAGAACTCTTTTCTTTTTTTGCTTCCACGATTTGTCTTTGAAACAATTAACTTTAGTTTTTTGACAGAGATGTATTCTGCGTACACCCATTTCTGCCAATTTCTTCTGTGTTTTCTGTACAGAGTTTGAAAGTAACACTTTTTTTCCAGCTAAATGGCACATAAAAACAAAAATGGTGGTTTAGCATGGCTATTCTGGTCTAAATTGCCAGTTCTTGGCCAAAATAAGAGGCAAACTGAACTAAACAGAAGTTTTTAATAATATTTAGGCTATATTTTATTTCAGCTTCATTTCAATTAATGAAAAATATTTTTTTAAGTTTCAGTTAACAATAACAACACAAGTTTTGATGCCTAAATAGTTGTAGCATTTAATAGTAATGGCAAATAATTCATTCAAAAAATTCAAAAAATATCAGACATTCAGTTTTCATCTATAAAAGTAAAATAATAATCATCGTATTTGCCAGAATTGTTACATTACCTCAGGTAGTCACAAGTCTGTCTACTCTGCATTTGTCTAACAGAAGAAAAAAGACTGAGTGGCAGTCTGGCACGTCACAGTAGGCCACCATATAATGACGTCTGCAGAAACAGCTATATCAGATGACTGATGATCACTCAACATGCTTCACAACAAACAACAAGAGTATCACTTTACAACCTCTTGTCTCCTCAATGCTCTGACTGCACAATGACCCCCATCCTCTGATCCAGCACTAATTTGTCTGATCAACAGCTTGGCCCGCACTGCTGGGATTGCGTTTATCCCCTGAAGAACATGCAGATAGACAGAGAGGAACAGATATCATTATTCAGATATCTCTTGGATGCCAAGAGAAACTGATATGCCCACAAGCTGTTGTCACAAGCCGTGCCAGCTTGTCCATCTGGCCCTAAGTGTGGAGAGGATTGGGGTGAGGGGTACAGCTGGCACAGAGGGTCTCTGACCCTGACACAAGAGCAGGGGAGACAGCTGTACTTGCTTATCCCCAGTCAAAACCACAAGGCCAAGTGGAGAAAGAGGAAGCCTGGGGTTTGTAAAAGGATAAGAGCTGCACAAATCACACACTCACAGTTGTGGCAGGCCCCCTTCACACCGCGGCCCCGCAGAGTCAGGGCCAACAGCCAGAGATACTGACAGTGAGACGACAGAGGCTCCCGTAGGGCTCATACTGAGCCTATGAGTTTGTTTGATGCATTTGATAAAAGTCGTGTCATATGTAATTGATGTTTTGTCAAAATTAGGTAAAATCTGTGAAATTATTTTAAATGATTGCCTAATTTTGATTATTTTTAAAGTGGTCACAGTATTTGTCAAATTTATTATAATTGCATAAATATTAAAATTATTTGTTGTAAAAAGTTTTATCTTTCAGAGTGGTATGGTTTTTTGTTGTTGTAATTTTCTTATAGATATACGATGTTAATTACCATTTAATCATATTTGTCAGAAAACTATGGTAATACAAACAGTAATTGATCACAAAAGAGACACACAGACAAACGTTGAGGTTGTAATCTTCAGGAACAGTGTTACAAATAAATTTCAACCTCTCTATGTTCGTCAGCCGTATAGGACAAACTTTTTCCAAGATGGAAAAAAACAGCGACAACACTCTTCATCTTCTCTAGCGCAGTTCAGCCAGGACTCACCAACTTTTTTGCGTATTCCGTGGGCGGGGATTATTTAAATGAGGAACATTATGACTTCATAAGATCTGGAAAAAGTGCATTGTAGTTCAAACAAGCTGTTCGTTGTAGTTCCTGAAAAGTGGATTCTGTTAAATAAAAGATTTCCTTTTGGAGTAGACTTGAGCTTTGTAACCTTGCAGATCTTTTTTATGCTCAAACAGCAACAATACAGACTAACTAAAGTTGAAAAAGCAAAAAAAAAAGAAAAAAAAAGGAAAGCATATCAGGAGCCCTTTAAGGCATGAAGACTTTTTTTTTCCAAAGAAAAAACATTTTATTGACTACAGGGGGACTTCAAAGAAATTGTGTAGTGAAAAATATGAATATATTTTTTCCTCTATTAAATATGTAAAAAAACGAAAGAAAAAAAAAGACTGCCCAGACCACAGTCATGGTTTAAATTTTTCAAAAACAAAAACAAAAAAAAAACACTTCAGATTTTATACCCCTTGCAACACAAGATAAAATGTCCAAAACAAAGCTGAAAAAAGTTCTTAAAGAGACTAACTCAGTCTGAATCATTGTGATAAGCTTCATGAATGTTTATTGAAAATTTATTTATTTATCCATAAAACTAACAGAACCTACCAGTGGCCTAGAATAGTTCTCTGATCCGAGGGAGACGTTTAGAAATGGAAAGCGGTCTAGATGCAGCAGTTTACCTACTAAGTCATCTTCCAACAAAGATCTGACATATAATCTGAGAGTTACATACCAACATGCTAAACTACAATATCAGAGCAAGAAAAAAGAAAGAAAAAGAAAACTCCAAACCGAATTCATAACATCATTTTTTTAACCTTTTACATGGGAAACAGCTGATAGAGCAGTAACCCTCAGTGGGCAGCTGCCGCCCTGTTTTCCAGAGCTGTTGGGAATGTAGAGTCATGGTGAGGAGGCTGTTAGAGAAAACAGAGTTAGATGCAGTCAAAGGCCTGTTTGTCACCATGCGTCCAGAATTGCTGCATGCTTCATGCAGACAAGAAACCACCACCACTCACTTCCGCACCACACAGCAGCTCTTTTGTTCTCTCCACCACAGAGAGCCTGAGGAGGAGACATGTGAACCCTCGTTGGAAGATGACTTAGTAGGAAAACTGCTGCATCTAGACCGGTTTCCATTTCTATACGTCTCCCTCGGATCAGAGATCTTTTCTAGCCCACTGGTAGGTTCTGTTAGCTTTAGCTATAAAAAAAATAAAATTCCCGCGGGTGTCCCACTTATAATGCGGGAAATTCCCGCAAACATTGATTCACTGTAGCATGTAGGTTGTATTAGTAAATTAATCCACACAGATTATAAAATAAAATCAGTCATTTTAAAACTTTCTGCGAGAAAATAATCTCTTTATGACTTAAAGTCCAGAAACAATTTTGTTAAATAAACGGCATTACAGTTTTGACAGCGGCTGGTCATCCAGAACAATAAACTCGATCATTTTGTCGGTTATATTTATCGCTCGTTGGCTGTCTTTTGAAAACTTTTCTCTTTGTTTGAATGAAGCTTCCAGAGATTGTTGATTCTGGCACGGCTCGTTCTTCTCTGCCCTTGCCTGTGTGTAACCCTCGTGTTCTGCGGGGTGACGCGTCTTCAAATCCTTTAAGTTACTCGTGTTGAAGTTGCTAATACTTGTTCCACCCCTCGAAATTGCAGTATGGCATACGAGACATGTCGCCGTTTTACTGGCTGGTTGGTTCAGTCTGAAATACTACTAAACAGCGGACGCACTGCTAGCGCGCGCGTTTTCTTCTTCGCTGATCTAAACAGTGGTCGCTTGTGGCAACAGCACAACTTCCTGTGTTGCCGCAAGCAACAACTGTTTAGATCAGCGAAGAAGAATTGATCTCCGATTTGCAGCGTTAAGCAAAGCTCGCGTGCATAACTACGTATTGTTAAAGAAAATGGTATCGGATCGGTACATGGATAGAAGTACTCGCCGATACCGTTGCCGGAATTTTTATTGGTATCGGCGGCATTTCCGATACTAGTATCGGAATCGGAACAACTCTAGATAAAACAACTAGATTTTCTGAACTGGAGTAATATATATTTAGCCGATATTTTGAGATAAATTGTGATAAAATATAACTTCCGCATCTATAAAGCACTACCGGAAGTGACGATGGGCGAGGGAGTCTGGTCAAGTTCAAGCTCAGGTTACAATGGATGTGAATGAAGAAACCGAGTTCTCCGATGTTGACGAGCATGCCTATGATGGCTCACAGGTAGGGATGGCGCCGATCCGATCCAGTATCAGGACCGGGACAGATACCAGTGTAATTCATGTATCGGATTTTCCCGATCCAACCTGCGGAGATATCCGATATCCTGCTGAAATGACTCCAAAAGTGATTCCCGCCGGCTAGTCTGCTAGCTGGCTGCAAACTCTGGAATGGATTTCCTGAACGGAGGCGCGGCTCAATGAGACACAGAGACCCCCCCTCAGGAAATCCATTCCGCAGTTTGTAGCCAGCCAGCAGGATAGCATTGAGCTGTGTGTAAATAGAGTGCCGAAGTTATGACGTCACTTTGTAGGACAACTCGGAAGTTAGCGGCGCATGGGTTCCCTCGATCGAAAAGCTATGCATTTTCCCCATAGACTTTTGGAAAATCGCAAAAAATAAGATCTGTGTTCAACAAAGAGTTGTGACCCTTACACGTTTTGTCAATCAAGATAATCTTTACAAGTTAATCCAAAATGTATACATTTTGAAGCCTAAATAAAGCCGTTAGATATACAATGATAACGGTAAAAAGTAAAAAAATAAAATCACAAGCAGGTTATAACTAGTGTGTTTTATGTCATAGATCAAAACGTGAAAATATTTAGAGGCTTTGTTAACCACAGACCTTATTTCAGGCGATTTAGCAAAAACCCATTCAAAAACCCCATATACTTTAGGGCGAGGGAACCGGAAGTGCTAAATGCTAACTCACTTCCGCGTTTTGGCCAACAAAGTGGCGTCATAACTTCGGCACTCTATACTTCACACTGGAAACACCGCAGAGCAAGACAGCAAAATGCAATGTTTGCAAAGCCGTATTAATTAAACCATCTGTTTGTGATGCAAAAAATCTCCAGGTCTATAATTCTCCGGAGTGAAATGTGCGTTACAAACGACCGAGTGTGTGGTGACAGACGCGGCAGTGAAGTCTGCTCTCTTCACCTGCACAAAACGCACCCAAGAACGAAAAGCCTTGTTTTTCCTAGAAGGAAAATGATGGACACGATGTCCTGACAGGCTGGAATTCGTGCAACAAGC
The DNA here is from genome assembly GCA_031834385.1 of Semotilus atromaculatus. Taxonomy (NCBI): domain Eukaryota; kingdom Metazoa; phylum Chordata; class Actinopteri; order Cypriniformes; family Leuciscidae; genus Semotilus; species Semotilus atromaculatus. The sequence continues at coordinate 20,239,240 of JAULUF010000005.1, read as the reverse complement.
ACAAACACAACAATTTACCATTATGGCATCTCTAAAACTCGATCTAAAATTTTCTCTGTCTCTCACTACTGCTCTAACTACAGCTGAACGCGAGCTCTTATTTGCCTCGCCCTACGTCATATGACGCGTTGCTAGCAGGAAAGGCGTATTCCAGAGCCTAGCACATTTTCATCAAAATTTCTACATCAAATGAGATTTCATTAGTAATTTCTACATATGTGTTTTTAAAAGACCTCTTCAGACAACATCAAGTATTAATTCAGTTATAAATTCAACCTGCACGTTGCTCTTTAACATCCGTAACCACGCCCGTCCAACTGACAGTAGACAGGCTTCTTCTTCTTGTTTACTTGCGTTTAACTCCTAAGGAGCATTATCGCCACCTACTGTGCTGGATGGCAAATTAACTTTGGGTGATAAGTCTGAATTTTAAAAACTGTCTGCCTCTCTAACTATATCATTCCACATACATCATCATTATTTCTCATACCTGCAAGAGGTTTCATTGAGCTTCATCCGGCGCTGCGTGTTCAGCTCCTCCGTCCACACTCAGCCCCCATGGCGGATTCAACATTACACACATATTATAATCTAAATCCCAAACCTGAATCATTTATAAATGCAAATAATGCTCTATATATCTGTCTGTCCATTAAACATTTCCCTAGAATATCCTCATTCTTCATACTATCCTCTCCATTCTTCAAATGACTGAATAACACATCCCGAAAAATATTATACTTACTACAAATAAATAATGCATGACATACATTTTCAGATACACCACATATATCACATAATCCATTCTCATGCAACCCCATAATTGCCAGTGTTGAGTTTAACCCTGTATGTCCCAGTCTTAACCTAGACAACAATACCTCTTCTTTCCTATTTCCTCCCTGGCAATTTAACCTCCCTACTGTCTGTGTCAGTAGACAGGCTACTAGAAACACCTACTTTTCTAGATCCAATCAGGTGCTAGTTGGAAAAAAAAGCCATGCCCACTATTTAGCCTCATTTAGTATTCCGTTTCTCTCGGAAATAAGTCACAACACTGGAGAAAAGTCGGTCGCAACTTCCGGTTCACGGGGACTTTAAATAAGCATACATCGCACGTGACCGTATAATGGTGGTGGCTACAGGATCCGTGCACGAGCTCTTACAGTGACAGCAGCCTTAAAGTCTTTCATTAATTTGGTTGTCAAAACAACAAAACATAGCTTTCATTTTAAGGGATCAGGATTAATAGCCTATGTATTTATAGTCAGGACTAAAATACCCAGTGTTTTTTTTACATTTCATTACTTTATTCAGTCTCTGTAGTACTATTTCTGAATACTAGTGTCAGACCTAAGCAAAAACTTTTCTCTTTATTTCTCTTTATAGGTATCTTTATTCTATTGTATTTATTTGTGCTACTTGTATTTAAGTGTGGGTCATTTCTTAATTGCTAAAGTAAAATCTAGGTTCTCAAAAAAACCCAGTTGAAAACCACTGATCGGCCAAGCCAAAAACTACTGACAAACTAACCTCAGGATGAACTCTTTCTGTGGGAAAAGAGAAATAAAGTGAAGCTTTAAATCAAAGAGTTAATATAGAACCGCTGACCAAAGAAAAAAAACACACACACACACACACACACAGAGAGATTCAGCATGTATCAAAACTATGTAAACTCCTACTGTTTGTGTGAATCGAGGGGGAGGCGACCAAAGAGAAATAAACTCTTGCTATTAGCATTTCAAAGCCGCCACAGTAAAGTCCATTTCAAATGAAGCATGCAGTTGTCTCATGGGGCGGTGTGTGTGTGACGTGGTCCTGAGGGAAGCACATGTGGGGGGGGGGGGAGTTAAAGGGTTTTCAAAATTTTAATTTCTACCACAATAAGTTTACCACAGAGGTTTCTCTATGATTTTTGTGATTTGAAAGACCACAGACCTCACAGATCACAGGCTACTCCCTCTGCAATGCACCTATTATTTTCCTTAAACCAACCTGAAACAAAGCACTGCAAACATTTTCAGTCTCCCATAAGTATCCATAACAGTATATCAGTATCAATAACCAGTTTCAATGTATAATTGAGTTCAGCTGAATATTCCATAAATGAACACTAAATGTGCTGGGGATTTAATTAAACATGAGCAAACTGCATGTTTTCATCTTGATCTCACAGATAACCTGTCAACAAGAACTATCCAACTTCCTCATCTACCCTTTAAATGCATATGTATCTCTATATCAGTGGTTCTCAACCAGGGGGACCAAGACCCACTAAGGGGTTAGAAAATTTCCAAAGGGCCCTCAAGATCACTTAAAATTAGACAAAACAAGCATTAAAATGGATATTTCTTATATGAATTCATCCCCTCAACTGTATTTTTTTCTTTGCAGAACCAGTTGAGTTTCTACAGTCTTGAAGTGATATATGAGGTGGCCTCATTTTTAAAAGTGTGATTTTTAGATCTGAAAATTCATGTTAATTATTAAAATGGGCATGAGTATTTTTATAATGAATATATTTTTTCTTATTATGCCAACTTGACAAGCTCTAAAATAATTTGTGAAATAGAAATTGTGAGTAAAGTTTTTTTTTATCCTTAGTAGCTAGATGGGGGCACAACCACTGCTAAAGACACCAGACCTGAACCTATTTGTGAGTACTGAGTGAAAGAATCACATTGAACAAAACATCTGCTCACTCTCTCAACAAAAGCTCCTGAAACCACACTTGGCCAAATGTTGCTTTATTGGCTGTGTTGGCAGTAAGATTCCATCCAACTCCACAACAAAAATGAGGCCACATGATGGCACAGCATCACACAGTAATATTTTCATGGATGTCTACAAATGAAAAAGCTGCATTTAAGTAGTTCAGTCTGGATATATACCAAGGTGAATCCTAGATTACAGAGATCTGATCTCAAAAACAGGTTTGTTGAACTGCCATGACGGAAATGTGGCCTAATATCTTCACCTGATGGAAAAAGGTAAGACTCGTGTAGAACAGTGACCCCTACTGGCACTTAAAGCAGCTGCAGAGAAAGAGAAAAAGAGAGAGTGCAAGTGAGAGCTCCTTTGATAGTGTAGCTCGCAACTCTAATAGGAATTCAACCTGAAACGACTTATGAGTGGAAATGTAACCAAGCACAATAGCCATCAAAACCACATCCTGTATTTCTCTTACTCTCACAGGCATGTAGTTCTTGATATCCACTTTTTCCTTCACTTATTCTTTATATTCTGAATACAGTCTGAGCCTAAAGTTGGTCTAAATGATATTGATATTGATGTAGCTGGAAAATATTGCCAGCACCTTTTCAGAGTCAAACAAAATGTGATCGAGGGAGGGGACTAATTCACAGGAATAGTTCTGGACTGAGTAATAACTACCAACCAAAGCCAACTCAGCCATCCAAAACTCTGTCTGTGTATATATGTGTGTGTGTGTGTGTGTGTGTGTGTGTGTGTGTGTGTGTGTGTGTGTGTGTGTGTAAATCACTAAAGGAAAAGTTTGCTGATGTGGTGAAGCCTCAAATGAGATCAATACAAACGTTTCAAGAATCCGAACTAATACTTTTCATTTTCAATCTGCTTGTCTCTGACCAGACAGCTGAAGGGAAGAAACTGAAAATGTGACACACAAGAAGCCTGAAGGCACAGATTTGGTCAGGTACTGTGATCGCTTGGCAAACTGTGACATTAACTGCCGCAACAATGAGTAGCGCTAACCTCCAGATCACCCTCTCTCGCTCTCTTTTGTTTCTCTGTCTCCTCGGTAACTTCTCACACAAGAAAAAAAAAGAAAACAAAAAAAAAGCTGGAAACTTCTAGTTCATCCCATTGCTGACATTCGCAGGGCTCTCTGAGGAGAAAGTGTGTGCCAAACACAGTGAAATTAAGAGCGCTCCTTGCATTCCACTCACTCCCAGGAACTCACTCCTCTAAGCCCTCTAGAAAAGATGCATGGTCATCTAGTGCACATAAAGGTGAAGTAGTGGACGATGGTCTGCAATAAACAATTTTTCAGACAATGAAGGTGATGTATGTAATTTTTCGAAGTTAAAATACTAGCTATCCAAGTTAAATTTGCAGAGACAATTAAAAGGAAAACATTGGAAGGTTGATTCTCCCAAAACATATAAACGCTGTGATGCTATCAAAACATTGCTCTGAGAATCCTGACCTTCGTGGTGTGAGTTTGGCAAGGGACAATCGGTTTTAGCGACCAATGACAGAAGCAAGGAAGTTCAGGAAACCTGTTTAAAACTGTAAACCGTAATTTTCATTGGAAAAACATGCCTGTGGTGGCAACATTTGTGCAAAATGATATCGCACTGATTCTAGCATTTTTTGCACTATGATATGCGATGTATATTGTGACACGTTATGGAGGATGATCAAATATTCCTTTAAGTTTTACTATTAACTTCGTTCCGCTAACTTCGCTGAAATAGTGGGCATGGCCCGCTACAGGAAAACTGCCAGCAAGGCAACAGACAGGTGACCAATCCTGAGTGGTGACATCACTACACGCATTCTAATAGCAGAATTCCGGGCCGAGAACGGTTTCTAATCATGCTGTGACGTACCAAGCTCATACAACTAGAACCGTTCCTTACCGTTAGAACCATTTGGTCTGACTGTGGAGGTGTATTTTAAGCGATCCTAAAGAGTTGCTCCAGGTGTGTTGGAGCCAAACTCTTCAGGACAGTGGGTCCCTCCTCCCTAGGAGCAAGGTTGAAGACCTCTGCGCTTTGGTAATAGTGTATTGAGGACAACATAGTATTGTGCAAGGAATTTTTATTTTTATTTTTTACTTTATTAATTGACCATTTGCCCCAGTAATCATAATTTGTGTGAAAAGGAATAAAAGTTGTTGGCATTTTACTGCCTTAACATTTCTGCCCTTCATTTCAGCTGGAATTTGCAATGGATTGTATGTATAGGTATAGAGTACTGGAAAAAACTTTTAGGCAGAGGCACATATTTTCCAGTGAGGTTGATCTTTTTCTATTCTGTCAGTATAGAAAAAAAACAGGCTTAAGTCCATTTTGAATCTGTATACTCTCTTAAATCATAGCACATTGAAAACAGAATGTCAAAGTCTTCTTAGTTAATACTGCCAGCAACCCTATTTTTGGCTTTTGATGGTTCTTTGATGTGTCATGAAGACACAATTTTATGGTACTGTATTTTCCAACAGTCGTGTACTGGCTTAGATGTACATACTTCATTGTCCTTTTTGAAATAATCACTTCCCATATTTAGAAGTAAACTATTTTCTGACCAAAACACACAAAAAATAAGTAATTTAACTGGACATTTTCAATCAAGACCCAAGGACAATTACCACAATTAGGATCTTAGTAACCTTCAAATTAGGGTCTTGTCATTGGAATCAAAACCCACTTAAATGACCTTAAAGGTCATTGGTTTCAGACATAGTAAGTATGTCTCTAATACTTAGATGGGTTAGCAGGTTTATGGATACAGATCAGTTCCACAGAAGAAAGTCATGCAGGTTTGGAACAATGTGAGGGTGAGCAAATAATGAAGAATTTTCATTTTCGGGTGAACTATCCCTTTAAGTGCATACATCTAAAACATTTCAGACTATTAGCAAGGGCTTTGGCCCTATAAAACACATGGATGTGTGCAGACTACTTCCTGAAGTCAGTGTGGAGGTCACTTTTAAGTAAAACAGGAGGTATTTGTGTCTGAACAATGTCTGAATCAATAAAGTAATTATTTTCCCATTCATCTCAGCCTTGGGCAAAGAGCAGAATGACAGTGATGACCTGAATGTGACGCCTTCACTGTTTCTGTCCCCAGCTCCTTAGAAACGATGGACATAGTTTCAACAGGCCCGTGAGCAAACTTAAAAGGCTCCTGCAAATGCTGGAAGCAGTCCTGCGCTGTTTACCATGTTGAGTCCAAGGGAAATAGAGCAAGGTCAGCCAGTCACAGCTGATGGCTCAAGGAAGGAAGCTTGTGTGAATGTGCGCATGAGTGTGTGTTTGCGTAAGAATATGAACTCCACTTTAGATCACTTCCTGATGAAGCCAACAAAGCAAGAGCTTTTCTTTCATGTTTCCACCAAATATGTGTGCTTTTTCAACTACACACAATTGTTCAGAGGAAAATACATATTAAGTCTAAAACATACATATGAGAAATTTGGAGAAAACCAAATCTAAATCAATGCAATGTAAGTATCACATGTGAACAATATTTTAACATTTTTATAATTTCCAGTCCAGGTGTATCTGTCAAGTTATGCATAGTCCAGCAAAGTTAAAAATGTTTAAATGTAATTTTACACCACATGCACAATATGTAAATATATTTCAGTCCAATATGTTTCAGGAAAATATAAAAAAAAAATACAGTTGGACTTTTTAGAGGGCAAGTAATATATTATTAACTACTCAAAAACTCTCTTTAAACACACTTTTCACAGTCTAAGTTCACAGGGCCAAATAAGCGGATTTTTTAAGAAACACCCGCATATAAAATTAATACAAATAAAAATGTCTATTATCCCCGGTAAAAACTGAAGGTTGCAGACAGCCTAAATCTACACCATAACAATATTTCTTAATGCCACAACATTCCTTGCAATATGTAAATCCAATTTCCAAATGCTTGCTGATGGCCCTGTGTATCAGCAGAACAAATTCAAGAGGTCTGTTAGGCTGGCTGGGGTCTAATCAGAGGTCACACCTCATTTAAGAGAAAATTGGCATGACAAGAGTCAGTCCCTGCAGGGATATAACTTTCCATTAGCCTCAGGATCGAGGGAGAAGGGAATACACACACAACGGACTGCAGGTCACTGAAGGTCTTCCCACCAATTTCCGTGACTAGTCAAAAAGGCATGCTATAATATATAAAAACTCTCTGAAAAAGACACACATAGAGTATGATAAAAATAGAGAAAAAAAGATACTCGCAATAAGTCCACAATTCACAAAACCCCACAGTGCACAATTCCCATAGCAGAATAATTTTTATAATTTTTTTCATCGACGATCATCATTGAGATGGGAAAATATTTTTTGAATGTTCATTATTGTACATATTACAATCAAAACAGATAAGAAGAAACTTTCAATGACAAAACTAGCTTTCTGACAGAACTTCTTTTTGGCTGATCTGAATCAGAAGGAATTTTCCCACAAACATTCACAGGAGGAATTCAGACGGCAGGATGGCAGAAACAGACGAACGGTCACTTGGTAAATGTGTCATTCTATTCAGCTCATCTCCCTCTCATCCCAACGAGTCACAATCAAGTCATCCAGCAGTCACTGTTCAAGTCATGAATGCTCAAATTGTTCATGAATAACACATTTAAAACACAAACTAGTGAGCAAGCCCTCTTCGTCATCTCTTAAAGGTCATGTATCAGAAGCAAAAAGTAAAGCTTTCTTACTCAAACTCATGAAGAGTGTGACTTGGACTAACTTTTGCAATATCAGAGGCATGACACCAGCCTCTGGTATTAATATATAAATCGAGACAACTCTCAGCTCTAGATGACTGATTAAATGAAACTGGATTCAGTGGAAAAAAAATGCAATGTCTATGTTATTGGTGATTAATGTCATTTGTTTTTGCAATTAAAGCATTCTGTTGATTGTAAAGATATTAAAACAAAAATGTGTAAATGTTTAGTCACAATATGACAATATACTATATATTAATTAATATAAAATAATTTTTAAATAATATTTGTGTAATTTATTCCTGTGATGTCAAAGCAGTCTTCAGTATCACATGATCCTTCAGAAATCATTTTAATATGCATCATATGCATAAATCATTTTAATACGCATATTCATATTATCAATATTGAAAACAGTTTTTCTCAAGATACTTTGATGAATAGATAGTTCATAGAACAGCAACTATTTGAAACAGAAATCTTTTGTAACATTATAAATGTCTTTACTGTCACTTGATCAATTTATCCCTTCTTTGCTGGATAATGTTTATTTAAAAAAAAAAAAAAACCTTTTGAATAATACATTTTATCCTTACAAAATTTAACAGAAATAGGTTCAATATAACAATATGTTCTACTGCAGTCTTTTTGATGGTTGTTCTCTTAATATTTGCACACAAATGTGATTATACTAAAGTTAGCCAAGTTAATTAAATACCAACAAGAGCAAATGCTAAATTTAGCTTTAGCTTCTGCTAAACATCCCCACCAGTAATTTACAAAATTACAAAACTGGCATATAAATTACAAAATTTAAACGGTCAAATTAAGTGAAAGTGTTACAAAAAAGTGTTTAAAAAAATTAAAATAAAAAAAAATCCTAAATTACGACTCATATCACAATGATCATAATTGCAGCATATCAAATTAACTGCATCAAATACTACTACTACTACAAAAAAAAAAAAAAAACTACTCGGAGGTCAGTTTGTTTTCACTCTTTTTCCCCCTCATCTAGACACTTTACAGTGACTCATTTGGCCTGCCTGGCACATAGTGCTTTATCTCTCTCTGCCTCTCCTTATCTGGGCTGTGTCAGCAGGGCTCTGCTTGCTACATCCACGCTGAGGCTGTGCAGGAACACTAATTAAACCCAAATGTGCCGCATGCTTCCTGGATCACATCCTGAAAAGGTTTTCCATCTCTTTCAGTGCTTCTGTCCTATTTTATACTCAAAAACCCCAGAGAAGTACAATTGGGCTGGTGAAAAGACACTCCCAAAACACCCAAAAAAACAGGAAAAAAGAGAAAAACATTTTGTCTAAAGCATGCGCTTGCTTTTCAATGCAGTCAATTGAGCATTTCTAAGTAAACAAATCAGATTAAACAAATCATGTTGTCTACCATGTTTACGATACAGTCTTCTGTATACAGTGTAAAAGTTTCAATGGTGTCTATTTTTATGCAGCACATATGAACTCCAGATCTGGACAGACACACCCACCAGCTGCATGCATGCGTCTCAAACCAACAAGCCTCTTAGCTAGAGTGCAAGGCTGTGTTCCCACAACAATTGTGCCAGATGGGAGAGGAAAGCCATAAGAGACTATTTATCTTTCATATGCAAATATGAAATCTGATGGGGGGACAACTCAGACCAATAACACCAATAAGAAACAGATGCATTTCCAATGGAAGTGCTTGGTAACAGACAGAAAAAAGGTATAGATCACCCAAAAATTTTAATTCTTTTATCTTGTACTATCATGTAGAAAGAAACAATTGCAAATTTTAAAGTTAAATCTAGTGCACTTTGGTAGTTCAAAATTAAGAGCTCAAACACATTTTCAGTGTGCACATTGAAAAATAAAAGTCAGTGCATTGACTTGTACCTGACCTTTAAAGGAGACTCAAATTTCTTTTAGTTGTGATATTGTCTCAGTCTACATTAAACTATTATTGTTATTATTAGTATTATGTAATGTTATAATATTATTCCTATAAAAAGTAATAGCCATATATTCTAAAACAAATGCACTGAAAAATAAATGAAACTTTCATAATTAGTTCTGTCCTAATAGCTTCTATTTTGACGGAAACAGCAGTCGAGCTTATATTTTGGCGGAAAACAAATTTACAAACGCGTCTCGATACAAATCTAGTGAAATTCTGTAATCGTCAATTATGCAAATGTGAAAATAATGCGAAACTGGTGCCTGCTACATTCTCAAATGCATGCTAATCTCAACACATGCACAGATAGAGTTCACTGCATAAATTCTGTGAACTGAGCTGATCACGTGCTGACTTCTCTTTGCGCCAAGTGCCAACGCAAACAAATTATTTTTATAAGGACACAAAGCCATATCGCACTTTGGATTTTAGTTTGTTTGTCAGCAATTAAGCAAAACACGACATTAAAGACCTCTTATGTTATTATGAGAAGTTCACAGTCTAGTTAATAAATGGGAAGCACTGAAATCTATTTGTGGCTGTCAGTGTTGATATTGTGGCGGGCCACCACAAATAAATCAATGTACACTATCACTGTGTAGTGTACTACTCATCCTCATGACGTTCCAAGCCTATAAGACTTTAATGTGTCTTTGAAACAAAAATGAAGAATTTTTGGTAAAACCTGAGAGATTTCTGTCCCTCCATTGAAAGTCTACTCCACCAAAACTTTAACATTTCAAAAACAGAAGATCAATCTTGCTTGACGTGAAAGAACCAGCCAGGTCTGTTCTTCCATGTCATCCATGTACGGTTGATATTGCATTCCATTGATCGTATTTGATTTGCTTAATGTATTTTGAATAAATATACATGAATAAAAGCCTAAATGAAATCTGTCAATCATATAAAGTCATCGTGTCTCTTGGATTAAGCTGTCATTTCAAAGATGAACAAACGTTGAGGTGAGTAATTGATGACAGAATTGTATTGCTATGTCTTTAACCTTGAGAGAAACATAGAAAGTTAATGACAATTATTGAAACTATTGTTTCTGTGCTCAAGATGACATAAATAATTCTTTAATTGGTGCTTTAAAGCTTCACTAACCTTTTCCTAGATTGGCTCAATGCACAGTTTTTAGTCATGACTTTGGAATATGGTTTCTAAGCCAGTGGTGCACTCAGAATAGCTAATACTGACCCCCAAAAACAGGCCTTTCCAGTACAATGAGTGCAAAAATAGCCATTGCTTGGGTTACGTTCAACTTTGAAACAGCAACACCAAATTTTGGAAAGTGTTCATATTTCTTCTTTACTGCCTAAAAGGAATCTCGATAATCTTAGTGTTGATCCAGTACTAAAACAATGCATCAGATCTGTTGATCTCACTTGATGATACAGTTCCAACATTCTTTCCTATGAGGAGTTTCTGTTTTTCTCATTACCATATGCTGGGATTCTGTGTGATTTGATCAGTACTCAACCTGAAGAGAGCTTAGGAAGAAGACGTTCTCATGGGCCCCTGCTTCTCAAAACACCAATCTTTGGCACACCTCGATTTCATTAGAACTGACTGTGGGGTTCAAAAGTCTGGGTGGATGATGGGAAATCTGGGATTTAAAATCGAATTAAAACATAAAAATAGGGGTGTATCCCTTCGCAAAAACCAACAAAAACTGCATAAAGATGACACATACATTTTATAAGGGAAGGGATCAAATCACATAAATCAAATTATAAAAGGTACAAATCCACCTAAAGATAAACTTAATGGAAAAGTAACTTTCTGTATCTACATTTGAACTAACCAACGCACAGAATATGAAGAATATGAAAAGCTATCCAACCCTAAACCAGCCAAGGTAACAACACAAGTCTAATTAGGTCTAATTATCATTTTCGACAAATAATACCAAAAAATTTTGTGATTAATTCCACTACTTTAACTGCACAAATTTAGTGCTGCAAACCATGTGCAAGTGTGGGTATCTGCAGGCCGGAGTAATGGGCATGCTGAAAGGTCTTTACAATTGGTCATGAAAGCTGCCTGTTAGGGTGTGTGGGAAGGTTAGGGGTTATGCTGCCTTCATGTGCTATCGAAATAACTCATATTTATGATTTCCTACTTACAAATTGGACATGGTGGGTGCCAATAGCCTCATGGGCAGCACACCGACAACAGCTTAATTTTCATTACCTTATCTTGTTGTTAAATTAGTACATATTTACATTTATGAATAATCATTTGAAGCATATTGTATGCTTTACAGCAAACATTGCCTGCATTTGACCGAAAGCTGACCATCTAGATTGCGTGGTGAATGTCTGTCAATGAATCAGATGCTAAATATCATTTCCCAAATAAATAAGCAAGAATAAATCTGGTGTCCTCTACGATTCCTGTTCTTTCTGACATCAAAGCACTTGAATGCGACAAATGAAGGCAGCATTATTTTTTGTTGTAGCATTGTGTACATTTCGGCATGCCCATTACGACCTGCAGCTATAGTACCCGTCTCACCACGTGAACTACTTTTTACAGACAGTCGATGCTCTTGCTTAAATGTGCACAATATGCTCTTTGAAAAATAGAGCTGAAATTTCACTTTTCACTCAAATTGCTATGCTGATTATATAATACGGAAATCGGTATTTAACCATAAAAATGCAAAATTGTTTTACTCAGACCCAAACCCCACTGTACAGTATATGAAATAGTCTTAACAGACACTCCAAGTTCACTTCACTGAGTGTAAACATCAGATCCAGATCATGTAAGCATCTAGCTAGACAGCCATTCAGAAATGAAAAAGCACATGTGACTTACTTTCTAGAGGCCTCGCAGGGGCTTCATGTACTGATGGAGGAGTTTTGTATTCATTGAAGGTAGGAGTGATGCTGGCTGCTGAGGTGAAGCTGTTCTCTGACTCCCTTGCAGGAGACGGTGTGTCCAGCTGTCTGTTAATGTGCATCTCAGCCCGTCTAGATGGAGCTGAGATCTCAAGAGGGCTTGGAGGCTCGGCTCGCCTCTGGGACATCTCTGGGATCCGGGACGTAGATACTGGCGGGTCAGCTCTCCTAGGGGGTGTTGGAGGTTCTTGGGGTCTGGTGTGGTTACCCTCAGCCCTTCTGTGAATTGGTGCATCTGTGGTTTTATTCTGGAGCAGGACCTCAGGTCTCTTTAAGCCGAAGCGGGCAATACCGGGACTGGGTGAGCTGTCCACCTGCTTCGAGGAGATGTCGATGGAGAGCTCTGTCCTGCGTGACCCAGTGTCTTGGATGCGGCCCGCCGATAATTCCATGCGCCGCAGGCTGGACTTTGGAGAGCGCTGGTTGGAGGAGGAATCTGAAGCATGCCTGGAGGTGGATTCGGAGTTGAGGGATCTCGCATCGTAGAAGCGGCTGCTTGTGGAAGAGGTGGAGGAGCGTAGAGGGTTGGTTGTTCTACGGGAAATAGGAGAAGGGTTTGTGGATGTGTCCTCCTCCACTTCAAATGACCTCTTTAGTGCTGTGAACAAATATGAACAAAAATTTGCATAAAAACCAGGCAACTTTCAAAACTTAAAACAGAAAAACTACTTAAAATAGATAACTAATGAAATACATTTATTTAAACTTAAAATAATTATTTTTTGTTATGTTTAGGTAGGATTTATACTTACTAAACCTAAAACTAAATCATATTTTAAACAGGAACACATGTGCCGTAGCCTACTAAAAAACAAATATACGCCTAAATAAAAATAAAAGAAGCCAAACTGATATAATCATCAGTCCATCATTTTGAGTTCACTGGTAGAAAAAGCGTGGTTTAAAAACGTAAACAAAGTTCGCACGGTCGCAATAAACTCTGTAACAAATGTAACAAGACGCTGAAACAAACGTTTCTTTTGCGCTGTTGAAATAAACTTAAAGAGTAGCCTACTTGTCTGGTTGAAATAAGGAAATACTTTCTGTATTTTAAAATACCTGATTTCACACGTTTCAAATGTTTCGTAAACATAGCTGCAGTTGCAGAGAGCTCGCGCCTTGAAACAGCCTTCCTCACCAACTCGTAGGCAACTTTTGAGTCATTGAGTCGGCTCACATTGAATCGGTCCGAGTGGGAGCCAAAAACCGAGTCATTAAACCGAGAACTGCTGCATGTAGGGAACAATAAACACTCTTATTGAGAAAAACTGGATTGAAGAAAAAAATAAAACAGCAATATATGGCCTATATAGCCTGTTTATGCACTTTATTTGAGCGTTCAGATCCATATGATGGGAATTACGCGATGACGTAAAATAATAACTGAATCCATTTTTTCTTTGAAACGTAGCCTACTGTTTGAAAGAATCTATTCGCGAAAACGAGTCATCGTTCTTAAAGCAACACCTATCCTCTGCGGTCGCCCTACTGGTTGGAAGCGGAATTGTCCATTACCGCTGTCGTAAATAATTTAGCCTAGCCTATACCGCAGACTACTGTCGCACGCACGCTCTTTGTTTATCCAGCACTGGCTTTGGAATGAACGATGTCCACAGACAAGGTAGAGTATGTTGCATGATTTCATGAAATTATAATGTATTGCGACATCAGAAACGAAGAAAAACAAAATAATGACTATTGTAACGCTTGACGTAAAGCAAGTCAAATGTCTTATGTCTCATTAGAACTACAGAAACGCAACCCGATCTGGCAATCTTATACATAGCGTGGTTATAGCAGATAAAGGACCGCAAAGCGGAGGCATAACGTTACCGGTAAGTGCCTTTCACCCTGTTACGACTTGATGAACCACTGAAACGATTTTGGAAACATTATTTTAAGGTAAAAAAAATCTTACTTAGTGTTGCTTTAAACTATGAAATATTTTCTTGGCCAGGCATCTTGTTCTTAATGTATAAACAGTGGACTTTCTTTCATTATCTTCTTGAATTACTTGTGCCCTTAGAAAGCAGTAGGAGTGTTAGAAAATGATTTTATTATTATTCCTTTGTTAAAGGATTATATTTGACCTCAAATTATTTCCTCAATATTGACTATATATATATATATATATATATATATATATAGGCTATATGTATAGGCTATGTATTGAGGAAATAATTTGAGATATGAAATATAATCCTTTATATAATCCAATAATTATTATATATTCCAATAACTCTATTATATAATCCAATAATCCAAATATAATCCTGTATATATATATATATATATATATATATATATATATATATATATTACAATTATGAGGTAATTTTAGGTCACTATGGTGTCTGCAGAGTAGCAAAACCTATACAAACTCAAATAATAATACAATATAATAAAATAAATGTCAGGTTCATAGAAAGCTAAATATATAAATTTGATATATAGAAAACAGTATAATTCACCCTAATATATTTATTGGCATTACATATTTTTGCATCAGTTTTGTCCTAAACCCTGGTAAATTTCTGACACTACAGAGAGATTTGTGGCATTGCATCAAGACAAAACGTTTTCCTCTATACCTAAGAGTGCAAACATTGATTTTCTGAAACTGGAGATGGAGAGCATTAAGATTGGATTTTTCAATTGTCTGCAATGTGGTGCTTGACAGAAACAGACACACAATGGCATGCTTGGTCACTCAGGACATTTGTCTGTACTAATCCCCAGAAGATTTCTAGACACTAGAGTCATGCACAGACACAGCTGTAATGACCAACAGCAGCGCTACGCCTTCAATTTCTAAGTAGGTGGTTGCTATCCCATCCAGTTGGTCTGTACAAACATTAACCCACACATCCCTCTGTCTCTTTTGTAGAATGGCATGGCTGCTTGGCACTGCTCTTAATAGCATCTCATAATTTTTTGTCATTGACATGTGTAACTTATTTCCAAGTGTTTTATTTTTACACATGGTTTTGAAGCTCAGTGACTATTTCATGACTGAAGCAGCAATTTGGCCTAATAAAATAAAATAAACAGTATAATCTACTTACTGTAACCTTTTGTTGGCATCTCTCTGAACTGAAGCTACTCTGAAATCAAAGTTTAGCAAGTTTTGTTTTTCGATTCTAGCTTTTTGCGTTATACAAACTTCAAGGCATCAAATTCACAGCTGGATCTAAGTTAAGTGTGGGAGAGGATCAGTGTTTGAAGTTCTATTTTGCAGCCATATTCATGAGAAATAAACGATAGCTGTTTGTGCACGATCAGATATGCAGCCAGCTGTGGGAAAAAATATGAAAATCAAGAATATACCTGCATATGGCTAATTCTATTCTTAAAATCTTGAAAACTTGAACATGCAACAGACTTAGGCTCAGGATGCTCTTAATTCACAGCAGCGTTGTTATTGTTCACTAAAACCATTAAAAATCATTTTCATTCAATGAAATTAATCTGAATTAAAATAAAATATAAATATGATATAAAGCATTTTACGTCATGCTTTTCGGTGGCATGCTTATCATAACACAAAATGATTTGTTGAACCCAATGGACATGGATCCAGTTTCTTCCAACACACAGGAAAAATGACCCCCGGTCAGCAGGACAGGATGGAAGCTGATGGTCATGTTTTACAGTACCTCCCTTGCACTTTGATGGAAATGAGGCCTGCCAGTGCATTTGATTCATTTTTGGAAGTTTTTTTTTCCTCCTTACACCACTGGTGTTTTAATTGGATATGTGATACTGTAAATTCAGGCTCATAACATTTATGAACACACACTATTTCTCATGAGTCAGAGGACAAAAAAACATTTTTCTCATGTCTCATCTTCAGAGGGGGCTTTCTTTAAAGCTGCGCACTGATGATATCATTTCCTGTCATTTCAAAGTGAGCCTGGATTAAAACACACACACACACACACACACACACACACACACACACACACACACAGATTCTCTGGGGCAGAATAATGATTCAGTGTATGATTGTGAATCATACAGGAAGAGATATTGTCAGTCTTGTTCCTTTTAGTCCAGGCAATAATATACTTGGCACCGCATGCTATATAGAACACATATGAATCATAACAGTTTGACAGGATTAATCGCTCTTACGTTCTGTCCTCAAACAACCTTTTCATGCACAGACAGGAAGTGAATGATTACAGACAGACTTTTTTTGTGTAGTCCATTATCATTGCTCTGCACTTTTAGACTGCATAAAGTACAGTATAAAAACCATACAGTCCACTACAGTCAAACCAAGCACATGATCTCTTACATAAGAATCCTCTTCTCAATGTGGTACATGTGTATTTTTGACAGGGTAAGCTGGCTAGACATGTTTGATGAGAGCTCCAATGGTGTCTGACTTTGAAAAATAAACCTCAGTCTATCTGTGAAGAAACTATTTAGAGCATCCAAAAGATCCAAATCACAAAACGCACTAAAATGCCTGCATCAAATACATTTAAGAAAAATCCATTTCATAGGTGAACAGTGTTTTTAAATTTTCTGACGATTTTCAAATACACTTTATGTGCTTGTCTGTGCAATACTACTCATTCCCATAAACAGTGGACTTTCATTCCTTGTCGTCTTGATGGTTGCTATGCAGTTGTATCTAAGTAGCATTTAGCCCATTGCAGTTGCTAGTAAGATGCTAGTATGTTAGGCTATGGGTTGTTGAAACGTGGTTGTTTACTGTTTTAGTACAAGTTTTAATAAAATCTTAATGTTATGTAGGGTTAGAGTTTATGGCTTGTTCACACGGGCGATAACTGTAATGATAAAGTTAAAGATATAGTTGTAAACTTTTAAATTTAGAAGAATAGCAGTCCACACCACAACTGTACTGATAGCAGCACAGAGGAACAATATCATTGGATTTTTTTTTAGCTGATGAACAATAAAAACATTGACAGTCCATCAGAATCCATCCTGCTTTAAAGAACTTGAGCAATTGCAATAGTGATGCCTGTCTTATAGCAAGCGGCACTAACCAAAATGTAATTTGATAGAGAATTTGGTCCAGAAATTATCTTAACGGTTCAACTATAATCTAAAGAACAATTTGTCATAATTATCACAGTTACATCTTCCCAAGCAGAAAAAAAGACTTAAGTAGCAGTTCAACCCCATACTGCCAGAGAATCAGAGGTGTTTGAGGTATGTGCCGACAAAAACAACAGGATACAAACAGATAGTGTAATTCTGCTGTAATGATATGTTTGGCCTTGCTGAGCTGCGAGAGTTGGGAGCTGTGTGACGCAGCCTCGGGCTGTGGTGGGAAATGGACTACACAAAAACACATAAGAACCCTCTCTCTCTCTCTCTCCCACAGTACACACAGCTGCAGCTTTGAGTAAACACGTACATACAAACTAGGGGTGGCACGGTTCACAAAACCCACGGTTCGGTTCGTATCACGGTTTTAGGGTCACGGTTTTCGGTTCTGTACGGTTCTTGTTGTTATTTTTTCTTTTAATCTTTAACACTCCAGAAATGTACTTCAGCATATGATATATGCTATAGCTTAATTATCCACAATTCAGGATACAGTATTTAAAAAAAAATTTATATCATGTAATCATGCACAAACTGAATTTGACTTGACTTTAAGCACATTATTGAGACCATCTCTGAGGAAAGCTAGGTGACATTTTGATACAGCAAGAGAGAAGACATTTATTTGGCAAAAAAGGAGAATGTGTGTTGCTATCTCTACAGGAACTTATGTGCATTTTTAGCACACAAAGATTAAAATTAACTTGCATTTATAAAACTGTCAACTTCAGTGTAGCTCTTACAAAATGTTTATCTTTTAAAAGAAAAAGAGAGGAACTCTTAAAGCACTATCTTTTAAATAAGTCAAAATACGTTACAAATAATTGCCTATAATGAGGCTATAACAATAGCAAAGGCCATAATCATAAAGTGAAACATAAGTTCAACCTCAACACAAAAACAGTATCAACAATGCTTCTATTCCCTGAGAGTGAGGATACATTTTTTTCACTTGAAATTAAAGTGCAGTATTTGGAAACACGACTGGAGTTCTTATCTAAACTTACTGTCACTGTATATATTTAAATATCATAGGTAAGATGAAATCCAAAATGTTCCCACACACCGGACTTATACGACGCTGGTGCATCCTCCAACTCCTGTTAGCCTTCCTTATCTCTCCCACTAGCCATTTCTATACGTGACGTGACCTGCAGCGCTGCACAGACCGATCAGTTTATGACATCAAAGTACTGCGACTGCGAGAGTGATTGAAAAGCATACGGAGCCGTTGCTATCGCGGTACTTTTATGTTATTCGTCGATCGGTCTGTGCAGCGCCGGTTCAAGTCGAACAAGCCTCATATGTATGTCCACAAATCTCTTATTTCGCGCAAAAAGTAAACGCACTGTCTGAGGTAACGGGCACGAGGTTACATTGCGCATGCGTCGAACGAACCGTGCGACGCACACACGTACCGAACCGAGACAAGCGAACCGAACGGTTCGGATGTTTTTTCATGTACCGTGCCACCCCTAATACAAACGCACACAGATGCGATTGCTCTCACAAAACCCTATGCTCAAACATATGCACATCTATGGAAGCAAGAGTTTGTGTTTGGTTGTATGTATCATCAATTATTTGTCCAGAAAATGGCCAACTATCTACAGGTTGAGGTTCAACAGTCTTTTCTGTTTCTGGCAAGTCCAATGCTCTAACAGAGATGAGGTGGGAAACAAAAGTCTGCGTATCTCCATTGCCAGATTCAACATGGTGCAAAAAACAATCGTGTCCCACTCGCTAACGGTTTCAAGCCTCCGAGTAACAGTTGATTAGTTTTAGGGCAGCTTGCAAGAAATTTTCGCTTCTAACCTTCAAAATGATCTTCATCTCAAATGTCCGCAGCACCAGTGTGGTTTGCTTATAATGTGATGCTCTTTTCACTTTTCACTTAATTGTTCATTTTCACTTAATTCCAGGTTACAGGTAACCGTGCAAAACTATAGCAATGCAGTGTGACATACAATAGTTGATGTACAGATGTATAGAACTGAAGTCATGTGAAGCAATTGAAGTCATGTGATTCACGACTAGTTGATTACCCAATTGGAAAGTTCATCCAAGTCTGTCGTCATGTTCTTCTGTGCAAATAAGAAAGGCAAAAATAATCACAATACGGGGGAAAAAGGTATGAACATACCACAACTGTTATCGGTATACTGCCTCTCTCATGCACCTCTCTTTCCTCCCTATTCCTCCCCACACGTCTACTTGAAATGATTTCAATGTTTCTGAGACAGTGCATTAAAACCAGTCTTAACCAGCTCTGCGCAAAAACCTTTTGTGTTAAACCGATGTAAACCAATGCTCGTAACAATCACCCATTCCCATATACTGCAGCTTAGCAATGGTTAACTTCAGGCATATTATGATAAGCTAGAGGGCATGATGTTTTATAAATGAGAACTTTTAATATCTTCTTAGTTACAGATAGCCATAAAATTCAGTCATGTGACTGCTCACCGTAACACATGCACATAGCATGTTTCCAGGGAGAAGGCCTATATCAATATGTTTTCACTTCAAAAGTAGAGCTATGAATTTCAGAAGTTATATGAGCTTCATTTATTAAGCCTATTTCCTTGTGCGGAGGCCAGCACTGAATAAAGGGAAGTCATTTATTGCTTTGTTCCCAACCTCAGGCCTTCTCTGAAAGAGTGAAAACAGCATTAGGCTGTGATGTGATGTCATTAGCAGGAGACACTGCTAGCAGGATAGCATCTCATTGAATTGCTCTGGGAGCTGCTAACCTGCTAAGACGACTAGCATTGCTAGTGTAGCATATGCAGTGCACAGGTTTCCAACTAGGATTCTTAGCTAGCAAGACATTTTTAGTGAGCTATTTTTAACAAGAAGAACATGTTGGTTGACAATTGTGTCACCAGCTAAGTTTAAAAACTATGCTAGTTCATCAGCTAGACCAGCCAGGAAATTCATGCTGGTCTAAATTTTTTTTTAAACTATACTGAACAGATTTCCCTATCTTCACTTGAAAGTTACCATAAAATTGAAAAGCATTTGCTTGTTTATTTACTAGTCACAAACTGAAGCTAATGGTCTTTGTTAATATAGCAGCCAGACGCTTTTCCAACCCCGAAGTAACGTTGCACAGAACCACACTATAAAGTGCATTCTTCTCTTTATATTGTGGTCAGTCCTGCCTTTACGTTCTGCAAATAGCCACGCCTGATGATGAATTTAGATACAACATTTAGCTTTACATGCAACAACATGAAAGTGGTTTGGTCGCAGTATAATGTGAGTGCTTTTCCTGTGCTGATGTCTGATTCGTTAGCAATGTAATGAATCCCTGTCTGAAATAGTTGTCATGTGTCGCTAAAATGACCAAAAGCTGCCAATTTAGGTCATCCAGAGCACTCTGCAATCCAGCAGGATTCATTTAGAGACACATAAATACTTGGGCTGGTCTAGAATTGTCGTAGTCCGAGAACAAACAAATGAACAAATATGTTTCTTTCAATCATCCAAACACTCTCACTCCAGTGTTTACTTATGAATTACACTGAATGTGTCTGAATTGGTTTAGTGTCAGCTCAGAGTCCGCTGACAGTCTGTTGCATACGGCACACAAAACAGGAAAACACTTTCTAGCTTTATAAAGCTCTACTCCGGTTTGCTGGCTTAGAAGCAATTTTTACTTTTTTTCTTAGTAGCAAATTTCTACCTTTTTTACATTAGTTTTTTTTTTTTTTACTTATTTCTATTCCATTTTTTTCTGCAAAAAAAAAAAGTCTTATTTTCTAAGACTGCTGCACCTTCATTTAAACTGTTTTTCTATTGTCTATTTCAGATAACCCTTTAACGGCACATAAAAACAAAATAAACTGTGTTTGGTCGCTTTAAATATTAGAGATTCACAATTTATTAGTACCAATGTTAACTTGTTTTTAAACTTATCATACTGTTCTAAATACTATTTAATTGTCCATGCTCAGTCACTATTTGTACATTTAGATTACCTTTGCCGTCATCTAACACTCTCTTTTAAATTAATCTTTAAAAACACTAATTATTTATTAACTCTGTTAAATTGAATCTTTAGCAAATCTCAAAATTAATATCATATTGTACAGTATAAAACAATGTTATGGACTAGAAGTAGTAGTAGAAGTAGTAAGAGTAGTTAGGACTAGAAGTGAGGAGATGGGGTGGTGGAGGGATGCTGTTAAACTGTCAACGAATGGAGGTAAGTTTGCTGTATATATACCTCTTTTTTTGGGAATTGGTTGATTAACTGAGTGCACTCCTCTTGTGTTAATTTAGGTTAATTATCTGAACGTGCTTCTCCCGAAATTTGTTAATAAAACATAATTTATTGTTATCAGCCATAACATGAAAGTATTTAATGGCTTATTAGTATCGCCCAGAATATTCCTCGTTTTACACGGTTCTAGGCCACAATAAGCTGCAATGTGGACCAGACCTTTTGCAGTTTAGTCAAATGTCTGGCTTTGTCAAAAACACACAAGGTTCGTAAACATGCATCTAAATTGAGAACTCGATGTCTGGCAAACCCTCCATTTTCGGCACCCGCAGAATTCAGCGCTTTCTGTGAGTCTGTAAGTTTTAGCTCAAAGCCAGATCACACTGTCTGCCTCTTTTTCTGTCAGCCTCTCATCCATTCACTCCATTGGACAAAAGCATCTCTTTTTTTGTCTGAGACAAAGTGGTATATCCATGAAGCAGCAGCCAGGTGCACAGCTAAAGCCTCTCATCCAGGTGACCCAGGTCATCAGCTTATACTTATGAAGCCCACCCTGCCCTGACCCGTCCTCTAACCCCCCGATATTTGTCTCAAAACGCATTCCGTGACTCAATAAGTGATGAAAGTGACTGAAAAAGCCAGACAAGTGGGAATACGTCTAGTCTATTAGAGGCGTGTGCGTTTGTCAGGGTCTCTCGCAGCTGGATGAGAGGTGTTGAGAGAGGAAAAGCGAGAGGAAAGGGGGAAGGGGGGATGACAGAGCAAATCAATGCCAGGAGCACAGCGATGAAAAAAATGAAAGACAGAGACGTGAAGCTCAAGGAGTTGTGCAGGACGAACGGACGGCAGCCAGGTGTGATCCTCATAGTCGCAGTCAGTGATGGTTAGTGTTGCTTTCGTGTTAGTGCAGTGAGGACGTTTCCTGTCATGCATGACTGTTTGAGTGTACGGCACACAGAAAAGAGTGAACAGCACATACTGTGTATGACAAATACACACAGAGCTGTAGACGGCCACATGACCCGCGTGACACATCCACAACACACTCAGCTATAGACAACAGAGAGACTCCAGGGAAGATATAGAAACAGAGACTCCTGCTTCACTTTATATGAACAGTTAAAAGTAATAACTATTTCAAATGTATCAACGTTTTCTTTTTAAAATGTGAGAAAATCCTATAAAAAAAAAGTAACACAAACCTTCAAAGTCTGAGATTATTCCCTCCAAATGCGGATTGACAGTGGAATCAGACATTTTGAAGCTGAATCTGCGGGATCAAAGCAACCTTTCCCAGTAAGGCGAAACTCTCACAGACTTTGTGCTCTCCAGCTCCCAAACAAATCCCAAATTAGGAGGTAACGGGGGAGGAAAAAAGAGAAAGCAGTCAGAGCGGTCCCCAGATCCAAGCCCACGACTTTCTTAAAGGACCAACTAAGTTTTTCCCACTTCCTCCAGCTCTCTGAACGCAGCAGATCTCAGAATGAGAAACTGATGACAACCCCCCACCCCCTTTCGCTCTCTTTCACTCTCTCATTCCTGCCCTCTCTCCTCCCTCTCTCACTCTGAACGAGTTGCTTGGCTTCTAACATGAGTTATTTGAGTGAATGCTCAAATTGAACTTTCCAACACACCCCCGTATACCCTGAAACAAGGCTCTTTTGAAATCGTATAAGAGATACCGTGAGTATTTTTAGATTAAACTCATTCAGATTGTGTAACGTGGGTGGAAGAGCACGGTGTGTGCGAGAAGTGGAGGGCAGCGGCGGTACATATTTCATTAGAATCCCTGAGGAGTGCACGTCTGCGCTTGCGGCTTCCCCAGTAGTTTCCTGAATTTGATCACACATCTATTGCCTGAGGCCACCAGCGCTCCTCGTATAACTGTGAGGAGGAACGGTTGAGGCCACAGGGTGTCATAAATCAGTGACCTCATCTTTAGTTCGGACTCCATCAGGGCTGCATTTCTGCCCACACCTTCTTCTGAACCACCGGCACACTTTTCATTTCATCCAGACATCAACGGTTCTGTTTGTGCACTGGCTACTGAGTTGAAGAGCTGGTTTTGTTTACAGATTCGATCTGCTAACTGCAGATATGGCGCTGTATGACTGGTTTGTTGGGTTTTTTGCTGCATCTCCCAGAAGTAAATCTCTCTGGCTGATGGGAAACACTAGATGGTGGTTACATGATGTTGCACTGAGGCCTGAAGTATCATGGGCCAGAGCCTACAAAAACAGGAAAGTCAAGCTGTATGTGACTAATCATACAGCAGATTTCACAGCTCTTCAGGCATGTCTAATGCAAACACCAGGCCTTCTGTATACAGACTTGCAAACACACCGTATACAAACCACACACAAACCCGGTAGGGGAAAAGATGACGAGATCCTGTTAAATGTATTGGAACAATTTGAAAAGTTTCAGGGGGAACGTGGTATTAACCTTGTCAGCCTGCCTCATGAATATTAGTTAGATGAAGTACTGTACACCCAGAAGTCCTAGCTCATTTGCTTATTATTCAGAAAGACTCAGAAGTGAGCATAATTCATTTTCTCCTGAAGGTCTTAAGTTATATTTTGGATTTAACAATTTCACTTCTGTAGTCATTCATTTATTTCCTTTTTGTAGCTAAATAATAAGTATGTTTTTGATATCAGTAAGAATTCTTTTAAAATAATGAAATACTTTTATTCATCAAGGATGCAAAATGATTGTAATTGGCAGTAAAGATATTTACAATGGCACAAACCATTTCTATTTCAAATAATTGCTGTTCTTTTGAACTTTCTATTCATCAAAGAATCCTGAAAAGAAAAATGCATCAGTTTCCACAAAAATAGTACAAGCAGCAAGAAACACAACTGATTATTATTGATAATAATAGGAAATGATACATGAGTATGACAAATCAAAATAAGATTTATGAAGGATCATGTGACTGGATTAATGGCAGCTGAAAATTCAGTTTTCCATTATTGGCTATGTCATTTAACTGTCATCTGTGACGTACACAACTCTAAACAACATTCACATACCATCATACACTCAAAAATTCCCAGATGGTCTTTAATAAAATTAAAAAGAGCTGTATAACCACTAGATGTCGCTATAACACACAAAATATGCGCACACGATTGTGGAATTTGACACTCGTTTGAGAACGTCAGTCAAATGCACCTCTTGCATGCAAAAACTGAAATGAAATAATTGACACTCGCATGATTTCTTTCTCAGATGGTGTGATCTCACTTGTTATATTATGGAGAGCTGTACCAGGCTGAGAGATGCTTCTGTAAACACGTTCTGTCTGAAGCCATAACTCATTTCACATACCACAGAGAGAGAGAGATATCCCTGACGCTGGAAAATGTAAACAATCATTTCAGTATTAGCTTCCATTTAGGTGGGACCTGTAAGTGGCATGTGACGTTGCATCTGTGTTGCTAATTCTCCTGATGTGTAGGCCTATAAATTGTCTGTTGAACTCTGTTTTTAGAAGCAAAGTAGAGCTTCGGTGTCCTTTTCCTCCTCCCTGAACCTCTGTATGTTTACACAGTGCCTTTAGATTACCATTCAGGCTATCTGCACTGCCGTCGTCTCACAGGAACCCATAACACTCTCCAGCAGCAGCAGAACATCTGGAGAGGGTCTCTAACACCCAGACCGTAAGGGAGTTCACAGAAGCGGCTGGCCAATAGAGGGCGCTAGGGTGCCTACATACTGCATAAAGGAAAATGGTGTATCAATTCTTTCCGTTATATCTTTCATAACATAGTTGAGAATCATCTTTATACAAATTTTGGTTTAAAAATATCGTGAAACCCCAAAATGTATTGGTGATTGAAAAAAAAAATCCCATTGTTTTTGCCTATAGGCTACATATAATTTTATGCCATTTTATTTGTTAAAAAACTCAAGTCCTGGTGACCACTACTAGCATTACATATGAATAAAATATAATTTTTCCAATTTATATATATATATATATATATATATATATATATATATATATTTACCATTTGTTTCTTATGCTCTAAACAATATGACATGAAAAAAAAAATTCCCAAAACTTTTTTTTCTGGGTCTCAGGAGGATATACATGCATTAAAAAACATATGCTATACTTGCGGTGAGGACATACTATTAATCCATAAAATTTAGGTTTAAGGATAGATAGATGCATAGATTAATAGATCCATAGATTAATTTAGGTTTAGATTTAGGATAATGACTTATCCATCAATAATTACATATTACTATGTATCTGTACAACTACTACAAACAGGTTAGAACAACATCTCAATACAATATTGAGCATACATGTCACTTAAGACCAGCGCATGCGAATTATAACCCAGAGATCGGTACTGCGCATACGTCTATGACGTCGCCAAACACACCTCCATCCATTACGTATAGAGAGCGTCCCTCCCCTTCCGGTGGACCACCATGGGACCTTATTTCAGAAAAATATTATGGTAGTCAATGGCGAGAGACAACAAATATTTTTATCCCGTTTGAATTGTGCCCTGAATTACACATATTATGTTTTTCAATTTAAAAGATACATAAACGATATAATGCACCCTAAGCACTCGTGATCTTCCTATGAGTCCATTATGGATCCAAAATGGCACACTTCATGTGGACTCTCGATCTCGTGGCCTTAAATTGCGCATGCTCACCAAGTGTACGAGTCCGTAGAGTGCCCCATTCGGCATTTCAGTGCTCAGAAGTGTGCTCGCGAGTGCCGCCTTTGTGCCCTCGATGCAGACTTCGGCGAAGCCTGAACTTTCGCACCCTCCACAGGAGTTACCTACCTAGTGTGTTTATCGTGTTATTTATACGCGAAAATTAGTTTTTACGTGCATTTGATATGCACTTCATTGCGTGTAATACACACGCACCCAACAACACCACGAATTCTACCCAAACGTATAATACACACGCACCCCACACCACTCCTAAACCTACCCTTAACAACCCATGCATATCATATGCACGTAAAAACTCATTTTCGCGTATAAATAACACAATAAACACACTACGTGCTATAGACACGTATTTAGTGTGATCGGGTTGGTCATCCCGACATTTAGACTGGAGTACAGGTATGTAACCAAAATTTCATGTAGTACACTGTATCAGTTGGGTGACACCTGTTTACCTCATGCATGGCTGATGTCATGCACTAACTGTACAAGTTTCTTGTACAATGTATTGTACTGTGTGGGCGAAATATCTTTAGGCTGCATTGTCCAAGCCCTATATTTGAGTTTTTTTTTTTAAAGAGAGACACTGAAAGACACAACCATGGTGGAGGAAGGGGTCAACTGTTCACCGGGGTACAGGAAGCTGCCATTGTAAACCTGGTTTTGGAAAATAATGAAATCAGATTACGAGAAATTCAAAGCCACATCATCCAAGAGTAGACAACACCATATTCAACAACATTCAACGAGTCAGTCTCTCCACATTGGCTCGCATTCTCAAGCGAAACCAAATCAGAATGAAACAACTTTATAAGGTGCCGTTTGAGAGAAACTCTCAAAGAAACAAAGAGGTCAGACGAGCATATGTGGTACGTAAGTACATATGTAAGAACAATATTGACTGCAGTACACTACATGCAACATTGTTTCCCAGTGTAATGGATAACACCTCATTGACTGATTTTTGTTCTTTGTTTTCAGGGAGTACTGGAAATGGATGCTCATGCAATCCCACATGAGTTCATCTTTATAGATGAGGCTGGGTTCAACCTAGCAAAGACCAGAAGAAGGGGGAGAAACGTCTTTGGCCACAGAGCCATTATAGATGTTCCTGGCCAACATGGTGGGAACATCACAATGTGCGCTGCCATCTCCAACAGGCATGGTGTCCTCCACCGTCATGCCAACCTTGGACCATACAACACAGCCCATATTCTCACATTTCTGGACAGACTCCACAACATTCTCATACCACCAAGAGCGTATGAATGATGCAGACTATCAAAGAAACTGGTACGTTGTATATGGGACAGCGTAAGCTTTCATCGTGCAGCCCCAGTCCAAAACTGGTTTGCTGACCACCCACCATTTCTCGTGCAATACCTCCCTCCACACTCACCATTTCTGAACATTTTATTTTCTGCATGGCAGTGGAAGGTATACGACCAGCAGCCCTTTGTGCTCATGCCTCTTGTGCAGGCTATGGGAAAGGCATGTGATGAGATTGATGTGGGTGCGATTCAGGGATACATAAGGCACTCAAGGCGCTTCTTCCCTCGAGGTCTGGTAAGGGAATATATTGCCTGTGATGTGGACGAGGCGTTGTGGCCAGACCGAGCTGTTCGGCAAGATGCTGCCTAATTATTTGTCTTGCCTCTTTTTTTTTTTTATATATATTTTTTCTGCAATTTTCTTTTTCGGTTTACTGTTTTTTGTGAGCATTTTTTGTTCAGTCCAATGTAAATATATCATATGTTGCACTGACTTGTTTAGTGAAAAAAAAAAAAATAATAATGTTTCAACAGCATGTATGTGTATCTGCAAATATTTCTGTGCATGTGAACAATCTGAAGAATTTTCTACAATTTGAACCATTTTAGTATTATGGCAAAGCATACTAAAGATGAGAGTGCTTTTCATTATCCCCAACACTGTGTAGTTGGTAAGACAAAAATCTGATTTTGATAATGCTTTATGTAGTTTTGGTTGCAGTGCTTCATTTTGCAGGATATATGATGTATTTTGCAGTTTGGGTGTGTGGATTTGTGAATTGTGTTAAGTATTTTGATAAAACCAGCCTGTCATGATTCTGCCGTCATGTCTTTTGAATTCTCTGGTCCTGTGGCAGAATCATGACAGACCCATGTTTTGTGTACAAGCACGTGGTCTTGCTTGGGCCATGTGCTTGTGTTGTCTCATCACGTAACCCCGCCCCCTTGTTATCCTCGTCTTGTCATTAGTCAGTTTCACCTGTCCTCGTCATTAGTGTTTCCTTTATAATCCCCTTGTGTTTGCTGTCCTGTGTCGGTATGTTGTCTAATATTGCGTGTTCCTTCCTGTGAGTATTTAGTCTGAAACCTGTTTATATGAGAATTGTGAGTTTGTTTTCTGTCAAGTCAGTCTTAGTTTGTCATCGTGTCTTAGTCTAGTTATACTCTCCTCCAGTCCTGTTTTGCCCCCTTGTGGTTTTTGTTTTCTTGTTTATTACCAATAAACCTTGTATACATCGCACTCTGTCTGCATTTGGGTTCATCTCCTACATCCACGTGACACCAGCCTAGTTTGCAAAATTGTGTGTTAGCAATTGGAAAAAAACTGTAAAAATGCCAAAGTGCAGTGCCCTTAATGCACACTAAACCCATACTATCTAAGTGTGGTGTGGTGGAAAACTTAAAGTGAATATTAAGATAACCATGTTTTAACATTTGACCTTATTTAACATGCAAAATCTCTGAAACAACAGGTGTCAAACACCTGACTGAGAGTATAAATAACAAATATGGGAAATGAAAATAGACAGATGACTAGGTTAGAACTTGTGATCAATGAAGTAATCGTTAAACCAAAAGTTTCTCTACCCAGTAACAAAACAGTCTGCCTATGAAGAACCAATGAAATTAATGTCATTATGCCATACCTCCCTATTCTATAAAAACTGTTGTATCTGTGTTTTCGGTGGGATTCTCAATGGAAATTGTCTGACATCCTCCGGCCTTGTTTATTCTTGGGAGATTCTCTGAGAACTGTTCGAGAACTCCTGTCTGGAATAAAGAGCATTAGAGGACAATTGCTGAAGTCTGTCTGTCATTGAAGCTGCGCAGCAAGAACAAGTAAGTTAGAATTATTAGCACCCAGCCGACGTCGATGTGGAGACGCGCTAGGGTATAGTGTAGGACTTGGCTGAGCGTGGATGAGTTGACACGCTATAGAAGTATTATTTCAAGAGAGTAGTTAGGTTTAGGGAAAAATCCATCACAGTGGCTAAGCATATCCCATCATGCATTATGTTCGGGATACCGAAATCGCGAAATGTCGAGGAAAACATTCCACTGTAATTTCAATTAATTAGATAGCTACATGTAATTTGGTTGTAAAAACAAAGTATTTCACGTTTTATTCGTGCAAATATGGCATGTGTAGGCCTATTTTGTACAACATTTGCAACTGTTTTTATCACTTTAGAAGCACCACAATTTTTTATTTGTGTCTTCTGTTAGATACATTGCGACTACTGAACAGACATGTAGAAGTTTATCTTAAAATGTTATGTATTGAAAAGATAATAAATAAAAGCTCTGTAAACACTTGCATATTTTGCAAGACTATAAGTGTGTCCCATCAAGTAATTGAAAGTTCTACACACACTTGCAGTCTTTACACCTGCTTGAACACTTGGTCAGGTACTTAAGGTACACTTGGTCAGTGGATACTTAAGTACAGTAACTAATTACATTTACTTAAATTAGGGTGCCCATCAAGTCCCGAAATTGGAAGTTTTGTCGCGATTTAAAACGTTATCTTCCAACGTGGTAGCAGGCTTTCCAAGTAATGTCAAAATCACAGTGGATTTTTTTTCAGGGAAAGAGTAAAGTAGAATTAAAGTCAATTCCTGGACACTAGTGGACTAGCCTACACACAAATTCAGATACTCAGAATCAGAAAAATATCTGTTTTATATCAATATTTTAATCAATATTTTTAAGATTTATTTTATTAAGTTTCATAAGACTGTATATAAAAAACTATGGAAAAAAAGTATATTTAGTAGGCTACTTGATCAAAAGAGTTAACACAATTACAAGCCAAGTATACTTTGAATACTTATTTATATAAGGATATATCTCGATACAAAAGATTGAGTACAAGTACAGGACAAATATACTTTTTAAATAGATAAATAGACTTTTTTCTCATATAAGTCAAGTAGGCCTACACTTAAGTGCAATTTGAAGTATATTTCTGAGAAGTACATAAAGTATATTTTTGAGAAGTATATAAAATGTAGACTGAAAGTATATATTTTTATTTTTAGTTTAAAAGAAGTATACTAATAGCACACTTGAATAAACTTCTTTTTCGTAAGGTTTTCCATTGACCTAAGAAGACCTGGGAAACTATTTAACAAACCTGTCTGAGATTGATACCAGTTATCTAAAAAGATCTGAGAAATAAAACAAACGTGTGTGTGTGTGTGTGCGTGCGTGCGTGCGTGCGTGCGTGCGTGCGTGCGTGCGTGGTGGTGGTGGTGGTGGTGGTGGTGGTGGGGGGGTTATGTCATTTATGTCACATGTCATTGGGTTTATGAAATTACATGTTCTGTTTCCACACTTCCTGTGTCCTCATAAACCAAATAGCTTTAAAAAAAAACATACTAAAAGGTGTTTTTTGAAATTCACAAAATGCAGAAAGTTTGTGTGATGGCTATAGGTTTAGGGGTAGGGTTAGTGTAAGGAGAATATACCGTTTGCACAGTATATACCATTATGCCTATGGAGAGTTGCAGTAAACCACATGTGTGTGTGCTGCGTGTATATAAAAGTATTTAAATACTATTTTACCATTTACTAAAAATGTTGTTATAATAATAATAATTATTATTATTACTATTATGAATCGCAATTTGAACCAGTCATCACAGGTACTCCGGTACACACACAACCCCCTCAACAACAATTTTTTTGGTAACACTTCACAATACGGGTGCACTAATATGCATTAATTCATGCTTAACTTATGCACAGCTAATCATGTGTTAATGTATAACTCATGGAGAAAAAAACTATTAATTAATGATTACTGCATCAGTAACTAATAAAGATTCTAAATGATTAACATATTAAGTAATATATGAATTGTTATTAATTAAATGTGTCATAATGTATTAATTCCTTCATAACATATTTTCTTAACTAATAGAGTAAATGAATGCGTTAATTACCACAATGGGTTGAAGTCATGTACTTCAACTTCGAATTGGTTGCTTTAATCAATCATTTGCTAATGATTTTGCAAATGTATCATTATGTTATGTTATGACTTTACTTGTTGAGGCACATGACTATTAATTAACTGTTAAGTAATATCTAACACTTAACAATTAGTTAATAGTCATGTGCCTCAACAAGTAAAGTCATAACATAATGATACATTTACAAATCATTACCTAATGATTAATTAAAGCAGACAATTCGAAGTTGAAATACATTGCTTTGACCAATTGTGGTAATTAACGCATTAATTTACACTTTTAGTTAATAAAATATGTTATTAAGAAATTAATACATTATGACACATTTAATTAATAACAATGCATATATTACTTAATATATTAACCATATAGAATCTTTATTAGTTGCTGATGCAGTAATCATTATTTAATGGTTTAGTTCTTCATGAGTCATACATTAACACATGATTATCTGTGCATTAGTTAAACACGAATTAATGCATATTAGTGCGCCTGTATTGTAAAGTGTTACCATTTTTTTTTGTGAGTGTTGCATGACAACCCTGAAACTGCACTGAACGCGCCTCAGTTTAACAGCTCAGTTCACACCACAAAGATTTCTATGTACATGTTTGCATGTAAACAGGATGGCTGTTTCCGCTTACACCAAAGGGGTCCTGCTGAAGGGTCTTTTTGCTTTAGTTTACAAGTTTCTCTGTCATCTTGTTTTGGCCTTGTGTGAAGGAGTTTTATACAGTACATGATGTTTTATACATCTGAGGCCCTTGTGACAACTCTGCTCTTTTAACTGATGATGACAGACAAGAGACGTTGTTAATCCGCAAGGATTTAAACACCCTTGGTATATTTAGTTTTAACAGATAATAAATAATAAGATTAAAGGACATTATATATTGATATAGTATGTATAATCTGCTACATGCTATTCAAAGGCAGGGTCAGCACCTGACTGTACCAAGTGCGATGTGTTTATCTTAAAGGTGCGGGAATGCAACAGGATATGATGTCATCCTCTAGGGCAGGGCATCTGAATTGAATAAATAATACAAATATTCAAACTTAAAAATATGGAAGCCCATTTCAGCTGCATAAAGGGAAAAAAACCTTGGTAAATCTTTATCACATAAAATGTCAAAATTATCAAATAGAAAGACATAGAAAGACTATCTTAATTTTAACTGACATAATTATGACAAACTAATCGGAATTTCGACTTTGTCATAGTTATGATTAAAAAAAGATGATTTTGTTTTATGTGATGGAAATGAGCATCTATACAAAATGAGTGCAGGAGCACCCACTCCACATAATTCACAAAAGTCCCTCAAGCACCATCTCTGGGCAGGCGTCAGTGGAACACACAGAGGGAGCGGTCAGGTTAGTGAGTAAGGCACGGCAGGCCCAGAAAATCCCTTGTGTGGTCCATGAGAGAACGCTCCTCTTGCTCCAGGAGGAGGAGGCGTTCTGCTGCAAATCCATAAATGGTAAATGGTAGACATTAGAGCCAGTGGCAAACATCAGAAGGACTAGCCAAGGTAAGGCTGTTCCAGGCGGGGTACATGAGAGCCCAGAGATCGACTGGATCTCACAAACGTCAGAGTACAATTTTAAATAGGTGCTATATTTCAAAAATAAACCACAGATTTGAGCTTTAAAAAACTACATTCTCCCCTGAAAAACTATTTCTAAAACATTTCTTGACACAATAGCAGTCTTTTTTTTTCTCCTCTATAGGGAGTTGACAAACTTAAGAGTCACAGAACATGTTCAGTGAATCTAAATACAGCAAGAGTTACAGTTTCTGGACAAGACTAGACCTGATACCATCCCTCGAAAGGATCAATCACATCATCATATTTCATTGTTTGTATGACTTATGAATGACTTATGAACCGTGCCATTCTGAATTGTTCAATGCCTTTTGTTTTCTTTTCTCATTCTATCATTTATTTTATCTTTCATAAGTAAAATATAAAAGAGAGGAAGCCATAAAGCTTAGCTGTATGAAGCTTGATGAAGTTAAAATTTGTAAAACAGTGGGTTGAAGACTTTCTTTTTTTTTTAAGATTTGAGAAAGTGGCTCGAGTTTGGACATGTATTTAAGGAATTTTTTACTGTTCAATTCAATTCTGTGAGAACACTGCATTATGGTTAATCGGACAGTTGTAAATATATTATATTATAGTCCTCACTTTCTATCAGCACAAGTCACAGTGTAGACATGTTATTTCTTTTGACACAAATGAAAATGAGACTACAGTCTGAAGTAACAGAATATAGCCAAATATGTTGTGGGTACTGTCCTGTGTCAATCATTCACCAAAAATTCCAGTGGACAAAAACATGGGTTGTTAAAACTTGATGTAACCGAAGACCCTATAAGACAGTGACCTATTACACATACTGCACATTTAGCCCTTACAGGTTAATTCTTACATCATTCTATTATTCACCACTTCCTGTTTTTCAATACTCTGTCTGTCTGTCTGTCTGTCTGTCTCTCTCTCTCTCTGTCTCTCTCTCTCTCTCTGTCCATGAAGACATCCCTGATTCTATGTTTTTAATAATTTTTTCCATTCAGATCTGCTTACACCACTTACTAGCTTTCCACTAACAAAAACTACCATAGGATTACCACAGCTCGACAACAAAATATAAAATGCAGATAAATGAAGTCATTAACATTTTAGTCACAATATTATATAGATTTACTCAATATGGTTTCTGTAAACTCAGGATAGAAAAATTACATTAATAATGATTTTATGGTGTGTTAGTCATTTTTAGCAGTGCATCTCAAAAGACAAAACAAAAGGCAAACAAGATAAAATGATTATTATGACAATTTCATTCAATATTTTAAAGTTTAGGCTTGGGTAAAGTGACAAAATCTTTCGAAAAGAGTTTAATGCTTCAAAAAGTGATGCAGTTAAACATATTTAATGTCATTGATCAAATACAACATAAATCGACCTATTAAACCCATTAAACCCAAGTTCCTTCACAACAAGTCATTAAGTCGCTCTCCAAAACCTTCACCCTCTCTGCTCCCCTCTGGTGTATGATCTGCCAACCTCTGTCTGATCAGCACAACTTTCAAAAAGCAGCTATAGACAGACTTCATCCGCAAGCACCTACTATTTCAAGGCACACATACAAACACACAAAATTATTTTCTTCATTGCACCTCTGCTCTAGCTTTCTTCCTGGTCTAGCTTTCTAAAAAACCTGGAATTGTAAACTATGAATATTGTTGGCTCTGTGACTAACTGCTAGTTCCTCTATTGTATATCGCTTCGAATATAAGCATCTGCTAAAATGCATAAATGTAAAATGCAAATGCTTTTGTTGCTGTTGATAAATTACGACAAACATACGATGTGTGCTAGAACTACATTTCACATAAAAATACCCACATTAAGATCATGACGATTTGTGGCTTTTCTCTTTCCCAGTTTCTGCCAAATCCATTATAGACCCACCTGGACGTGATCTGGGACTTGCGCAGTGAGATCATGGAGATCATAAGGGTCATTCCTCATATATTTATCCTGGCACTGGCTCTCACTCAGGGCACCAGGTGTGTCAACTCAGATAAAGGATAAAGGCCGGTATTATATACTGCATTAACTTTTTTGTGTGTTGCACAGCACTGTTTTTTTTCTGCCCACCAGAACCTCTCTAAGAGTCCTTGGCACATTTACAAAAAGCCTGTGTGCTGACAGTGCAGAGCACACCACAGTACGGATACAGAGAGTTTAATCCACACACACAGCTCTCTTTATTGGCTGTTGTCACAGCCTGATGAGCGGGTTCCCTCTTCCAGTCAAAGCCTATGGAAAATCCAGCCCTGTCAATGGAAAATCTTACAAATGCACATTGCTCTGCAGCACCAATGCCACCAGGGAAAAAAAGTGGTATAGCGTAAATGCTATGTCTGGTAAAAAAAAAAAAAAAGCAGTGAGATGAATCCAAATTTAACTACAAAATGAAGAAGCAAAGTCTCCATAAGTGACAGATCCCAGCAAAAGCAACAAACACAGGACCACTGCCGTAAAAATCTTACAGAGCAATGGAAAAGTGTGAAAAACAGACTTTGAGAATCTCTTTGGGTCATGTCCCAATGGTGGCGCGCCGGTCTCTTACCTGCGATTTTGTCCCCCTCCATGGCTAAGCGCACACCCTCCTCTGCCACATGTAGCCTGTCTCTCCTCCAACCTTTTTTTGTTGGACTTCCTGTTTCTCTCCCAGCGCACCAACACTTTCTCCTCCTTGTTTGCTTTCCCTCGCTCTCTTTTGGCTTTTCCCTCCCTCTCTCTCTCTCCTCCTCTCTCTTTAACTCGATCCCAATCTTCTTGGTTTAATGTCTTCCGTGTGCCGTAATAATGAGCGGATGCAGAATTACGGCATACCCATGTGCTGATCATATGGAGCGTTCTTGCTTTTTTGCTTTTACTGTCCTCTCTTATGTGTCTGTCTCTCTCTCTCTGCGTCTTCTGACACTGAGGCAGCATTGTGTTCAAGATGGAAACCCAAGGCCATGTGATATGAGCATTTCGTCCCAAAATATCTTCTCTCGGCGGCTTGAGGAATCCTGGACTGCCCTCTGATTTTCTTCAGGGCTCTGGTAAGTCACGAGAGAAAAGTCGAGGAGATAGACGTGACCGACATCACACCCCTGTGATCGAAAACAAACATCTGAACACTGACTCAGACCGTAGACAAACAGTTTCATGCGCTGCCTGCCGCTCCTAATTTCAAGTACAGCCAAGACACACAACGCAGATTCCTTAGTTTTTCTTTGTGTTGCTCAACGAGAGCAAATGCAGACCTCTGTTTGAAAGCATTTGGTGTAAGGATAATGTGTCTTTTTTCAGGAAGTGGGAATGACCTTTGGCTTTCCTTTCTGGTGGGTTGCAGGGTCATCTGGCAAAGCAGGCAGCTGGGAGACGAGCCTACTTGTGATGAAATACACCAGCCAAGATCAGGCTCCCAGACTCATAGCATAAATACACAGATATTGTACTCTAATTAAATGACCCATTTATCAATAATATATATATTGATGCATATTATACAGAAAAGATGGCAAACGCAAAATAATATTGATTACCAAATGCCAATATGTTATAAGTTGACAGATGTCTTGCGCTTGTAGCCTGGTACTTTGTAAAGTAGTGATTTGTAAAGCATTCTCCCTAAAGGCCTCTTGTACAGGAACAATACTGCCTCTATGAGAGTATTCATAGATCTACACCCACTGCCAGACTCACAGTCTTAAATTCCCAAACACATGACATTTCAGCCCTCAAAGAGAGGTTATGTCATAGCATTACCGTAGCAACAGGCTTGGCTAGCAACATACAACACACTCCAGTCCTTTCAGAAGAGCAGATCGACAATGCTGTTTGATCATAGGCTTGATTAGTAAATAACTGAAAGTAATAGTTACTAAATAATTATGTTTTTATATGGATTTCCTTCATTTCCGATCTGAGAAGTATGACCCATGTGAATCATGAAATACCCTTTAAACAAATACTAAACAATCTGCAAAATATTGTCTTTTCAGATATTTCATGCATGGATTGCCTCTGACAGCACTTCAAGAGCTAGCGACACTGTGTGCAGGACACCCATCTCAGCCAGGGTCCAAAATGAAGACTTGTCAAGAGCCAAATGCAAGTAAAATTTGGTGTTGGCTAGTATATGAAACAGTTTTACTTGCCAGTTGGTGTGATTATCAAATTGCAAAGGCTGTGATTTAATTATATATAGTCGTGCCAATCTGGGGAGGAGACATTTTTTAATGGATGCCAGTGGATGAGAGGCTTTGGTACGCTTTAGTGGTTTTTGTATGTCTTTCCGCCAAAATATAAGCTCTATGTCTTAAAATAATAATGATAACAATTATTATTATTATTATTATTAAGAACTCAATACAGTCAAAGATGTTTAGCACAGTGTGTGCTTTAAATACAGTTTCAAGGACTTCTGGCATCTTATACACACACAACAGTAGCCAAATGTCTCCTGTTTTTAGTAGACATTCAGACTCGGTGACGCCAGGATACTTTCTAATCTAATCATGTCATGTTTGTTAAGTGTAAAGCATAAAGACAAAACATGTTGACATTTTCCACAACAAGTCAGTGATCAAAAGTCAATACTTCTAGGCTAAATTAACTCTATTATTGTTATGTTATCTGATGGCTGACACACATTTGTGTGTCACATCTGATGGCTGCCCCCCCTTGTTTTTTCAAAACAAGCTCATGCAAATACCTGTAACCACACATACACAGTTTGGAAAAATCTGTTTTAAGTTTTTTGTAAGAGTAAAACAGGTTTAAAATTTGCGACTGCCTGGACGGCACACAAACAGAATTTGCTTTAATTAGCATTCTTTCTCTTGTGTGCGTCATTCATGAGCATGTGTTTATGTGTATGTTTTGTTCGTGAAGTCTGTCAGGCAGATCTCTGGATCTTCAACCATGCAGCTCCCATATGCAGACGTGCTGACATTGCAAAAGCAGCCTGCGCTTCTCGCTGAGAGAGGATGCTTCAGTGGTGAGATAACACACACACCACACACACACACAAGCATGCAAGGTGTGAGCCCTCATGCAACCACCTATGTGCAAAGATGTACACATCCACGAATGTAAACATCAGAAATCATTTGCTCTGTCCACTGCAAGAGAACGCTTCCTGAGACACAGCAATAGATGCACAGCACAACAACCACTCTTTGTGGTTTTCTCCCTCTCTAAATATATAACCTTGCACAGAAAATAAACCAAATAGAGAACTGCTTTAACCACTATCCCCCAAACACAGGCACACACATTTAAAAACTCAATTAGGCTACACTTTACCAAAACACAGGTATTTTTATCATTAATTTAGATCAGTATGAATCAGATCAGAACACTAATCCTCGACTGATTTTGCTTCAAGATCCATATTAAACTGGACGTCAAGGGGAAATCCACCATGGTTCATTGAATCACTGGTGGTTTTCAAATGCACACTTCAAAAACACAAACAGAACAAACAAGTATATAGCAACATAGACAGACAACTAGACAGGACTAAACACAGGGCTTAAGTACACCACAAACAGAGGAACTACTGAGACTAGTTAATAAGACACCTGAACTAAGGACTCTAATCAATCTGTAACCAAGGAGACAAAAAGGCAGGGAATGGAGGAAGACTGATCTAATTAACACACAAACAGACAAAACACTAGAACACACATGAATCGATACACATGAACCCGTGACCAAATGCCTTACAAGTCATGACAGATTTCCATTAACTGTAGTCTATCTCTGAGCACTGTGTTTTTAAGTTACAAGCATTGTCAATCATAGTTCAAATGCTAATGTCCAATGCAGTGGATCCTTTTACCAACGCATACATACAGTATACACTTTATTGTGTATATGTTGTGTGCAGTAATAATAATAATAATAATAATAATAATAATAATACAACTAATAAAAAAAATACAAAATATTATTATTAGTATTAATATATATAATCTAATATATTTTATTTTGAATGAATAACATTAACATAATATGAACAAATTGGCTTTCAAACATCTTTTACATTTGAATAGTTTTAAAGATGTTCATCAGCCTATAATTCACCACATGATCAGCATAATGCATAAACCAAATTTATTCTTGTTGCAAACCCAAATCAAACTTAGTCTGGATCATATTTGTTTCTTGGATAGGTTTGTCCATGGTTGGCATCTGTCTGATTTAGCTGCTTCTTCCGCAGTACTCTACAGTTTAATTGGACGGACAGCATTTGACATCATCAGCAACAGAGGTTCCTCCCCCTTTTAAAAGCTAACAAATGTTACTATACAAACTATACATAATTGTATAGTTGCATTTTATTATTTGCATTTAACAGGTTTTTATTCCCTCCTGTCCAAGACTCCTGTCCACAGATCAGATCAGATCTGTGACCCATTTTTTGGTGAAACTACTTATAGTGAATCATCACTATAATCAACAACAGCAAACACATGCGTGAATGTGAACACTTACCAGTACCAGTACCAGTACCAGTACCAGTACCAGTACCAGTACCAGTACCAGTAGGACTTGTTGCCTCTCCTCTCTCTGGCCTCCTCAGCCTGCCACTGGTGGACCTCGCAATGCCTGTCAGCACAGAAGACATAATAGAAACACGTATCAGAATGATCTGCTTAGGAGGAAGGATATAGAGGAAGATGTAAAGGACACGGTGTCCACAAGAAATGGAGTAGAGGAAAGCAGATGTGTTGGGAAAAGACATCAGAGCATTGAAGCTCGGCCCACTCAACTAAGGTCTGCATGTGTCTGTAAAATAAAGTCAGATGGGTCACAAAC
This sequence comes from Semotilus atromaculatus, assembly GCA_031834385.1. Classification (NCBI taxonomy): domain Eukaryota; kingdom Metazoa; phylum Chordata; class Actinopteri; order Cypriniformes; family Leuciscidae; genus Semotilus; species Semotilus atromaculatus. Next base: position 20,199,253 of record JAULUF010000005.1, on the reverse strand, counting down.
ACAGAGGCGGATCAAACGCTGCTGTCTTTTGAAATCTAAGCTGGCAATAGAACCCTTATGATCGGCAGGATTAAAGTCAGCATGAAACGGAAGTTGCGATAGTCTTTTCCTCTCTAATATGACTGTTATTCAAGTGAAACGAACAAGAAAAAACAAGAAAAAAATTTAGGGTGGGACTTGATTTTGTCCATCAGAACTAATTGGATGGTTGTGGTTTGCAATTGCTGTGATGTCATGTGAGTGACAGGTTGTCCCGCCCTCACGCTAGTAAACACGTCATCAGAGAAGACTCAGAGATGTTGCTGCAAGAGACAGGGGTTATTTTGATGAAATATTAAGAGGGCACGTGAATTACAAAACATGATGTGGATGGATAAATAATTTATAGTAAATTCTGCAATATCCCATAAAAAAAATTAGATTTGTCAATTTTGATTTCATGGTGACTAAGTATCAGACATCTTACAAAAAAGTGATTCAATATAGAGTTTTGCAAAGTGACAGTGTTTATAACTCACAGCAGAGAGATACAGAGATGACTCAAAAGGTCAAACTGTAAAGGGCAAACTCATTTGCACAGGTCTGAACTGTAATGTAGGTCATGCTGTACGTCTGAGACGTTCAATGCTACTGGTAAATGTGATCATGCCTTTCCATAAGTGAGCCAACACGTCCAGATGATGTTTAACCTCAAAATCAAAATAAATAATGAAATGAAACTTGTTTACTTTCATGATAAGTACATTTTAACTCCTAATTCTTATAACCGTTAATGCATAAGAGTTTTGTTCTGATTACTGTAATTGTGGTAGCATTTGTTGCAATGACTTTAATTAATGCTGACTGTAATAAAACACATTATGTTACAGTAATTTTAATGAGAATTATGCATAAAAAATAAAGTGTAAGTGTAAAGTGTTGAAACGGTTTGTCGCAACTGGCTGTTTCCTCCGAAATTATCACTGAGAGATTCCACAATCTATATATGTGTGAATGTAAGTTCTTACAGGTCAAATTTTTTTGCTGATTCCAAGAAGTTTGTGACAGAGAAAAAGCTAAGATGTGTTGATTGTGTGAATTTCCTGTGTGCCGCTAACATAGGAAACAATGAAACCACTTTATGCCAGTCCCAGCATACCAATTATTCTGTTTAACAGGTGACAAGGCATACATTTGTTTCCTTTCAGATGTGCATGTTTATTTGTCGTTTCTGGCTAATCCCCAGAGACTCTCTGAAACTCTGATGAGTCGCTGAATCAGTTTGCTCTTCCTGCAGAATAATCTGTCTATTGGCTCTGTGGTTGAATGTCTAAAGAGTCATACGAAATACGAAATCAGTTGTTAGCGCCATGCGTCACAGATATAACAAAATGCAAAAATAGAGCTTTAATAACACATCACTCTTGTGCAAGTCTAACAGATAAAAATAGACTTCTTCAGAGAAACAGTGCCCTCGTACTATTTATCCACCACCACTACGTCGCTGGTTGGTTCAGACTAAATCAGTCAAGTCCAGAAACAGTCATTCAGTGCTTTGGTTTCCCAACAAATTATTAGACCACCTAACCTTAATGCATCAAATGATCTTTGGGTTAATTTTGCACTATAAACTCAAGCTTATTTAGTTTTTAGATATTGTAATTATTTAGTAATTAGTGAAGTTGTGTGTAAGTGTTTTATGTTTTCATTTTACCTTCTGATTCTCTTCGTTTTTAAATGTTTTATCTATATTATTTCATATTGATATTGAGGTGAAATTTTATTGCCAATTCCTTTATTTTACATTGTGAACCTTTAATGGTTGTTTTCAAATATCTTTATTTTAACATTGTGTAAATTTGTATTCCCATAATTTATTTTTACAATTCTGAAGCACTGAGTTGCATTCCAAAATGCTATACAAATAAATGTTTATTACAAAATTACACAAAAAAAATGAGTACATATTATTATTACAACTGTTTTTCCCATCAAGCCCTCCGAGACCCTACTCCGCCAGTCTAAAGATAAAAACATAATGGTGTTGAAATGCAATAGACCAGAAAGTACAGGAAATATTCAAACAATGGAGGTAAAAAGGCTGAGTGACAGAAATTATGTACCAGTATAATGTAACACGGAATATATTAAATTCCGTCAGGGTGAGTTCGGTGAAAAGCGGACAAAATTCAAACGTTATGAAGTGGCTGAAAATGTCCTCAGTTTTATTGACACTCTACAGAGATAAGAAAGGGTGAGATCATTTGGTTTGTTTTCTGTGTAAATATGAGGGGTCCCTTCGCATAACATTGGGACATGACTAAACAGGCCAGCATTGCCACATACGCTCAAATGTGGGTTGTGTTACATGCATTGCCTACAACTACAACTATAATTGATATACTGTATATATATATATATATATATATACACACTCACCTAAAGGATTATTAGGAACACCTGTTCAATTTCTCATTAATGCAATTATCTAATCAACCAATCACATGGAAGTTGCTTCAATGCATTTAGGGGTGTGGTCCTGGTCAAGACAATCTCCTGAACTCCAAACTGAATGTCAGAATGGGAAAGAAAGGTGTTTTAAGCAATTTTGAGCGTGGCATGGTTGTTGGTTAGCCTGGGAAAACCCAGACAACTTCCGGCAAATTTAGATTTGCTCTGAAAGTTAGTCTGGCAAAGAGCTCATTCAAGCCCATTTCCAGTCCGCAGAAATCGCGGCACCAATCAGAAACGTTGGGGCGGGCTTTACACGATGACGACAGCGCAACCAGCAACTGTGAAGCAGATTTTGCTTCACAGTCAGGGACTTTGTATTTGTTTTATTATTAAAATGTGTGAATTTTCGTCGGTTTCCGCCTCCTCCTTCCCATAACAACAAGCCCCGTTGGACAATACTAAACGAATGGCTGGGTCTTAGCCATAGACTGTCTTAGCGAGAGAACTTTGCATACGTCATCTCCTTCATCGCTCTGATTGGTTTTTAGGTCTATCCAATTGTGCAAAGAGGCATTTGAGGGACGTCCGTTGGTGACGCCTCTTTGGAAATTATTTGTCTATGGAGCTTTGCCAGACCTTAACTCAGTTTCAACTGAGAAGGGTCTGGTTTTAACCAGGCTAGTTGTTGGTGCCAGACGGGCCAGTCTGAGTATTTCACAATCTGCTCAGTTACTGCGATTTTCACGCACAACCATTTCTAGGGTTTACAAAGAATGGTGTGAACATCCAGTATGCAACAGTCCTGTGGGCGAAAATGCCAGAGGAGAATGGGCCGACTGATTCAAGCTGATAGAAGAGCAACTTTGACTGAAATACTGAAATACCACTCGTTACAACCGAGGTATGCAGCAAAGCATTTGTGAAGCCACAACACGCTCAACCTTTAGGCGGATGGGCTACAACAGCAGAAGACCCCACCGGGTACCACTCATCTCCACTACAAATAGGAAAAAGAGGCTACAATTTGCAAGAGCTCACCAAAATTGGACAGTTGAAGACTGGAAAAATGTTGCCTGGTCTGATGAGTCTCGATTTCTGTTGAGACATTCAAATGGTAGAGTCGAATTTGGCGTAAACAGAATGAGAACATGGATCCATCATGCCTTGTTACCACTGTGCAGGCTGGTGGTGGTGGTGTAATGGTGTGGGGGATGTTTTTTTGGCATACTTTAGGCCCCTTAGTCCCAATTGGGCATCGTTTAAATGCCATGGCCTACCTGAGCATTGTTTCTGACCATGTCCATCCCTTTATTGCCACCATGTACCCATCCTCTGATGGCTACTTCCAGCAGGATAATGCACCATGTCACAAAGCTTGAATCATTTCAAATTGGTTTCTTGAACATGACAATGAGTTCACTGTTCTAAAATGGCCCCCACAGTCACCAGATCTCAACCCAATAGAGCATCTTTGGGATGTGGTGGAACGGGAGATTCGTGCCCTGGATGTGCATCCCACAAATCTCCATCAACTGCAAGATGCTATCCTATCAATATGGGCCAACATTTCTAAAGAATGCTTTCAGCACCTTGTTGAATCAATGACTACATTTACATGCAGCCAATAACCCGTTCAAAACCGGAATATTAGCAATAACCCGGTCGCGCACGGCCATGTAAACACCGGCAAAAACCCGAATATGCTCATATATCGGTTTTTAAAAACCCGAATATTATACCTGGGGTACCCCTTTTCTAACCCGAATATTTGGTCATGTAAACGCGTAGCGGCATATCCCCATCAAAAGGAACAGTGATTTGTGTTCTGCGCATGTTCTATTCGCAAGGAATCTTGGTCTTTTGAGTAGAGGAACTTCCGTCTGGCACATACAAAAACCCGCGTGCAGTATACCGGAAGTAAACAAGTAGAGGTAAACATGGCGAGACGCAGCACAGCACCATTCTTTTGGAGCGAGGAGGAAATTAATTTCGATCTATTTCAAAGGCGATCGCTATCTGCCCCGAACTATCCATTATCCAAGTGCTGCTGCTGTTGTTGTTGTTTTTGGATATAGGAAGAAGAATCAGAACTGACGCATATTGTGTCTTAAGGTTGTCCGTACGTCCAGACGCTAACCGTGGGTCGCCGTTTACGTCAGGATATTGCCAATTGATTACAAATTCCATGTATACAGGAGTAACTCTCTCTGCTCACGCATGTAAACGGGTTATTCCGAATGTTTCAGAAACCCCAATAGTGTCCTTAACCCGACCATAACACGAATATTGACAGCTTGTAAACGTAGTCATTGCCAAGTAGAATTAAGGCAGTTCTGAAGGCGAAAGGGGGTCAAACACAGTATTAGTATGGTGTTCCTAATAATCCTTTAGGTGAGTGTATATTATGTTGCCACTATTTTCATTTTTTAGAGTTTCAGCCAGTAAAGCCAGTAAAATGGAAGAAAAACTGCAACACATTTTATCAGAGCTAGTTGTAACTTCGGCACCATGTTGATTTTACTTAAACCGAGAAAGCAGCAATTCAAATTAAGTTAAAAAAAATCCTTTAACAAAAAGTTGCATTATGTTTACAGGTATATAAATAAATCCACACTTTTTTTATATACTAAGATTCTAATGCACTGTTTATAGCTAATTGTCTATTTGGATTATATATATATACACTCACCGGCCACTTTATTAGGTACACCTGTCCAACTGCTCGTTAACACTTAATTTCTAAGCAGCCAATCACATGGCGGCAACTCAGTGCATTTAGGCATGTAGACATGGTCAAGACAATCTCCTGCAGTTCAAACCGAGCATCAGTATGGGGAAGAAAGGTGATTTGAGTGACTTTGAACGTGGCATGATTGTTGGTGCCAGAAGGGCTGGTCTGAGTATTTCAGAAACTGCTAATCTACTGGGATTTTCACGCACAACCATCTCTAGGGTTTACAGAGAATGGTCCGAAAAAGAAAAAAAATCCAGTGAGCGGCAGTTCTGTGGGCGGAAATGCCTTGTTGATGCCAGAGGTCAGAGGAGAATGGCCAGACTGGTTCGAGCTGATAGAAGGGCAACAGTGACTCAAATAACCACCCGTTACAACCAAGGTGGGCAAAAGAGCATCTCTGAACGCACAGTACGTCGAACTTTGAGGCAGATGGGCTACAGCAGCAGAAGACCACACCGGGTGCCACTCCTTTCAGCTAAGAACAGGAAACTGAGGCTACAATTTGCACAAGCTCATCGAAATTGGACAATAGAAGATTGGAAAAACGTTGCCTGGTCTGATGAGTCTCGATTTCTGCTGCGACATTCGGATGGTAGGGTCAGAATTTGGCGTCTACAACATGAAAGCATGGATCCATCCTGCCTTGTATCAACGGTTCAGGCTGGTGGTGGTGGTGTCATGGTGTGGGGAATATTTTCTTGGCACTCTTTGGGCCCCTTGGTACCAATTGAGCATCGTTGCAACGCCACAGCCTACCTGAGTATTGTTGCTGACCATGTCCATCCCTTTATGACCACAATGTACCCAACTTCTGATGGCTACTTTCAGCAGGATAATGCGCCATGTCATAAAGCTGGAATCATCTCAGACTGGTTTCTTGAACATGACAATGAGTTCGCTGTACTCAAATGGCCTCCACAGTCACCAGATCTCAATCCAATAGAGCATCTTTGGGATGTGGTGGAACGGGAGATTCGCATCATGGATGTGCAGCCGACAAATCTGCGGCAACTGTGTGATGCCATCATGTCAATATGGACCAAACTCCCTGAGGAATGCTTCCAGCACCTTGTTGAATCTATGCCACGAAGAATTGAGGCAGTTCTGAAGGCAAAAGGGGGTCCAACCGGTTACTAGCATGGGGTACCTAATAAAGTGGCCGGTGAGTGTATATATATACTGTATATATATATATATATTGCTGCCATTCAAAAAAATATTATCGGGTAAAACCCTATCTAAAGGGAAATAATAGTTTCGTTTTGAAATCCCTATCATTGTGATTATATGTTTCAAACATTGCACATGTTTAGAAACACTTTTTCACAACCATAAAGAATAAAGAAGAAAAAATAACCACTTCAAGTTAAACAACAAAACCATGCCTTTTATTTTCCTCTATAGACCAGCATTCTAATTAAACCAGACACATCAAGAAAGAACAGGAAGAAATTGCCATAAATACAATGTGAGTAGCTTAGAGATGTTTAATCTAAGCTTTAAAGCTTAACGTCGGCATGAGGCGGAAGTTGCGATTGCCTTTTCTTCCATATTGTGAGGAAATTGTGAAATGGTTGGATTGATGGTTTTGCTATTGCTGTGATGTCATGTGAGTGACAGGTTGTACAGCCCTCATGCCAGTAAACACGTCATCAGACAAGAGAAGGGATGTTGCTGGAAGAGGGAGGGGAAGTTATTTTGATTAAAGATCAAAAGGGTACATGATTTATTTTATTTTTTTATTACATGCAAGTCATTCATAATAATAGCAGCAATATTCCATAAAAATAGGAGTTGTCAATTTTGATTTCACAGTGACTTTGAGTCGTTTTTTTGTCTTTGGCTGACCAGTGACAGACGGAGAGTTTAGTTTGGATACAATCATTATTTTAACAGAGCAGAGCAGCTAGCATAAATCTGTAGCCTTGCAGGACATGTGACAGTGACTGTAGGTAATCTTTAACTCCGCTCTCTTGATTCTTAGCTATACACACCCTGCAAGATGAAGTGGCCATTATCAATCCACGATATTCCTGGGTCTGCATTCAGTAATCACTAAGCTAACAGTCTTGAGTGACAGAGACAGAACCAGTGAGAAATGGAGGAGGTAGGAAAAGACCAAACCATATGTCAGTTTCAGTGTCAAGTCAAGTGCCGTCAAAAGAAACATTCTAGCACATGTGAAATGTGTGACATGGTCCTGAAAATGACTGTGATCAACCTTCCAAGTCGACATGCCTCTGAAGAGGAGAGGAATTTCAAAGCCTGGGTTAATTTTACGGGAGATTTGTGTTGCCGCTGACTCACCTGTCAGCTCCACTGTGATGACAGGGCAGGTCAGGAAAGGGGAGGGAGGCAGTGAAGGAAAAGGAGCCAGAAACTGATAAAAATATGTGCTAATAGTGCAGTCTCTATTGCCTCAGTAAGCTCTGTTGGCAATGATCCAAAATAAAGGATTAACAAAGAGATTCATTCATCCGCTCAAAATTATTCACTTCCAGATGAGACATGGGAGACATTTTTTTAGCATGAAACCTTACAGATTTCCACATGGAAGTATTGCATTCAATCCAACATGTAGAAATTCAGTTTTTGCCGATGATCTTCACACTTAACCGTGTCCAATAAACAAAATGGAGGTACAAAATGACTCATAACAGGAATCATAAGGTCATTCAAGCATTAAACTGTAGCAGAAAGAGCTGAGAGGGTGTCATAATTAATAAATGATCTGTGTGATTTACGCCCTGTATGCATGAACATGTCTAGTGGAGTCTTATTGTGTTAGTGTTTGATTACTTTTCATTGTGAGTTACTGATTAACCTCAAGTGCTTAGGGTGTGTTACATGTGTACACTCAATACAAAGTTTCATAATCTTTGAAATATGCAAATCAATAAAAACAAACTTGAAGTGCTTATGACTTGTAAGTGATATTTCAGCCAAAAGAAATTACACTCTGTCATAATGTACTCCCTCTCATGTTGTTCCTTGTTGTTGTTTTTTGACACCATTATAATTCCTTCAATGGGCAAAAGCAGTTGAAACATTCTTCAAAAAAAAGTCATACAGGTTAGGAACAACGAGGGTGAGTAAATTATGACCGAATTTTTATTTTTGGGTGAACTATCGTTGTTCTTGGAGTGGGGGCCAAAGTTGTACCTGAGGGATATTCTCTGAATGAGATCACATACACTGTGTGCTGCCAGAGAAAGAAGGAGAAAAAGGACTGACTGATTACATGATCCAACATGTGTGTGCTAGGAGTTGGGTGCTGTGACAATGACTTTGGCAGGCCCGAGGAAACACTACATTCCTGCCAAATCATTGTGTACACAGAGAGTTCGGCTTATGAGTTTGTCAAGATTATAGGGAAGAAACATGCGGCTGTTCTCAATGGAAGAGCTCTATGTAGCGCCGCAGGCTCGTTACACAACGAAGGGGAAATAGTGAAGTTAAAACTCTGGGAACAAGCAATGAATGTTTGCCACTTGCCTTGTAATACAGGCAATCTAGCTTGTCCAGTAAATATGGTCACACAAATTAGTTGATGTGATGATCTCCCTTAGGCCTGGGACAGACGATTTTAAAATCTTAACCGATTTTAAAACTGTGGGAGTCCACAGACATAAGGGTAGTTTCAACCTATTTTTAGCATAATAATCCTCCGAATGCACACACTAGAAGCTTCATCCGGACCGAGAGACCACACATCTGTCAATTGTAGTAACATTTTCACAGTGAGACGAGATCTCATGGAGACTCGCGAGATCAAATGTGACTTAAGAAGAAAAACAAATGGAGGACAATCGACATTGTCAGCTGGTTCTTATGGCGTGAGTTTTGTTTTACTGGATGAAAAACAAAGGAGAAAAAAAGAATATGGGTGATCTTCTTTGTCAATAATCCACTTTCACGAGTTCGCACATACATGAAATCAAATGTTGTATTTATGCGTATTTGGCTTGCTGTCCGGGGGAGGGCTCTGAGCTCGGAATTTTGCCCGAACCCAGAGTTCTCCCCCTATACTGGGGTAGACCCAGCCGAATGTGAGGTGATGGGGTGGTGGAGGTGATGCTGAGAAACTTGTCGTGAGACAGAAATTGGGCAAAAGCTTTATTTATACTGGCTTCCTCTTGAGCTGATTGGTTGATTACCTGAACATGCTCCTCCCGAACTTTGTTACATAAAACTTCATTTTGTGGGAAATTTGTGGCTGCCAAGTTTCAGCTATAGAAGCAGGCAACATCCGGTCATTGAAGCTTGCTCATTCTCATTGGCTCAAATGTCCTAAAAATCTAACTAGTCTGATATTTACGATTTGAGATTTGTGCGTGCTCCGGGAACAGTAAAATAATCGTAATGACACCACACAATTGAGCATTTTTTGGATCGTTGGGAGTTGCTAACGGGCCTATTTTTTTTATCGGGTCCCTCGGGTTGCTAAGTGTGTGGCCAGCCTCAATAGCCGCGTTTCCACTGTCAGGGCAAAAGCGGGCGTGCTAGTGCATGCCAGGGCCAGTCACGATTCCATCACTTCCGGCACTTAATCGGGTCTTGTCTGGGCTTTCTCAGGGCCAACGGCCAGGGTTTTTTAGTCCCGCGAATACCTTGGTCCAAAGCAGGCCAACTGGGGCTTGAGGAGTGGTTACGAACAAAGGCAGAGTTGATCTGAGTCAGGAGATGGCAGTGCTAAATTGGCAGGATGGCAGGATGGCAGGCAGGCAAAAATGGCAGGATGATTTCATATACTAGCTTTTAGCATTAAAGACTTTTAAAATCATTTTAGCTCAAAACTCACTAACGGCGAGTGTTTGTGATAACTTCTGTTTGTGTTCCGATGTGGATTCTGAAGAAATCAGACAAATCACATAGTCTATCACAATCGTGTATTTATTTTATCTGTCGTTACATCTCGTCTTTTTATACCAGACTTTCTGATATCCATATTTAGTTCTGCATATGTCATAAAATAAAGTTACTTCGGTTTTTCGGGCGCTTCCTCTGTTTCTCTGACTGAAAATCTAACTGCATTGGGACTGTCACTGGAGAGAGTGCAAAAGCTCCTCAGGTCGTATTTTTGGTGGAAAATTTGTAGAAATTATCATTCTTTCTAACTGTGATTACAATAAGAATGGCCTATGTGTAAGCACGTGTGTCCTCTCTCTTTTGTAAAATTACGTTAAATACCACTTTATTTCTATGTGACGAATGTGCAATATTGACACAAATTAATTCACTATGTACACTTATTTAAGTAAACAACAAAAATGCCAACAAACGGACACTTTTATCATGTTCGTTTTGCGATCTCGCTACCCTGATAACACACATCACAGAGACAAGGATTTGATGTGCGTGTTTACAACTGAAAGACGTATTTTTTAGAGTGTTTCGCTCATCTGCAATATTTGCTCATAGGACGCTTCCTGTCAGGTGTCAAATAAACTTTTATGTCTTTTATGAAAATGTCTTTAAGATGTTTATGATTTAGAATGTATGTAAAACTGACATCTTAAAGACGTCTATCAGATGTTACTAAACAGTAGATGCTTTCCAGATGAAGTGATCTTTAACAGATGTATTGCAGACGTACGTGTGCTATCTTCCAGTGATTTCTTTGATTAGTTTTCTGATCAAACTTTCATTTGTTGGTGAAATTTGTGTGACGTTGTTCCAGAGAGGCGTGTTACGGGCAGGTTTTAATGAAGCACTGGGCTTCTGGGCCGACAGTGGAAACGCAGGGTGGTTTTGGGCTCGGTGCTACAGGTCCTTGGTGCTAATAGCCCAGCTTGTTGAAAGCCATGGCTCACTGGCCCAACAGTGGAAATGCAGCTAATGTGTCCATTACATAAGTCTTGAGGTTTTCGATGGGGTTGTAAGAGACTTCTTTCTTTCTAGGGTCTCTTTATGTTCAAGACAAATCTAAAATGCTTTTAAATAAATAATCGGGAGGGGCACGTTCAGATAATTAAACCTAATTAAACACATGTGTAGCACATTCAGATAATCAAACCTAATTAGACACCAGTGGAGCACACTCTGTTAATCAACCCAATCAACGAGTTAAGAGGTATACAGGAAACTTACCTTCGTTCGTTGACAGTTTAACAGCATCCCTCCACCCCCCATCTCCTCACTTCTAGTCCTTAATACTCTTACAACGGGGGGGCGTTCTCTGGGTTTGGGCAAAAATTCCGAGCTCGGAGCCCTCCCCGGACAGAGCGCCAAATATGCATAATCTTTACTCTGTTTAATTGATGTAGCCTAAGTGTTAACTCGTGAAATATGGTGGATTTGGAGGTGTCACCCCCAAAGATGGGGTTAGACTTACTTTTTACTTCAAAGGGTTTTTCAAATGTTTCTGCAAATCATAAAATTAGGTTAGCCTACACTACAGGTTAGTCAGTGTGTATTTTCACTCGATTTTTTCACTTGCCAAACCGAAGTCGCGTTCATTAGAGGTGGTAACCATACCAACAACAACATGATGCTTGTTTATAATTGCGATCAATCTGGACGGTACACGTAGCCGACATAAATGACAAATGATTACGTAGGCCCATAAGTTTATTATAAATTTGCATTTTTCACAAATGTATCATAAAAAAAATAATTGGCTAACTTTGGCTAAATAAACTTAATTTATTATTTTCACACAATGCAAAACGTATTCTCAAGGAAAGAACCCATAATTGTGCAAGACCCCAACGTTTGTCATAAAGTAGGTACATAAAGGAGATGTTTAAATCTAAAAAAAAAAAAAAAGAAATCCAGTAGCCTAGGCTACTAATAATAATCTAACTAACCCTGACGAAAGAGCACGTGCACGTGAGGAAAAAAACTTAATTGAAATTATGGTAGAAAATTCTTCAGTTAATTGCGCCGAGAGCAGATATCACATCGGTTGTCAGTTGACACGAAACTTTCAGTGGTCCTGTATAGCCTACTCACCAGAATATGTTTTCTTCATGTTCATCGGGTCCCTTTTGTCCTGAGGATTTCAACTTTAGTCTAGGTCCTTATCTGAGATTGCAACATCTGAAATATGTTCGATCGTTGGGTAGAATTTCTCTCTGGCACTCCGCAAAGCACACGAATCACGATCAAAATGTGTGTATTTAATTCGTCCTTACACTAAGCCAACTAAATCGGTTGGAACTAAACGTCTATACACCTTCAGCTTTACCTGTCCACACACACACACGCGCGCGCACACACCTGTGGATAACTCCGCCTTAGATAGAGATAGGACACATGAAGCTTTGACGCTGGAATTGTTTGTTAGGCTTCTTGACATGCAGATGTTTTTTTTTTTTTTTTTTTTTAAACAGGGTTTTATGAAGTTGCCTATTAGTATGTCTATAAACGACAATTTAGGCTACATACATTTTATAGTAGTTTAGTGTAACTGATAGGCTATGCATTTCTTATTTTTTTCACGGCTATTTACACATAGCCTATTTTTAATACGGTTAAAAAAGTGGTAACAGCAAAATCATAACAAAACAGTAAACAATTATGACAAACAATTCAGGAAACAGCAAACAATCTAAAACGTATTTTACAAAAAGATCATAATATATTTCGGGCCAGAAAATAGGCTATTACTAAATTGTATAGATTTTTAAGATTTAAAACAACTTTCCCCATGACATTTACAAGAAGCCTTGCCTGAAAACACAGTTCAAACTTTTGGTTTAGATCTACCTTCAGTAGAGTCTGAATGTTTTTCAGTGTAAAAAATAAAATATTGCAATTTTAGTTATTATATTTAGCTATATTTATTATTTAGCTATAGCCTAACTAGGTGTTTGAAACAACATACAAAACAATTGCTATCAAAAACACATTTGTTTCAAAACCTCTAATAACCCTCGTGAGAGGCTGTGAGACCTATAGCACTATGCAACTGCTGTAAAAATTAGAATTTATCTTTAAAGTTTTGTAAAATGGTTTGAAACGTTAGGTTTCGGTTAATGGGTTTTAGTAAACAATTGAGAAAGGCAGTAATACACACATCACACCAGATCTTGTTTCCTAGACTGTCAAAAACAAAAAATTTCACTCGTTAGATGTGTCCAGTCACATAAGTACACATTACAGCAAATGATAGACTTTTTTAATTTTATTCTTATTTTCCAGAAAATACTTTTTGAAAAAGAGTTTTGCAGATGGCGTACATGACATTTCCCATCCAGGTACAAAGTTGAACTCAAAAACAGAACTGACTGTGCAATTGATCTGAAAAACACTTTTAAACCCACACATTTTCTCACACATCCTCTTGTTTCTGGTAAGACTATCATAGCAGGTTTTCCCCAAATGCATTTTTTTCACTTTGAGGTATCAAACACCACTCAGATCGGAATAAAGACCTTTTACAGATATAGATTTAGATGGACTAAAGTAAGAGTAGAGGTGACATTCTTTGAAGCAGCTGCAGAGGGGTCCTAAAAAAATGTGTTCAACCACATGAGGAAGTGTGCAGACTCTGCAAGCCCCCAAGATCACAAGTCAAATAAAAACACAGACTGAAACAAAGGGGACATTTTCAAATCCTGTTTTTCGTTGTTTGTCAGAATGACATACAGTCGTGCTCAGAATTAATGGCACCCCTGGTAAATATGATCAAAAATGGCTGTAAAAAATAAATCTGCATTGTTTATCCTTTTGATCTTTCATTAAAAAAAATTAGGTATTGTTAATGTAAAATTAATTATTGGTACCCCTAGAATTGTTTACGAGTAAAATATCTCTGAAGTGTATATTACCATTAATATTTACCTTTTTTAGCATACCAGGGTGACTAGGAACATGAAATTGTCCAGCCATGGAAGTCATGTTTCATAGGAGTTTAAACATGAGGAAACACAAAGGCCAAATTCCCTTAATCATCCATCACAATGAGTAAAACCAAAGAATAGTTCTGATGTGCATCAAAAGATTGTTTAGCATCACAAAATAGAAAGTGGCTGTAAGAAAATATCTAAAGAATTGAAAATCTCCATTTTGACCATCAGGGCAATAATTAAGAAGTTCCAATCAACTAAAGATGTTACGAATCAGCCAGGAAGAGGACGTGTGTCTATATTGTCTTAATGGACGGTGAGGATGAAAGTTTGAGTGGCCAAAGACTCTTCAAGGATCACAGATGGAGAATTGCAGAGATTAGTTGAGTCTTGGGGGTCAGAAAGCCAAAAATAAATAAATAAATAAAAAATAAAAATAAAACATAACAGCAGCTATGCTAATTATTTCCCATCTGCCTTTCTGCTGTTATCTCAGGACGCCAGTCCCAAGGTAAATAGCGTTCATCAGCTCCAGTTTGAATCCAGCCTCTCATGGAGACTTCAGATACCCCAACACCTGTGATGAGACGACTAAACGCCTGTGAAGAGACGACTCAACGCCGGCCCCGGCGATATGTTGTGCCCTAAATTAATACATGATTAACTAACTGTATCATTCTATGTATATTTCTGAAATGCACTTTCTGTAAAGCTGCTTAGCCTATTCAAATAAATTTGAACTGAATTGAATTGAATTGTTTGGGATGGTTTCAAGAACTCTTCGCTCCTCCAAAAACAAACTCCAGCAAATTCAGTTGTCATGACTGGAACTTCAAACGGCACAGGCTTCTGTGGTCAGATGAAACTAAAAAAAGAGCTTTTTGCCAGCAAACACACTAGATGGGTTTGGTGCACACAAGGATAAAAAGTACCCCATGTGTACAATTTAGTATACCGCTGGATCTTTAATGTTGTGGGCATATTTTTCTGATGGAGGTCGGAGACTTCTTGTTCAGATACATGGCATTGTGCATTCTATCAAATATCAACAGATAAAAAATCAAA
The DNA here is from genome assembly GCA_031834385.1 of Semotilus atromaculatus. Lineage (NCBI taxonomy): Eukaryota > Metazoa > Chordata > Actinopteri > Cypriniformes > Leuciscidae > Semotilus > Semotilus atromaculatus. Next base: position 20,184,229 of record JAULUF010000005.1, on the reverse strand, counting down.
ACCTGACGCCTTCTGCTAGAAATCTTATAATGGGCCGTGGTTGGATCTTCCATCAGGACAACGATCCAAAACAAACATCAAAATCAACACAAACATTTGTTACGGAGCACAAAATTAAGCTTCTGCCTTGACCATCCCCTGACCTGATGAGTGGAGTGAACTGAAGAGAAGAAGCACCAACATGGATCTGAGAATCTGAAGGATCTGGAGAGATTCTGTATGGAGAAATGGTTTCTGATCTCAGGTCAGGTGTTCTCCAAACTCATCAGGCATTATAGGAGAAAACTCAGAGCTGTTATCTTGTCAAAAGGAGATTGCAAAAAGTATTTAATAAAAGGGTGCCAATAATTGTGGCCAACATGTTTTGGAGAAAAACATTTATTTCATAATGTGATCCCATATATATTTACATCAGGTGATTAAGAACATATTTACATCAGGTGATTAAGAACAACATCCACAGTGGATTACATTACACACAAGTTACAAATATTATGTTTATTTAAAACCCATGTAGAGAATGCTATAATGCAAAGTATTTTAACTATCATGCAAAACTGTAGAAATATATATAATAACTCTTATTTACAGAGAATAGAAGACTGAGAATTAAAAAAATAAAGACATTTAGAAGAGAGCTAACCCAACCACAAATCAGACTAAATTTTAAAAAGTAGTTCAGTGGGACTGAATGAGTTACAGCACCATGCAAAACAGAACAATATGTATCACAATTAATATATTTTGTATGTACTGAAAGTGGAACTATTTGCTAAGCAACAGCAAATGATGTGGTTGTCCAGTAGCTTTGTTATTTATCTGGATGTATCATGTAAAGTCTTGCCTTCTGGGAATGGTCATGACCTCGTACACTTCATTGCCAGACCTTGTCTCTTCTCTTCTCTGATCTCTGATCAGTTTCTTCATCTGGAACAAAAAAAGAGGAACAATCAAACTAGCTTGGTCAGTGCTTGATCATATCCAGTTTGGATATGTGCAATGCATTTACAAAGTTTCTGATGACCTTCAGATTTACAAACAGGTGTATGACATTCACCTTGGGCACCATCCACACTCCAAGCACAAGGAGTAACAGCAAGAGCACACTGCCAGTTGTCAAAGCCACCACTGGTATCAGTAAATCATTCATGCCAGTGGACTTTGAACTTTTGGAAGAGGCTGGAATAATCTCTGGCGGGTCGATAAAAAAAAAAAATTATAACTTCAGTATGGACAGATTCGTACATCACTTGCTTCAAAACTATAACCACCCATGTTTTGCATTAAAACCTTTTACACTGAAAGTCAAACTGAGTTTGTGTACTGAATTTGGCACATAAGAACAGCCTTTTTGACAGGAAACATGCATTTGTTTATTTTCATTTTCTTAGATTCTCACTAGCTGTACCTTTAGGACAGGGGGGGAAAAAAATGGGTTGGTAAGATTTTGATGCTTGTAAAAGAAGTCTCTTTTGCTCAACCAAGGCTGGATTTATTTGATCAAAAATATAGTAAAAACAGTAATATTGCGAAATATTACAACAATATAAAATTACCGTTTTCTTTTTTTCTATGCTGATTTGCTGTTCAAGAAAAATTATTATTATCATCAATGTGAAAAACGCTGCTGCATAATGTTTTTGTGAAAACCATGATAAGTTTTTCAAGATATTTTTTTGATGAATACAAAATAAACATCTTTAATGTCACATTTGATCAACATAAAGCTTACTTACTTACTTTCCTTTTTAAATTACTGACCCCAAACTTTTGAACGGTAATGTATATCTTAAATTATACTTACCACTACAGGTATTGTGAATTCTAAATTGCTTGTAATTACATGCTGAAAATTAAATCTCAATAAAAAAAACTGAAATGTGAGCTCACCTTGAACCAAAAGAAAATCACCTGAATTATCCATTTTACATATCTGAAAATGATTCGTGCAGTTGCACCAGTAAGCCCCAGCGTCTTTCAGTTCTAGATTAAAGATGTCTATAGTTAGAGTCTTCTCGTCATTTTCTGGTTTTACTTTAACACGTCCTTTGTAGTCTTCAGAGATAGTTAATTTGCCCTTTTTGAAATGGTAGTAGAAGACTTCACGTCTGTCCGAACGTCGGCTGTACAGATACACACCCACCGCTTCTGTCTGAGGTGCAGGACACTTCATTGTGTAATTGTCACCTTTATATTTGCTCACATCTAAAAATGATTAAAAGAAACAGTCTGGCTCAGTTCACAGCATCCATCAAAACAGAAGTCAAGAGAACATTGAAGAATTAGGTGTTCTTGGCACTAAATGAGACACCAAGACCAACACCAGGACAGTGTAGATGAATGTACCTTTTGCGGTATGTCACCTATTTTCTTATCATTATGATTAATATTGCTTATTCCTCATCCTTATAAGTTGAGTGTTACATCTGATGTTTCAAAATGTCAAAATTGAAGTTGTTTCTCGTGTCATCTTAAGAACTTTCTTGTGTGAAACTTAAAGGAAAATATTTAGAAAAATGTTCCAAAACAAACAGTTTTTGTAACAGTAACAAACAGACCATGGTCTTCGCCTTATATTGTCCAAAATGCACAGAGACATTCTTCAAAATATCTTCTTTTCTGTTCCTCAGAAAAAGAAAGTCATACAGGTTTGGAATGACATGAGTGTGAGTAAATGGTGACAGCATTTTTAATTTTTAGGTAAGTAAAAAAAAGGTTTTAAACTGTCAAGAGGCATTATTTTGGATGCTCTCATAAATATGAATTGAAAAAATAAAATGTATCGCTGTCTAAATAAAGTAGGTCAACTAATAACACTTTGTAACACAAATTTCTAAAATGTAAAATTGTGAAAACACAAAGCACTAACCTGCACTTGCAACAAGGTTGCAGAGACAAAGAACAACCAATAACAAGAAGATAATTTGCAGAGACCTCATTGTTATTCCCATAAGTGTATCTTAACACTTCATCTAAACACAGGAAACTAAAACTGAACATCATGATATGCATCGCATGAATATATATATGTGCTCCAGCCCACAACCTCTGAAATCTAACATCTTAGTCAGCAAACTGCAAACGATTGAAGTCATACCATGACTAAAACATTTCCAAGAGTGCCTCTTATAAATAGGAAAACAAAATCATTCGATTAATTCACTTATCAATTGAGGTGATGAGCTAGAATTTATAAGAAAAGTGTAAAAGTAAACAGGCCATTATGCAGCAAGACTAACTGCAACATCCGGTAGTGCATACACTGAAAATGCTACATGTGCCATATTAAAGGGATAGTTCAGCCAAAAATTCAAATTGTTGACTAAGTCCATTAGCTGCCATTCCATTAGGGGCAAACCTGACCCACCGAGGTGTATGCTAGAGAGATGGCGTCCACTATCCATCTAGATAGTCTCTACTTCGTGACTGGAGACCCCTTCTGCCCTACTAAGGCAAAAGATCTTAACTCGCCAGAGTGTGAAACTGAGAAAAATGACTTTAAAGTTATCTTAATGTTATAGGTATAATTGAGTTATAGGTATAATATTGTAATTTTCACATTTTGTAGTGTATACCTGTGTTAACCTATCTAAAAAAAAAATTTAACTCAAATTTGACCTTTGACCCTTTTTCGGAAGTTACTGTATTCTGCCCACAAAATGACATGAATGATCGGTCATACCAAGGCAAAAGACCTTAACTTCTATTTTATTGCACAATAAACACTTAAAATGTAAGCAATATTAACCCTATTGGACTCATGATAAAAATGGCTTCAAATGTATCAACAAGAGTTGAAATAGTAAGAATAGTTGGAAAGTATGAATGGTTTTAATTAACATGAATTTCATAATTGTGTGTGTGTGTGTGTGTGTGTGTGTGTATGTGTGCTCGTGTTTATATTACATTGTGGGGACCAAATGTCCCCACAAGTATAGTAAAACCTGAAATCACCTACATTGTGGGGACCAGCCAGCGGTCCCCATGAGGAGAACAGCGTATAAATCACACTAAGTAATGTTTTTTGAAAATGTAAAAATGCAGAATGTCTCCTGTGATGGGTAGGTTTAGGGACAGGGGCAGTGTAAGGGGACAGAATATACAGTTTGTACAGTATAAAAACCATTACGCCTATGGAGAGTCCCCACAAAGATAGCGAACCAGACATGTGTGTGTGTGTGTGTGTGTGGATCAGAGCTGTGCGAGTCTGCAGAAGGGCATGAGGCCTGATTGTTCCCCTCCCTATCTTCATTCTCACAGTCATTTTGCAGATGTTCATTTCTGTATAAAATAATACCATAAAAAATAAATTTAAAAAAACTGAAATTAAAACCAATGCACAATGTTGTGTTTTCTTGTGAGTGTACACAAATATAAGCAAACTCTTTGCAGTTTGAATGATGTCCTGTATGCACAAAATTATGGGGTATGTTTTTATGTTTCCACTGTTCGATCGCGCCCGCGCCTCTCTCTCTCTCACATACACACACACACACACACATGCGCTTGCGCGCAATATTGCCTGTTGACAATAATAAAATCTCCAGCCGCCTGAGTTAGACAGGGAAGCCGAGATCCGAACTCCGAACTCGGGTCTCTGGCGCGAGAGTCTCAGAATCCACCACTGAGCCACAGGCGGGGATTGACAGAGAAGAGCTCTTATAGCTTTTGCAGTGAGAGAGAACAGTTTCAGCGTAGTTCATTCCAGGCATAACAACTGCGCTGTTGTGTCTGAATCACGGCGAAGGTTCTGCGTGATGAACAGAATGTAAGAGAGCGGTAGCTCTCTTGTGTCGTAAAGAGAGCTAGCCGCGCGAACATCTACCTGCACGCTTCTTCCGTCGAGGCTTGTAGCGAAGACATTGTCCGGGTAACAGACACACTCTGTCAGTTTAAATCTAGACTAAAAACACATCTCTTTGACATACACAGCACATTATATCAACTTCTATAATTCAATGTTAGGCTGCATAAATTAGGTCAGCCGGAACCGGGAACACTTCCTATAACACCCAATGTACTCGTTGCATCATAAGAAGAATGGCATCTACGCTAATGTTAGTCTTTCTGTTTATTCCGAGGTTTACTGTGATCAGTCGGATCCGGGCCGTATTCAGATCAGATGGTGGACCTGCACCTAGACAAGCCCACAACGCATCCCTGAAGTGTCAGCAGAGATTGTGTCAACTAGAGACTCCCCTGTGAAGGCCTCATCGACACGACAGCCATCGGCACTGATCCATAACAAACTCGTCTCCATATTGCGTGATGACTCCGATCTTCAACCAGATGGAACTGGATAATATTTTGAATGTTCCAATCCAATCTGACTTTTGACCTACTATGCTGCCATTCTGTTACCTAATGGAGTTTTGGTTCCTTGCCACTGTCGCCTTTTTCACCTTTGTTGCCATTGGTTTTTGGCTTGCTTAGTTGGGGACATTTAATTTAATATTCAACAATATTATTGATCTGCCTGCATTGACACCATTATATGAGAACTGAACTGAACTGGACGATGACATCACGGTTTTCTATAGAGCAGCTATAGGCCTATATATAAATGAACTAAATTGATAACTTTTTTGCAACAAAAATGAAACATCACTGAACTATCTTAAGCTGGACTGTGACGCAATTTTCTTCTGGAAACAAACTTTGTTGCAATATCTTTGTTGCAATAGTCCGTTTATCTCTGTAAAGCTGCTTTGAAACAATTTTTTTTGTAAAAAGCACTATAAATAGATGTGTGTGTGAACCATGGACTGTAAAAAAATAGGTGTGAACACGAGCCTAAAATAAATCTCTTCATCATATAAAGCGATTGTTTCTCTTCATAGAAGACTGACTCCTTGATTCATATAGATGTCGTTACTGTCTTTATGAAAAAGTGTCAAAGTAGAAGTTTTATAGACTTACAATGGAGGAACAGACAGAAATCTCTCAGGTTTCATTAAAAATATCTTCATTTGTGTTTCGAAGATGAAAACTGTAACAACATGAGTTATTGTTGACAGAATTGCAATTTTTAGGTGAACTATCATGTCACTATATGGATACTTAGGGCACACCGTGACCTGGCGCAATGCAGTGCCAAGTGCGAAGCAAGTGTGTCTTGCTAATTTCAACACGACGCAGTTATCTTTTTCACATCCTGCGCCATGTTGTTTAAATAGCAAATGCATTTGTGCCCATTTGTGCGCCCATGGGCATGCTTGTCTGAAAACGAGGTGTGTTCAGGCGCATTGTTGGTGCTTTGCTATTTTGAGGCAACTGAAATAGACTGCACCATTAACAAACACCTTTTTTTTCAAACAATATATTTTTTTGTTATTTTAAAGGGGTCATGACATGAGAAACCAAATTTGCCTTGATCTTTGGGTATTTAAGAGGTCTTTGTACCATTAAAACTTCCTGCAAGTTTCAGCTTAAGACGTCCTCCCCATTATAAACGAACAATTTATTTAATCCAGCTCTATACACCTCGGATCCATGGTATGAAGTGACGTTACAGTACGAACTACGAAGTGACGTACCAGTCGTTTGCATATTTCTATGGCGTTCCGATCGGCTCTTTAATATAACTTTGTATGAGGTGTGATATGTGCACATTTTGGCGATCACAAAGCAAACTGAGAGGTGAACTAACGTGTACGCTCGCCAGCCGTCTGGCCAAAATCCCATAGTATTCAGGCGTCAGACATAAGATATGAGACGTCACGTTCACGTGTTGGAGCTGTGCTCCAAATATGGCGCTTAATCCGTGGCAAAATCAAACATCCGACCGACCGATCGAAAGCCTATCCGAACGTCTTGTACTTTTGAGCGTCTTACCGACGTACCAGTCGTTTGCATATGACTATGGTGTTCCGATCGGCTCTTTAATATAACTTTGTATGAGGTGTGATATGTGCACATTTTGGCGATCGCAATGCAAACTGAGATGTGAACTAACGTGTACGCTCGCCAGCCGTCTGGCCAAAATCCCATAGTATTCAGGCGTCAGACATAAGATATGAGACGTCACGTTCACGTGTTGGAGCTGTGCTCCAAGTATGGCGCTTAATCCGTGCCAAAATCAAACATCCGACCGACCGATCGAAAGTCTAGCCGAACGTCTTGTACTTTTGAGCGTCTTACCGAGCGGGTGACCCAGTGACGACCTGACGTGACGTCAGCGTCTTGAAATTAGCGTTTTTTTTAAACCATGCAAGTATCCAAGCTGATGTGTAAAGACTATAAATGGACATGAAAGGCAATACATATAAATATTGTATCCCTAAAACAACACCAAAACGTTTTTCCTGAATCCTGTGCTTGTGAGGCTATGTGTTTTACTTTCAAAGAGCAGAAATACTGGCTAGCCTATATACAGACATTCAGTATTCTTAATTTGACCATTGACCAATATAATCATTTAAACTAGTTTTTATTGTTCATTTTATTGCCCAATGTACAATGATCTCACAGTTCATAAAAAACATCTAAATTAATAAATGTAGCCTTATGTTTTTTTTTTTTTTTTTTGCAATAGTCTTTAAAAAACAGATCCAGAAGGTTTTCATAAATATATTAGATTTATATCTTTGGAAATATATATCTATATATCCATTTATATATATAATGTATGTATATATATATATATATATATTTATACACACACACACATATTTTAAACTGTTGTGACCTGTGTTAAACTGTTGTGACCGACAGGGGCGGGTTTTGCTCCAACTTCGCGTCCAGCCGTGCACAAGCGCAAAACCTCACAACACCGCCTCTGTCGGTGATTGGTTGAAACACTGTTTATTTTGGTTTTGAGTGGTGGATGTACACATTTGTTTTTGTGTGCAGATCTCAGAGCCTAGGCTGCCTACAGAGACGCGTTTTTTGACAGCCTGCTTATGGGGCGGGCAGCTAGCGGATCGTTAGGAAATATTTTTCGGCCTGAAATCAAATCTTCCTTTAAGATAAAGACTTTCAGTTGCCCTATGTTCTCAACCGCCAGAATCTGAGTTTTCATGTTTAGCTCTGGATCTGTTAATTGAGGTTATATAAACACATGTTCAGTTTTCATGGAAGCCAAGCGGATTTTGGTGTAAGGTCTTGAATGAAATAAAGAACATCAATTTTGTTTGCATTTACAGAGATATCTACTTGATTAAAGATGTGCTCCTCCTGAGATTTAGACATATCTGACCTCTATAGAGTATTAATAAACATTTTCATATTTATCTGAGACCACAATTGTTACATTTGTAAAAATCGATTTGTCTGATCTAAATGGTCAGTAGGCTATATTTTATAGGCTAGGCTACTGTAGACTTTTTTAATTCATAGTCTATTTGATTTTTATATTTAGACATACAAAAGCAGATTTGCAGTTGTGTGTTTAAGCGTATTTTTAAGCGCGGTTTCAGCACTGCGAGTCTATTATTGCTGCGCTGCTCACGCTCAATTAAAGTGAAAGCACGCTTTTGATGGACGAAATAAATATGATTTCACACAAAATGCACAGAATAAACATATCTAGTGAGTTTTTACCAAGAACTGGGGTAGTCAAACAAAAGATAATTAAGAAATGAAGAACAATTTTCAACATGCTCGAATCATCTCCACAATGGAGTTTAGTTCCATTTTTTCAACAGTATTTTGTTACAAAGAAAACAGAAGTGTTATAGCTTTGGCTATTTCTTTATTTTACTTAGGTATATTGTTAATGATTTGCATAGTTAATATTGTTCTTTGGTGTTCAGTTTTATTCAGGTTTTTCAAATGTATATTTTTTCTCTCAAAATATAAAAAAAATTTCTCCTCCTTTTAACTGGAAATTAGTAAATACGATCATTCTGATCTGAAACTCGTGTATCTTGCAGCTCTTCTTCTTTGTTCACTTCTTATTTGAGCAGCCAAAACTGCTCAATAGCACTACCTGAGGTGCTGGGTCGCCACTGCTGGTATCACAACCAGTCTCAGTACTATTTAAAGGGATAGTTCATCTAAAAATGACAGTTCTGTCATCATTTACTCACCCTCATGTTGCACAAAACCTGTATGACTTTTTCTTCTTTGGAACGTAAAGAAAAATACTTTGATCTTACAGTGTTTTTTGTCCATACAATGGAAGTCAATGGGCACCAAAACTGTTTACTAACTTTCTTCAAACTAACTTCTTTTGTGTTCCAAAAAAAAAAAAAAAAAGCCAGATGACAAACATTTTTAGAGAACTATCCTTGCTAAGGCTTTGATATATCTAATTAGGATATAGGAAATAAACCATATAATGTGGTCATTGTAAAAATCATCTATTCTTTGTAAAATTCAGTCTGTCTGTAACACACAAAAACACAGACAAGCGAAGAGATACAAACAGTGAAACTTCTCGATATCAATCTTGAAATGCCAATCAAATTCGAGAACTGTAACTACATGAAAGGGGAAAAACAAGGACATGAAAAACAATATATTGCTTATTTTACAGTTTTATTTCTTTATTTTATTTCTTTATCATATTTGTACAAGGCAACAGTGCAAACTTGCTTTACTTACAGTCTATGTACATGGAAAAACATGAGGTCATGTAACTTGACAATACTTTTAGTTTCTTTACTTGGAAAAAATCTGATCCCGCAGGCAGTGGACCTGAAAAATAGGGTTTAAAAAAAATTGGTCACAAATGATACCCAATCAAACAACAGAATCCCATTTAATTTGTAAATAAAGTCTTTTACCGAAGTTTCTGACACAGCTCCTACATTGTTGGCTTCAGTGGTTGGGATGACAAAAGAACTCAAGCGAATATCAGTAGCACTGTACTAATAGAGCCCAAACAAAAACAAACAAGAATAAGTAAACCAAACTGCCAAGAGAGTCAATTTACAGTACAGTACAGTACAAATCAAGGAAATGACAGCACGTAAACTGTGAGTGACATGGTGGCTTACAGGCAGTTCTCTGGGTGATGAGGAGAACGGCGGGTCACTGGCATACATGCGGGTGAAGGGTTTGTCTTTGGTAGTGGGGTGATTCGTGCAGCAGAGGCGCAGAGTGGCAGCAGGGAGGTGGATGTGCCAGATGCTGCTGTGTTTCTTTACCAGCTCATCCAGCATCCTGAAATACACAATAAGTAATGCTGGACATGTAGAAACAATATCTTTTTACAGTACAGCTTTTTTCCACCATTATAAAAAAAAGAAAGATTGATCATGAAATAGTTTCATGCCATTTCCGTTAAAAAGCTAATATTAGTGTTACATCCAGTCACATCACATATTGGATACATTTTAAATCATTCAAAAGTGATATTGGCAGTTAAATGTCTGAAGATGTTGTACTCATTAAGAAGTGATTCGGTGACCAAGTCCATGTAACCAGTTTGACGGTGGTGTATCACCAAGGCATTTGCATTCAATTTCAGCCGTTTCTTCAACTCGCGGTTAATCTGACAGAAAAAAGTAAAATTAAGGACCATTAATCAATTATATGAAACTGAACTGTTTTTCCAAAACAAATGACTGAGAAAGGAATTCGTAGATACACACAACCAATCAAAAGTTTGGGGTTAAAAAAAAGTTTTTTTTTTTTTTTTCTCAAATTGTGTTCAACACAGCTGCATTTTTTTTTTAGAGATGCTCCGATCAGCATTTTTGGGGCCAATCACCGATTACCGATTACCAAAATCATGATCTGCCGATTGCCGATCACTGCCGATTACAGAATGGCAGGGGAATGGGAATCTTTTATCTATAATCTAGCAGAGTTTGCACCATTTGTAGAAATGAAACTAACTATGAATTAACTGTATTGAAAAAAAAAAAAAACTGTAGAAATAAATATGCTACAGTCAAGATCTTGAAGAACTACCTGGTGTTTATTTAATTGTATTTAGAAAATGAGATAACTTAAGGCTACTGTAGGCCATCTTCCCCAAATAAGGCAGAGTAACATACAATTATTCCAAACAAAGAGGGGTTAGGCAGACCAACACATTTTAGATCCGCTTAATGGGATGGGATCAAGTTACACTTAGGCATACTTGGAAATTGTAGCCTCTTAATATACAGTGTTCATTTTGACAGCAAATTTTTATTTAGTTTTAGTCATAGTCTTTTGACTAAAATGCCATTTAGTTTTAGTCATATTTTAGTCATCTGAATTGTTTAAAGGTCCCGTTCTTCGTGATCCCATGTTTCAAACTTAAGTTAGTGTGTAATGTTGTTGTTAGAGTATAAATAATATCTGTAAAATTATAAAGCTCAAAGTTCAATGCCAAGCGAGATATTTTATTTAACAGAAGTCGCCTACAGTGAACGGCTTGTTTGGACTACATCGCTCTACTTCCTTCTTTAATGACGTCAGTAGAACAGCTCTCTGACTAACCTCCGCCCACGGGAATGCTCCCTCAACTCCCTCAACTCGCGCACTTCTTATAACTTACTGTGTTTACTCAGGTCTTACGGTGATTTTCCGAAGTAAAACTGACGCTTCATCTTTTGTGTGATGTACAATAAACTTTATTAAACTCATCAGTATATGTTTGATCATCATTCGGACCTGGTCTGACACAGCAGACTTGTAGGCTATTAATAAATAATGGATACATACAAGCAGATGACAAATACGTTATAATAACCGTAATTAAACTACTAAACTATACCTGTTCCATCTCTATACAGCCCTCTGACTCTGTAGGCATTATTGTCCGACTCGAAATGAACACCATTACTGAGAGTTGCTGATGTTATCATTATTCCATGAGATGAAATTGTCCTAAGAGTCTGAGTGCGAGCTCTTGAAGCTCCGCCCCCTGTGTCGTGCAGCAGGAGCTTATTTGCATTTAAAGGGCACACACTAAAACAGCGCGTTTTTCTGAGTCCTCAAAAAAGACAATTTAAACATGCTGTAAAAAATGATCTGTTGGGTATTTTGAGCTGAAACTTCACAGACACACTCTGGGGACATCAGAGACTCATTTTACATCTTGTGAAAAGGGGCATAGAACGGGACCTTTAAGTTTTAGTCTAGTTTTAGTTGACGAAATACAAAAAGAATTTAGTCGACTAAATCTACAGTAGATTTAGTCGACTAAAATATAATGGGTTTAGTTAAATTGCAATGCATTCATTTAGAATTTCTCTAAAATTTCCAAACCCATTATATATTCCTATAGAAAACATCTATTAACCTGTTAATATGAATATTTTTTAAAGATTGAACATGCAATACAGACACAGATTTAGCACTGTGACATAAAATAATATCTTAAAATTAAATAAAAACACTTCTCCTAAAGTATTCTTCAATGAATGACGCACTCTTTAATTAACATACATCATTCTTTATTCTTTCAAGCAGACATATTTATTTGTAGTACGTTCTGTAAAGACATAACCGACTGTGTTTACGCGAATACTCTCCAAAATTGACATTTAGACATAATGTTGTGTGTATTTGTCCATTCAGACGCGAAAGAGAGCTCAATTCATTCCGCGCGCTGTATAGCGGTTGTGTGTGTGTGTGTGTGTGTGTGTGTGTACAGAAAAACATACTGAATAAAGCTCTTTCGCGTCGTCACTCTTATTCAGATAGATAGATCTATACGTCTTCTCTTCTCTTTCTCCCAGACGTTTACATTTTTTAACGATTTATGAGACGTGCATCAAGCGCATGCAACTCGTGTCCCGCGAACATCGGACATCTAATTAATCTCCAGTTAACTAGCAGAGCGTTCATCAAGCGCATGCAACTCGTGAATAGAATTAGAATACACGCTACAAATAGTTAATTATTTGTAAATTATTTGTAAAAATAATTTACTCTCGCCGTTAGCAACGTCTCTGTCAGACACTTTGAAAAACTTCCAGAAGGGAGAACTCATGTTGACACTGGCAAGCTCCGCTCTGATGTTGTTGTGTGCCCGTGCGCATGCATGCAGCAGGTGGAAAAAAGTCGCGCGAGTAATTTACGTCACGTGATCGGCTTTTTTGATCGGTGCTTTTGGGGTTCGCCGATCAAGCTATTTTTAGCCAATGTCGGCCGATCAATCGGAGCATCACTAATTTTTATTTATTTTTTTCAAATAAAAAATACAGTAAAAACAGTAATATTGTGACATATTATAAAAAAAATTATTCAAAAGAACAACATTTATTTTTTCGGTCACACTTTAGTTTAGGGTCCAATTCTCACTATTAACTAAATATTAACTACGAATCTTGCCTCAAACTTCTAATTACTTAAGTTTAGATATTGGGTAGGATTAAGGGATGTAGAATATGGTTGTAACAAGGGTTAGTTGTTCAGGGAAGGAGGAGTCATCACTCCTCATTTTATGCTTCCGAAGCTCCTCCATGAGAAGCATTAATATGTGCTTTATAAGTAGAGATGCTCCGATCAGCATTTTTGGGGCCGATCACCGATTACCGATCACCAAAATCATGATCTGCCGATTGCCGATTACTGCCGATCACAGAATGGCAGGGGAATGGGAATTTTTTATCTATAATCTAGCAGAGTTTGCACCATTTGTAGAAATGAAACTAACTATGAATTATGAAATATTTGAAATATTATGAAATATGAAAACTGTATTGAAAAAAAAAACCAGTAGACATAAATATGCTACAGTCAAGATCTTGAAGAACCACCAAGTGTTTATTTAATTGTATTTAGAAAATGAGATAACTTAAGGCTACTGTAGGCCATCTTCCCCAAATAAGGGAGAGTAACGTAAAATTATTCCAAACAAAGAGGGGTCAGGCAGACCAACACACACTAGATCAGCTTAATGGGATGGGATCAAGTTACACTTAGGCATACTTGGAAATTGTTATATAAATATACTGCGGTGTTAATTTTTTCCAGCAAATTTTTATTTAGTTTTAGTCATAGTCTTTTGACTAAAATGCCATTTAGTTTCAGTCATATTTTAGTCATCTGAATTGTTTTAGTTGACAAAATACAATAAGAATTTAGTTGACTAAATCTACAGTAGATTTAGTAGACTAAAATATAATGGGTTTAGTTAAATTGTAATGCATTAATTTAGAATTTCTCTAAAATTTCCAAACCCATTATATATTCCTGTAGAAAACATCTATTAACCTGTTAATATGAATATTTTTTAAAGATTGAACATGCAATACAGACACAGATTTAGCACTGTGACATAAAATATCTTAAAATTAAATAAAAACACTTCTCCTAAAGTAAAACAGTCTTTTTTTCTTCAATGAATGATGCACTCTTTAACATACATCATTCTTTATTCTTTCAAGCAGACATATTTATTTGTAACGAAAATCTAACGATTTTTCTTGTAACAATGTAAAAGCCTTTACTGTCACTTTTGATCAATTTAATGTGCTCTTGCTAAATAAAAAAGTATTAATTTCTTCTCTTTTTTAAATCTTACTGAGCCGACACTTTTGAAAGAAAAAGTAGTCTATGTATCTCTTACTTCCAAGAGGATCCGCCTAGGAAGCCGGGAGAGAATTCCGAGAGGGTATCCCTGCTGACTGAAGACTTCAGCAAGACACTGGGCCACATCCTGGCTGAGTTTCTGAGTCAACGGAAAAGCTTCCACCCATTTGGAATGGTAGTCAGTCAGGGTCATGATGTGCGTGTGCTTGTCTACTGTTGGAGAGAACGGGCCTCTAACATCCAGCCCAAGCCATTCCCATCTCTCTTTAACCTGAGAGAAAGGTTAAAAAAGTTCTTATTCTGTTCCATTATCTATAAAGGCCCAAACTAAATAAAAGGTAACTATAGCAATAACTATATTGGCATCCACACCAAGGGGTGATATGCTGCAGTTATGTTGTCTGCTACTTTAAATGGATTTTGATTTCAATGTTTTTAATTTTTCAAAAAATTATTTCCAATGATATCATTCCTCAGTGTTGTTATCGTTATAGTTATGGTTGTTCTCATAAAATCAGAACAATTATTAAAACACTCAAATTATGAAAAAATAGGATAATGTCGAAAGCGATGCTCCATTAAGTGCTATTTTAACTAAAAAAATCGCATTTAATCTAAAAGGGAATTTTATTGTTTAAGTTTAAACCTTAGACAATAGCAGACACCCATTTATAACAAAACACCAGCTGCATTGCAGTTCTAATGTAAACAGCCTTACCTCAATTATATTGGGTTTTGTTTGTCCTAGAACACCATAAGCCACATGAGGCATCTGATTAAGAAATAACAGGAAATGTATAATTAAGATTTTCTTGAAATGTATTCAACAGTACCACATGATAACTTACAATATTTAATTCATTGTCTCCAGTCCAGCGAATGTTCTGAAGAAAAAACAACGGACAAATGTTAATGGGTTGAACCAAATTTTTGCACTTGGGAATGTAAAAATAACATTACAATGTCTTTACACACATTTTATATGAAAAACGAACGTAAAAATGTCCATTACTTTGGGCAAACAGTATCCACTGTGAAAGAAACTCGGTATAGTCATGCTTCTGTCCAGACCTTCATCACCCAGGATGGTCCATGGCGGGCTGAACAAACAAATGAAAAGAATAACTATTACAACAGAATAACATCAACACATGTTGTGTGCATCTGATGAGCAGCTGCAGACCTTTTTTCTGTTTCAGTCAGCTGCTGTGTGGTAACACTCTGTGGGTCAGCTCTCTGGCTGGAACGATTTTCTGTTTTGTTCAGGTGTAAACTCTTCTCTGTAGTTCTGTGCTCAGGCTTTTCTGAGTAAGACGTCTGCGAGGTTTCTGCTGTCATATCAGGTGCTGCTTGAAGAGAGGAGTTTGAGTCACCTACACTTCCCTAAAATTGCAAATGACAGGAAGAAAACAAGGCAGTTAAAAGGCATCTGTACTACTGATGGATGTGTTTGAAACACTGCTTTGTAAGATTCAAAACCTTTTTGCTTTGAACCAGTGATTCGGAGTCACATGATTTCAGTAAAGGCTTCATTAGGTCATAACTGTTTCAAATGGCTTCAATCTCAGTGAACCAATGAACCAGTGTCATGGCTTTATAATGTAGCCTAAGCATTTTAATGGCACATTTGTATAACAAAAAAGGAAGTCTAGTAGTCTTATGTAGGAATGATTAGTCAAGCCCTCCACAAAACAAGCCCTACAAATAAATTTTAAACAATTATACAAACATATCATATTTAACAGTATTTGAGGATTTTTAGATTGCAATATATTTCACTTTCAAGAAAACTGTAGAACTGTTCAATTGTAAAAAAAAACTGTTCAATTGTAAAATATGTCTTTGTGCGTGTTTGGGCTATTTTTGTTGCAATTACACGGTTTTGACCAGCAGGTGACGCCAGTGTGGGAAGTTTTGTTCTGTACAAAACATTGGAACATTTTGCAAAATTTAATTTGATTCTGAGTTTCAAAAAGCTCAGTTTCTCCCATCACAAATCTATATGCAGGTGATTTAAGGTAGCTCTAAGCCGTCTCAGAATTTGGTGTACAGATGCAATGCTTAATAAAAGCCATTCTAAAATACGCAGCTCTGGCCCACTTCAGCACCTGGTATCATATTGACTCTGCTTTGATTTAGTTTAGTATAAATGATGCAGCATCAGTGCAACCTTAAACTTTGTCATATATTTGATCACTTATGGTGTCGTATTT
The DNA here is from genome assembly GCA_031834385.1 of Semotilus atromaculatus. Lineage (NCBI taxonomy): Eukaryota > Metazoa > Chordata > Actinopteri > Cypriniformes > Leuciscidae > Semotilus > Semotilus atromaculatus. Next base: position 20,167,598 of record JAULUF010000005.1, on the reverse strand, counting down.
TTTATGTATAATTTCACATTCAAATATTAATTTCATAAAATTGTATTTTCTCTGTAAATGCATTTGGGTGTAAATACACCCTTTCATGTGTAATTCAAAGAAATATTTCATAATGCAAAACACAAATGAAGAACACTGTGTAACTCACCAAAGCTCTTCTGCTTCTAGGGTTGATTTTAACCTGTAGGGTAGAATCCGGAAAGTAAATACAATTAAAATAAAAAGGTTACATTTAAATTGGTAGTTGACATGAAATTACAAGCCAGTTTCCTGTGCTGGCTGTCGTAACACTATAATTACACAAAAACTATTTGCACCTGCTTGACTTTAAACTTTAATAATTATCCTTATATTTTATAATTATTCAAAACACATTGTTTAAGAATTACCTTTATTATTTGAGTTACAGTACATTCTGAAAAACCTAAAGGTGAGTGACCAGTGACATGAAACAAGACACTGTACAACCTTAAAAACACATGTCCCTGTTATGCTTAAAAATAGTTTCACGCACCTTTCTTTCTGGATAACGGTTTGGGAATGAAAAGATGGTCGGCACAGCCCATGAATGAAGTCTTGTTCTCTTTCCATCTTCAATAAGACACTTCTTTTCAAAGTGGATAGAGCAAATTTTACTATTTGGAGCAGGTTTCCAGTCTTTCCATCTTAATTTTTGAAGCCACTTTTTTAGCAAGATGGGGTCCTTCAGCGGGAATCTGAAATAATAAAAAAAATACGGGAGCATTATCATAATTCCATACCGTCAATGTTTAAACATAATTTAAAGTGAAAGCTTTGCGCTTACTTGTGGAATGAGACGGTCTTACTCGCAGTACTGTTTCTACAGTTATATGCACAACATATGAACACCATCGTGTTTGAGGGATCAACATTCAATCTACAGATTGTATACTTACTTTACTAATGGCTTTTGTTAAAGATAATGATTTTATCGTATCGTTAATGCTGTGTTGTATAATATATTTCAAAAAGACGTTTTATTAACGAAAAAACAGACTGTGAACTGCCTATTCACTAAAAAACAAAACAGACATCTAACAGCCAATCATTCACAGCTCCGTCTACATCTGTGGTGTCTAGCTACGAGAAGCGAAAACACAGATATCGCCACCTACCGGCCAAAATGAGTCTTGAGCTCAGATTAAATTACATTTTGAGTTGTTTGGCTGCAAGTTTTCTATTAGTATTCTTCCATTTCTTTTGGCAGCTGTTCTTTTTTTTAACTCAGGAAAATTTTAATATTTGGAACTTAGATTAAGGTTTTATATTTTAATGGATATCAAGCACCACAGTTTTGCCAGTGCATTTAGGCAGAACCTATGGTTGTTTTGTACAGAAAAGAGCCTGAAGAATCCTGAAGAGTTTCATTCTGTACTGCGGTACTATATACTTACAGACCTATAGTATTTTATTGTAATATATGCACATAAATATATGTTTTTGTTAACTGCTTTGATCATTCTGATATCAGCCAGCCTCCTGAAATGATGTCTGTCCAGTCCTCTATCATCCTGTGAGATTCAGCACAATTGAATCAGTGTTCACAGCACTTGCCTGAGGAGGGTGTCAGGTAGGCTATCTCTCAGCAGGGATTGTGTTTGTTGTATCACTGATTGCATTTTAGTTTTGTCAGTATATTTTTATGACACAGCACATGATCACTTCCAGATGAAGGGTATTGAACAGCAGCATCAACCAACCAAGTGTGGGCACATGAGCAAATCATGTAGGCCTATTGCTTGATAAATGCTTTCTCTTCCCCTGGCAATGATGTTTGGTATGGTTAAAAAGCTTTATATATTCAAAATGAATTACTTTAAACATAATTAAAGCCATTCTTGTTTTATGTTTTCTGCATCAACTACTTACCTATAATATAATAGCTCCTAAATTAATACTTGCTTTTGGAAGTAATATATTAATTCAAATGAAATCACTATGTTTGGCACTGATGATAATTATATTTTTAAAGACCCTTTTGCATGATTTTAAAGGCAAATATTGCCTTTTCTCTATAGGCCTCAATTTTTAATATCAACAGCCAAATATAAAGTTCTGTCATGAAACTCTAGATGGTGCAGGCTGATAGGTCCTTACCTCAATCTGCTTGCAATTATATCATTCTCAATAGGGCACAGCTGATTGGTCCCATGCTGTATCAGTAGCCAATGAGCTCGCTGCTCAACCTTCAAATACTCGGTCAGCATTTGCTTTAGCAGTTGCAACGCTTTCAGAAACCCTCCACCTTCCCCAGCTCCACCTGTATAGATCTGCTATGGGTAATTCATGTATGCTATATTGTACAGCAGCAGCACGTCTTGCTCACAGCAGCGTGTCGTGTGTGTGCAGTATTGGCAGTAGCAAGTCCCGTACTTGCAAAAACCAACAACAGCAGCAGCAGCATAGCAAATCTATTCCACCAAGACCAAACATATTAACATTGTCATATCCATTACCATGTCAAACACTCGTTGTTATGAGAGTTGTCATGACAGAATATTATTTGTTTAGTTCACCCATTTTTTAAATGTTTTATTGTTTTTAAACTGGACAGAAAACTGTTTGCCTTCAATGATTTTTCACTTCAGTGAATGTGCCTTTAACATGTATTTTTTTTTTATTAATTAACTTTTCTAATGTAGAATGAATCAAAGAATACGCTATATTATTTTACTTTTAACATATTGGATTTTTATTGATATTGACTTTTACATGAATCTCATACATGAATATTTCAAACAATGGACAATTAATCTGTTTGCATGCATGTACAAATATACAAGGAAAAGCTTTTATTAAACAGGTGGGTTTTCAATTACTACATTGATCACACACATAGATGCTTCTTTTTGCATTAAAGCAAGAGACACAAACAATCTAGTAATATTGCTAGAAGTTCATAAGAAATTAAAAACGAACCCAGGACATAATAGACAGTCACATCTTTTACTCACAGGATCAAATAAACATCATATCAAAAGACATGCTAACACCCACATCTGCAACTCCTCCGCTCTCCAACAGAGATAATCACTTCATTCGCAACCTTTGAATTTGTGGCCTCTTTAATTATTACCAATTATCTCATTAATGCTAATCTAGGTAGGCCTATAATAGTCAAACACTCCCTATAGTCTTGTAGAGCCAGACTTTTGTATCTCACCATTAAGTGAACAGCCCGTGGGCAGAGCGCCATCTGATGATGAGACTAAACACTCCCTGTATCTTCCTAGTCCATGTACTGCCAGTACACCCTAATGCCTGAACTCTTGTCTGTGTACGGAATGTGGATATTGCTTTGTTTGCTGTTGATACTTTCGTTTGTGAACACAGATATGTCTGTTTTTCTCATTTGATAAATTACAGTTACAACTAACTAAATATTATCTTAAGTGTGTATGGTGAAAAGTAGGACTACCGTTTTGGAAAATCCATTTTAAAGACTTTGGGTTCTTTACCCAACCAGAAATGCTTTCTGTCTGTGAAACATTTTGCATGGTCAGATTTTAATATCAATTGTATGACTGCGGTTAGCAAAATGAAAATCAGGAAGATATAAATAGATTTTTTTTAATGAGGACTAAGTCTAACTTCGTGACTTTATGGTAAAATAAAGGCAACGAATGGCACCAGTAGAGGGCAGCACAACCCAATAACCACAGTAGGAATACATTTGTGAGGTGGAGAAATGATTAGAAAATTTGATTATGTTTGTATTTATTTGTTGGATATAGAGTTATTTTTTAGTTGTTTTTTTTACTATTTTTAATTAAACTTTAGGATCCAATGTAACACATGGAGATTTGGATATATTGATTGTCTTGTGAATCCACAATGCCAAATGAGAGCCAAATGAGAAGTTTACCTATAAATCATCTTTTTACTCTTTTAATTCCTTTTATAACTGTATCATCTTTATATCTTTTTTAATTCATGTTATATTTATTTAAATTTTCCTTGCTTTTATTTTGTGATTATTTTAATTCCTTTCTGTGTAGAGCACTTTGAATTAGCCTACCATATGTATGAAATGTGCTATATAAATAAACTTGCCTTGCCTAAGAATGTTTTAAGTGACAAAATAAACATAAAGCAACTTTTAAAAATATATTCATTTATTTGAACCATTTTCAGATCTTCAGAATCTCAATACGCCTAAATAAATTAAAAATATATTCAGCTAATATTTTAATAACTCTGTTTACTATGTCCGACAAATATCCTATACAAGTACTTAATGAAGATTTTAAAATATAGCTAAGCTATTTAGCTGTATATTTTAGGCCTGTATGTTATCCTTTTGATGTACGTTAACTGACATTTAGCTACATTTACATTTACTTTTAATCATTTAGCAGACACTTTTATCCAAAGTGACTTTGTTGAATGAAACATTTAAAATAATAACAATGGTCAAACCACCACAAACTGTAATCAGTTGAAACATTGTTTGCTGTATTTCAAGTATGAATTTAGTTTTGAGAAATATGCTAATATAGTGTTGAGAAAACCTCAGTTCAAGATTAGATTCAAAAGTAAAAACAAAAGTTGTTCCATGCAGTCATTATAAATCTATTAAAGAACAGCTGGAAAGCTCTCTTCCAGCGATTACAAATCCATTACAGAACAGCTGGATGGTTTATTCCTGGCCTTCATAATAGTAGTTTACAGTGCAGCTGTTCTAAAGTCCCTGCTAGACGTTCTGGCTTTATAGTAAGAAACAATATGTTAAACAATTAAATAAATGGAATGTAAATAGGTCAACAACAAAAGGATTCAGTGCCTGATTTCACATCATAAACAGCTTGCTTGATTGTAAGATACCATAGCAAGCATCATATTACAAAATAGCCTAAATAATTTAGATTTAGCAATTTAATTGTAGGCTACCACAATAAATAACTATTACTGAATTGTTTTTTAAACACACACACACACACACACACACACACACACACACACACACACACACACACACACACACACACACACACACACACACACACGTTGGTGCAACAGCATTGGACTCTCTATAGGCGTAATGGTTTTTATACTGTACAAACTATATATTCTGACCCCTTACACTGCCCCTATCCCTAAACCTACCCATCACAGGAGACATGCTGCATTTTAAAATGTTTAATAAAACATTGTTTTTTATGTTTTTTAAGCCATTTGATTTATGAGGACTTTTGAAGTGTCCTCATAAACCACCCATAAGTTGTAATACCAGTGTAATACACATGCCATTATACAAATTTGTGTCCTCATAAATCACATAAACCAACCCACACACACACACACACACACACAAACACACACACACACACACACACACACTACCTCAAATCACAACCCGAAAATGTTCTGCATTTAAACAACAACAACAACAACAAAACATATTGTATGCCTTATGTTTGCCTCATGGTGACCAAAAAATGTCCCCTGAAGGATTTTGGATATTGTCATATTTTTACAGGCATGAGAAACACCCCAAAATGGAAACATTTAATTATAAATTAACATTTGTTTATGAGTGGTTTGGATAAATTATATGCAAATCAGATAATATGCCTTTAACTTTCTTTTTTCTCTCTCTGTTCTTATACTGAACTTGATTAATTAAAGCTAAAGGAAAACAGTTTCTGATGGAAGCGACAAACCTAAAACAAACAAGCATTCAGGCTGTCAGATGATCACACAGTGACAAAACAGATCGCATCAGTTTCACCAAGGAAAAGTCTGTTGCCCTATATGGAATATTTTTCTGGTAATGAAGCCGAATGGATCTTATGCACCTCCCTTTTTCACTCCTGAGACTTTGGACCCAGACATACTGAAATAATCATGTTAGTCTCAGGGAGAGCCAATGGGGACAAAGACGAGCCATAATCTCTGGAGATTCCAGAGAATGCGTCCAAATGGATTACTGTAAACAAATATATATACTTAAAATATATATACTTAAATATATATATATTTACTTATATATATAGGCCACCTGTATAAATGTTAAATTTTCCATTATGCATAGAATGATGTCTTTTCTATTATTTTTTCCCCAAAATGCATAGAATATATTTTCTATTAAAAAACAACAACAACAAAATTGTACTATAATTTAATTTATGTCTTATTTTATAATGATCAACTGAAATTCAACAAAATAATTATTTACCATTGTGGTACCATTACACAGTACACTGTAAAAAAAAAAAAAAAAAAGGATTAACTTAAAAAAGTAAGTTACCTGGTTGCCTTAAAATGTTGAGTTCATTTAAATTAAAAATGTGACTTAATACAACAAAGGAGATTGGTTTAATAAATAGAAACTCAAAATATTATGCTATCTGAACTACATTAATTATCTAAGTTGATTTGACAAAATATAAAAAGTTGTGAAAACAAATGATCAAAATTCATTTTTACAGTGTATGGGATTGGTAGGATTTTTTCTTTTTTCTGAAAGAAGTCTCTTATGCTCATAAAGGCTGTTTTTATTTTTTCAAGGAGACAGTAAAACAGTAATATTGTGAAATAAAATTACAATTTCTATACTATTACCATTTTCTATTTTATTTTAAAATGTAATTTATTCCTGTGATGTCAAAGCTGAATTTTCAGCATCATTACTTCATTCTTCAGTGTCCTTCAGAAATCAGTCTAATATACTGATTGGATGCTCAATAAACATTTCTTATTATTATCAATATTGAAAACCTAGTGCTGCGTAATATTTAGTTTGTGAAACTAAATTTTTTTCTTTATTTGATTTCTTTAAGTTTAAAAGAGCAGCATTTATTTAGAATATTATAATTATATTATATATGTCTTTACTGTCAAATTTTAATTCATTTTTCTAATCCACCTCCAAACTTTTGAATGGTAGTATATACTGGTCACAAATATAAAGAGAAATAAAGCAATGAGTTTAAATTTAGAGGAAATTTAGATTTTTTTAAAGTCTGCTGCACAGTGCAGTAATCTCACGAATCTCATATAGTTAAAAAATATTTTTAAATATCAAACAGTGTGACTCTGTGTGATATCTTAATATCAAACTAACTCAGACATCATGACACAACACACTCAATAATGCAATCAAACGTCAGCAATTTCAATATAAGCTATTTGATTTATATATATATATATATATATATATATATATATATATATATATTTTTAATATATATAAATTTGAGAGAGAAATATTACATTTACACATGAATGATGACAATACTGGATAAATGTTGAGGGGGAACTCATGTTCTCATGATCCACTATGATAATTAACTCCATATTATGGCAAGGCAACCATAATTGAAAAGCATCCTGGATGCTGGTTGTATGCTTGAGTACACTTGTCAGTCATGGTCAAGTTTGGATAATGGTTGTGTGGTAGAGTCTACTTCTTTAGTTTTGCCGGAGCAAACCAACCTGTTTCCTCTCTCAGCTGGAGGTGAGGTTCCCGATCCACAGAGCACCCACAAATGAGCCCTTTCATTTTAGAGTGGCTTATCAAGGGCCACCACATGTGTCTGACCACACAAACCCCCCCAAACCCCACACACCTGTCAGTCATTAGGCACTTTACACTGATAGGGCCATTTGTCTTTATGTCTATGGCATACCAGCACACTATTGGCTGAAGCTTGGTGAAGGCCAGGTCAAAGTTCTTGCAGGTTGGATGGTTTTGGGCAACGGCTGGATATAGAGTGTTCCCAGGTGAAACGAGAAGGTTTGGTTTGTGTGTATGTGTCTGTGCTTCTCTGTGTGTTGTTTTTAGACCTTCTTGGATCTAAATATCTGTTGCAGCCCATAAGACAGGTGACATTTTAAAGCCACAGAAAAAAGAAAACGAATTGAAGAAACTAAACTGCACACTAAACTGAACATAAAACCTTGATCAATATAGAAATTAATCCATTTATATTAGCTTGCAAGAATATAAAAGACTGAAAAATCAAGTAATATACCTTAAACAACACAAGCAAGAGTGCAGAACAGAACAACATAACAATTACGAGTGTGAGATTGCTTTTGTTCAACAGTTCAAATAACAGTAACTTAATGTTGAGTAACTTAGACACAATATTTTCACTTTTTATTGCTCCTTCAACGGATATAGTTCCAAACGAAGTGCTGAAGCTCCACTAACCGTTGCGTTTAATTCCTGAATGAACATGTTTTTGTACAAATCGGTTGAGTGAATAATTCAATGACTCGCTCATAAAGACAGACATCTGTGTTGTTCCTGAATGAATCAGTGTTTTGAATTAATCAGTTAAATAAATGAATTAAAAACTCATATATTTGTCGCCACATATTGGTGTAACGATGTACCCTGCCGAAAAATCCCCACCATATGCTTGAGTGATACAAAGAGTTTTACTAAATAATGAATTCTCACTTTGTCTGCCTCTTTAAAAGCTCGTTCTGAAAGTGATTTCAATTAGATCATTCCTCTGTGTCATTATAGTTGTGGCTTCAACTACATGTGCATGTTTATTGAACAGCCTGCCAGACAACCTGAAGCTATTTATTATAGTCAATATTTGAAGAAACTGAGTCCTTCAAATTCTTTACTGCAAAACGTCCATGAATTCTGTTGTCAGTGTGCTGCTGTCAGTTGATATCTTTTACTTTATGTTGTAAATGAGGTTCAAACATTAATAGTAACTTGCGATCTCACAGCACTTGAATCAGATTTCTCAACTACAATCTTCAGCAATCTAAACTAGAGTTGCTATCCATCCTGAGCCAAAGTCCTGCTGCCTAGGGCTTTGCTTACAATTATAGCTCATTACGCGCGTGTGTGTGTGTGTGTGTGTGTGTGTGTGTGTGTGTGTGTGCGTGTGTGTGTGTGTGCGTGTGTGTGTGTGTGTGTGTGTGTGTGTGTGCGTGTGCATATTTGCAGGTGAGCAGTAAATGGGACCTCTGCTATTTATGGGGCCATGGTCAAAGTCTTCTGAGCATTCTGTCAAAGGTCAGATGTCATGATGCCTTTATGTAGTGCAGAGTTTATTTTTAGTCCAAACAAGGCTGCTATTTAGGGAATCATATTGGGGTGTCCTAGTAATTACCAGCATGCACGTCCACCCACCATCTCCTGCTCAATTGAAGCCATCTGCTGCCAGGCCGGGGGGCGGCCGAATCTGCCACCTCGATTGTCCCTCCCATAACACACATTTGCGTTCAGATAAAGTGTTTACAAGCATGTTGCTCTATGTGAGGGATGTTGTCTGTGGACTCATCAAACACTGGGGAATTACTCAGTTTGGCACAATTTACTTTGCATTTATCAAAAAATTGATTACAGATTTTTTTTCTTATAAAAAGAGGGAACATTTTCAGTCCCTACAGCTGAAATTGCTTAAAGCAAAACTATACTTACAAACGGTGAACATGTACTTTACTAAGACATTTCAGTCTGATCTGTTCTTTAAAAAATGCCATTGGTTTAGCCTAATATTGTCCGCATTGCTCTGTAATAACATTTATTTGACCCTGTCAAATTAACTTAAGTTCATTTTTAGTCAATAGCTAAATCCATACTTTATTTTAAAATCATATGACAAATTTGAAATTACATAACTTGCAAATAAATTCTCAAAATAATAATATTATTAAAATAATGTATTTGTTTTATTTATGTGATGTCGGGGGGAAACCCCAACATATTTGCCATCTGCATATCATAACTACCATGCATCTAAACGAACTATTAAGATTTCCTTGGTCATGCAGCTTGACCAGCACCAAACCAGCTATAGTTTTATTAACAGCGATATAATAGGCTACTCTTTTTTTATATAGTGAATGATATTCTTGAGCACCTTCCATTCCCTTCCTCGTCCATTGCTCTATTCAAACCTTATTTCCACCTTGTGCTCTTGCCCTACCGCACACTGAATTCAAAATGTTGTTTCTTAAACCTGCAGGTCCTTCATTAAATGCCTCCGTGAACTCCAAGTTACAGGGCTGGAGGCTTCCACACAACACAGCGTGGGTTTGCGATCCTGTAATTAAAGTGACAGAAGTTATACAAGAACGTAATTAAATCTCACAGACTCAATTACTGGACAGCATACAGCTTTCAAAACAGAATTTATACCAATGCAAGCATGCACATGTGAGTGCATATGTGCGTTTGTAATGGTTTTAATGCTATTCTTTTTTATCAGACAATTACTAGACAATAAAATGTTTCATTATGGCTCAATTACACCTCCCGCTGGGACTTAACAGGCTCTTTGTCACCTCAGACTGAAGAAAGCAGACTGCCATCTTCATCTCGTGCCAGACATTCCCTGACATTTTGTCTCACCAACAAATTTTCTTTCCATATCATGTGTTTCAGTGTGCTTTTGATACGCTCACAATCATCTGCAGATTCTGCACGACGTAGATTATGCTGTATTAAACATTATGAATGTTGTCATTATGAGACGAAGGTCAATTAAGATAGCTGGTGCAAACCTTTGTGTTTCATGGCACGTCTCATGTTGCATCAAACCTCCCAGATGTGTGTTCCGCGCTCTTTTGCCTGCTGATCCCTATCTGTAAAATGAACAACCGGTGCTTAGTAGCTCAGGCTTCCGTTGCAATTTACCCACTCTCGAGGGTATTGAAGACTTGGCTTTGAAACAAGTCTTGCATGTTTTACTGAATAAAATCTAAGCTGTCACACCGAAAATTGCTCGAGACCAAACGTGGCATGATATTACTTCATCCAAAAACAACAGAACGCTCTCGCTCGCTCTCTCTCTCTCTCTCTCTCTCTCTCTCTCTGAAAAAATGCTGTTGGATAAAATCAAAACCACCCTAGGGTTAAATAACTGAGACTACCCCGAATGACTAAAAAGAAAACGATTGTTTAAGTAAATGTTTCATCCATACAGAGAAAAGAACCCCTACATTTTCAGCGCAATTTGAGGATTACGGTGAATTCGCTTTCATCCAAGAAAGGCTGAAAACTGAAATGCAATCCACTACGGGATGGGCCGTCAATAAACTCAAGAGAGAAAATATAAGCAGAGCTCAGGAAAAGTTAAAAGACAGACTGAGTCAGATTTGTATTTTATTGATTTAGCTGTACCTTGATGACACCATAAATCATAACATGTTGCCAAGTGGTTGCATGGGGTTTTTGTTTTTTTAATCTGAGAAAGCTTTAAGCAAAGCACAGCTCAAGGATAAGATAACCTCCACCACGAGACATCTGGTAACACTTCACAATAATTGCTGCAAAACCCTGAAGATCTGAGAAAAAATTCCAATGTTTTTTTTCTTCTATGTGCCTTGTGTCTGGTGTTATTCTTTAGCCTTTATACAAACAGATCTAGAGCAATGCATTCTAACTAAATATTTAACACTGCACAATTATTGTAAAATTCATCTACATTCCAAAATAGCATACATACACAAATCCCCCAAATGGCCTTGTTGTATAATAATAAAAAAAAATAAAAAATTTAAAAAAATTGAAATGTACATTCACTTCCTGATCATTTGATGATTTTCTATGCTTGACATAGGCTATATGTGGACAACTGAACCACTTAACATTAAATGAAATAAGCACTTACATATAAATGTCACATACCAAATTAATATGATTATTAGACCATTCACAGTACACATTTCTAGTGCAGTTAATTCTCATATTGTATTTTCAGAAAGTTTTGGAATATTTTTCCACTCCCCTAATTTGTCACTACCAAAACACAATAATAAAAAATTCATAACAAGGCTCATATTGACCAATTAAGATTTTGTTTACATCTACCTTGTAAATTTTGTAAATATTTTATTAACAATTTTTTACAGGTAAATCAATAACAATTACAATTTGAACAATAATTTCAAGTGTAATTTATAAGATTTGTTGTATTTTGAAACAATGTTTCTTTGTAAAAGTCATAAAGTTGATAATTGCCTACTGATTTCAAAGTTAAAGATGAATTAGTTTGAATAGACATTGAACCAAAACTAATGACATCTTAGTTGATAATTCAATATACTTTATTTTTGACAAAACATCCCATGTTTCGGTCATGACATTTTCAGTAGTGACAGTAGCCTAATGTTTTTGGTAGCGACCACATCACATTGCAGAATTTTAACTCACATACTAAAACACGAATGAATTACATAATAAAACATACTAGAATACTAATTATTTACATAACTGTTTATTTCCCCCAAAGAAGCGATTATGCGTTTTCCTTTTTGTCACTACCAAAACAATTATCTCACTACCGCAACAGTCATGACATGGCGGCAAATCAATGACAATAATAACCGAGCGTACAACTGATGCTGGCGCGCGCGGTAAATGACTTCCGCGAGAGGATAACAGATCTACACGCGAGGAAACGGGAACTCGCGAGCTCATTCAAACCCTGCACGCGCGCATGACATCTCCTCTGCACGCAATACAAGCCACCGCGCGCGCATGATCATTCACACGCGCTCGCGCTTGATCTGCTCTCGCCTGCTGCTTTTGCTCGCTCGAACACTTTTATTTTTGGCAGTCGAGGGGCGGGACTTACTGTTTTAATAACCTAAAATTTCATTGGTTACTTCCCCTTTTCCGGAAGTCAGTTGTAATTGGACGCCTGTCCAATGAACCGTAATTCACTTGACCTGAGACATCACTTCATTTGTTTTATATGGAAGCCCGTTTCCGCCACGTTGAGTAAAAAAATATAATTCTGTAAGTCATAATAATGAGAAAGTTTCTCATAATAATGACTTAATATCTCATTATATTGAGAAAGTTTCTCATAATAATGACTTAGTATCTCATTATAATGAGAAAGTTTCTCATAATAATGACTTAATATCTCATTATATTGAGAAAGTTTCTCATAATAATGACTTAGTATCTCATTATAATGAGAAAGTTTCTCATAATTATGACTTAATATCTCATTATATCGAGAAACTTTCTCATAATAATGACTTAAGTATCTCATAATAATGAGAAACTTTCTCGTAATTATGACTTAACATCTCATAATAATGAGAACGTTTCTCGTAATAATGACTTAACATCTCGTAATAATGAGAAACTTTCTCGTAATAATGACTTAACATCTCGTAATAATGACTTAACATCTCGTAATAATGAGAAACTTTCTCATAATAATGAGAAACTTTCTCGTAATAATGACTTATTTTTCGCACTTCTACGCATGCGCAAAGCAGTGGAGCAGAAGGGAGTGCCACGCTAGCGACATCCGCTGGTCAAAGCCGTGTAATCACAGCAAACATGGCACGCTCTGCAGTGAATAACAATAATGATAAATTATCAGTATATGAGATGGGCTTCCATACTAGATAGTCTTTTATTCATTTGTATTATTCATTTGTATTTTTGTGTATGAACAAGCAGCAACACAGGGTGATCCGTGGATTTAAAATAGATGGAGGAATGATAAGACCGCACACCTTTCCAAATCTGTTAAAGAACGCTTTATCTGGAAATCTGTGTTCATCATATTTTCAAGCAGTTTATTTCCCATAATGGTCCGCTCATACAGAACGCGCTTTTTCATTGCGTTTCTAGTCAAACGCGGACTAGACGGACGTCGCGCTCGATCGCGTCTCGCGCATGACGGCGTTCTAAAAACGCGGAGCTCAATTGAAAAGAGGTTTAGCTTTTAAAAACACGCCTCTCAAGACCTTGCGTTTCCCCCCCATTCCACTGCCCACTTATGTGTAAATGTCCCAAAAGTTATAAAAGTATTGATATCTTCCAGGTGAACCTGCACATCCTACACGCATCCGCAAATTATAGCCTACGTGTTAACACATAGCCTACCCATATATTTTATGAAGATGTCACACTTAAACTTAACGAATAAATGTAATATTCCAATTTTAATCTGATAGTTTTTTAAGTTAAAGTAACCCAATTTCCATCGGTGTGCACAAGCAGGCGTGCTTTGTAACCGACCTGCTTCTGCATTCCGCTTTCACACCTTTTTGTGCACATGGAAAAGTATGGAAGATATACTGATGATTTTTACTGATGAATTGATGTTATTTAATGATACTACATATTGCACTTCGTAGATCACAATGACTTTAATGAAAACATCTGTTTCGCAGAGCGTGCCATGTTTGCTGTGATGCATTTACACGGCTTTGACCAGCGGATGTCGCTAGCGTGGCACTCCCTTCTGCTCCACTGCTTTGCGCATGCGTAGAAGTGCGAGAAATAAGTCATTATTACGAGAAAGTTTCTCATTATTACGAGATACTAAGTCATTATTACGAGAAAGTTTCTCATTATTATGAGATACTAAGTCATTATTATGAGATGTTAAGTCATTATTTCGAGAAAGTTTCTCATTATTACGAGATACTAAGTCATTATTACGAGAAAGTTTCTCATTATTATGAGATGTTAAGTCATTATTTCGAGAAAGTTTCTCGTTATTACGAGATGTTAAGTCATTATTTCGAGAAAGTTTCTCATTATTACGAGATGTTAAGTCATTATTACGAGAAAGTTTCTCATTATTACGAGATGTTAAGTCATTATTAAGAGAAAATTTATCATTATTTTAAGATAATTAAGTCATTATTATGAGAAAGTTTCTCATAATTATGACTTAATATCTCATTATATTGAGAAAGTTTCTCATTATAATGAGATACTAAGTCATTATTATGAGAAACTTTCTCAATATAATGAGATATTAAGTCATAATTATGAGAAAATTTCTCATTATTATGACTTACAGAATTATATTTTTTTTACTCAAAGTGGCGGAAACGGGCTTCCATAGTTTTATTTAATCGTGTTGTTAAGAGATGTTTACAGACTGTAATGACGTATTTCCATGGTTATTAGCATTGTAAATTTACCCACATTTTTATAAATGTTTACGTAATATAAGTGGTTCTTTATGTTTTCTATTAAATGTAAAATGGGTGGTTTCTCAAGTTAAGAAACAGTACACAGCATAAATTATAGCTTACAAATGCCTTTCAATTTTTTACTATCAATTTTTATCAATTTAACTCATCCTTGCTGAATAAAAGAAAGAAAAGAAATGACTGACCCCAAACTTTTGAACAGGCTATAGTGGATATTGGTACAAAATATTTCTATTTGAGATAAATGATGTTCTTTTTGTAACTTTTAAACTCAGAATCCTGAAAAAAGTATCAAAGGTTATAAGTATATTAAAATAGAAAACCATTATTTTAGACTGTAGGAATATTTCACAATATTACTGTTTTTTTTTTAAATAAAAAAAATGCAGCCGTGATGAGCATAAGATACTTCTTTCTAAGACATTAAAAATAATAACGTATGTATGTATGTATGTATGTATGTGTGTATATATATATATGCATGCCCCTTTTTTACATTTGAGCCCCTGCCCTTGAGGAACTCTCTGCACCCCTCCAAGATTTCTAAGTGAGAACTTGCAAAATAGCAGGGTGTTCAAATACTTATTCTCTTCACTGTATATATAAAACTTTTTTTTTATTTTTATCAAACATAGCCTACTGTATATTTTTAAAAACAACAATGGAAAAAATTGCAAAAATTATTTCAATACGATTTTCATAAGGTGAAATTTACGGGTTAGGGTTTGGGACAGCCACCTCCCAATTGAAAGTACCCAATAAATTAATAGATAATAGAAGGATCTTTGTTAACATCTATGATTTAAAGACGTAAATGCCTTTTAAACAGTTTTTTTATTTTTTATTATTTTTTTATTTTTGGTTGTGGGACAGCAGTCTGCATCAATTCTGTAGAATGGCATATATATATATATATATATATATATTTTTTTTTTTCTTAGATATCTTTTTTTCTTGCTATGAAACCACCAGATCATCAGCCAGACTGGCATCATCTTGTTTGCCTGAGTGTCCTGATGCCCTATTGCGACATACAGGTCCCCTGTAGCTCAGACACCCACAGTGCTGTGATTACAGAGAGTAATGAACCACAGCCACAGGAAGGGGCACCACCAGCAGACCACCAGTTTTCATATGTGGCCCAGGCCTGCAGCTCAGCCTCCAGGATGAAACCACTGGGCGGGTAAACACAGGGGAGGGCACAGCCACAGACAGATTGCCATCTCTCACAATCCACAGAGGGCACGGCGGAGAGGAACGGCAGCGGCCGGGTCAGACAGGGAGGAGTTTGGCTAACTTATCTATGAGTCTAATCAGCCTCTCTGACCATACATAACCAAAGTATTCAGTGTCTGAATGTATCATGAAAAAGTACAGTTCCTTTTTACTATTATGTCCCCAAAAGTTATAGTCAAACCTGCATAATAGCTGTGCTACATTTAAGTGAATCACTGAATTTCCTGAATGAGTTTTTCCAATGTTTACACAACAGTTCAATAGAAGTTTTTTTTTTTCTTGAAATAAAAGATTACTTTTATTTAGCAAGGATGCATTCAATTGATCAAAATGACTTCTTTAGAATTTTTATAATATTACAAAAGGGGTTGATATCTCCTACATCACTTCTTCTGACACTGGTATATCTGATCATAAATGTATTGATTTTACCCGTAGCTTGCCCATGCATAAAAAAATGAGCTTCGTATCCTAAAGGCTACTGGCAGACGGCTTGAGCGTCAGGTGAGTGTTCACAGCCTCAAAGTTTACTATTTAGCTTTTATTTAACATCTCAAAAAATAAAAATCTGCTCTGAACTCGGCTCGTTCTGTCTTTGCCACAATTAACAAATCAGGCAAAAGTCTGAAAACATTATTTAACACAATAAATAAGATTACCAAACCTCCATCCCGTGATGTTCTAGCATCAGATGACCTTGGCTGTTCCTTCCTGAATTACTTTACTTGCTAGAAAAGACAGATTCTGTCCACTGGTGTTTCGCTAATGGTGCTATGAAGTTTAGCTATTTGACGAATCAATCTGGTCAGTCCCTGACTTTTTTTTCCTGACTACTTCATCTTCTGTCTCTGAGTTAATCTTGAAATCTCACTCACTCATCCTGTCAACTTGACCCTGCTCCTACTTCTCTTCTGAAACTTTGCCATTCTGTCATCTCTGCACCTATTTCTCACTTCATCAATGCATCTCTTTCCTCTGCTTCATTCCTTTTGGCACTTAAAACTGATGCAGTTACCCCTGTTCTCAAAAAAAACAAAAAAAACTTAATCCCTCAGTTCTATCTAATTATTGCCCTATTTCAAATGTACCCTTCATTGGTAAATTACTGGAAAGTACTGTTGCCTCCAAGTTTCAGTCTTTTCAAGTTGAAAATAATCTCTTCGATCCGTTTCAATCTGGTTTTCGCAAACTTCTTTGTACTGAAACTGCACTTGTAAAGCTAGTGAATGATCTACTACTCACTGATGAGACTGGTTCTCTGTCTATACTTATGCTACTTGACCTCAGCTCTGCCTTCGATACTGTGTCCCATGACTTATTTAGTTATCGACTCTCGGATATTGGTATTTCTGGTGCTGATCTTTCTTAGTTTTCTTCCTATCTCTCTGACAGACAATTTTCGATCACGTACTGTCCCCCTAAAGCAAGGTGCCCCCCAGGGATCTGTACTTGGGCCATTATTATTCATAATTTACATACTGTTACAGGTCTGCCAGGTTCCTGCACTACACTTCCCATCACTATCCTCTGTTCCCACCTGCACGTCATTCCTGATCACACACATCTGCACCTCATCATCACCATCATCACTCCATCTACTTAAGCATTCACTTCACCACAGTTCACTGTCTGGTCTTATTGATTGGAAAGAGGACCACTCACCTTGCCTTCCACGATCTACCTGACTTCTCCAGCATTCTCCAAGTCTCCAGCGATCCTGCATCTCATCTCGCCATGCCTCCATTGATCCACCACCATCCCTGTAAAAAGACATGATCCTTTCACTGCCAGCACACCACTGTCCAGTCCAGCATAGCACTTCCCACTCACCTGCTTCCTGTTCACCAGCCCTGTTATTGTCAATAAACTTCCTGTTTGCATTTATCTTTGTCACCCAAGTCTCATTCCGTAACACATAGTACCTCTGGGTCAGATCTTACATCATCATGGTTTTAATGATCACTTTTACGCTGATGACAATCATATATAAACTATCTGTACACCTGCTGCCCAAACCAACAATCTCTTCTTGAGTGCCTGAAATTAAGATTGCCTTAATTTTGTGAAACTAAACATTGACTAAACAGAGATCATATTTATTGCTGAAAAATCTAGGTGTTATTTTCAACTCATCTCTCTCCTTTCAGGCTCATATTAACCCTATCCCAAATCTGCATTCTTTCAACTACGTCGCATTGCCCAGCTCTGTCGTTTCATCAGTGTCAAAGACACTGAAACGGTCATCCATGCATTTGTCTCATCACGTCTTGATTACTGTAATGCCCTTTTCATTGGTTTACCTGCGAGCTCCGTTTCCAGATTACAATATATTCAAAACTCTGCTGCTAATACTTACCCCCACCAATCGCTCCAATCACATCACCCCAATTTTACATGATCTCCACTGGCTTTCAGTGGCCTACCGTATTGAATACAAAATTTTCCTGCTAACTTTTAAATCTTTACACGGCTTGGCTCCCCCTATCTTTGTAACCTGCACCTCCCCTACACCCCGACTCACTCATTGACTCCGATCTTCTGACTCCAGCCTTCTCGTTGTTCCTCGACATCGCCTCTCTTCAATGGGTGGCAGATCATTCAGTGTTGTTGCCCCTAAACAATGGAACTCTCTCAACCGATCACTCTGTTGTGTTAATATTTCTGAATTCAAATCATTACTCAAAACTCACTTAAATTATGTTCTGTATTTCGTTGTGCTTGATTCTATTCTGCCATGTTGCTCTGACTGTATAATGCTCTTTTACTGTTCTGCATTCTTGTTACTACTTAATATTGTTTGTCATCATTGTCTACTCTATTGGTGTTATCCTTATCTTGTTGCATGAACATTGTAAAGCGTCCTTGAGCCCTGGAAAGGCGTGATATAAATAAAACGTATTATTATTATTGTTGTTATTAAAATATTTATTTTTCAAATAAATACTGTTTTTGTGAACATTTTTACATACAAAACAAATATTACATTATGGAATACTTTTACATACATAACATAAAATAATATTTGCAGCAGAATTTCAGTTAACAATGACTCAAATTTCAATATTTCTCACATAAAGCTACTGAATGATATGTATAGTGCAAAAGTCATATGGACTTCTTTTATGGTGTTTTTGTCCTTTTTGAAGCTTGACAGCTCCTGTCTTCCTATTTTTTTCATTGTTTGGAAGAGAGCAGCTTGGACATTCAGTCATACTTTTCCTTTTGTATTCCACAAAAGAAAGTAAGTCATTCAGATTTGGAACATCATGAGGGTAAATGATAACTTTTTAAACTTTGTTGTGCCGACTTTATAATTTTTTTCTACTTTTAGGCCCTGTTTACACCTGATATCAAGATGCATTTTGGTCGATCTGATCACAAGTGGACAACGCTAAATACAGGTGTGAAATACAGGTATTTGAAATTGCATTAGACAGGATTGCTTTTGTAGTGTGGTCGAACAGCCTCAAAAGATCGGCTACTGTTCTAATGTATAAACATTATGGGAAGCGCGTTAGCCAAACGGAATTTAAACTTTGGTTGGAGTTTCAAGTTTGGTTTAAAGACGAAAAACGTACCAAGCTCAATGTTCTCTCACCATTCCTGATTTCTAACACACACTCAAAAGGCTCTGAAGGTTTTTCTGTTTTCTCCACTCGTGTTTATATATAAATTACACAAGCTTATTCCATCCATTAGTTTGAAAGGTCTGAAAAAGTTCATACATTTACCTGCCCATAGACCCTCCCCTCGAAGAAATCAGGACAGAAGTGTTTGAAAGTGGACAAAAGAGATGAAAATACTAAAATATTGATATGTGTCTCTCTCTCGTCTACTTGTGATCAAATCGACCAAAACACATCTTAACACCATGTGTAAACAGGGCCTTAGATGTAGTGCCTCTATATTATGTATTGTGTATGTGTGGTTCCCCTTTCACCTTCTGCATGTTATGGGTGAGGATTTGATATCAGGTCAAAAAGATCACAAGTAGGCCAATGATAAAATTGTGATGGCAAAGCATGCAATGTGAGAAAATCAGAGTCAAGGTGTTGAATTCTGTCAAACGAATTGTCTGCATGATTAATGCAAGATGTATGCTACACAAAACACTGTTTAGGCACACACTAGGACACCTAGTTTTTCAGTTAATTAGATTGACGCCTGATCAATTAAGTGCCAACTCAGCCCGTGGTTTGAGCCTAGGTGCATCGTGTATCTTTCTGTGTTGTTTTGGATCTTTTCCAAGGGTGTGAGAAGCAGCATCTAATACTCCTCAGCAAGACTAAATGTTGTTTTGTTTTTTTATATTATACATAATTTGTCCACCTCTGTAAATGCAATTTAAACCTTTAATTTGTGAGTTTTTAACTAGTGACATAGCTAAAGTCCATCAGAGACCCCAGAAAGAATTCTTATCAATTCTTAAAGTTGCTTCCTTTGTAACCTAAGTAAGTGAAGTGCCACAAGTGAATTTAGCATGACCTCAAAACTAAAATGGAATAAAAGCCACAAACCTCGATTTAGATTTTAAAAAATTGCAGAGGAGATTAGACTGCTTGGTTACCATTCAGTCTAAACCAGTCTAAACAGTTGTGGGATGTTTTAAACCCTCCTGTCTTAAGGCACTGTTTACACAGAATGTGAATTAAGCCATTAGGATACAATGTCCAAATACGCCCTTATGGTCCTTAAAGCATCAGAGCGACACTGGGGTCAAATTTAATTCAGATTTTTAGATATTCTTGAAATTATCACCAAGCCTGGTTACAACAACAAAAACTACTTGGCATTTCCTTTACCAAAAAATGGGTAAAAAAAAGACCTTAAGACAATAAAATGGTTAAACAGAAACCTGGTTATTGCACAATTATTCAATGTTACATGATGACCAAAGACTTTATAACATAAACTCCAGTGGTTGAATTCATGTGCGTTGTTTTTAGATTACAAATTTGGAGTAATCTTCCTCTCCTCTGCTCTTGTAATCTTACATGACGTTTTTGTTTTGACAGTCAGCTGTAATGATTGATGACCTAAAAAATTAGTACATGAGAGGGTGTGTACTGGGAGATTAAGTTCTTACCACCTGCAAAGTGGCTACTGGGTGTTTTCTCGTGGCAGAGGTGTGAATCTTCCATCTTTGATTCTCCTACATTTTTAGTCTCCTCTCTGGAGCCTCAGGACACAGACACACCCACTGCTAAAAGCAGATTTGGCTAATTGGTCAGAATAGCCTGGCTACATTCCTCTAGCAGTTTACTTGTGAGTGTTATGTAGAGCAGTTGAATGTTACAGAAATGTGGCTCTTGGAAGTCATTCAAAACCTTTACAACAGAATTTGAGATCCCCACTTGGAGTAGCAGCAGTTCAGCCAACATGAACAGGGAGTGTGTACTGTACCCAAACAATCAGACATTTGCCTAGATTTACTGTAAACATTTAATGCTTGTGGATTTTTTTATTTATTTTTTTATTTATAATAATATTGCATTTTAACAAACCTGGCGTAACAACAACAGCTGATATAATATAATTAAGCTCATTAATCATATTTATAGTGCCAGTTTTTATTATATGCTAGATTTTCCTTATTTCTGGTCAGAGGAGCAAACAAGTAATACAGATATTCTAATGGTATTTCTAATATTTTGCAAGCCTTTAAATAGAGTATAATTCAATGAATGAACAAACACGTATTGACACCAATCAATTACCTGTAGGACTTTATTTGAAAATGATGAATAATTACACCTGGAAAATAGGCTAATTCATAACACGATCAAGTGTCAAGTGTATATTCACTGTAATACAAGTGCTTTTACTGACAATTAAGGGTTTGGTCTGAGTGCTCCAGTTGTATATTTAACCACTTGTTTAATGACCACTTGCTCAATACTTTGTAAATTGTTTTATTAAGGAAAGTGAAAATATGTGAACCTGTTCAAGGTTGTCACTGTGTACCACAGTGCTAAACATATCATATGCATGCTCTGATCAATGAGGAATTATAGAAATCTGAAATCTGAAGTAAATGTGTATGAAAAGATCAAATCTTTCTGGTAGTCACAGCTCTGCTTTCCTTTCTGTCTTTTCATATAGGATAATGCAATGTTTTCTTAATTTTCTCAATGTTTTCTTAACTTGATCATTTCAAAGTTTTGTGCAACATGCAAAATATCATTAACTCAGTAACGAGATAAAATCAGAAAATAAATTACTTCAATAGGCAAGAACACACTATTCCAACCTTAAAGTGTATAGACATTTTGGGTAAATGCAAAATGTTTTTTAAATATATTGTTAAATGAGTTTTATTTTAATATTGTGAACAAACATATGATGGCTGGTTCACAGGTCTCCCTTGTCTAGTCAATAGTCTTCTGTATTTAAAGGTACAATATGCAACATTTTTTGCATTAAAATATCCCCAAATCACAAGGCCAGTATTATATATTTTGTTAAGTTGATAACTAACAATATTCCAAATGTTTCCAACTATTTTTAAATCGTGAGAAAATTGCGATTTTAACCAAGGAAATGGGGCGTGTGAGCAGGGAGTCGCCAGTCAATGGCGTCATATCCGCGTTACCCTCGGTTTCCTCCTTCTATGGTTTCCGCTCGTACTGCCATAGTAACCACGGCGACAGACGTACACAACTGTGTTATGCCTAGCAGGACGCTCACGCTGTTGTTGTTTTTGTCAAACATTATGGACCATGGCAAGCAGACTTTGAGACAAAAAGAGGACTAAAACGAAAATCAACATCTTTCGAGATGCAGAGAGCTCCATGTCCGCGACTAACTTGGACTTGACAGAGCTTCACGAGTCACGACTTTACAGCGACACCGCTCTTGCACATACTTTATTAGACAGGTGAGCAAATGTGCATAAAACAAATTTATATATAGCTCAACATGATGAAATGTTAGAATATGATCAGTATGTTATTCTAATGTTGATCTAGCTTAACATTACTGCTAGTTTCATATAGCAAATGAACTAACACATAGAATAACATCATAATGCTGTTTAGTATAGTGTAACAGTTAACGTTAGACCAAGTGGAACAGCGCTGTGTTACCTCACAAGTTTAATTCGTCAAATAAACTGACCTTTGAGTAGTAATTCAGCACTTGCGTGTATTAGGTAGAATGAAATGTCCTCATTCCTTCATATTCGCGGGACTCAAGTGTGATATACAGTATGTCTCTTATTAACAATCGCGATCTGCTTCCTACCACTGTAATGTCAAAAAACATGAATGTTTTCACTCATCCATAAACATTATTAGATCCATCAGCTTGACAGCAAGTCCCATCATTCAGCTCGTCACTGCGTCATAAACCTACGCCTTTGGCGTAAGAGGTTAAAAAAATCGCATATTGTACCTTTAAGCCCTCATGTTTGCCATGTGTCTTTGTCAAGTATTTGTTTGTGTTAGTGTTCGTGTTCATTTACCATTTACTTACAAAATACTTGACCAACCATAAACCCAACAGTTGTCCTCCTTCGCCTTTCATCAGGATGACCGTAATTACTATTGAGAAATATGTTGAGGACTTTTGTGAACTTTGTTGTCAGGTACATTTCAATGACATTGCGCTCAAGGACATTTTTAGAGTGGGTCTCAATGAACCGGCTTGGTCTTGTTTGCCAGGGGGAAAATTTCACTTTCTAGTAAAAAATAGACATGCCCTTTTGGGCGGCTCAACTTTTACTGTGGGTTACAGACGAGGAGCCCCGCAACACCAGTACCCTCCAAGCCTGAGTCTTTTTATGTCAGGCCTGCCAAGCCAGAGACTGTTCACGCCATGTCTGCCACGCATGTGTCTTCGGACAAGATGGCCACCGCCATTCCAGAGTCAATAGGATGGATGGATGGAACGATGAAACAACTGGATGGATGGATGGATGGAATGATGGAACAGCTAAATGGATGGATGGATGAAATGGATGGATAGATGGAACATATGGATGGATGGATGGAACGATGGAACGTCAGAATGGATGGAACAGATCGATAGGACGGATGGATGGAACGTCAGAATGAATGGATGACTGGATGTATGGATGCATATGGTCATCACTATCCCCAAAGTTGTTACGTCAGAACATTTCCTTAAATGCTGTGCCCAGCACATGCAGCCTTGCTTTGCCACATCCACCAACACTTCCCTCTTTTCTTTCCGTATGCTGCCGCAGGCTTGGGTAGACCTGCCAGAGCTTGCTCCCAGATGGCAGATCACGGAGAGGTAGAGAGAAGACAGAAATAGAATGAGCACCCAGTGTAAGGTAGAGAAAAACTTCGGCAATGTTCAAAGGCAAATAAGTTCACATCAACAGCTTTGATGTTGCTGGCAGCCGCCAGACAGAAGGAGACAATCTGTCTCTCTGGTGTACCGCCCAGCTTGAGCAGTGCCTTAAACCACCCAAAACCCTGCAGCAAGTTTAAAACACATTCACAGACTGAAACGCGCTCATCAAGCACTTCAATTACACTGACAGGCAAAGGCACCTGGGACACTGGAGAGGTGCGAGATCAGGAGGTCAAACTTAAATGCCGATATCTCTTATATTCACTTTCACCATTCAGCACAGACAAGACTGAATATCTGGACTATTGTTCAAACTAATTGCCATTAACAGGGAAAGTTATATAGGTCACTCATTCACACCAGAAAAAGTTGAATTGTGCTTGTGGTCATTCAAGTCTGTTGCGTATATCAAAGATTATTGTGTCAGAGGTTGAATTTAACTTGTTGCTATTAGATGATGTTTAGGGAGAGAAAAAAAACCCTTCTGAGTCATTTTGGTCATACACAATGCTACAGAAACTGATTTTTAAGTAAGTTCACATGACAATCGCATTATAAACTCAATCATCAAACAATCTTTCGACATGCATTGGAATGATCTGTTAGCACTGAAAGTTTCCAATCATGCAGAGAAAGGATCAGTAACATCAGACTTCAAAGACAGCACATCTTTTTCACTGCGGACAATATAATAGAAAAAACAACAACATTAAGACAAAACAAAAACAAGATTAACATTCCGAAATGATGCATTTCATAGCGATGATACTTTTTCTAGATTTCTGTTATGGTAACACATTTCAAAAGACATTACATTCAATATTCCCTATTTATCTGAGCAATTATTTATATGTAACCCAGAAGCTGTTTTTTACACTTACAATTCAGATCACACAGTAAAGGGGAAGGGGTTCACTCAAACACTTGCTTTGGGTATAGCTAAATTTGCAACTTGTAATAATGGCCAACCTATTTACAAGTGAACCATTTTTTTTAAACTTTCTTAAAGAGATCTGCTGAAAACATAAAAACCCAATCCAAAATTAAGCCACTAAACTTTGCTCCAGATATGCTTGCATACAACTGTCTGTGTCTTAATAAAAACGTTGCTGTATTTACATGCAGACTCCATTAGAAAATATTTTTTACAAAGCAAATTGGTTAGACATAAGATCTTATAGGCCTACTTTTTTTTTAATCAAAACTCAAATTCTTACATTCCCCACTCTTCACAATTTAATTCTTTAAACAGTATATAATATTTGACAAACATTTTCACTTAAAGTTCACACATTCTTGCTTAAAATGAATAATAAATAATAAAATGAATAATACTATTTTGCCAATGAATGATTCAAGTCTGTATAGGCCTCATAATTATATCTGATGATAATAATTACATCTGAGTTAAAAGGTGCCGCATTGTTTCATATTTATGTGAATATATCATAATTCCGAATTGAAATAGTTTACGAGAACATCCTGTATAGTCTTGAAAACGAAAAGTTGTGATTCCAGATCTAGTACCTCTCGTTAAAACGAGTAGCCTACGCCTAAATATTTGACAGAAATATGACATATAAACGAGGACG
This sequence comes from Semotilus atromaculatus, assembly GCA_031834385.1. Taxonomy (NCBI): domain Eukaryota; kingdom Metazoa; phylum Chordata; class Actinopteri; order Cypriniformes; family Leuciscidae; genus Semotilus; species Semotilus atromaculatus. The sequence continues at coordinate 20,141,538 of JAULUF010000005.1, read as the reverse complement.
TGTCGTGCATTATAATTATAGGAAGATCATTTTATATTTGTGAGTTGCCAAGCGTGTATTTTAAATCTTTATAAAACTCATACAATTTAACTTCCCTTTTTATGTATCAGGATGGCGAAAAAGTGCCAAGTAGCCTATATTTAGTCAGCTGGTACGCGGATAAGCATGCGCATTTTAATCGAGTCTCTTCATTGTCTATGTTCATTTTATCATCTGCGACAAAAATTAGAACAAAAGCCAAATTGAATTTTGGTTCAAAGTTTAAAATGGTTTGGACACCTAGTAAGGGGCCAAGCGATATATTTGTTAGCACTAAGCAGAAGCGGTTTTGTTTAAATTCCATTTATGGTTCGCGTTCCAGAGACATATTTGGAGGATTCTTAATTTGTATACTGTATAGGCTACTGAAGAGGACAATTATCTTCTCAAGAAATAATGATAGAAATAATTTAGCAAGGTAGGAGGGTTACATAATGATTAAATTCATCTTTAACACTTTAACAGACTTTTAGGGACTTTTGAATTGGATGTAGGCTATATCAAGACTTCTTGGTGGTTTAGGATCTGCTTATACAAGAAATCATTAGACTAACTGATGGACAATTTATACACACCTTAGATAATTATAACGAACTTCAAAGAGCTTGAATCCCCTGCCAATTTAACAAATGATCTAATTTATTCAGCATATTTGAAAGCAAACTATGTTCCAAAAAAATTGACTAAACTTCTCCTGAATTTAGGCTGTATATTAATTATTGGCCCATATTTATTCCTCATCCAGAGTTTGCCTAGTTTACATCATGAGAACATTTGTCAGCACTGGTCTTCATCTTAAGTCAGTGAAACACTGCCATAACATTATCACCTGCCCTCAAATCATAGGTGACATAAACACAATACACAGTATCTTGGCAACAGAGTGCAGAGATATAGCCTACATACACACCAGAAGAGAGACACACAGTGACGCCAGCTAGTCTGGCCTAGGACAAGAAGTATTGTTATTAACCTCTTTTCCCCCAGTGTGAATGAAAACCAAAGTGAGGGCATATCCTTGTGTTATGACTTCAGGGGCATGCTTTGTTCCCTCTAGGTGTATACACATAATTACAGACTGATGGAGTAGCTACACTACTATTTCTTTCTCTGTGTATCTCATGCTATCCTCTCTTTCTCTTATTGTGGCCTTAACTCTCTTAATCACTGTCAAACTCTCTCTCTCCCAAGTCTCTTCTCTCCCTTTTGTCACATTTGTTAAAGCAGTGCTTCCTCAATCATAAAGAGGGTTATGACCTGTAGGCTTATTGCTGAACTCAAACCATTGTTGGCTAAATCTACATTTTTAGTTATTAAACTCTACTTTTACTACACTGAAAATTTTGTTTTAAGTAAACTTTATGTTTAGTCATTTCAACCTTAATTACATTAAACTGACACAAAAAAAAGAACAAAAAAAAAAAGAGTAGAATCTTGTATAGGCTAACTTATAAAAAAAAAAGTTGAAAAATGTAGTTAAAGCCATGTAAAAACATATGTTGTCATATTTACAGTGTAGTGTTGTAATACATCCTGAAAAAATCTAGAGTGTTTCTCTATTTATTTCCTCGAGTTTGGCCAAGGTGTTTCAGCATTGTATGGGATACTGTCTGGATCGGCAGGCATCGAGACTGGGCGTGTCGTGACGGTTGGATATGTAGCCTACCTGTGTGTTGAGGAACGTTGGCACAAGATAAAAGCATCTATCATTTCTATAATTCTCTCCTCACGTCATTATTTTGGTTTAATAACGCGTGCCCTTCAACCAAAACATGTAAAAACATTGTGCATCAATAGCGGCTCTTTTCAACTTTTCTCCTCTCAACTACGATAAAAATGAGTTTTAACGGAAATCAAACGTGGTGGATTAATTAGCCGTGGGATGCTGCAATCACTTTGTCTTGTCTATCAGACTTCCGTATCAAATAATAATTTGTTTGAAAGGTGTTAAGCTCTGTGGTTAAAATAAACAGAATCGAATTTAGACATGAAATCTACAATGTTAACGCGAGTAATTTAACGAAAAATAGCCTAGTAGGTTATACTAAATTAGCATGGGAAATTTTTTTAAAAGACAGTTGTAATTTTATTGTAAAATATTTGTATAAACTATTATAAAAACAAATCATAGGCTGTTTGGATTAGATATGCTATATAAATGTTGAATCAGGTCTATAATTTACAGAGAATTGAAAATTGTTGTTAAAATTATGTATAGCCTACTAAGTAAAAAAAAAATAGTATAAAAAATAGTTGTTAGATACGTTTTAAAGCCTCAGTAAAATCGCATTTTTATTTTTATTCTGTTAGGCTACTTTTGTAAAACAGAATGTTTATTTTTGTATTTTATGTTATTAAGTTTATGATTATTTCATTGTTTTAGTATCTATAATGTGTTACTGATGGTGTTTTGTCTTTGTTAGGCTAATGATCACATGTTTTTGCAAGTTTTGATTTAATCTTCTTGGTGGTTTTGCATATCACTTGTGTTATGAAATGACATAGCCCCGCGACTGTACAGTCCCCAAATGATGCTTCTTTCTCTTTCTTTAACAACGATACATTTATGGCAACCGCAGTTGTCAGGAATTAGCCTACCACAGGCTTGCATTTAAGTTGACATTTTTACCGTAGGCTATACATAAACGGACCTGTATATTTTTATTTGTCAACCTTTATGAATATTTACCGACATGGTCTGACTTCAGACTTCATAAGTTTCCAAATAGCTTAGGCTACTTGTATTTATTTATTTCACACTAAACAGAATGGTAGCCTAGTCCAACGAAGCAAACGTTTGATTTTAAAATCTTGGGAACTTTTAAAACGTGGGAATTGCGATGTTCCGTATACATGTTACAGTACCGACGTCACCGCCTCTGAGAAATGACGCGGACAGCGCATGCAGCCAATAAGAGAGCGCGTTCTCACTGCTGGAATTAACTTCAGTATGTGATGGGACTGTTGAGATGAACTTCATAGACTTCATTCACTGCCAAAACGAAAGCAAACTCATGCGCCTCGCGATTTCACGGACATGGATCTCTTTGGACTTTTTTAAGGGATGGAAATCACATGACTCTTCTAAATAGATGTTACTTTTATGATGCACCGGTCTAATGGACATAACTCTAAAAAATGACTATGACTTCACTGTCTGAAAGTTTGGTAGCTTCAGACCCTTCAAAATCGGCATTTCTGGAGTTCAGTCACGGTTACCAGTCTCACCACCAGCATTCACCCGGTGTGTCTCACGCGCACTATCCGGTGCACGGATTGCATCAAGGCGCACATTCGCAGTACGATGCGGCCTTCTCTTCTGGCGCTGCTTCGTACGGCCGTCCGCTCACTTACCACTATCCCAGCGCCCATCACCACCCCGGAGCTTACCTACCTTATCAACACAACAGCGCAGTCGCTCATTCAAGAGTGGAGGATGCAGGTAAAGTGTGCTTTCCTTCACCAACAAAATTCGATTAAAAACGTATTGCTAGATTCCGTTCTACTATAGGCCTAGGCTTTGAGAAAATTAGTTATTCCTAATTAACTGAATAATAATAATCATGATTTCTGAAGATAGAAACACAGGATTTTGACTTGATATTGTTCTTTAAATTTGTGTTTAGCCTAATTTAATTAGGCAACCCAACCCATAACGCAATGCTAATCAATAACGTGTTAAAACGTTTAAATTGTCAAACAATCATTTGCAACAATCCATAGAATTAAACAATCCTGCCTGATGGAGAAATATAAGTGCTTATTTAAAGCTCAGTGTAAACAGAAGAGAGAAAATACACGATAAATAGTTAAATCAGCTACTTTGTTTGTTAGGCAACATGAACGGATTAAACGATTGTTTTAAATGTGTGCATTTTTGCTTTTGTTTTTCCCAACTCTAAATTTATAGGCTAGCCTACATTCTTGTATTATGCAATTACTTTACTGGCTGCTCTACGCAATATGGATTAATATATTGTAATGACCTCAGTTAGCCTAACAAATCAAGTAAATGTCGGAGCCCACACACTTCATATGACAAGCTTTTATTATTTACATTCTTTTTTTTTTTTACTTTTTCAATAACGTGAAATTTGACTATAAAGTTAAAAAATATTCAAAATACGCAAGAATTTTCACTGACATTTCAGAACTAGATTCCAGCTGAAAATGACAATTAAACGAAACGAAATTGTCTTGTATGAGGTTGACAAAATTGTCTTGTATTGTGGTTTTCTTCTGACAAAATAGCCTACACTTTTGAGAAATTATTTAATTTTCTACTACTGATATTATTAGGCTATTATTCATATAATTAGCTTATTAGTATTATTATGAGCCTATTATTAGGCTATATAATGTCATATATCATTTTCTTAATCAAGATTCCGAGAAGCAAAGTTCCATTGAAAGTGGAGAAATACGGCTGAACGGAAAGGGGAAAAAGATTCGCAAACCGCGCACGATCTACTCGAGCTTACAGCTGCAGGCGCTCAACCAGCGCTTCCAACAGACCCAGTACCTCGCGCTGCCTGAACGCGCTGATCTGGCGGCCAAACTGGGTCTGACACAAACACAGGTATGTGGGCCTACACATGACAACACTGAATTAAAGAAGGAAAAAAGCTCTATCTTTATGCCGTGTAGCCTATGTGTCTGAATGCTTCTCAAACGTTCTCAAAAGACAGTTGCTTTATAATAAAACTGAAAGGTCTTTATTATTATTTTTTTAAATACCATAAGGTTGATAGACTAAAAACAATACAAGCAATGTGAAGTCTCAAATTGCCATGTAAACCAGAAAGCAGAACGTTGGAGCGTAAAGTGCATTTAATCTTTGCGCCACGTTTCCACTAGCCTATCGATGTGAGTGTTGGTGAATTATAGAGAGCATCGAATCACTTAGGCTATCAGAGACAAAGGAACGAAATAATACATCGAAAAAAAGACATTAGTTGTAGGCCTCTCATTCATTATTAGGCTATTGAAATAGTAATTTAATCTATAGCCTAAGTGTTGGTAAAAAAAATAGCATTAAAACGATAATCTGTGGGCTGCATGCAACGGAATTTATATGATAGGCTCATAAACAACTTCGAGGTATGATTTCCCTTGCGATAAAGAATTGGGCCTCAAGAAATGAATTTCAAGTTCATTTTATGAAGTAGGCGTATATTTTTAATTATACTTTTATGTAGTAAGTACTAGGCCTATAGGCCTACTAATATCAATGTAGGCTAGTAAACTTGTAAGTGTATTTCAAAACTGCTTGGGACTAAATTGGCCCAACTTGGTATATAAAAAAGTAGGCCTGATACGTTTAAGTGTAGGCTAGGCCTACTATAAAAACTCTTTCACACAGAGATTCCGGAAAATACACGCATAAAGTGACGTTTGATTTTGGTTCATTCACTGCCAGCCAGTGATTTTCCGGAATCAGAGACTGCGTTCACACCAGACTGTAAAAAAATAGGTTCACACACAACCCCGTAAAGACACGTGACATCGATGTGACCAGTGCTCGAATTGAATCAAGTCTTATGGGGGGTCCCCCACCATAAAAAAAAAGTTTAAATTTGGTTGTTTAGTTGGTTAGTCTCACAATATACAATTTATACAAAATATACTATATATATTTGATCATAATATGCATAAATATATACTATTTATAAAAAATTGCTGATAAAGAATTATATATATAGGCTAGCCTACAGTATATATAGGCTACTGTATATATTTTCTACTGTTTTCTATGAATATATAGTGAAATGTAATTTATTCCTGTGATTTTTTTCTCTCATACACTCTCAAACATTCTGTTAAATGTTTGGGGTCGGTAAGATTTTAAGTATTTTATGCTAACCAAGGCTGCATTTGTTTGATAAAAAATACAGTAAAAACAGTAATATTGTGAATATATATTCTATTTTAATGTACTTTAAAACAAATAATTCCTGTGATCAAAGCTGAATTTACAGTAGCCTATTATTACTTACATCATAGTCTTCAGTGTCACATGATCCTTCAGAAATCATTCTAGTATGATGATTTGATGATCAGCAAACATTTATAGGGCTGTCAGTTAAACGCGTTATTAACAGCGTTAACACAAACCCATTTTAGCGTGATTTTTTATCGCGAGATTAACGGTCTTTTTGGCCGTGCAAACTTTGTAGTTTTTTTCCCATGCTTTTGCAACAGGACGCGGCATGCGCGGCGCTGCACCATGAAACCCATTCATTTCATTTCATTTATTTGACCGCACACACCGCGGTCAAAATTCAAAATAGTTCAACTTTTGCAGCTGTGACGATTACCAGGGCGGCATGCAAAAAGTAAAAAAAAAAAAAAAAACTGGCGTAGCGCCGAGCATTCCGCGTCCTGTGTGAAAGCACCGGATCTAGATAGACCGGGAAACCACACACTTGTTTGGGCTTGCGAGCCGGCCAAATAATAGGTTAGGTTAACGTTACGTTTTGAGTGGATGACGAGCGCGAGACGCCGAAATGGATCCCAATAAGATTCTGAATTGAAAGTTTACTTTTAAAAAGTTGCCAAATGGTCCCATTGACAAGACCAAAGTGATCTGTGTGTTATGTCGTTGTGAACTAAGCTATCATCATCGCAGCACGTCCAGTCTGACTCTGAAACACCACTTGATGGCCAAACACACACACACACACACACACACACACACACACACACCTCTGATACGCATTCTCCGCCCCCTCGTCAAAATCAGGACCTCGTCACAGTATTTATTTCACACTTTTATTGATGGACAGTGTTACATAGTGTGACAGATTATTTGCTCCAAGTGAGAATGTTTTAGTGTGAAATTGAACACAGTATTGTCAGTGTTGTTTTCAAAAAAAAAAAAAAAAAAACATTTGCACAAAGCAAGCCGATCCACGTTTCCATGTTGACAAGAGCATTAAAATGCGAAAAAATAATGGGACAAAAGGAATTCAAGAGACATTTAGAATAGATAAAAATGTGCGATTAATTGAGATTAATCGCGAGTTAACTATGACATTAATGCGATTAATCGCGGTTAAATATTTTTATCATTTGACAGCACTTTATCATCAATGTTGGAAACAGTTCATATTTGTGTGGAAACCGTCATACATTTTATTTTTCAGGATTCTTTGATGAATAGAAAGTTCAAAAGAACAGCATTTATTTGAAATATAATATTTTGTTACATTATAAATATATTTACTGTCACTTTTTATCAATTTAATACTGAATAAAAATATTAATTTCTTTCGCAACATTTTTTTTTAAATAAATTCTTACTAACCGCAAGCTTTTTAATGCTAGTGTAGCCTACAATGCTACAAAAGTTTCTATTTCAGATAGATTCTAGTAAAAACATATAGCCTATATATATTGTAGGCTACACAACTGTTTTCAACATTATTTTGACTGTATTTTGGATCAAATCAATACTGTTAAGAGTATGGGAATTGATAAGATTTTTTCAATATCAATGCCACTGGCAATTCTGCAATATAGATCCGATTCTTTAACGATACTCTTATCCATTCGTGATAGCACTGTGTGGAAAAAACAAGTGGTTTTATTTGTTTTAAAGCTTACACTTGAGTAAGCAAACTGTAGCCAACTTTTTATTTAATTTATGTAATAAATAACCTTATTGTGTTACCGATTAGTTATACACCGATTCAGACGTCTCGTGAGTTCAGTGTTGGAAAGATCAGTTGTTTTAACCATTCATTAAAACGTATCGGTTCCAAGGAGTCAAGTTTATTATCGGACGTGTGCGCGTTGTGTGATTATCCCGGGACAAAAATTCGCGTTGGACGCCATGCTATGGTGCTATTTTTTACTAAAATAAAAATATCTGAGGGACACCCCTAAGTCTATTTTTTACTTCTTATGGGGGGTCCCTTCCCACCCGTGAACTCCTACTAGATCGATGCACTCCCAGTTACGAGCTCTGACGTCACGGGATAAGGTTGGGAAAACGGGTTACAGGTTGCCTGGAACGCGGCATTAGTATAATTGTAGTTTACTATTTTAATACTTGTAGTCTACGAAAGTAGGCTACACCTTGAAGTAGGCTACACTCTCAGTAAACTAGTTTAATAGTTGTATACTGCAATGCAAATAGCCTACACTTGTAAGTTTTCTTTAAGTGAACATATAACGCCATAGCCTAGCCTAGTTTAGCTTACTATATATTATTTTTTGCACTTTAAGTAGGCTATATGTTCCTATATTAGCTACTTATTATTTTTTTTACAGGCCTACTTGAAATACACCTTTAACTACTTTAACTCTTTCCATTTTAAAAACATTTTTTTGAGTGTGGTTAAATGTTTATTTTTTATTTTTTAAAGAAGCAATATTTTAAACAAAAAGCTGAGAAAATCTATTTTTGTTTTGCTGTCAAAGACTATGTCCGGATGGGTTTCAGAACGATTATCAAAACACAGAGGCAGTAGATTGAGTCCATCAACACACCCAAAGCTCAGTTGTTAACCATTCCTCGGTCGACATTTCATAACATTAGGCAGTTTTGATTTATGCTGTTTAATGTTTGATAATCGAGTTGCTTTTTTATTTGCGTACAATCTTCCAATCTTCTATCACTTGTTTCTGCTTCTTCTTCACCTGTGTGTTTGATGGGGACATTATGTAGATTAGAAGATGCGTAATAGCGCCGCCTACCGTATAACAGTGAAAACACAGCGGGGAAAGAGTAAGGCAGGCTAGATTTGAAGTAAATTCCAATGGACACTATGAGGAACAAATCTGTTTTCTTTAGAATTCAGTATTTTCAAACAATGAATGTTATTAGACAGAATGTAAAACTTTATGGAAAAACTATATAAATTGGCTACTCAATCAAAAGAGTAAACTCAACTGCAAGCCAAGAATAGGCTTCTTAAATACTTAATTATACTTTTAAGTATATCTTGATGAAAAGATTAAGTATATTTTTAGTCCAAATATTTAGACCTTTCTGTTAGTATAAGTCAAGTATACTTATTTCTGAGAAGTACATAAGAAGAAGATGCAAAGTACACTTTCTTAGTTTAAGAGAATAGCACACTTGAATAAACTTCTTTTTCGTAAGGGATAGGCTATTCTTAATAATATTTATTGTGCAAGTAATTGCCCTATATGACCCTGCAAATGTTCACTCCAAATTTCACAATCAAACAAGAACAAAAAAGTGAGAACGAGTCCCTTCCTCCTTCAATGACAGGTTCTAATCTGCTCCAATTAGTCAAAAGCATGGCGGTCACGTATGTTATTGCATATGCCTAGACTACAAATGATAATCTAAGAATGCACAGTGCAGCTATATGGGATAGTAGTTCACTGCAGTGCGGATATGAGCATGGCTGTTGTAATCCTGTTCTGTGTAGCTATGTTCTTTTTCTAACCAAAGGAGCACAACTATAGGCTCAGTGTTAACTGCAGTGTTCTAAAATTCTTCACATGAAGCAGTCTTTTTATATTAACAGGGAGTTTGCATGAATACGTCTTTAATTTTAAATTGTTTGTCCAGATTTATATGAAGTCATTTATTTGATTATTAGCAGACCTATACCTAGTTCCCTTCCAACAACCTGGGGTTAGGCACACACAATTATTTATTTTATTTTTTTGACAGTGGCTTCATAAAAAAGTTTTTATTTTTCTATGTTTGCTCTTCTCTTTGAGCATCAATATTTCTAAAATCCTGTCTTACTGTTGTAATTATTTATTGTATTATTTTTAGCAGCATTTAATAACTTTCAGTGCCTGGTACCAAGTATTGTCCATGCAACCGAACTTATATTAAAACTCAATCATAATTTTTATTGTGTGAACCATGTGTGAAAACTGATTTATAGAAGGGAACCATCAAAACATCTCCAGGGATTAAGTTAAAATGGGCAGCGACATATAATAATTGACAACATTGTTATGTAGCAAAAATCAATCATAATATGAAATATCTTTTACAAATATATCTAATTGAAAAGTCTAGTAAACATCATGTCAGTACACTCATCTTTTCCCCCCATTTAACTGTTCCACCCCACTCTATTCCAACCTTATGCGACCCATTTTACTCGATGGACCAGTTCACCTGATTCACCCTATTCAGTAACTGTAATGAAAGCTTCGAAAAAGTACAAACCATCCACCCTCACATGAAGCCTAACTGACAATATACAAAGCACATTTTGAGTAAAATGGTGCTTCTTCAACTACGGGCACTTTAATATGATTTGTATTAAAACATGATTTGTCACCTCTTAAATAACAGATGTCAGCTTTTTTTCCTTTTTGTAATGTCATATTAAAACAAAAAGCTTTTTTTTAAACCATGCCTCTAGTTATTTAGCTACTTTTCAAATTTTATGTAGAATTGAATATAGTTTAATGTATAAAATTGAATAGCCTACAGATTGAAAGACTGGGTTTGTAAAACACTGCCAATATAAAAATATGTATTATAATATTAGTATGATCATGTAAACAAAGAGTGAAAGTGAAGCAAAAACTGTTGAAATGGAAATAATTGATACATTTTTATAATCATTCTCCCCACTAGAAACAATTTATAAATATTTATCAAATTAAAATCTACTTGGTTAGCATGGATATTTAAAAATATTGTCGGTGAAAAAACATGCTTGAGATTAAATAAAGGTGAATAGTTTTTCCAATCAAGCTTTTATTTTGTTTAAACTATGCTTAAAATGTCACTTCCACCATAACGCTATTAGACACAATACATGATTTGAGATGTGAGGGATTGTTCATGTCGTTTCAGAAAACAAATAAAAAAATGCCTCCTGTTTCATATATGTCCATCATTTCAAATTGTTAGATGACAAATTAAATAAACCCGTTTATTTAGTGGGTTTAAAGGAAGTATAAAAGAAGCATTTATGCTCTGAATTGGTAAACATTTCCAATTAAATAATCAGCTTTTCTCCCTGAATAGTTTGAATACACTATTGATTCATTACAATCACAACCTAATCTTGAAGATAACCAGGAGCGTACATTTGAAGTCACTAAATGCTTTGTATTTTGTAATTCAAGCAGGTAATGCATAAAGCATCATGAACAGAGATATGTTCTCAAATTATCGCATTTGTGCTGGTTAAATGCATTTGATCTTCCTTTAATATATTGTGAGTTATGACAACATAATGTTTTTACATTTTTTGCTCATTTTACATTTTTAAAGCTCTTTTTTGATGAGTTGACTGTACTACCATTTTAAACCAGCAACTTTTTTAGTGTAATAGCTCTTTTTTTAAATTGAATTTGATTTATTAATTTTACTCTGTATTAACATCATATAACAGCCATAAGAGATTTCTCAACGATTAATCTCAGTCCATAACCAAGGTATGCCCTTTATCCCTAATAATAATATAAAATTATGAATACATGTAATCATTTCTGACACACTGAAGTGAACTAAATATTATCCTAAATCTTAAACGTATATGAGCATTATTAATTAAAAATAAAATTATTTTATGTTAAGCATTATATCTATCCTCCAAAATACAATTATTTTGTTTCAGTTAGTAAATGAATCACATATTCATTCATTGATTAGTGTTATTGCTTTGACAGATGATTATCTATTCAGCAGAACAGACCAACATATCAAAGCTTGAAGATGTGTGCTTATGTGGAGGTGTGTGGGCAGTTTGCAGTGCCAGACGTTTTATTAGCAATTGACTCTGTCATCGCTGCATTTTTAAGAGTGTTGAATGTTGCCGCTGGCACTTGATCCTGCCTTTTAGTCCAGGCGGCTCATTTCATCTATTTTCTGATGATGATAAATAATAATACACGCAGATATGATTTTAGTGATAAAAATAAAGGCATCACCACATGATAGAGGTGTTCAAAATGCGGCAAGAGGAACATCACATAAAAGTCTAAATTAAAATAATTATTTTGGGTGTCAGTGTGCATGAGAAAACTGTTAAAAGGGTAATTGGAGTTTAATCCATCTTAAAAGTCTCTTGGAAAACATCACTTTAATTATGTCTCATTATAGAAGGTTTTAAAGCTCTGTGGGTGTCACTATTAAAATTCATTGTAAATTAGCATGGATTTTCCACATTATGGTTACATAATTAAGAAAGTAAAAACCCTGAGTATAATATCAAGACTTGTTTATATCATATATTCTAGAAAAGGCATGCACAAGTTTATGCTGGAGAGTTCTGGGTAAAATGTTGGACTGATTACAAATAACAGCAATTATGTTTGGAGTTTTGCTGCATCCAAAGAGCTTTTCCCCCCTCTCACTCGCAGCAAGCTGAAGGCGTGCTGGTGTTGGCTGAAGCCCTGTTGTACCACAAAAATTCACGCTGAATCTTTTCTGAAAGCAATTCTGAAATCAGTTTCAGTAGAACTCAGTAAAAAAACTATTTAAGCGCTGCCACCTTGTGGTTGATATTGTAAAAAGTAATCATACATACTAGGCTACAACTCAAAATCTCAGTAATTGTAGCTGAAAACATAACAAATAAAAATGGTCCATTAAAATCTGTTCATTTAAATGAATGTTTAAATGAATGACAAAATGTCATTTTACTGTAAAGCAAATTTGCTGTTGTTTAAAAAGTATGAATTACAACAATTTACTTGTGAAAATCTGTAGGCCTATTTAACGAGAAAACATGCACCTTTACAATAGAATGTGGTTTAAAATGAAACTTTCACAGTACTTTCACATAAGATACTTCATAATTTACTGTGAAAAAAGTTATCAGAAGTCGCGGTTAAAAAATAAACTTATGAACATACAATCCCATTATGTCTGACATACACATATCTTCCCCGAAAAGTGCTTATTGTTCTACATTTATTTTGATAATTCCTTCCGATCCTGCTTGACCTTTGTGTTATGAATAATAAAAAAGAGTTTTAAACTTTGCATTTCAACAGATGAAAGCACAAATTCTAATCCAAATGCAAATGTTGCAGGTAAAGATATGGTTCCAGAACAAGCGTTCCAAGTTCAAAAAGATAATGAAGCATGGCTCAAGCGGACCGGATGGAGAACACCTTCAAGCGGCTTCTGCCTCCGGACCACCGTGTTCACCAGGAATGCCGCCCTTGTGGGATGTTTCTATGTCAACCAAAGGTGCCCCCATCCACTCTGGAGGATATATGAACTCTTTTGGGCACTGGTACCCTGGTCATCATCAAGACCCAATGGCCAGAACTCAGATGATGTAATGGGGGTTTAGGACAGTCTACAGAGCATCCAGATCCCCTCTACTGATTCTACCAGTTCACGACAACACTCTTTAGCACTGTTTACTCACAGCCTAACGTTCTTCAAGTTCCTCCCCATGAAGATTTACATTGCTGACCTTTTTTTTGTTTTCTGTTTTTTTTTTTTGCTTGCAGGATTTTGTGGTGGATTTTTCTAAAGACTGAATAGACAGCCTAACCTAAACTTGGATTTTGTAAACTCTTGTAAATTTGAATAAAATGCCATTGTCTGACTGCCTTGAATGTCTATCCTATATTTCAAAGCTTGCAACCTCAGTCATTCTTCAGTCTATTTATCAGTTTATTGCATATTATTTTCCCTTTGTTAAAACAGCAGTCTTGAAATGACAGTCTTGACCCTTTTTTCACTAACACTAATGCAATATACACAGATTTAATTTTAGGAAAATATGTTTATGAAAAGCTTTTTTTCTCCTATAGTGTGTGAAATGAATGCAATAAAAATACAAAATAAAAGAGAATAAAAAAGTTGCAAGCATAATAACTATAAAATATTTAGCAAAATTAGGCATAACATAATTAGATGGAGTACAGTCATGCCACATGACAACTGGACTTCATCTCAAAAGTCCAATAAAATGTAATCTTATAGGTTATTTTCTCTGTTCAAGACACAAGACTGTCTGATGCCATCTAGTGGTTTGAAAACACACCATGATAGCTTTGGGTGTTTGACAGAAGCTAACTCTCTCTAGGCCTAATAAACACAGATTAATGTGAAAAGCTTTAGTATTATGTTGAGCTGGATACTAACCTCTGTATTGAAAACAGAAGATCAAAATGACTCTAGATTAGAAGATGACACAATGAAGATGGAACTGGATTACAAAAGATCACTTCAGCATTGAGACCTAAGCAACAACATTTTCTACTTGAAAGGCAAATTATTTTCAGCTAAACATGACCGACTATGAAGTGTCTGTTCAACAGCTCAATGATCTGTTGACAGATGAAAACGGAGACTTCTGTATGCCCTCCAATCATTTTAATGAAGTCCACCCCGGGATACTCCTAGGAAATGAGTAAGTCCTCACATAGCCTACAGATATGTAGTGGGTGGATTATTTTCTTACCATACAAGAAACTTTGCTCAGCAAACAGTTACATTTTACTGTTAAACTGTATGTTTAGCCTTTCCAATCTGATAAGCTAATATTAAAAACATGGTATCATGTTGCAAATTCCCAAGGGCAAGGCTTTAAATAAACATGGCATATTTTCCATGTGTGAAGGGCACCCTCTTATATGCTCACACTCTCACACACTCACTGAGAGACTGACAGAGATCAGTTAAACGGAAGTGGCTGTTATATTGCACCTGTATCTTACCAGGTCTGTAGCCACAAATGTAACACATTTGCATCAGCTGGGAGTGACACACATCCTCAATGCTGCAGAAGGCCAATCGGACATGCATGTGAACACGGATGCAGAGTTCTACGCAGACACAGGGATCATCTATCATGGGATACCAGCCTTTGACACGGACCATTTTGACCTCAGTGTATATTTTGAAGAGGCTTCTAATTTCATTGAAAAAGCTCTGGCAATGAAAGGTGGGAGGTCTTAGTAAAAAGAAGTAGCTACTTTTAAATGTGTTTTTTTTCTTCCTCATCCCTCGTTTAATGGTATCCGTTCTGCATGTAGTACTTTAAAGCTGCATAGATCCTATTAATAGCGCATTATCTGTTAATATCCTCAGTCTTCTTGTTTCAATGACCAACTAATAATAAACTGCTTGCTTGCTCCCTGCTCTCACTGCTAATTTGTGCTTTATCAACATAAACCTTAAATTGTTTCCACCCAAAAATGAAAATTATGTAATCATTTACTCACCCTCAAGTTGTTCCATGTATGAATTTCTTTCTTATGCTGAACACAAAAGGAGATTTTCTGAATAAAATGGACACAGTTGATGGACCGCATTGCCTTCCATAGTATGGAAAAAAATAGGCCTGAAGTCCATTGTGTCAATCTTTGGGCAAGCTATCCCCTTAATACTGGGATCCAGAAGGATCTGCATAGCTGTAGGTGCTACACACAGCCAGGAACAGCTCAGCAGTGTTCAGCAGTTCATACAGTTCAAGCAGTTCTTTTGTGTTCAGCAGTTCATACAGGTTTGGAACAACTTGAGGGTGATTAAATGATGACACCATTTTCATTTTCATTTAACAATATAGCCTAATATAAGCTAACAATAACAATAGTTAATCAATATCATGCTAGCAAGAGTGCTGTTATCAAGAACATGAGCATGATTGTGAGCAAAAACATTGCTTTTATACAACAGTTCAATAAACAATAAGTTACAGTTTTTCTCGATTGCTTAAACACATTTCTTGAAACTATACCTCGTATTCTCAAAACAGTAAACACAAATCCATAACGTCTCACCCAATTCCCCAAACATCCTATTTTCGGGTCAAAATTAAGCTCTATACTCAAAACCATTCACTCTTGCTGAAAAACCAAACTTTGCCCTCAGACAGGGCACACAAGCCCTCAAAATCACACACACACTACAACATAGTCTAACACACTGGTGCAATAAATTCAAAACAACATTTCCAAAACTGGTAAGTTATGTTGCTTGTGGTTCCCCCCCTTCACAAACCTTTTCACATGATGAACACAAAAGACATAACCAATGGATTTGTACTCTTCTTCTTTTTTTTTACTCTCTCCTCTAAAAATGTGTGTGACCATCATATGACAGTAAAAGAGCACACACAAACCTTATTCTAATATGGAGTTGTATTGGAATGGTAAAGAGTGTTGGTACGTGACAGGAGGGCCTCCACTCAAGGATGCAATATGATGAACAAGTCTAAGAATGTTCCACATATGGTTGAAATACCATAATTGGCCAAGAAAGATAACATTCTGGGACTCAAGACTGTAGTAGTTCCACTGAAGTAGAAAGGATGCCCTCCTTCACTGTCACACTCTGCAGCCACTCTGTGTGACTGTACAACTGCTGGACTTTTCCTGCAAGAAAATAAACCTCATCAAAGACAATTGGAAATGTTTGTCTCTTATTCAGTGATATAATTTTCTTTGCCACCACACCTCCCTGAAGGTTCTGATGATGGAGGCGACGGTGAAGCACTCAAATCTGGCCTTACTTGTAGCCCGGCCTTCCTCATAGTCATACCATTGACAAAGACATGGTCAACTAAAGTGGCTTGGAATTTCATCCGAGACTGCTTGTCTTCTTGTCCTTCCCCTTGCCCTTGCCCTTGCCCTTCCTCCTCCTCCTCCTCCTCCTCCTCCTCCTCCTCCTCCTCCTCCTCCTCCTCCTCCTCCTCCTCCTCCTCCTCCTCCTCCTCGACCTCTTCCTTCATGTCTTTCTGGATCCATTGTTCCAAACCTCAAACTGATTCGGACCCTTTTTTCTATTGAAAGATCTGATTGATGTGTGTTAAATTTAGTGTTTTCACCTGGGTAATTGTGTGCTAACTGAGCTGAAGCTGTGCTGACTTAAGTGAACAATATTAAATACTAGTGCTTTCTAAATGACCACATGGTCTAGGCAATGAGAAATGAAGGGATTTGTGTGTAGAGTTTTGCAGTGACAGTTCAACAATTCTGACTCATGTGTCAAAACAGGGAATAGTAGTTTAGTGAAATGGGTGTGCTTTTTGATAAATGGCATTATGGTTTTGAAATTTTAGTTCAAAAGCCTGGTTATAGTGTTTAAGCAATTGAGAAAAACTGTAATATTGAGCTACTTGCATTTCAGACAAAGTTTTGTCGATTTCTGTCCACCAGTGAAAGTTCCAGGCCTAAGCCAAAGCATAATCGCTGCACATTTTCGAGCCACACACAGTAGAGGATTTTACTCCACGAAAGAAACAGTGTTCTTGAACGAGTCTTTTTAATTATTCAATAAATGCCACTCGCTTATAAAAACAGTAAAATGTCGCCACCTACTGGTAATGTAGCCTTTAGAAACGCGCGGACAAGCGGAGTGATACAAACAGTGAAAAGTCCTAGTGCTGCTGGACGGTCAGCATTCTTGGAGCGCTGACCGTCTTAAATTTCCCATCAAAATATCTAGTAATTAGATATTTTACGTTTTGGCAACTTCGATCCGATTAGTAGCCTAGCCTAAGCCTATATGTTTTCGTAGGATCTGCTTAAGCCCATTTAAAAATCTTACCTTTTCCTACATTTCAATATTCGTTAATCATAGGCTATACATTAATATTCATACGAAATGAAAACAGTCACAGACTCTAATTTCTTCTTTAGGTAAAGTGTACGTACACTGTCAGAAGGGTTACAGTCGTTCGGCTGCACTGGTCATCGCACACCTGATGCTGCAGCACCGGATGGGTGTTCGAGCGGCTGTGGCCACAGTAAGAGAGAAACGGGAGATCGGACCTAATGATGGATTCCTGCGCCAGCTCTGCCAGCTAAACGATTGTCTGGAAGGCGAAGGAAGATCGGGGCATTAAATCTGTGTTTATATCAGCTAACTGATTTTAGTAGGCAAGTCGATTCTGGTAGCTAAGCATTTAGTTTGCCTTTTGGAATGATTGTTTTCTGCATTTCTGAAGTGTCTCCTGTCCTCTAGTGGCACTGTTAATCAGAGGAGTTTAGGCAGAAATATAGCCTACTTTAAGTAGCCTAGCCCATGCTATTAATAAGCCTACAGTTTTCGACCAAATAACTGCATAATCAAACACAAGAGGTCTTCACAACAGACAACAATCATTTATTAAACATTTTTAAAGTGAAAAGTAGCACACATACCTGAGTTACACTGAAACCCCTCCCACATTTTCTGCTTTCATCTGATTGTTGTACATTTTAATATATTGTGATTGTATAGCTGCAAATATAACTTTTCAATCTCTTAACATCCATTACATTTTGGTATGACACAGTTTTATAGAAAGGATAATGTGCAATGCTACAAAGGATGATTTAACAGCAATTGTGCTCTCTGGACTCTATGGTGCGCCTCTGACTCAGAGAAGAGGGCATCTCAACAACTTCCTGGATTAGCATGGTTAGTGTAAAGCACATCGATTATGCTCCACAAGCAAGAAAAAGACAAACATGCGTGCAAGCATCATTGTCTTTGTCATTATATTGAGCTATTTATGGTAGAGAGAATGCAGATAAAAGCATTGTTAAAATACAACAATGCACATAATGTACACATCACTGATAGAGCATAAAAAGGCCTATTTCACTGAAACAATGGCCAGTGAGGTGTCTGTGGTGAGGATGGGGATGGTTTCTTACAGTAAGTGAGGTCCTTTCGTATATTAGACCCTGTTGAATATTGTAGTTTGGTGTTTGTAGTTTGAATATTGTAGTTTGGTGTAGTTTGTAGTTACTGGTGATGGGGGTTAAACTTTTAAAAAAAAACTTATATTCAGATTTGCTGCAGATGAGTCCTTTAATAGCTGGATAAAAATCTTTTTAAAACTAACATTAGCATTCAACATTCACACCAGCCTGATCACATCATGGCAGCTTGTGTGTTGGCTAAGATACTGGAGGTGTGAGAAATACTGTTTAATTTTGACACAAATGTGACAATGATTCTACGCTGAACAACGCTGTATCGTTTGCATGTGAGGTATGAAGGTTTGAAATCACAGAAGTCACTGTTCTTTATCAAGTCACTACAAGAGAATCTTGATATGGGAGACAGCTGGTGTAAATACTACTGAAGTGTGTCAAATCAAACACACGAGACACACAATGGCCGTCCACACTGAAGCACGTACAGAACCACAGTACAGTTCAGATCAAAAAGCACTGAACAATTGCTCATAACAATCCACTCACTGAAAATTCACAGTTCATACTTACATAAACAGCCTGCAAATGTGTCATGTCCACTCAGCATAAAATACAGCAAGTTTTCTGAGTAAAGAATAAGTGTTTTCTCTCTTTATTTATTTTTTTAATTCCTCATCAGAAGATGGACAGGGTGTTTTTTTAATGGAATGGCAGGTCTTGACAGAACTCAAAAATGACTTGCTACATTGCAGACTGTGGACATGCAAATGACAAGGGATTTGATAGTTCGAGTGAATCTTCCAGAGGGTTGTAGAAAGACTCTTTTTAAGACCTATTAAAGGAGTCATAGCATTACATTTTCCGCCCTGAGGTCCACTTATTTATTTATAATTTTTTGCTCCGACAATAGTCAACATTTTCTTGGTCAACATGGTTCTTAAATCATCTACATAAACATTTTTCCGCATTGAAACACGTCGTGTTTAACACGTTCTCATCTGTAAACTGGATTCAATCTTCCCTGAAACCCTTGTAACTTGTTGTAAACTAGTTTCCGCAATTTGCCGTACAAATTTACGTCATTCCTGCACCACTCTAAGACTGAACACATGACATCACTGTTTTCACAAATTCAAGGTTTTTTTGTTTACACGAAGACAATATTGGTATCATTTTCAAAAATGTGCACTTTGAAACCAGTTTTCAGAAGTTTGCGTTTTCTGGCCCCCAAAATGCCTTAGTCGTGTAAATGAATGGCCAAAACGCATAAAAAAGTTTGACCCTAAATCTGAACGAGGGAAGAAGTTCTGAAAGTTACAGTATGATTTCATAACACAATAAACTTTTATTTCAAAATATCATGATATGACCCCTTTAAGAGTCAAAGTCTCAATCAACATATTCATGATCTGGCTAGGTGTAAAGGACTGAATTCTGTTCTAATATAAGTGCTGTAAACCAGGTTTGTACATCCAGCAAAAAAAAAAAAAAAAAGGCTTCCTGATTCCCCGTCATCAAGTGCAGGGTCTGTGGGCAGGGCTCAGCTGAGCTGACCCTTGCTGGTGCAGTAGATTGTGACTGTGGGCAGTGCTGGTGGGTAGGATTGAGCCTGAGTCTGGTGCTTGGCCTGGGGCCTCATGGGAGCTCCATGCCTGAGTTTAGCTAGTCACAGTGAGGATGTCCTTTCTGCCCTTTTGTTCCTCTGTGTCACTTTCAATGGAGGCCATGCCTCACTTCCTAGAACCATACTGACACAGTATCGGTCAAAAAGGACACTGAAATCCTGCTGTGTATTTGAACCAGAAAAAAATATGCTGGTTAAACGGTTTGAAGAGATGCATTGGGGGGTCTGGCTGTGTCTTTTGCTGGGCAAAAGTTCATGCAAAGTTCTTGTGTGAGATCGTCGGTTGCATGTGAACAGTTTGGGTTTGGAGACAAGGGGACCGGAATGAGGTTCACCTTGTGCAGGAGCCATCTTCTCGTGCTGCCTCTCCAGCGCTTCCTTAAAGCAAAGTAATCTGCTGAGCAATCGGTTAGCTTTGTTACAGCACTGCGAAATTCATTCAGCCTGGCACATTCTTACTGTCCTCTGAAACAGGGAACAAGTCTTGGTCCCACATCGCAAGTGAAAGGGAAAGCAGAATACACATATGAGTGAGGTTGCTATCACATTTATGTGACATTTTAGTGTAAATGTGCACGTTTATGTACAGGTTTAAGTAGGAACATATATGAAGGGATGAGGGGTGAGGTAGAGTCTTTTTGAAAACATGGAGAGGTAAGTGCAATTATTTAATTTCCTCTTACAAGGAGGTTAGGGAGATTGTAAGTTACCTCCTTTCAAAATCAATAAAGATGTAGGGTACAATATGGCTAAAAGTCCTTGTTGTTTTTCTTTTCCCTCGGAATAGCAAAAAACACAACTACAAGACTTTCCCAAGCAACGGTTTGTCGCTATGCCCTGCAAAATAAAACGTTATTTATTTATTTATTAATATTTATAGAACCAATTTTAAATGTTGCAGATGCTGGTCACTAATGAGAATCCTTTATATTATATAATATATATTTAGAGACAAAATACTTGTTTATGATTTTCAGATTTGTTGAAAGTGATTAAGCCAACAGTTTATCAGCAAACTGGCAATTAGTGAATTTGTTTTTGGGATTAAAAACCCATAGTGGCTGTTTAGGCAGGTAAAAAAATCCATGTTTTCTCCATAGAGAAATAGATTTTCACGATTAAACGAAAGTAGCAACAGATCTTTTAAAAAAAAAAATTGGTTATCAGAAGAAGAAAAAATGCAGTGTGGACAATTTAATGTGATTGGATTGCAGATCTGAATGTGAGCTTACTGTCAACTGTAAGAAAGGGGCGGAGTTTAAACTGACTTAATGATTGGACAAGCATACATCATGAAGTCCAACATACATCATCATAGAGAAGTCACTGGAAGATTGATTGGACACCATTATGATTATACCGTGGTCCAAAAAAAAAAAGAAACGTGTATGGATTAAAGATCAATGACATGCATTTAGAAAATAGATGCCAACTATAATTCTGTAGGTTACAAAACAAACCTACAGATAATTAACTGATGCTGTTGTTGTGATTCATCTTGGAGCTGGTTGATTTGGTTCAAAATAATTTTTATAAATTCTTATGGAGAAAATGAAAGGAAAAAATACTTCTGAAGCCAAAATGGCTGAAAGGTGGGCCCATATTGACTGCTCCAATAACAATGGAGATTCATTTGTGAAACATTATAGCTAGAATAAAATAATCCAGAAGTTCTTAAATACTAAAATTATTTCAGTATTTATTCTAATCATATTTCCATAATACAATTAAATAAACAGAAAACTGTTCAACACCTTTTGTGGAAGTGGTTATTTTGATGTGTAGACTAGTTGTACCCTACAACTCTTATTATCTAACCCTTAGCTTCTACTTTTATAAATAATTTGACAAATTCAAATTTTCATCCGATTATCTTAGGATCATTTTCCACCCTGTACTCCTAATGTTGTCCAGATAAAAAGGAAGGATGGGTGGATTTCAGGGGTAATATTAAGATTTTACTAAAAAGAAGTACCATGGCACTTCCATGTTTTTTGGACAATACCATAATATTCTTTGAAGTAACTATGCAACACCAGATTTCAAAGCATTATGGTACTACCATCTGATGAGACAAATGAGCACAACGAGCGATCTGAAGGCCATAAGGAGATGCATGTCTCAAATACAGCATACAGCGTATAGCATGTGTGTACATTAATCTGTCAGTCCAATTGAATAACACTAGGACAGACCGATACCTCACGACAGCTATATGGGTCACGCAGCAGAAAGGAACAAGAGATGTCACAAAATGTTCAGCTTAATTAACATACGCAATACAAGTGGATATGATAGATAGGAAGGTATATGAGAACTGTATACACTGCATTTTAAGAAGAAAGATTGGTTGATGCAGGTAGAATTGTGAGCATTCATACATGTATGGACATGTTGCTACATGTATGTTTGTATGCTGGCGTATTATGAGGTATGAGAAGTTCACACAACATGTTAATGTCTGTACAGTGTGTACGAGTGCACACAGGTAGTTATGTTTATAAAGGAGATATTCTATGCGTGCAAAGAGGAAGATGTATGCTAAAATACTACTGTAATTTGTGGAAAATTGGCATTATTCTGTAGATTAATTCTGTAGAGCCCAAATGTAGGTGTTTGATTGTTGCTCTGTTTCCTCTGTCCTTACAACAACAACTAGCGTTTCTGAAACAAGTTATGAAATAGATATTGAAAGAGTGGCTTTCTTTGTCACGCTTTTATAATAAGCTCCTTCTGAGGATGGGAGGTATGTTGGTACGAGAGGTAGGTTGATGCATGCTAGCTTTTTGTCCGCCTGTGGAAGGAATCTGAATGGCAAGTGACTGTGGGGTCGAAAGGTGTGGAGGCCGACAACCCAAAACATTTCCCAGACAAAGCTGATGAGGGACCGACGGTGCAAAATAAAGTACATGTCCCGATTCGGCATTGCATGAGGATGGAAATGCTTCTGGTATGCTTTGAGAAAATAAATTCATGATCGGTTTTACCCCCTTTTTTCCCCTCCTAAATTTTCCCTGTGGCTCTCAGTCACACCTCCTGATCCTCGAAGACCTCTAGGAAGAGCGGGGGGAAGAGTTCTGTGGGACACTCCACTTTCATGTGCAGGAAGCGGCTGGCGTGACAGGCGCCGATCATGCGCAGGTTCGTCACCTTCATCAGCAGCTTGGGCCAGAAGTGAGAGATGTTGTGCTTGCGATGGTTGATGTAGTGCTCGAATGCTAACAGGTACATCTCCTGACACTTCTCGATCTTTTCCACACATGTGAGTCCAGAACGATCTGTGTAATGGAATATTAAACAAAAATTAAAGTGAACTCGTCTTTTAAGATGCTGTCAGGAGGTCATGACAGAAAGGGTAATGGAAAGTTAACGGGATAGTTCACCCCCAAATACAAAATATTTCATCATTTACTCACTCTCCTCTGGTTTAAAACCCATATTGTTTTTTCCCATTTAACACATAAGGAGAAGTACTGATAATAACTGATATGCAAAACCGATATTTAATAAGTGTTATATTAATGCGTTTTTTGCACAAAGGTAAATAATTTGACTATGGGTTATGTCGAACAGACTACTGATTTATTTTAAATGTTCTGCATCAAGCATTTCTGTAACACAATGCACTTGAGCATGAATGGATGCTAAATAAAATTAGTTACTGATCCCACACTTTTGAAGAATAAAAGCAGTCCATATGTGTGCTATGTGCTAAATGAAGATACACAAAAGCTTTGTGTGAGGAACCAAATTAAATTAAAGTCGGTTTTCACTGAAAAACATCCTTCCTATTGCTGCTGAAACATCATTGGTTTGTTTGTCTAGTCACAAACATTATGTAACCGTTACAATTGGTGCTGTTGTCCTGGATGGGAGTGAGGTTGAGGGGGTTGAGTATAACTGTTGTAGACCAGTAAGAGCTGTGCAAATCCCTCTTAGAAGGGGTCGATTAGGACCGGTTACACTTACATAAGCATCACACTGTCAGTCCAAATCCGATTATTTGTGTATCCGATTGGAATCTGATTTAAATTATTTACTGTCCAAATTGTGTATTGCAACTGTTCAGGTCCGAATTGTGTGTCCCATGCTGCTCTTTTGTTTTCCGGAATATCTGCATTGGTTTCTATGGAAATGACATTGTGTTGGTAGTATACACCAAAAACAACAACAACAGCAGCAATGTGGAGGGATTTGCAATACAGATGTTGTCTTATTTACAACATGAAAATGTGTATTCCCTCACTGGACTACTGCGTCTTATGAGGCAGCGGCAGAAAGAGGCTGGTGTGGATTTATTCTGTGCCGACGTCTCCTCCAGTCTCAAAACATGTCTCCATGTCCATGTCAACATGTTCTCGCCTCTCTTCACTGGTTACCTGTCCATTTCAGGATTCATTTTAAGATTTTGGTGTTTGTTTTTAAATCTCTTAATGGTTTAGCAGTAGTAGTACTGTCCCTAGTATTAGTTTGCCCCTCTACATTAGATAGGCTCAAACACTTGCTGTTTTTAAATCTAGCCTAAAAACTTATTTTTATAGTCTGGCATTTGACGCTATGTGAGAGTTGCTTTTTTTATTGTGTCTTATTGTTTTCTTCTTTGCTGTTGATTGTATCATTGATATGTGATATGTCTGTAGAGCAATTTGATAAACACTTGCTGTTTTTAAAAAGTGCTTTATAAATAAATTTTGACTTTGACATTTTATTGTCTTCTGCTCATCCGGCACAACCTTGTTTCAGCAGCAACTTTCAATATGTTTACTTTGACAACGTCTGATGTTTATGTTTTATATGGTGTGAGAAAGACACATAAACTACGCAAAATCCAATCAGAGCGGTCAGACTAGACGCATATCCAGAAAACCACATATGAATGTTGCTCGAAATGCATTTCATGTGTTTTTTTTGCCATTCACACTTGCTAAATCTGATCAAACTTCAATCAGATATGCACAACAATCAGATTTGGCCTGACAGTCTGAACGTAGCCTTAGTAAACCATATTTGATTTGATAGCTGCAGTGGAGGGCAAGGGAAAAATAACTTTCGAAATTTGAAATTTGAAAATTCTCCTTTTGTGTTCCATGGGAGAAGAAAAAATGTCATGCAGATTTAAAACGACATAAGGGTGAGTAAATGATGTGTTTTACTCATTTTTGGGTATGAGAGCTTACAATTAATTGTGATGATTCTTAGAAACCCATGTCTATCTCACCTGAGCTCATGAGAAGCACAGCCTGCAGCAGCGCCACCTCCGAGTCATCCAGGTTGAACTGTGACAGGCTCTTGCCCAAATCAAAGATGGCATCAGACACCACTCCTAACCCTCCATTCTTCAGCTGCTCTCGACTGACAGCCATCTCTCCGCTTAAGGTCAGCGTCTCGCTCTCTGGGTCATACCGCACCGCTGCACGCAAGGACATGATCTCCATACAGCAGCCTTTCAGCAGGATAATCTGGTCTTCACAGGGCAGCTGGACACAAGTGGAGGAACTGAGTCTTGTGCTTTTACAGAACACATGATCTCTTTCAAGGCTCAAAAACAAGGATGGTTCACAATTTGATTGTGAATTGTGCTGGTCAACAATTTAAGGAAGAAAAAAAAAAATCAACCTGACTAACATAGATGGGGCTTTGCTGAAATTGAAAGATTTTTCCAGGTTATGACATGTTTGGCTCCATAAAAGTTCCTATTTAATTATAATACATTTTAATTTTCATTTAATATGCATAAATTTATAATTTTATAAGTAATACATTTGAAATTATTATGAAAATTGTAATTTAAAAAAAAAAAATGTTAAATGTAATCTGAATTTTCTGGCTCGAATTTTTCGAACAAAAAAACAATCCTTATTTTCCTGGTATCTGACAACGACAAATCTGGCTTTTAAAAAAGGTGGTCTTTGGGGATTCCTAGTGCAATTAAACTAAAGGCTTCAATGTCCTCCAATGTAGCAAGATAACAAGTGGTCATTTGAGATCATCATGTGTTCACATGAGCAATTAAGAGTGGCAAAATAAGTGATTGAAAGTACAGCAACAGCCCATAATCACAGCCAATACTTTAATGAAGCTATTACTCAAATGTGGTAACAAACAAGAGCAAACACACAAGCAGTTTTTTTGGGCAGTACCCTACAACAACAGACACTGACCTCAGAGAACATGGGCAGTTTTTTGGCAAAGTCCACAACTCGTGTGATGGCAGGGGTGATGATCTTGGTGAACTCACTGAAGGCCTCCAGGTCGACTTTATCGTTGTCTGATGTGGGTGCTGGAGACTGCCCAATGTCTTCTGGCTGAAAGACAAACAATGAATAGGTTTGGAGTGAAAGAGATGTTACTAATTAAATAAGGTTCAACAACAGGACAACATTCACATTTTCTACATATTTACTGGCCCCACCTTAAGAAACAATACATTTCTTTTTTACCAAATTTGTGAGAATGATGTGTGTGTAACGTGTAGTTCTATTCTATGTCTGTTTAGTTTCATTGTGTTTTGGTTCTGTTTTCCCTGTTCCAATTTTGCCTGTGTTCCTGATCATTACTAGTCTCCCTTTTTTTTTACCTTGATTACTCCCTCTTTGTATTTAAGCCCTCGGTTTCCTTTGTTTCATTGCCCGGAATCGTCTGTGTTTTATCTGGTTGTGTGTTAGTTTGCTCCTGCATGTTCCTTTGAGGACCAATAAAGAAGTGTTTGATTGGATTCTCCTACATCATGCGATTACTACAGCAACTACTTGTGACAGCATGTATGTTTTTTTTAAGTATCTATATTTGCCACAATTGGAAATAAAGATATAGTGTTACTCTTAACAGCTATTAATGCACTTTTACTATGATGGCATACAGTGGAAAACATACCAACCTTCAAAAGTTTGGGGTCAGTAAATATTTTTTTAAACACATTATACACATATAATGTTTTTAAAAAAAAATCAAAAAGTTTCCAAATTTTTTTATCAGCACAACTGTTTTCCACGTAGATAATAATCAGAAATGTTTCTTGAGCAGCAAATCATCATATTAGAATGAGTAATGATGCTGAAAATACAGCTTTGCCATCACAGGAATAAATTCATTTTAAAATATATTCAAATAGAAAAGTTATTTTACATTGTAATACTATTTTACAACATTAGTTTTTACTGTATTCTTGATCAAATAAATCTAAACTCGGTGCACACTAACCAAACAAATTTAACTCTGATGACAAATGAATCCAGTCATCCATCCTCAAAATAATTTAACTGATTGTTTGAGGGTCATTTAAGAGCTTTTTGGTCAATGGCTGCATTCGAAAGCTTAAAATTACTGCATTCCAAGGTAGGAAGGCATCAAGGCACGTCCGAATCCAATGTTAGCTTCTCCTGAGATGCCCTTATCTGATCGAATTTTAAGGGCAGCCTTTGATATCCCACAACCTTGTGCATTCCATTCTGTGGCAGTTACACTAAAAAAAATAAATAAAGATAGCATCTGAAAGTTGTGGTTGGTGGTCAGTTTGAGTATAAATGTACATTTTTGACCAACGTTATCTACTTTTTATGTTTACCCTAGTTAGAAAGTACTATTAAAGTGATTAAATATTCACTTAGTTCTCATCAAATGTCTCTCTATTTTGTAGTACTTCGTTAAACCATTATGCTGCAGTCTGTCCGAAATCAGTTTTTCATGAGGTACATTTGTGCGCAAAAGCTGCCTGCAAAGATTATTTGAGATCTAGCTGAGAACCCACCCACCTGTACAATATAGTAAATAATGCTATGCATGTACTTTGACAAGGTCTCATGATCACAGACATACAGACACAACCAGGCCTCTTACTAGGAACTTGCGTTTCTGTTTCCAGTGAGGGCCCTGGGCGTTGGTGTGGCGATGAGCCTCCGTCACCATACGAATGAGCTCCCACTCCGTGACCGTGGGCTCAGGTCGGTTGTGCAGCGTTTTCACAACCTCCTCTTTCTTCCTCCGTTCCCGGTTTTCCTCGATCAGACGCCTCTTGGCCACACGCTTTGAATCATCTAGCACCACTGCCAGGGACATGAATCACTCGCACAATCACTCATTTAATACTCTCAGTACTAAACAGGAAATGACAGACAATGTTATGTAATGCTATTATGTGTAAGGAGATTATAGCAGGTTTTTTCAAAGGCCACATTTATAAATGCATTTTTTGACAATGTCTTTCAAAAACTAATATGTAATTTTTACTGAGACAGAAATCTCAACATCAGATTATGCTGCATTAATACTTTGTGTTTTTATACACACGCACACACGGATGCATACCTATTTCTACCGTATATACACAACTACATCCATCCGTCTATATATCATCTGTTTGTCTGTCTATCTATCTATTCCAAAATGATCACACTTGTAACATAGCTAGTCATTCTTTCAAAACCTGACCTTGTCCTTTCATTCAGTTATACACATTTCAGTCCACATAATCATTGTTTCAAACACAAGATTATTGTGAGAACATAATGAGAGCATTTGATTTAATCACTGAAAAACAACAGTACGATCTTCTTTTGAATTTAGTACTTTTAACAATCAGTTCATTCAATGGCAAACAATGCAAGATACACGTTTCAAATCAGCCTTGTTGCTGAAATAATTACAGTAACGCAGACATTATAAAATACACTATCATTACCTAAAATTACACAATTGACATAAAAATATAATGTTTGTAATAGTATCTATTTAGTGTGTTTTCAAAAGGTTTGATTAAGTATGTGTGCTAGAACAGAGTTGGCTGGCAATCTCTTATGAAAAAGAATGCATTACATTTAATAATACATAGAAAATTGCAAACAAGTTCTATAAAATCTATGTCCACACTGGACTCCACCGAATCAATATCTATAGAAATCTATAGATGTACCAAATGATCCACTGATTAACCATTAAGATCAGTGGGATTAAATAATAGACAAATGTATGAAACTGAATGAAATGAAAAGTGATGCAAATCAAAAGTTTGATAGTAGGGGCTTTATAAAAGGTAGTTACTGTGAATTGAACATTTATATAGATTAAACACTCATTTTTGATGTTGTGGTGAAAAAAACTTCGGCCCCCATGAAACTAAATCTTATTTTTTTTGAAAATGTAAAAACGCAGTATGTTTTATGTAAGATTTAGGTTTAGAGGATATAATTTACAGTATACAAATCATTATGTCTAGGAGAATCCTCATAAAACACAAAAACTCAACATGTGTGGGTGAACACTCACAGTCAATGGCCATGCCCACCGAGATGCACTTCTTGAAGCGGCACAGCTGGCACTGGTTGCGGGTGATTTTATCAATGATGCAGCAGCTGTCATATTTACAAGAATAGGAAGGATGAAGATTCTTCTGTATTGTCCTCCTGAAGAAACCCTAAGAGCAAAAATGCAGCAAATTATTAAATAGTAAGTAAGTACAGACAGTGATTGAGAATCAAGCGGTTCATGGGTTAGAAATCTCACCTTGCAGCCCTCACATGTGATGCAACGGTAATGGTAGCCGGTGGCCTTGTCTCCGCACACCACACATGGCTCATCTTTCTCCAGGTAGCTGGGAACATACCCTAGAACAGAGATGCTATTCACTAGAAGAGGAGGAGGAAAAGGGGCTGTTACAGCAGAATACATTCTCACACACACTACCTCTACAGCCCTGAGAGACCATTTCTACAACACTGATTGTCATATTGTTAATAACTCCTTTTCATCATGATGGTGAGATGATAACAGAATTTTTTTTATTTAAACAGACATTTTAGTGTGATTTATGCCACGGCATTACAGACAAATACATTTACCTAGAATAATCATGCTTTAACATAATTCTCAAAGATTGAAGTTGCATTCAAAATACGCTTTGCTCAATAAAAGGAGGGGAGCCCAAAATATCCGGGTTTAGACTGCAGTGACAGCGTATCCAAAATCCTTACCAGACGTGCTCTGCATAGAGCATTGACTATTCTTTCTTTTTCTTTTCACTCCATTCGGCCACCTGATGAGAGAAGGGAGAGATAAGTATACACTAAAAATCTGAAATAATCAGATTTTCATTTACTATTTCACAAGACTGACATTTTACACAAGCTATTTAAAATCTAAAATGTAAAAAAGTCTGTATGATTTTTAATATTTTTGAAAAAGTATTTTATGCTCACATTTAAGGTCAAGTAATATTGTGAAATATCTAAAAAAAATTCTAATTGAATATATATATATATTGAATATTTTGTAACGTAATTTTATTCCTGTGATGCAAAGCTGACTTTTTGAGAAATGTGTCTTTTATTTGTCAATACAGTGGAAGTCAATGGGGACATTCTTCAAAATATCTTCTTTTATATTCAATGGACAAAAATAATTCAGGGTTGGAACAACAAGAGGGTGAGTAAATGATGACAGACCTTGTTGTCATTTTTGGCTGAACTAAGTGGGAAAAATAAATACATGTTGTGACCATGTGGTGGCACTGTTTTAAAATAATTTCAGACTGCATTAATAAACTCAGCTGACCGCCTTAATTTGTCTGTCAACATTGTTGCATCACCTTGTAAAACTGAAAGAACAGCATTAGATCAAACCACAAAACGGTTTCAAGTGTTCAATTCATGTGACTACCTTCATAACATTAAAACCTCCCATAACAAAAAAAGTACCTCAGTTGGTAGTGAATAACAAATGTCCCCATCTACATGTGGAGGTTATGAACTCCCTAGCAGGATACAGCAAATGAACCTGACACACCTCCATGAACCAGCACACAGTCCAGTTCACGCAAGGTAATGCTCGTGTGTATGGAGCTGAACACATCAACAGCGATAGTATATCCCTATCAATATCACTCAACATAATAATTATGAAGATACAAAAGTGTTACATTATTCATATACTGCATGAAGATAAGATTGTGTTACATAACCAATGACCAAAACATGACAATCTACTGAACTCAAAACCAACAACATGACTGCAAACGTATCAAATAGCAGAAACGAGCGGAAAAACTTACTATCAAATGCAATATACTCAAATATCATCAGATATGTGGGATTTATATTTGAGTTTCATTTAACACACACACACACACAATCTTTTTTAAAGCAATCTTTTCTCTCTACCCTCTCGGACAGAACAGTATTAAGTCCAACTGACAATCTGCCCGTACATCAACAGACACAACTGAACAAACAGAAGGAATGGGATGGATGGAGAAATAACATTTATATTCTAACCTGTTGACATAATAGGGCTGTAAAATGTGCATGATTGCAGTCTCCCTCCTCTTGCCAAGCTGTCAGCAATCTATCTGCAATAACAGGGACTCTGAGCTGGTAGGATGTCACCAACCCCAACCCATCCCTCTCTCTCTCTCCCTCCACACACACACACACACACACACACTCCTCCTCCTGCCACAGCTCCTGTGCATCAGCCCTGTGAGCCCCACCCCTCCTCCATCACTAACACTCAGCTCTCATCTTCCTCTTGACTCTCTCACTGTTTCTGTCTGACAAAATCATACACAATGAAGCAAGGGACCCGCTGTCTTTAGCTAAATAATGACTGGTGCAGTCAGTGCTGTTATTTGTAATATTCAGCTTTAGAGTTTCTAGCATATTTATACATTCATGCATAAATGATCAACAGAACTATGTTAGAGCCGGACACACAGTGTTGTACACTTCTTCAGTGTATCAATTCAATGCAAAAAAATATATGTCAGTGTAGCAAAGTTGAAGGTTGTGGGAAGAAGGAGACGGGAACCGGCGAACATTCAAAACATTTATTAACATAAAATAAACTGCCAGTAGCCCCTCGCGGACGACTGCTGGCTTCAAAATAAAACAAACAATACCTGCCAGCAGTCCCTCACGGAACTGCTGGCTACCGACAAACAGAAACAAAACATCAACTAAAACACAGGCCTGTTCCTCTCTCGCACTTCAGCGTCGTCGCTCCTCCTTTATGCCTCCGTTCCTCGGTGCGTCTCACAGGTGACGTTCATTATAACAATCAGGCCACCGGCCTCGCACCGTTCTCTCACGTCCCTCGGCCTCGTCCTGTTCGCCACAGTCAGGTATACAGAGGAGTTCAAAATACTGAGACCACTAGTAAAAATACTAATATTTTGCATTATTCTGAATACATATTTGTCCTTAATAATTTTTTTAATAATACAAATTATTAGTTACTAAATAAAATTATTATTAGTATTATTTTTAATTATATTTATAACTAATTATTTATTTTTATAATAACAATAATAATTATTCTAATTATTCTAATTGTTGTTATTCATTTTTAATTTATTGCATTTATTATACTATTAGTTATTACTATTGTTGTTGTTGTATCAGAATAACAATTTCAGTAAAAAAATTATCAACATGAATATGAGAATAATGTTTTTTGTATCTATGTAAATAGACAGTGGAAATCTGGGATATAAAATATTAAACAAAAAAAAAGAAAAAGATTTTGAATATTTTAAATCACTGCAATTTAAGACTTTAAAGCCTATTTAGGCACATAAAAAAAATAATAAAAAAATCATAAAAGTGCAGCATGTCTGTTAACATTATATATACATATATAGGCTATATACACTTTTTGGTTGCGAACAAGTTAAAAATTAGAGTTTCTATCTCGTGGCTAAAGCTACACGTGAGCCCATGATACATCAAAGCAAAGTCCAAGGGTGAACATCAAAGTTCCACTTCCTCCTTTATAAATCCTGCACATGCTTTTAAGGAGAGAGGAGCTGAGACGCTGAGACTCAGAGACGAACGTACACGCTCAGAGTGAGTAAGCCTTTAAATGCTCACTCACGCATGCTTTCTGCTAATCAAATTATAGAGGCGTGATTAAATGGCGGGTCGAGGCGAGGCAGGGCGCAGGACAAATCTGCCTTTCAGGGAACCATCTGAAAGTTCTCTAGCTGCATAATAATCCCACAACTGACCCACAGGGCCATAAAACTGTGTGTGAGTGTGTGCGGTTTTGTGCGTGCAGTAACTGAAAGTCTGGGGGGAGGGCGAGACCATGAGGCAGCACATGTGAGAGACACGTGCTTGAACGCTTCAAACACACAGACACACACACACACACTGACACACATACACACACACTGGTCACAGACAATCCACTGACTGTCGTAATGATTCAGTGTCCTGAATTGTCCCTTGCAGGACAGTGGCCCCATCTGCCTTTGGTACCTCTCTCTCTTCTGCACTCTAATCTCTCTCTTATTCCTCATCTAATCGTATCATCTAATCTTAAAACACTTCACACATTTGGACGAATAATCAGGAACTCTGGATTACAATCACATTCGGTTAGGTTAATACTTACTGCTTCCTGTGAAATGACTCCTTATATGCGTTTAAACATTATATTTATGATGCTGTTTGAATTTATTATATACTTGAGTCTGATTGTTCAGTCAAAGCATTGAGCAGTCAAATATATAACTATAATGATGCTACACTCTATTATTGACCATTGTACCTGGCAGCCAATCTAGTTTTATGTCTCTCGTATCACTCTGCGGCCTCTTTCATCTTACATAATCATTTAAACTCAAATCAATATTTCAACTCAAATCAATATTTCATGTCCATTTATGTGGTATGGTGTAAGTGTAACAATTAAAAAACCCTTTCTGTTTTGAATGATTCTAATTGAATTTTTGTTAATTACTGACAATTTGATAATAATCTTTATCTCTCAGAATTTATTAGAGAAAATATTATAATTATTATTCATTTAGAATTGTATCATATATTATTATTATTTAAGATTATTGTTGTTATTATTATTCATGTATCAGCATTACAATTTGAAAAGTTTTATTCCATGAATTTGAGAACGTAAAAAGTACAAAACAAATCTGATTTGTAAAATGCTGGATTTTGTACAAACCAACAGTCAATATTATTTCATAATATACTCAGGGTTTATCAAAGGGTTTATCAAAAGAAACATGTAAAACATTAATATTATAAATTATATTCATATTGTTTTATATTTTTTAATGAAGCCCTTTTTTTTGTGCAACACTTCTGTTAATCAATCAGGCAGACACAGTTATTGGTAAGTAATCTCAAACTGGACAAATATCAGCCGATAATTAAATCAGGGGTAGTTCAGCCAAAATGTATGAATTGCTTTCTTCTGTGGAACATAAAATAAGATATTCTGAAGAATGTTCTTGAGCAATTGAGAATTTTCTCAAAAAAAAAACTCTTTTTTTGAACGTTCCACAGAAGAAAGAAAGTTATTCCGATTTGGTATGACAGAATGAATGATGACAGGATTTTCATTTTTGCCAGAACTATCCCTGTAAGAGCTAACATATTTTATAAATGGTAAACACACACACAGGATAACTCACCGTGTCTCATCTCCCTCTGGCAGGTTAAGCTCCTGCTCTTTTTGTTCCATTCACCTTGATTCCATCCAGCATCCAATCACACGAGACTGAGGCGGACCCGACCCTCGCCGCTTTGCTCAGCATACGCAGGGTCAGTATCAGTCAACTGCTATGAGATGGGTCATGATGTCATGGCCCGAGCGTATTTCCTGCTCTGAATCAAATGCGTCTCTACCTGTTTAAGAGAAAAATAGAATTCATCTTAAATAATGTAATAAACAGTTTAAGCATAAAGGGAGTCAAACAGTGAATTTCTCGAATCAAATCATCTTCACAAGAAACCTCTTCACTGCTCCTGTCCTCTAGAGGCTGCACCAAACTTCATTTGTAAAGTAGCTGTGGCTCAGTTTCAACACACGGTGGTGCACATGCGCATGAGATCATCATGTCTGACCTCTCACCCCCAGAGCTCAGGCCAAGCTGCTCTCATTAGAGGGAAAAGGCCAGATGATAAATGCATATCCCTAACGCCTGTGTGTTATTTTTCCATTCCTGCTCTGAAGCTGATATGGCTTCATTGTGCAAGGTCAATAACTAAGGCAACCACTCGGTCTAATTATAGGAAAGCCGAACTGGGTTATTCCATAATGGCTGACCTCAGTATTTAATTTTTAGCAGTTCATTCCATCTCGGGATTAATGTATTTTTTTTTCTTTAAAAAAAAAAGATTTTAGAGATTTAGTTTGTGAAGGATGTCACACTTTTTTTCCGTCTCTCTCTTTCATTGCACTGACATGCATTATTACCTGCATCATGTCACACCTTTAAGAGCCATTAAAGCTCCTTGAATGTCAATCAGTGATGTATGATGTCATAACTCATAGTACCCTAAACAAAATCAGACATGAGACGCCCCCTGAACACAAACACAATTACTATTGAATCTCTTTTATTTAATAGATTCTGGCTTCTGATTGGTCAATATAAGGGTCCAACTAAAATCTACAAACGAATAACTAAAGATATTTAGCCGATATTTTTTAGAAAGCAATTGCTTGGGTACAGAATCTTTAACATAAAAAAAAAGTTGTATCAAATATAAAATCTGAAAAATCATTGAAAAATCTGAAAGCTACCCGTCACTTTCACAGATTGTACCTTGCAACTGTAATTCTCACCCCTGTCCACTTGGTAGCGAGTGCGTTCTTGCTGACTATCAAGTTATTGGTCAATAAATGGCTTTTCTGAGTTACATTGTTTTCAAGCTGATTTTGACGTCATTCTGCGGTTGAAACACTGATTGAGCGATTACATGAGAGACATGATGATACGGATTTTGGTAAGTTGGACTTTCTTTCAACATATTTTCTGATGTTCATTCATGTTTATTTAGTTCTGTAACATAGTGAAGAGGAAGGGATGATCGAGTTCACTTGCGCTCTGCTTTGCTTGAACCGAGAAGCTACAGTGATCTCTCGCGTCACATTAAAGAGTAGCCTACCACCAAAATGGTATTTATTGTTTGAATTTTGTTTCATATCAAACGTAACAAAACACAAAGCTTATGGCAATTTATTGGACAAACATTCATGATGAAACCTGAAAAGTGACCCACAGTCTGTGCTCAACTTTCTCTTCATAAATAAATAAATGCATAATCTAGCCTATATGTTTGTCCAGTAAGTTTGTGAATAAAAATGAAATCAGGAAAAAATCTGAACCTATTTAATGGCTTATTATAATTAAAATATGATAATTAAAATGACAGAATTTTTATGATTCTGTCCGTCAGTCAATGTGGAAGTCTAACGCGACCTCTGATATATATATAAACCCTCCACCTTCCCCAGCTCCACCTGTATAGATCTGCTACGTGAAAGTCATGCATGCTATTGTACAGCAGCATGTCTTGCTCACAGCAGCGTGTTGTGTATGTCCATTTGTTTGTAGTAGCAAAAACAGTAGCAGTAGCAAAAACCAACAACAGCAGCAGCAGCGTAGCAGATCTGTTCTGCGAAAAACCAAACATATTTAACATTGACATTACCATGTCACACACTCTCGAGAGTAGACATGACCGAAATATATGTGTATATATAAAACGAAAAAATGGCCAAAATCTACCATATGAAGTTCTAAACAAGTGAAAAATCAAATGTCAATTGTTCTAGTTTATATTTGTTTGTTTTTATTACTAGCATGTATGGTTATTTTCATGGCAAGATTCATGTATTTTACAAAAAACAAATGGTAGCATACAGTATTGTAAGACTGAAGAAAACTGGAAGAGCGGGTTATCCTCTAAGAACAAAGGAAATTACCATTTGACTTCCCCCGTGCCCTGATCCTAATCTACATTTCTCCACCCCGGCAGAGACCACCCAATCTCACACAAGAATCGAAATGATTTAATATGAATGAATATCATTGAGTTTGATAATGTTTCGTATTATTTTAAAAGTCTCAGTGCGACTGGTACAAATGTCTCATTCCCAAAGAAGTAAATCAAAAGGTAATAAAGTTCTTAAGAATATAGAAATATCTTGCACACAGATGGGTGTGTCTTTGAGTTAACACCTTCTGACCATTTGTCTGAATGCAAATTTACCACTAGCAAATGGTTACCCACCGGTAAATTTCCACTGGAAACCAATGTTTACATTTGAAATGAGGCCTGTCTATATAAGGAAAATGCAACCAGAGCTCAGCGCTGTTTTCTGTATTCAGATTAGCCCGTGTGGCTGAGGGTCTCGCGACCGTCAGCTCATGTTGCCTATGTCCGGTTTGCACCTTTTTCTCTTATTCTAGAGCATTCGATGGTATTGTATTGATTATCTTTGAACTGATTGTGAAATTGGCATGATACATTTACCTGACATAATAAATTGTTACATTTGATTATTCTAACTGATTTTGACATTGTTCATTTAGCTAATGGTTAAAAGGAATAGTCAAACACTCGCTCACATTTAATGATGCACAGACAGCAATAAAACCCTTTTATATATGGAGTCAGATGAAATAACGAGTTAAT
Organism: Semotilus atromaculatus; assembly: GCA_031834385.1. Classification (NCBI taxonomy): domain Eukaryota; kingdom Metazoa; phylum Chordata; class Actinopteri; order Cypriniformes; family Leuciscidae; genus Semotilus; species Semotilus atromaculatus. The sequence goes on along the minus strand of JAULUF010000005.1, from coordinate 20,103,867 downwards.
ACATATGAGAAAGTGTATTGCATTTAATCAAAAATCCCATTAGCATGGAAAGGACGCAACACGCACGAGACCTTCGCCACTGATCGAATGCCGCCATTGGTTCGATTTAGCGGGACTTACAGTATTGAAAATCAACAACTGACAAACAACTCAACATCATTTCAATATTTGATAAAATATTTAGGATTATTCCTGGTGAAACATTTAGGGTGTGTTCATACTTGTAGTTCTCTTGGTTCTTTTGGTCCAGACCAAAATAAACGTATATGTTTAGTACAGGTTTGAGATCTGATGAAGGAATTTGACCATCTGTAATTCTCATAGAGAGAGCTTTCTTTGCTGCAGTATCTGCCTATTTTTCTGTTTGATATAATCAAATAATTGTACTGATTTTATTCCACAATCAACTGTAGTTCCATTTTTCTAATTCAATAGTTCTGGTCAATAGCTTTTATTGTCACTCTAATGGAACAATCTGATTGTGTGTGTGGTGTTTACACAGGCATTGCAACAGACACATACATAACCTTCCCTCAGGAAATCTGTTCTTTAAATCTGATTGTTGCAACCATAGAGCCTTGAACATCTGCAGAACATTCAGAAACAACTCAAATAAAACTGTATCAGTGATTCAGATGACCATGATTTACTAATTTATCAGCTAAATTGCTATTTGTAAAATCAGAAACAATCTAAATAGAAATCAGCTTCATTCCTTTGCTTTCTGAACTCACTCAAGTACAGACAGAGGACATACATTTGTATACAGCTCATGCACACAGTCCATATGGCTAAAACACATTTTGGCAGAAGAGGACTCATGGGATGCCAATAAAATAACTAGATTTGCAAATATAAAATTGACCTCTCTCATTCCCTTCCAGGTGAAGTGGACCGCTAGCTCTGCTTTCCATCTCTCATTCATTTTCAATGGGGAAATAAACCTAGCAGAAACAGGAACACAGCAACGTATGTATAGAATTAAATAACAGAAACCCAAACAAGTGCCTTGAGTGCTGAGTCTGTTTCTTTCAGTATAATATTGTGGGTAATGTATTAGTCAGGAAATGCGTGTCTGGGCAGATTGTCCAGCTACAGCAGTTGAAAAGCTAAAACCATGTCAGTGAAGTGGCAGATTTGTCAAATAGAATTTAAAAGGATGTTTGGAATTCGACTTAATTATATGGCGGTTTTGAAGAACTTAACCATAAAAAGCTCATTCAAAAATACAGAAAGCGTGATGGATGCCCTATGTAGAAGCTTGTACATTTTAGAAAGAAAAGCAGAAAAAGGGACAGTGTGTAAACACCATTTTGGTGGATTGTTTCAGTTTCCTGTCTGGATAGAACTAATCATCTGAGATACCTACAAAAATTGTTGGTAGAATGAAGAAATTGGTTCTAAATAAAACCATAATTTGGTTATGCTAGATTTATAAAAGCAGATAAAATGAGATCAAACTGGATCAGATATTCTTTGAGACACTCCCGGACTGCTCAACTGAAGTCACTTCAAGAAAGTGGCAGTGGGAATTCCCCAAAACTGAGCCATGTATTATGCCATGTAACCACCAAAATCCTCAGTTATGGGATTTTGCAATAAACAAACACTGTTATGGTAGACAATGGCAAGATACAATCTTTGAATCTGATCTGCTGAAAATCAGAAAGTCTTTAGATTTTACTTTACTTATACCAGGTGACCATGATGACATGTACTAAGGCGCTTCTATTAAGTTGCATTAGATATGAGCATTTCCTTTTGCTTCAAATCTAAATGTAATTGGACACAGTGTTTAAGCAATATTTTAGTCCATGTTCTTTAATGGTCAAATTTATGTTATTTGAAGAAAAGAAGAAAACCAACTGAACTGAATCAGTATTATTCTGTCTGTTAAAAAAAAAAACGTACAAATTATTTAAACTTAAATTTAAACTTAAATTTTTTTTCAATATGAATGCCTCTAAAACGTCTTACAGATTAAGTTAACAGCATTGACAAGGCCTTCTTAAAGGGGTGGTTCAGAATTTTGGACACCGGGCCTCATTTCCAAGTTATTTATCAGTGGAGACAGTTTTCAAAATTTTTCATCTAGTCGTTCCAGTTGCAATGTTCGCCGGTGCTAGGCTAGCGCGAGTCAACGGTATCTGCTAGCCTGCCATTAAAAACTCCATTAAAAAACTGGAGTTTTACCCACTCCACAGTACACCAAAAGCAAATAAATTATAACACCAGACTATCAACATAAATGTCTGTTGAGAGAATAATGTTAGAAATCAAACTACCCTTTCATCACATTGCAATAGTACACTTTGTTTCCTGTATTTATTAGCACAGTCTACAGCAGCGGCGGAGTGATATTAAGTTACCTAGGCAACTAAGAGAGCCGTCCACATGACAATCACGCAAGTGTATTTACCTGCCGTATTTACTTTTCGGCGCAGTACTACTAACCGGAGCAAAGTAAAATTCCGCCGCTGCTGAGAAACTAGTTCCTGTAAATCTAATGCGATCATTGAGATGCAAGAGTAGTTTGATTTCTAACATTATTCTCTCAACAGACATCGATAGTCTGGTGTTATAATTGATTTGCTTTTGGTGTACTGTGGAGTGGCTAAAACTATTTTTAATGGCAGGCTAGCAGTTACCGTTGACTCACGTTAGCCTAGCACCGGTGAACTATGCAACTGGAACGACTGGATGAATTTTTTTGAAAACTGTCTCCACTGATAAATAACACTAAGGCTAGCATGGAAATGAGGCACGATGTCCAAAATTCTGAACCACCCCTTTAAACCATAAAATAATCTACTGCTTGTTACTGTAGTAACTGTCCTCCTATTCGGCCCTCAACAACAACTGAAGATTATTGATATTGCAGAATAATTATGTCAGGTACTGACAGCTGAGGTCAAGAGGGTTGAAAGCAAATGAATCAAATGTGTGCTCTGTCCCCTACATGTGCTCCTGTTTATTGTGCTGTCGATAGCAATTGTGTCTCTCCACAGTGACTGTGAGCACTGGAACACTTGCATGAGTCAGAGCAGCATGTAACATTCACAAGAAGGCAATGTGATAAGCAGGATGAAGAATTAGATTTATCCCTGACATTGTGATTAATTAACTTGCTAGCGCAAAGCCGAGCTGACATGCGGTGACTGAATCAGACACTGATAACTGCATGCATTCACTGTGAAATGCCTCATGGCCTTCAGTCACACCATAAGAAAACCCGGTGGGACCTTTTGCACGCTTTAAGCAAATGGTGAAAATGAAAACAACTTACAGTATAATCCAGGGGTGTCCAATCCTGCTCTTGGAGGGTCACTGTCCTGCAGGGTTCAGATCCAACACCTGAAGCAGCTGAACAAGCTCTTACCAGACATACTAGAAACTTCTGGGCAGGAGTGTTGAGGCAAGTTGGGGCTAAACTCTGCAGGACAGTGGCCCTATAGGAGCAGGTTTGGACAACCCTGGTATAATCATCACAGCTGATGAACCTATAAGAAAATAGTTGATGTCAAATAATAAAGTCTAAAAAAAATGCTTGTGGCCTACCCATATCTTATACCTGCTCCAGACTGTGCGATTTCGGCAATCCTACAAGATCTTTACAAATCACACTGTAGGACATGGATCTAATAAACTTGGGTAAGGCATGTATTTAGACTTTATGATGATGACACCAATTGAATCGTAGGCTATGACACAAGTTATGGAAGAATAAAACGTCATCAGTATGCACTACTGGTAAACAAATACAGCAAGATGAATCGCACTTTGGGAATTGTGGTTTTATGTGCGCTGAAAAACACAGGAGGAAGTGAAAGTGCAGTCATAGGGAAAAGAGGCCAACTTGGCATGCCAATTTTACAACTGGAGCTTGAGGTAAGAAGTTTTAAGTTTAAGTGCCATGTTGCGACTCGCATTGATCAATATGCCATTTCATATTGCATTTTTAAGAAGAAAGCCTGTCAGTGGACTGTTCATTTCCAGGAGACTGCACCTCTTCTGCCTATATTATTATATATGATATTATTATATTGTATATTATATTGTATCGATGTATACTTATGATTGTACTATTCACTACACACTATTTTATTTACTATTCTTCTTTTAATGACAATATTATTTTACAATTTATGCTATATATACTATTTGCTGTTTTATTTATTATATTAAATTCATCCTCAATTGTATTTTTAGGCTATTAATAATAATAAATAATATGCTATAGAATAAAACTGCCATATACTTTATTTTGAACTACATCTGACCATATATTACACATTGCATAAATTTAAAATTGTACTGTAGTTGTACTATAAATGTTAAAACTATAAACTTTTTTAGACCCCAATAAAATATTTTTAAGTTGCCAGACACAATTAAATATAATGCTGTCCAATTAAAATGATTTTACTATAATATACCATTTATTAAGACATTTATTGTTGTGGTATTAATGTTTTAACAAACATTTGTGTTAAACTGCAAGAATAATGTCAGTGTCATGGTTGGCTTAGATGGGAAACGAAGACTAACAGATTAAGCTCAATATACATCTATTTTAATGAAAGTTCTCCAAGGCAGGATACACACAACCATACATAACGGAGATCAGACAAAGACAGAGTGAACAGGAGGAACGATTCGGGTTACTTGACTGTAACCCTGTTCCCTGAAAAAGCGGAACGAGATGCTGCACTGCTTAGCGCATTGGGAACGTCTTTCCGCTTTTTCAGGGAACAGGGTTACAGTCAAGTAACCCGAATCGTTCCCTTTCAAAAGCTACAATCAATGCTGCGCTGCTTAGCGCATTGGGAACGAGAATACCCACGCCGCCGTGCTTAAAGGTGTCTGGACCCCTACGGTTGTGCAGAAATGATCTCCGAAAACCATACTCTGTTCGGCCAACGTGGTGCAATCAGTAAGAGGCAAGACCCTTGCTGGCGAACTATTAAATTGTACTTTTTATCCTTGTGTGCACCAAACCCATCTAGCATGTTTGCTGGCAAAAAGCTCTTTTTTTAGTTTCATCTGACCACAGAAGCCTGTGCCGTTTGAAGTTCCAGTCATGACAACTGAATTTGTTGGAGTTTGTTTTTGGATGAGCGAGGAGTTCTTGAAACCCTCCCAAACAACATGTGGTGATGTAGGAGTTGTTTGATTATTTTTTTTTTTAATAGGCTTTCTGACCCCCAAGACTCAACTAATCTTTGCAATTCTCCATCTGTGATCCTTGGAGAGTCTTTGGCCACTCAAACTTTCATCCTCACCGTCCATTAAGACAATATAGACACACGTCCTCTTCCTGGCTGATTCGTAACATCTTTAGTTGATTGGAACTTCTTAATTATTGCCCTGATGGTCAAAATGGAGATTTTCAATTCTTTAGATATTTTCTTACAGCCACTTTCTATTTTGTGATGCTAAACAATTTTTTTATGCACATCAGAACTATTCTTTGGTTTTACTCATTGTGATGGATGATTAAGGGAATTTGGCCTTTGTGTTTCCTCATGTTTCTAGCCACCCTGGTGGTAAACATTAATGAGAATATACTTCAGAGATATTTTAAAAAAGTTTTTTCAGAGAAAAACTTAAAAAAGTTCTAGGGGTATCAATAATTGTGGCCAACATGTTTTGGAGAAAAACATTAATTTCATAATGTGATTCCCCCAAATAAAACATTATAAATGTGTGTAAAATAAATATGATTTTTATATTTTATGTATTATTTTTTTCTACCCTAACATTAGAGTTAGACGCATAAAGGGAGGAACATAAAACTATGGCTGTCAATATAAAATAATAACAATAAAATAATGAATAATCTCATGTGTCTTTTAAAAGCAGAATAAAAACAGTATAATGTATTTGGTTTTGGAATTTGGTGACACTTTACAATAAGGTTTAATAATAGATGATCATAAGAGAGACTTTAAAAAACTTGGAATAGGGTTAACCTCTAAAATACAGCATTGCATACACTCTTAGAAAAAAGGGTTCATTGGGGTTCTATATATGAAGCATAGGGTTCTTTACTCATCTCCAAAGAACCTTTTATGGTAAAAAGGTTCTATAATGACAAGAAAGAACCCTTTTGGCACAAAGGTTCTTAATAGGCTATTATTCATTCATATATTACATTATTCTGCAACATTTTGTAGTTGTAATTAAATTATTGTTTATTAAACTGTTGTAGTAACTTAATATCACATTTTAATCATGCTGATTTTTGGAGGAGAACAACTGAAATGGCACTCTTCGTGTAATATTGATTAACTACATAAAATGATATAAATACATACATTTTCGAACCCCCATATCTTGAATTTTGTGATCATTCACATGCATTCATAAATACATTTTAGGGTCTTGATGTTTGTCAATAATATGAAATATTTAATCCGGAAAGGACAAAACAAATGATAACGAATGAACCCCTAAAAGGTTCCATATAGAACCTTTTTCCTGGTTACAAAGAACCCTAAAGGGTTATTTTTATTGAACCCTTAAAAAGGGTTCTGTTTAGAACCTTTTAAAGGTTCCAAATACGTAGCGCTGATAGAACCTTTTAAGGTTCTATATAGAACCTTTTCTTCTAAGAGTGTAGTCTTTTTTTCCATCAGGTTATGGGGTTACGTAGGAAAATGCATAGAGCTGCATTAAGTGTCCGAGTCAGATCATGTTAAGTTCAAATAAATATTGTAAAAGCCTCTCACGTTTTCACAATATAAAGGAACGTGTCCTTACCTTACCTTGATCTTAGTGCCTACTAACCCTAAAGTAAATCTGCCATTGAGTTTCTGTTTGATAAGAATGCAAAGGACAAATCAAATTGTTGGCAGTAATGCAACACAAATCCAATGTTTGAATTTGAGCTTACAACAGCCCCTGATCCCCTCTGAGTCCACAAAACACAGGCATTAGGTCCATGAGGTCCATGGCACTAGCCGGCTAAGCATTCGATTTAGGGGTTAGATTGGGTTTAGCAGGGCTGTCAGTCCTGGGCAAATGTATAGCATGGGGAGTAAAAAACATAGGGAAACACATAAAAGTAATCCACTGTACGGTTTCAAGCTTAAAACATTAGAGATCAATATATAGATGGACAGGAGTTAGATTTAGGTCCTCTGGCAACATCCCAACAGTTCTTGAGAGGTATTGTGAACATGTAGTCGGGCCAAAATAAACAACAAACCCTGGGTTACACAGTAAACATCAGATTCACAGCCAAGATGTTCCTTCACCTATTATATACTGTAGCGCTCCTACAAACCCCACAGAAACAAGCAGATCATTCTTCATGAAAAGTAACTAACTTTGAGGCCATTTAAAAGTGCAATATAATTTCCCCAAAAATATTTTTGAAATAATGATTCTTGATTTTGGTGGCAGCATAAAGCTTGAGCAGATCAAATTACACTAAATACAACTATAAACAAACTATAAAAACATAGGTGACAAACGGATTATTTAAGGGAGAAATCTTTTCTCATTTTACACCAAGAAATTAAAAGGTTTTGATAAATGAGATGAAGACTCATTGTTGTGTTTGTTTGTTGTTACGTGGAGCCAGTCACCTCAAGGAGCAAACACATTGAGATCACATCACTTTAAGCAGAGTTGTAAACATCCAGGTGGGTTTTCAGTCTGTTTGTGGCCCCTGTTATTTCTATCTTAAAAACATTGAAGCTTTTCTTATAACAAGCTACTTTTTCATACAAGTGTAGTGTACAAAGCTGTTTTTATATCATATCATATTGTGTAGGCTACACTGTTCTACAGCTGAGCGAACTGAGGTAACAATCAAACGTGTGCTCCTAAAATGTCCTCTCTCTCTCTCTCTTTCTCATTTGAAAGATCTGGAATGTCTAATTCGTTTTAGTGATTAGGTTCATTTGTAACGTTCAAATAAATGAACAATTCGAAAAGAAATGATTCCCCAATTCAAGCCTTTTTATAGAACACTCTGCCTGTCACCCAAAAAAAGTACTGTAGGTGTAAACAATAGTGTCCAAGTAAAAGTAAAGCCATCCGTTCGCATTATTTGAACTTAATTTTTAAATATTTGCAGCACTGTGAATGATGTAAAGTCTCCATATCTCCGAGGTGGAATGGCTGTTAAAGGATTAGTTCACTTTAAAAAAAAACTTTTGCTGATAATTTACTCACCCCTATGTCATCCAAGATGTCCATGTCTTTCTTTCTTCAGTCGAAAAGAAATTAAGGTTTTTGATGAAAACATTACAGGATTTTTCTCCATATAATGGACTTCAATGGTTCATTTTTTAAAGTGAACTAATCCTTTAACTCAAACAACAGGAGATGAGTTACTCAAAATGAATAAGTACTCCATACGTTTCTATACGTGTTTGCATTAATCATTATAAGGCTATACTTTGTCTCCAAGGAGCTCAAGGTGTGGCACTATCATAAGTATAACAGCACATAGTTATGTTGCCAATTTAACAGACACATGTCACACTATAGCAGAAAGACAAACACATAGTTGAGAGGGAAAACAGGGAGGTGAGGGCATAACAAACCTGACAAAGACATAAATCACCCTGCTGGAATATATATACGTGATCTTCCTATTTCACATTTACATGCAGACTCGCAGGATCAACAATCTGAATGAGGTGACTGAGGGGGCAGAGGGAGGCCAGTGGAACACGATCTGCTTCGATCTTCTGGTTACAGTGCTATCGCTGTTAGGCGTAATGGCTTTTTGGGGAGACGCAGGGGTCACGGTCCTACCCTGGGGACATTTCCACTGCACCTGTGCCGCTCTTTACACAAGTTGCCATGCTATACAGTCATTGACACTTCATACACTCATGGCTCACAGCACGGCACGTGCATTCAACATAGCAAAGCATTCTGGGAAAAGATGGGTTTGTGTTTTTGTGTCAAACGAATGTACACTGCACAAAGAAGCAGATATGAAGTATACAAGGAAAATGATGTCATCTGTTGGCAGTCTCACAGAACTGTCTGATACTGATATTTCAACACCATCTGTGTGCAGTGAAATCAAGAAACATGATATTTTTCTCTACATCAGGCATATGCTCTGATCATGCCATCTGAGAGGGTTTTGTAGCCACAGAGGATAAGAGAAAAAACAGAGTAGTCAAGAACAGTGATTTGAACCCTCAGATGTGACTCACAGCAAATGACAGATTTATCATGGTTGCCCATCAGTCAATAGCGAATGTATGATATTGGCTTGATAGTAATACATAGGTTTGATTTTATTTATGTTGTGATGTGGAGGAATGATGGAGATGTTATTTCATTGACACAATTACAAAATCAAGTTTTACATTCAAACATTTTACGTTCAAAAGTTTGGGATCGGTAAGATTTTTAAATGTTTCTGAAAAAGGTCTCTTATGCTCACCAAGACTGCATTTATTTGTTAAAAAATACAGTAAAAACAGTGATATTGTGAAATAATATTACAATTTAAAATATTTGTTTGCTATTTGAATATATTTTAAAATGTCATTCCTGTGATGCAAAGCTGAAGTTTCAGCAGCCCTTACTCCAGTCTTCAGTTTCACGTGATCCTTAAGAAATCATTAATTTGGTGTTTTATTTATTTTTTGGAAACTGTCATAATTTTTTTCAGGGTTATTTAATGAGTAGAATTATCAAAAGAACATCATTTATTTTAAATAGAAATAGTATTTTAAATAGAACTATTTTTAGAACATGATTATATTCAATTTAATTAACCAATCATTAATACCATTGATCAGCCCTACCAAACGTGGATGTTTTTTTCCACTAAGAAACGAACATTGTTATGTTGTTTTGATTGATACCAAAGTCCTTTTAGGCAAGTCATGCCACTCGGCCGCCATCTTGGCAACGCCTCCGGGCAGCTATTTCGGACTAACAAGACCAGGCTCCTATCTAAATGAATGGGCAGAGAGTCAGAACTGCACTTTTACTGGTTACCGGGACATAAAAACTGCATCTATAGAAAGTTTGATGACTTTTGATGCCCCAAAATAAGGTTTTAAACGCCTTTTTCCCCCACAGGTTATACTTTACTACGCATGCGCAAGGGTTCTCGTCTCCGCTGTCGCAAACATCAACTGTGCGCATGCGTCAGTGGAACCAGACGATAGGCTTAAATGTTTCCCGGCTTGACTGTTAAAAGCAGACGATTGGCTTTCCAGCGGGAGGGGCGGGACATTTGTATACAATCGCCATATTTGGCGTTACGGGTTTTCTCTATATATTTGTATTGAGGATTGAGGAAGTGGCATGTCTCATATAAATTGTCTCTGTTGATACTGTGAAGCTGCGTTGATACAATCTGTATTGTGAAAAGCGCTATATAAATATACTTGACTTGACATTAAAAATGTCTTACTGACCCCAAACTTCTGAATGTAGTGTAATTCTCAATAAAAAGAAGTAATCAAGATGTAACTCAAACCCTGGTGTGCAAATGGGTGTCCAAATGGCCCAGTTCAGTGGGGCCAGTTTTGTTGCTATCATCCATCACACAGCCTGTTAACACTTCGTCCATCTGGAAAATGTTTAGAAAGCATTCATGCCAAAATACTTTACATCACTAAACAAGCTGCCAAACTACTACATCCTGTCTGGACTACATTCCCTCTTCCCTCCAACGGTTTAATTATGAAATACACTAGAACTATAGACTTTACACTCACATCTAGGGATTCTCTCTCTCTCATTCTCTCTCTCGGCTGCTTAGTTATACAGTCTGCAGGGGAAAGTGAGTAAGTCCAAACATATTTAAATAATCCAACTGCTGCTGCATGACAAAACATGCATCACCGTAATTGCAAATGGCATATATAACATGATGATTAATGAACAAGCATGAGTGAAAGCAACAAGTGATCAATGTAAAATATCTGACGTACAAGAAACACAAAACACAACTTATGTTGTTTTGTGTCATTTGAATTATTTTGCAGAACACAAAATTCTCTTTGCAACCACTTCCTTCCTCCAGTGACAGTCAAACTGGTTTCTCCTTTAGATCAGCTGATATCCGGGTCTGGCGGTTGCATATAGCTTAGCATAGATCATTGAATCTGATTAGACCGTTAGCATCTCTCTCAAAAAAATGACCAAAGAGTTTCGATATTTTTCCTATTTAAAACTTGACTCTTCAGTAGTTACATCGTGTACTAAGATTCAATGCTCTATGCTAAGCTATGCTAAAAGTGCTACCGCCAGACCCGGAGATCGGCAGAATGGATTTGAAAATGGTAAAAATCTTTGGGTTTTAAAACTTAAAAACTGAAACTTAAAAATTTCAATTGAAATTGAAACTTTTTAAACTTAAAAAAGTTAAAAACTTTTTAACTCTAGGGGAGTTGGAAAATGATTTGATGGTTGATGTTCCTTTAATGTTGACATTATGTATTGACTTTTTGGCACAAAGACTTTAGGATGGACTTTTTGGGACAAAGTTTTGAGCTGAAAACACTAAAATAAATGAATACTTTTATTCAGGAAGAATGCATAAAATTGATCAAAAGTAACAGAAAAGACATTTATAATGTTTCAAATAAATGCTGTTCTTTTGAACTTTCTATTCATCAAAGAATCCTGAAAAAAAAAATCACTGTCCACAAAAATATTTAGCAGCACAACTGTTTTCAACATTGATAATTATGTGTCTTGAGCAGCAAATCAGCATAATGATTTTTGAAGGATCATGTGAGCAAATTCAGATTTGACACAACAGGAATAAATTACACTTATATATAATATATAACAATAAAAAAACAATAGAAAACAGTTATTTTACACGGTTATACTTTTTTTACTGCCTTACATGCAGCCTTGCTGAACTTTTCTCAAGACTTTTTTCAAAAGCATAAAAAAATATTTTGAATGGTATGTTCTCATATAACAATAAACTCTTATCTCAAATAGATGTAAATAATTTAATCATAAAATGTTATGTTCCACTTATTTCAAAACTGAAGCAGATCCTTATTTGTAGTGACCACAGATGTGTTAATATGATAGTTAAGATTTGCTGAGATAAAAACTGGTGATAGCTGTTAACTCGTGTCTCAAGGTCAGACCTCTGTGGTTTAGAAGGAGGGACTCACTGACCATTAGTGTACATAGGCCCATATCTGTCACTGACTTCCATTACAAAGTCTAGTGGTGACCGATGGTGTCTGGGTCTTATCACCACATTTCTTCAGAACAAAAATATGCATACTACATATACGATCTGGGAGAAAGGAACTGAATACGATGACTTCACTCACAGCACAGTGGTTGTGATCAAAACAAAGGCTTTTCAGTGAGCAGAAATCAAAATGTTCCAAACAATAAATTCTCACCTTCTCACAATTTGTGATTCAATAATGCAGAGAAAATTAAGTGCATGTGTCTTTGTTTTGTTTTTTTATTGGAGAAGGGCTTTGATGGTAAAATGGGTTGGGGACCACTGATCTATTGAAACAATAAAGAACTTAAGAGATATGTGTCTGAGCATTCATTACAATCAAATTAATTGTGCAACTACAATCGAATGATCACACTAAGAAAACAAAGTAATATTGATTGATGTTAAATTTACAAGACAAAAAGTATCCATTAACAGAAGACTACACATTCTAACAAAAGCTTTTTAATTAGAAGTCAAATTAATTTATATAGCGCTTTTCACAATGCATATTCTTTCAAAGCAGCTTTACGTAAAATCATGATGTTAAAGATAGGGTAGGCCATTTTGGATGAAACTCTCTTCCCATCCTGATACAGTAATCAATAATAGAAGTGGTCTAAATATTAAAACATGTACATGTATCTTCTGTGGAAATCTTAGGACCAAAACATTTAGTGTCCAATCAACGCTGTCCTACCTGCCTGTCAACATGTATGGACGTCATCAGCGTGTTCCACAAGTTGTAGACAAACAGCTATCAAATGAGCCAAAAACAAACCAAACAAATCAAAACAACAAGCTCATACTGTGTCCATGCCATGTCGTAACCGTAATCGCAATTACAAACACATCGCTTTGCTTCAGAAAGCATTTTTTTGGGGCTTTACATTTTGGCCTCCCATTCACTGCCATTATAAAGCTCAGAAGCTTTATAAATATATATTTTTTTAATGATATTAAAGGATGTTTTAATATAACAGGATATTTTTAAGGATTCTTTTTATTTATTTTTTAAATATTCTTTAAATATTTATAACCAGGATATTTTTAAATATAACTCAGATTGTATTCATCTAAAAATAAGAAAGTCAAATACACCTAGGATGGCTTAAGGGTGAGTAAATCATGGGCTAATTAAAACATTTTGGGTGAACTATCCCTTTAACGTCTCATCCTTCATCCGAAGGTGTAATCCGTGTCCTACATGCTTCGGGCACGTAAAGAAACGACTGCTAAGCTATAAACGATCACGGAGCTAAATCAGTTTACTCAGAAACCCGCTGCAAATAGGGCACTAAAAATAAAGTAGGCTACTGTAAATAGAACACAAATAGGGCACCATTTTGTATCGTAAGCTTCAACGATTGCTTAAAACACGGAGAATAACTCATCGTACATTATGTTCAGACAGTACAAGAGAGTGAAGCAGGCAGTTCCCTCAAATGACCTGCTGCGCGCTCCCGAGGCGGCCGCTCTGACGTCAACATAATGAATGCAGATCGGGACGTCAGCTGCGCTCTTACGCAACTGAACTATTTAACTATACCTCGCTCGTTCTTACAAGCGCACAGCGTGCAGGACACCCAAATGCAAGACACGGCGTCCCACGGGTCACATCGGCCCAAGAGTCGCGCTGAAGTGTGCCTGCCTAGTGCCTACTCGTAAACAGTGTCCTCGGTGTCTGAAGCAGAAACCCGAGGAAGACTGAAGCTGACGGGCTGTTTATCGCATATGTTCCACAGTCTAGGTTCTCCAAGGACGCACGTTCCCATCGTGCACTGAATTATTTAGCCCCTCTTGACCAAGCTTGTAGGCTCATATTCAATGCCGTGTTGCATCCGCGCAAAGGCTGGTACGATTATGACATTTTTGGCTGACTGTTTTTCAAGAATAATTTCGATTGGCGATTTAATTATGCGCACATTAATAAGTCGACATTTATTCACATTATACTTGGAATCTCAAATTTCATACAATGATTTTGTAAACATAGCGGGTAGAATGCTTAGTAATAGTTATTAAATATGAAAATATTCACAAATGTTTTATGAATATGTCTCTGGACAACTGGATAATTCTTATTTTTTATGGATCATTGCAGTATTTATTATAAACGATTATATTTACTTTATTTTTATAACGACCCATTCACGTCATTTTTTTAAATTATTTTTTTATTATTAATTAGCCCTCATAATATTTCTCTCTAACATCTCTCTTCTCTGATGGTGTTTGTTGACGAGAGGGCGGGACAACCTGTCACTCATGACATCACATCACATCAATAGCAAACCACAACCATCCAAGAATCCAATTAATTCCTGATGAAGAAAGTCATGTCCCGTCCAGCCGACCTAAATTTTTCTTGTTAGAGAAGCCGTTTTAGTCCAATAGCCATCACAATAGGAAAAATTATTATTGCCACTTCCGTTTCATGCCACCTTTAACTTTGTCCACCTGATTATTATAGTAATATAATATTTTATTATTTATTGTTGTTGTTGTCATAACCGAAGCTATTATTATTGTAACTGCGATTAAACTAAACAATAGATCAGTTGGCCAGTCGAGGCTTATAGCAACAATATCCTACAAATAGTAATTCACTTACCAATTCTGAGTTTATTTAAGTTTGAGGCAACATCATCTACTGTGGATTATACCATTGCATGTAGAACTGACAGATTTCTCCAAAGGAGCCTTTAAATTCAAGCCTTGTAAAACTGCACTGCTGAATGATGAACCTCTATCAAGGTGAAAGGATTTATGTATTCCTCGCCACCCATGAATAAACTGTCAAAACTCAACAGAGGGTAAAAAGTCCACTTACATACAAATAATATTAGTAAAATCAAGGACAAGTCATTAAACATTCACCTTCAGTACACTGCTCTGTAAAATACTTGATTCTGGTTGGTCAATCACTGCAGCTCAATTATCGCTGCTCAGGGCAACAATAATTTGATTACAATAAATAAGTAAATAAATAATACATCTAACCGTAGGCTACTATAAGGAGTATAAAAAGAGAAACACAATAATGTAACTTAAAGGTAGGGTATGGAATTTGCAAACCGGCCGGCAGATTTTGAAAATACACAATTCAAAAGGTCCTACCTTCTTTCCTCCAACGCTGACCCTGACTCCACCCATTCAAAGAACATGGACGCGCAATCATGCACTTACTATGCGCACAAAGGGGTCATGCGCGCGAGGGGGAGGAGGGTATGGTACGACCGTTTGATTGACGAACTTACTGTCCAATGATTCTAGGTGGTCTTGGAAATGATTGGCTGGAGTTTTTCGAGTCATGCCCGTTCCACAGATGATTAAATTGCTTAATCTTCATTTCAGTGCTTCTAACCATAGACAGTAAAAGAAATGGACACAGCGACCCCATTGATTTCAACTGAGAAAATTGAAGCCTGTTAAAAGCTGATAGCCAGGCGTACTGCGCAGGCTCAAACTGAGCTTGACGACGTAATGTCACGTGAGCAACCTGTCTGTCTTCTAGTAGCTGTGCCGAGAGAAATCTGAATAATTCCCTTCTGAATCTCGCAGAGACGGAGAGCGTGAGTATTAGCTGTCCATGAACTAGCACCAGGGCTTCTCCCTTGACTTTATCACACTTTATGCCTCCACGTCCCCCCGATTGCCCGCGAGCTTCTCCGCCTGTCTATACGGTAATTTCTCGACTGTGCGACGGAGAATTGATTGGTTATGACGCAATCGTTAGCCTATTTTTACAAAAACTGCTTCTATGGGGCCATAACGTAAGATACAAAGTAATGGAGCCTTTTATACATTGTCGTGTTTCTTTAGAAATAAATAATGGATCAATGGAGTCTTTAAACGCCTCAAATGTAAAGTTATTCGCTGTCAAAGTGACGGCAAAATGAATGGGAGTCAATGGAATGCTAACAGCAGGTGATGGTCTGCTACAATGGCAGCACCCGGGAGGCTTCAGTTTCCGGCGGATGGATTACCTATTTGCTTCTAACTCAGTGGCTGTTTAAAAACCTTTAATCGAAACTAAACATTTTTCTATTTTTTTTTTTACATATTCATATAAAATTTTCACATTATAAATTAGATTTTTATACAAGAAACTATAGTGATGCCTTAAAAAATAAGGGGTGAATTAAGTAGGTGTGAACTAACTTATCCCTTAATAACTTCATTCAATATTTCACGTCCATAAGTGTATTGTAGGCCTATTTGATAGGTTGTACATTCTTCTTGACATCGCAAAATAAACCACTTTAGAGTGATACAAAAGTCTTTGGCTACTGATAATGATCTTAATTGTAGCCTGTATTATCTCTCACGAATGAAATGTTTCTACATGACACCTGGGTGGTGAACAACTCGCGCGCCGACGCCAATCCTCTCGAGTGCAATCAACTGTAGTCTACATTTCATAATGGTTCTGTTCACGTCTCTGTTTTCAAGCCACAAGAACCGGAACTAGTTAAATAGTCGTTTTTGGTGTGTGTGCTAAACCGAACTTTGTAAGTAGCACTCACTTGGTGTCCTCTAATGCCGCGTGCAAAGTGCAGAGCCTTAAAACATGCGCGGCAGCGCAACGACGGCGCAGATGTTTGACAGCTCTGCGCTTTCGCGCGCACCATAAGCGGACACCTCTGAAGTGAGAAGCTCAACACGACAGCTGACCAGAGGACAGCAGGAAAATTACTCACCCACTTCCTTATGAATAAAGACAGCCTGCTTCCAAAAAAGCGAAATGGTACACTGAAGTCCCACCAGGCTCCAAACAAGCGGTCTTCGTCGCGAATCGCTGTTCAGCGTGAAGATACGCTTGCAAACCGCTAAGAACTAGTTAAAATAATAGCCTATATTCGGAATATATCCACTTAGAAGCAGTTAGTAGATAATTTGGTTGGTGTAAAAACGATTATGTTTCGGCTGCCACGACAGGAAAATGCACGAGCTTTACTATAATCGCTCCGCCCCTTTACTGTAAGGAAGAGCTGATAGTATAGAAGTATGTGATTATATCAAATGCTGCTCTCTACAGGTTCACAACAGCTTAAACCTTTTAACCCTATGTGAGATGGATGACCCTGTGTTTGAAAGTACTTCCTGAGACAGATGTGTGGTTGCCAGTGCCCACAGATCTATACATCTCGAGGACATTGAATTGTTGTGAACCTAAAATTCATGCTTATTCAAACCTTTTTCTGTAGGTATTGACAATTTCTTTAAAAGTAATTTAATATACTAAAGTTAGAGTATTCTGACCGTTTTGAAATGCCATTTTGTTCAGGTCAAATTGAGCATCTTGATATTCATGGCTCAAAATATAATATAATTACCCTATATTTGTAAGAAATATTTCTTAACATATTTCTTCAAATATATTTGACACAATTTGATAATGTGTACAATCATGTGTGCAAGTAAATGATCAAAAATCAAATTTAAATCAAATTTAATGAGTTTCTTACTTTTCTCATCGCAAACATAAATTTTTTAACCATAAATAAACTACAGTATTAAATGCAATATTGACATAATCATTCTCTATATAAACATTTTAATGGTTTGAGTCCAGCAGTGATCAGTGAAGTACAAACAGTAACAAAAACAACAAGGGTGTTTGGTTAATTGTTTTCGGGGTCATTGGGGTTTTCACAGGTTGTTGAAATGGTGTCATCTCCATTTTTAATAAAGGCAAGGAAAGAGGGTTGAGATGGAGGGCAACTGCTCATATGCAGAGTGATTCTGTGTAATACTAATGTGCTTGCTCATGGATTTGGTTTGATGGTTTTCAACCATTTGAAGGAGGTGTACATTTTTTCATTTCTTTAGTTTTAAATTCATATATATATATATATGCTTATATATATATGCTTGATTATTATTATTTCTTAAAACATTTTAATATACACATTATATGTTGTTGAACAAATAAATGTCTGTGTGGTGTAAACAACATAGAAAGTCATATTGTTGTCATGTGATACCCATAAATCAGAGAGAATTAACCCTACTGGCTGCCTACACAGTTCTATATGAAACTGTAGCATATAGTTCATTCATATTAATGACAACAGGCACCATAAATCAATAGAATATATACATCTGTCCCACTGTTTCACTCTGAAATGTCACATAAAGTTCTTAAAAATAAAATGCCTTTGGAGAACCAGTCGCAGTGGATTTGCTACTGTATACTTTATTTGAAACCCATAGCTTTAATGAATCTCTGGGGACATCGTATTGCACGGCTGATTTACTCTTACTACAGTGAGCCGGCTGACCATTCCCTTCTCTGTCAGTCTCTCCTTTAAGAATCCCTGCTCACTGTGCCAATGTAGAGGAACGGCACAGAGAGTTCTTAGTGAATTGGGCTGTGGGGTATTGGTTTGTGCATTAATTCACAGTGAGAATGAGACCACCACTGCTCACCAGTCCTTTATTTCAGTCAGAACCTATTTTCCCTGCTGGTTTTAAAAATTGCAGTAGAACTCTCTTTGCAGTCATATTACAATGAAAACCTAATAGGGTCAGTGTGAGATACATCACTTTACTGTTGCTTTGTTCTGTCTGAAGAATGATTGCTCTTCCTCTGAAGGACAGGTGATTCATTCAGTGAATCTAAACTGTATCATGTAAATTTGAACAGCTGCTGCAATTGTGCTTTTTGCTGAATATGATGATTCATGAGAATGAGAGTTTATAAGTAATTAAAATATCTGGGTTTGTAGTAGGCAAGTGTTTCATTTAAAACTATAAATGAAGGCTCAGCCTTCAATGACATGCTCTGTGTGTCCTGAGGCTTCCTTCACCTGGATATTGTAAAGAGAAAGTTGAGAGACGCAAGACCCAACACTCTGGATGAGCTTAAGGCCGCTATCGAAGCATCCTGGGCCTCCATAACACCTCAGCAGTGCCACAGGCTGATTGCCTCCATGCCACACCGCATTGAAGCAGTCATTTCTGCAAAAGGATTCCCGACCAAGTATTGAGTGCATAACTGAACATAATTATTTGAAGGTTGACTTTTTTTTTTGTATTAAAAACACTTCTTTTATTGGTCAGATGAATATGCACATTTTTTAGATAGGAATTTGGGGTTTTCATGAGCTGTATGCCAAAATCATCAGTATTAAAACAATAAAAGACCTGAAATATTTCAGTTGGTGTGCAATGAATCTAAAATATATGAAAATTTAATTTTTATCATTACATTATGGAAAATAATGAACTTTATCACAATATGCTATTTTTTTTAGAAGGACCTGTAGTTAGCGAGGTGATTGTAGACTAAAACTGAACTATAACGTTTTTTAGTACAACTAAAGTAGCACTGCGTGTGAAAAAAACACTTTAGTTAACTGAAAAAAAAATTAAAACTAATAAAATAATAACTCTGGCTGTTAGGGAATAACTTCAGATTAAGACAAGTGAACTCATTTTATATGTAGTTTAATTCTCAGCTTTCACCATCTACTGTTCGCCCTTCTGTGTCAAAACAAAACTCTTCCAAAACACATCTATAAAGTTGTATACTTTTTATTTTCCTTTGCATTTTTCTCCAGTGTAATATATACTTATGTTAGTTAAGTAGATGAAATCCACAGCCTGTTCACCCTGCTGCCTTCTGGAAAGAGATATAGACATTTCTGCTATGGAGGACCAAACCTGCAGAAACTAAAAATGAATAAATAAATGAATAAATAAACAAATAAATATGCGAATAAATGTAAAAAATAAATAAATAAATGGATATTTATACTTTTATTTCCTTATTTATGTATAATCATGTTTTTCCACATTTATTTTTTTCATTTATATATGCTTTTATTTATTTTCACATGTATTTATGTATACATGTATTTATGTATACATTTATTTATTTATACATGTATCGCTCTGTATGCTAATGAGGGGGCGTGTTTTACCTAAGACATAGCAGTCGATCTCAGAGTGGCAGTGCTGAAGCTTTGAGGCCAACAGTGACACTTTGTGGTGTGACCAAACAATACGCAAAACAGAAAAACAGTATTTTCGTTTTATTATTACAAACGAATAAAATTATTCGTAATAGTTATGAATCTGATATATTTCTCTTTCTCCCTCTTCTGGCCACACTCGCGCGCGCACACACACGCACACACACATCCTCCAGTCCACACACACACATAACCATACGCACCTTCACTCACTCTCAGCTGTTCCTAGCAATCACGCTAATTCTCCCACACCTGTTCTCTTTTCCCTTCTGATTGTGTTTGCTACTTCTAGCTTTCTCTTTCGTGCTTCTTTGCCAGATTATTAGGCTACGTGAATAACTTTTGCAAGGAGCTCTTTTTCTATTGCCTTCTCTTCTCTTCTCTTCTCTTCTCTTCTCTTCTCTTCTCTTTTCTGTCCTGTCTGAGTCTTGTTGGGATCTGGTCTGTACTGGCAATACTCTGTATGCTGAATGATTTGCTAACTCTATACTTTGCCCAGTTTACCTGCTGGTGAAGGCCGGCCTGTACCCTGCCTCCTGCCTACCTATTCCTCTCTGAGAGACCTGAGGCTTGACACCGCCAGATCCTGGGTTTATTCTGCTGTGCTCGGCTCTGTGTATTTTCGACAAGAGGATTTCTGTTATTTGCCTTAACGCCCAGTCTGTTTCTGTCGTCTGTTTCTGTTCATCTTTATAAGAAGAGGATTTCTGTTTACCATTATCTGGAGTAATTTCCCTTGTTTCATTAAAGACATTGTTATTTTGCATCTTCGTATTTGGGTTCTCTCTTACCTTTATGACAGTAAAATACAATGTCAGGTTTATTTGAAAACTAGATCAGGAAGAAACGTTTTTCTTTCTTTTTTTGTAAGTGGGTAAGCGCATTTATTTAAAAGTGAGGGGTGGTTAAAGTCACCATGAAAATAAAATTGACTCTTATTTTTTTTTTTAAGGAATATTGCAGTATTTCTTAAAAAAAATGTGTCTGTGCATATCTATTTTTTTCTTTCTTCATGTGCTCTCATCTTTAATATAACTTCCCCTCCCTCTTACAGCAACTTCTCTTCTCTGATTAAGTGTTTACTGGCGTGAGGGTGGGGCAGTCTCACTCAGATGACATCACAGCAATAGCAAAACCACAACAATCCAACATTCCAATGAATTCCTGATGAACAAAATCAAGTCCCACCCTTAATTTTTCCATCCGAGAAGTCGTTTCACTCGGATATGTCACAATAGGGATGAAAAGACCATTGCAACTTCCGTCTCGTGCCAAATTTTAGTGCCTGTGGAAGAAGTGTCTGTTGCTTCCTGAAAGATGTGATGGTCTCAGCAGATCAGGTGGAGGATGTCAGCTCATTCACCAGAAAGAACCCGAGAGGCTGAACGTTTTGGAGAGTCTTTAGTGCCTTATTGTGAAGGAACAATAAGGTGACACTCGTTCAGTATAATGCATAAAATGTACTGTTCAGCAGTGCAGGAGCTGTATGTCTGAAATCCTTTCCATTCTGTAGGCTAAATGAGGCAGGCACTCAACTGTCTGAAGTTTATAATACACAAGTTGGTTCACCACACACTGTTTTTGGTTACCTGTTCTGCAAAACATTCAAATTTATTTATAAAGCACTGAATAAAACAACACAGTTGACCATAGTGCTGTACAAGCAGTAAAACACTGAGCAGAGAAAACAAATAGAAGAAAAATGTATCCATATATCTAAATAGGTATATGAACATCATAAAAACATTCAACAACATATACTTATAAAAAGGAAATAAATGACACTAGCACCCTTCACACTTATCTTGATCGAACGCTATCATAAAAAAATATGTTTTCAGATGGCTTTTAAACTGACTGAGTGTAGGAAGGTCCCTGATATATAAAGGTAAACTGTTCCATAATTTAGGGGCTGCAACCGCAAATGCGTGATCCCCTCTAGACTTCATCTTTGACCGAGGAACAACAAGACGTTTCTGAAATTGTGATCGTAGCGTAACATGATGCAGAAATAAAATAACACGATGTTTAGGAATGATATTGACGTAAAGCCTCATTAGACAATAATGAAAACCCAACAAGGCCTAATAAATATTAGTATTAGCCCAAACTGTGATTTACTGGGTTGCATCCAGTGATCAGTGGTTGCTTCTCCAAGCTCAGTCAAGTCATTTCCAAATCTTTAAGAATAGTGAAGAGATTATAGATTTATTTCATTTATGACTGTATGGACAAGCATAAAGTGAACAAGTGATTATACAATGAAGTGCTCATATATCTGATCTGATCTGCCAGTGAACTGGGTGCTGAAGACAACATTCTCAATGTTTCTCTGGGCCTCCCACCAGCAGGGAAATGAAGGCTGAAGTAGAACATGAGGGGATTATGCAGAAGAAGAGGACTGGAGTGCGGATCAGAGAAATGGGGAGGTCTCTGTCATAATAACCATGCAAAATCCTATTCCCACTGATCCCATAAAAGCACATATCAAAGTCATCACCACAGGGCAAGGACACAGGCACATGAAAGTGTTAGACACACTTCTGAAGAGGGCGGTGTGTGTGTGTGTGTGTGTGTGTGTGTGTGTGTGTGTGTGTGTGAGAGAGAGAGTGTTGTAAAGTCATCTGCATGCTTTAGAGCTATGTTATTATAACAAGGCTATGTCCATTTCTTCCTGTCAAAAATATGATTCCCATTAATATTAATATCTGCCAAGAAGTGATGATGGTTTGCTCTCCTTAACAGTGAGAACCTAAAATCTAAATGATTTTTTTTTTAAATATATATTTTTAGTTCTAATGATGTTATGTAATGTATATCATGTCAGCCAGTCATTATCTTAAAATAAACTAAATTCAATAAACATTTAAAGTTTTTTTTAAACTTGCGAAACAGTTTACTTAAGTCCTCTGAGGTCTCATTATAATAAATAAACTGAGACTAAAGATGGCAGTTGCGTTTGTATGAAACAAAAGAGCACAAGTGCATTGTATGAGACAAGAAAGTAGTGCCGGTTGCAGTTACCCGGACGAGCAGACTGATCAGCAGACCATGAAAAACAGATAATATTAGGAAATATCTGACCACTGAATGTTGTGATTGACCAATTAGAATTGAGCATTCCAGAGAGTGTGAAAAAAATCATTTTTTTGTGTTTAAATACCACACATGAGAGTTGAGGGGAAAAAAACAACACTTCAATACACATTTGTACTTGAAGTGAATGTGAATTGTTAAAGTAAACATTAAATCAAGGACAGCCTTTCAGGACAGGTTCTCCCACTTCTATTGAAAAAATTGATCTCTTACATGACAGCTGCAAATACACCCCCATAGTAACTTTAGAAAATGCTTGCTTGTTTTAAAAATACTTGTTCTGTTCTTTCATTAGACATGCTATTCTTTTTCTCATGCTTATAAACCTGAATGTATTTCCTCATATTTCTCGAATCAGCTAGATAATAATGTGCACACTTCATTGTGAAATTCTGATGGAGGTTCAAAGACCTTCAAACACACACAAGAGATTTGTATATCAGGAGTACAGCGATTCAACTGTGTGCGTATATATGTGCATCGGTCTTTGGTCTTGTTCTCACATGTTCAATCCTTATCTCCTAATCTCAACCTAGTCTTTAATCACGCAAGGTTCACATGTGGTTAACACTAAAGAACATTCAAGATTTACACTACAGAGGTACTACAACTGATAACAGCAATATAAGACACATGAAAACCCACTTGGAATCATGTCATCATTTACTCACCCTCGTGTTGATCTAAACCTGTATAAGTTTCTTTCTTTTGTTGAACACAGAAAAATATATTTTGAAGGATGTTGGTAACCAGACAGTTGACGGTAGCCATTGACTTGAATAGTATTTTTTTTTTTCCTACTATGGAAGTCGATGGCTACCGTCAACTGTCTGGTTACCAACATCCTTCCAAATATATTTTTGTGTTCAACAGAAGAAAGAAATTTCGAAGATTGAAAGAAATCAGGAGATTGAACGATTCAATCCCTCATGCATGAAAAAGTGATTTGTTGCCTCCTACTGGTGTATCGATGAAACAGAGTCATTGAATAATACAAACTGTGAAAATTCTGTTGGAATCAAATGAAGACTGGAACTGACCGTTGTACAATAGATCAAATGTTTCCAGTATTTCTTCCATAATTATGACAAAGCTGCTTGTTTTAAACCTTTGATTCCAGATGTTATGTTCTCCATTCCAAAACGATACATGTTCTCAATAAAAAAACAATAGTTATTCAAATAAAATAAAAAAATGAAATGATGGGATAATTTTAATTTTTGGTGACCTAAACCTTTAATATTTATTTAAATGTATTACTAATAACACTGCAAATCACTGTTGTTGTGGCTACTAGCACAGCAATGGAAGGAATATTCAACAGCACAAAAAGGAGTCAACTTTTACTGGCAGCCTGTTATTTTTTTATTGCAGTAACACATTTTGCGTCTGGCCGTACATCTCCAATAGTCATAACAGATCAAAGAGCTCTGGACATTGAACACTGGTCACATAAACTATGAATGACTGGGCAGGCAAAATAAATACATAAAACAATATATTCATGAATAGTAATTTCAAAAACAATATCTACACACACTATACTTACACAGATCAATACAGCCACACAAACTAGTTCACTCTTATAGCCTTATTCATTAATACACACACACACACACACTCACTCACTCACTCACTCACACCAACAGACACTCATGTAGTGACCACAACAGATTATCAATCCACTGTAGAACTGAACTCAAGGTTGATCTAAAAAAAAAAGTGCTGACTTTTCGAACACTAGTACGCACATACAGTACATACAGTCGAGAAGATTGCATATACCTATTAAATATTACCAGCTCTGACACAGTAACTTCAAAACGAAACAAATGAAACAAATAGAAGTCATATTTTGAACCTATGTACAATATCAAATAACACTGTGATCTATATGTTATCTTCTTGTGTTACCACAACACACAATCACAAAGGAAGGGTTCTGCGTATGCACACTACGAACAGCACGGCTCATCTTCACTATATACACACACAAAGTTATGTCCTACTTAAAGATTCACACGTTGCATGATATAGATTCACTAGATATGTTCTGCAACCAGCAGCATATATACATTTTTCTATCAGATTTTTTACATCTTCATGGCTTTGGGTAGATTGAAACGGTTATTTAATAAACAAACAGCGTACATAAATATTACATAAAGCACAAGACTATATTTGATATTGGTTTGGTATGAGTGGACGGCTGTGTGATCGCCGTCCAGTTATCAGTATTGGGAGGGTGTTGTTTGGGTGGAGTTTGCTTGTAGTTGCCAAGGGAACATGCAGAGGGCATCAAGTGCCTCCATTTAAAAGAAACAGCAAGCGTCCCGCTCTCCTGTCTTCTGTTACTCGTAGAAACCACGATCTCTGCAGAGAGAAGGATGGAGCGTGAGGAGGCGCTGAGTGTTTACTCTGTGGGAGCGTGTTGGTTTTGGGTTTCACCTCAGACCCCTGTTTGGGCACAGTCCAAATTTACAGACAAGCTCTGGCACACAGACTCTGTGAATTTGATGGCTGCCATCTGAAAGTCAATCATTACCAATATTGACTCGTTTTCTAAGAAATAAAGTCAACATGAATTCAGAATTAACCCTGCTTTCTTTCTTAATGCACATACTCTTATTATTCAATAGCTTTTAATCAGTGATTATTTTATAATATATGTTGCCTATGTGATGCTTTTTTCTCTCTTTTTTTCCTGTGTGACATTGTAAAGCACATTGGTCAACTTGTGTTGTTTTAGTTGTGCTATATAAATAAAGTTGCTATCGCTATTGCTATTACTGTGCATGATAGGTGCACACTGTTCTAAATGAAAAACTTTAACGTTATCCATAACATGCCTAAGCCCTGTTAATTTGTCCATTTCTATTCTTAAAAGTCGGCATGTAATGAAAATTCACACTATCTTTAAAATTTTTTTTTTTTTATTCATGTTAGGCCTATTGATCTTGATCTTTGGGTGAAACAACAGACTTCTTTCTGGTGATGTATGCCAGACTTCTCCAATCATTTCTTCCGCTCAAACACGACACTTTCTTACAATCAACTGCAAGCTTGCATTCATTTTCGCGTGGAATTATGTCCACATCTCAAAATGCAATCAACAGGATAGAACCAAGTCCTGTCTCATGCCATAAAATCCGTTACACATCTTAATACAGAAGAAAATATTTGTCACTACTTTGTTTCTTCTCCACTTTAACTATCTCGCTCTATTCTGGTTTATAATGCCCACTTCCCACTATTCAGTGTTCATTTTTTTTGTAATTTCTGGTTTGTTTCAGTGAAGTAATTTTTAAGTAGCTTAAATGTTTCAGGCCTTTGATTAAAATATCATAGTCAAAATCAATAATCAATATAATATTTCTTGAATATCCTGTTTCAACTAAAAATAGGACAAAATGAGTTTTCAGCATTTCATGTTGACATTCAGAATGAATCACTGCCATGATTCACATTGGAAAGGTCTGACCTCTACAGGCGCTGGACAGGAAGAAACACTAGCTTACACATAGAACAAAATGCATGTATGGTAATCTTATAACCGCCTACTTAATTGTAAGGTATAACATATAAGCACAGAATTCATCTATTATACATTACCATTCAAAAGTTTGGGGTTGGTAAGAAGTCTCTTATGCTCACCAAAGCGGCAATTATTTGATAAAAAAAATACAGTAAAACATAAATATTGTAAAATAACATAATGTAAAATAACTTTCTCATTCTCATTTTAAAATGTAATTTATTCCTGTGATGCAAAGCTGAATTTTCAGCATCAATACTCCATTATTAGTCTTGGAGTCCATCAAGCAGTTGTGCTGCTTAATATTTTTGTGATTTGTTGTGATTTTTCAGGATTCTTTTGTTAAATAAAAAATTTAAAAGAACAGCATTTATTTAAAATATAAATCTTTCATAACATTATACATGTCTTTACTGTCACTTCTGATCAATATAATGCATCCTTGCTGAATAAAAGTATTATTATTATTATTTTTTTTTTAATCTTACTGACCCCAACCTTTTAAACTGTAAAGTTTTAAGGTTTAAAGCAGATTTTAAAAAAAGCATTTGAGCACAGACATCAGTTTCTAGCTTGTATGGAGTTGTGTCAGGAAACTGGTTTTCAGGTTCTGTATCTTAAGGGTAAAAGCAAGGATAAAGATATTTCAAAGCAACTACTCCGATGGCTCTAAGTACAACACACTTAGATACCATAACACCCTTACCATCATTTTTCATGGGGAGAGTTAAATTCGGATGTGATTGTTTTCATCCAGCCTGTCAATTAACAAAATCAAATTTGTGAAAAATAAATAAATAAAAAATAAACAGTGTAACTCAGGTTTGTGATCCAGTGAGTCTGTGGCAAAATTGCTTTTAGAAGACATCGTTGGGACAAATATGAAACTTATTATTGTAGTGGTATGTACTCACGCTCCCTCATCTTTCAGCAGAGAGAGGAACTTGCTGACTCTGTACGCCTGATCCATCTGAGAAGAGAATAAACACAACGTGCTATAAATAAACGTTCATTTTCGCTTTGGTTCTCTGCATGTGTCTGTCACGAGATGAAGTGAGCTCATGAGATTGCTTGATTGAGATTGTTTAGATGTAATGTGTGATCCTTCTGTGCATGAAACAGCTATAAAAAGCATGGAAAATGAATTGAATTATTTAGACGGTTGGAAACTGCTTGAGCCCATTAAATTTCTAGTCCACACCTCCGGCAACATGAAGAGATAAATCAACAAAGCAAAGTTGCAAGGTTGATAGCTTCTAGTAGAAATAAATTCTAAAGATTTAAAGGGTTTGGGTGACTCTTAATGCTTCACATTAGTATTTACAGACTTTAACAACAGCACAGTCCACTGACGCTTACCTGCAGAGACATCTCAATAAGCATGAGAAGCTTTTTAATGCCAATCCAAACTCTTTTTCCTTTCACATGCTGGGCAATGGTGGTTCTCTCAGCATCTGTGAAGCTGCCCAGGAGCTTGTAAAAAACAACAGAAAAAAAGGTAAGTATGATGATAACATTGTATGCAAGTAAATGCAGTAGGAACATTGTGCCATCATTTTTGCAGTGTGGTTAAATAGCACCCTCAACTGGCTAATGCTGAAACAGCATTAATCAAATAAACTAGAATACTCTAGTTTTTATGTATCTCAATAGTATTATTTTTGCTGTAATTTTGATTTATTTATATATAGCACGTTTCCTCCGCATCCGCTCTGTCTCACCTCTAAGGCTTCAACAAGATGGTCCCCACTGGAGATATTTTGCACATGTATGGTGGTGCTGAACGCATCCAGCATCTCCATCTCCTGCAGCACATCTTTGCGGCTGGTGGTACCGATGATCAGCAGCTTACGGCCCTTCGGATGAAAAGAAGAAGGCCGGACGTGTTACGCCCATAATGTAACAAGCGCGCAGTACATGGATAAATGCATTCAAAGACAGAAAAAAGAGTGACGCACATTTACAAATGCACATAAAAGACCCCTATAGTAAAACATCAGAATTTACATGAGGTGGAGTCTTCTTCAGCAAAACCAACAGGGCCTGAAGAACCAGGTTGGAGAATCGAGGACCAATCGGCACGTAATCTGTTCCACCACACATGAATGAAAGTATACCGTTAATAGTGTACAATAATGTAATAACATTACTAGTCATTCCAACAAGCAACGACACATTTTTAAAACCAGGGGTCTTCAGCACTTCACCACATAAATTCACAAGTTCATAATCATACTTGTGTATTATGTTGGAAGAGAAAAAATAGTTGGCTTGTTAAAGGTATGGTATGTGATTTTTGTCCATTTTTTCAAAATCACTTGAAGTCCTATTCCTAACCCACTTACAGCCACTGAGTTAGAAGCACTGAAATGAAAATTAAGCAATTGAATCATCTGTGGAACGGGCACGACTCGAAAAACTCTGAGAACTGAGTTGTGCATTTTCAAAATCTGCCGGCCGTTTTGGAAATCACATACCCCACCTTTAATTAAAATTGTATTTATGTTTAACACATATGTTCTTTTTATTTCCTCACAAAAATTGGATGAAAAGGAAACAATAACTGTCAGTTTCCCCTGCTGAAGAGCCCTAGTTTATGCAAACAGAATCAACAAATTTAAATCAAAAAGTCTAACCTAACAGACGCTCAATGTCATCAACCACAACACAGCTGAGCTGAGACTTGTAAGCATCGTCAAAGACCTGAGAAGACATTTTGAACAATAATTAACCATTTGAGCATTTTTGTGGGCAATGCAACAACTTTTCCTTTGAGAAGTCATGTGAATACATTACATATTGTTAATATATTATTACAATTTATAAGCACGTTACCACTAACCTTTTTGATTGCCTGGCATTTGGCGATCTCTGAGAAGCCAATCATCTTGTCTGGAGAGCAGATCTTTATGAATGGGAACTCCGAGTCCTCTGAGACTTTGGCGGCCAGGGCTGTCTTTCCACTATGAGGAGGTCCTGAGGCCCAAAACAGGATGTGTCAGGACTCAATAGAGTGCAGCAGTTCCAGAAGTATTTTTCCCATAGGGATTTTAAAATAGTGTACAAAGTTTTTAAAATTGGACAAAAAGACAAAGGCAAATGACTGTGTACTTAACGATTTTATTGAGGTAAAGAACTACAATCTCATGAAGCATTGCAAACAGCATAATCCAATTAAAACGATGGAGAAATATAACTACTCATTTACAAATTATATGTATAAAAACAATATTTTTAAAGAAAATATGCATATATATATATATATATATATATATATATATATATATATACAAAAATGTCAGTATTCTGAGAGCGTAAGGAGATCGACTCGCAGTGCTTCATGGGAGTAGGCGGAGCTAAAGAGCAATTTTGGAGCGTGTTGCTATTTTCGACTCTCTGATTGTTGTGATTTTCTAAATTAATAATGCAGGCTGACGGCTTCAGCAGAAGCAAATACCATGGGTTAACAACCTCATAGCTCACAGTAGGTCTCTCTTAAAAGGTTTAAATTGTTCAAAAAAGGTTATCTTTCCTTATGGAGAAAATCAATGGAGTTTTAACTTCCGGAATCCAACTGTTGCACTCTATAGTCTGAATAGACTGAAATAGTCTACAGCTGGGTAAAATACAGAGGTTATCCCGCCTAACAGGAAAGCGTTCCCCCTACTTTCACTAACATTTTGAAAAGGTTATGTAAATGTTAGAAAAAAACTTTCTTTCTTTTATATATATATTTTTGGCCTTCTTTGGACAGTATACAGGACAGTATACGGGACAGAGGGGAACAGGATTGACAAAGGACCTCGAGCCAGGAATTAAACACATTTTTGTAATGTTAGCATAAAACCTCACCCTCAAGAAGCATCGACACCAGTGGGGTGCGGTCACTGTTTTTAGTCTGCTGCACCAGCAGCTCTCCGTCCTCCAGCACTCGGGTCACCGGATCACCCCACTTAATGATGCCGTTCATGATGTAACAGGAATAGTCTTCCTGGTTAGTGCCGAAAGCCTAACAAGGGACAAAATGACATGGTTTCGCTTGACAAATTCAGCTGCAACATATGATTCTCTGAACTCTGAAATCATTCTGCTCTTGAAAACATACAATTGTTCACTTACAGGTTTGATGTCGTTATTCAAGGAAGCCATGAAATCTGTTCGAGTGACCTGTAGCTTTTCTGCTCGCTCCATGTCCACCTCTACAGTAGATGTGGCCTGGAATAGAGTTCAACATGAGTTTAGATGTTTGAAATGAGGAATTATGAAAACATCTCCCTGATGAGGCATGCACAGATTATCCTACAGTACTCTGCACCTTAATGTGGCGGTTCATGGCAGTGGACTGGGCAGCTCTGACCAGGCCCTCCAGCTCAGCTCCACTGTAGTTCTTGGTCTCAGCAGCTAGTTCTTTAGTGTCCACATCAGAAGCCAGGAGGTTAAACTCTCGCATCTTAGATGTGTGAATGTTCAGGATCTGAACACGGCCTTTCTCATCTGGCAAACCTGGGTGATAAGACAGACAAATAGGTGAGAATAAACACAGAGATGGAGAGAGTGTTAAGTATTTCTTTTTGAACAAAGGGCAAGTCTTTGAGGTCCTACCAATTTCCATCTTTACTTCAAATCGTCCAGGTCTCATCAAAGCTTCATCTATGAGGTCAGGCCTGTTAGTCATGCCTTCCGGAAAAAGATAAAAGCACAAGTTAGAAGAAAACAAACAAACAAACAAACAAACAAACAAACAAACAAACAAACAAACAAACAGATAATTAGGATATAAGAGATTAAAAGTTACTTTTATTATGCTTAACATAAAAACTTGACAGTTATCTAATAATAATAATAATATTTCTATTACTATTATTATTAGTAGTATTAGCATTATTAGTATTAGTAGTAGTAGTAGTAGTATTATATAATTTATTATTATCAGTTTTACCATAAATTTGAACTTTAACAATAATAACAACAATAATTATTATTATTAATATAATTAAAAGTCACATTAGATTTGCCATAAAGCTTATTATTATTATTATAAAATATTAAAAACTTTTTAAATAATTATTTTAAAAAATAATAATTATATATATTATAAATAATTGAATAATTACTATAAAACTAAATAAATTATTTTTGGACTGTAATCATTATTTTATTTATATTTATGGCAAAATTCACATTAGTTTTGCCATAAAACTTTAACTTAAATAATAATAATAATAATAATAATTGTATTATTATTATTATTATTATTATTATTATAATAAAATTAAATACATTGTTTTGGCCAATAATCAATCATTTCTTTCAAAACTCACACCAGTTTTAAATAACAACAATTATTATTATTCCTATTATAGTTTATTGTTATTATTAATATTATTTAAAATAGTATGATAGTTAATTATAATTTTTTGGACAGTAATCAATAATTTCTTTTATATCAGATTTGCAATACATTTTATTATTATTATTATTATTAATAATAATAATAATATTTGTATTTAAAAATAGTTTAATAATGTAACAATTATTATAAAACTAAATAATTTGTTTTTGGACAGTAATCACTACATGAATCAGTTTTGACATAAACTTTAACTTTAATAATATTCATTTCATTATTATTATCATTATTATTATTTGTCATAATCCCAGCCTGTGTTCCCCTGGTCTTGTGTGGACTTTTGTTATGTCCTGTTCTACTGTTTTGTAGTCATTTGACGTTTTTCTTGTTGATTAGTTCTTTGATTGTTCCCAGGTGTGTCATATTGCATTTCTGGGCACTCCTGCGGATTCGTGTCCTTTGGTTTTGACCCTGTTTGCCTGTTTTCGGATTTCCACTATTTGCCTGTCTCTCGTGGATTTTACCTGCTTGCCTGTGTTCCTGTGCCCTGTTATGGTTTGCACTCCTTACCCTGTGTTTATGACTTTCAGCCTGTTTTTGACTACGATTGTGGATTACCCTTTTAAATAAACTATTGCGTTTGGATCCTTAAATTTCGTGTCTGAGGGCAGTTTATGACATTATTATTATTATTATTACTACAATTTTTCACAATGATAGATCTAGAGTTCCATAGAGCTCCAAACAGAACAGCTGCTGATCTTTACCGATGACAAGGATGTTGTTGAGCTGCTCCACTCCATCGATCTTTGACAGGAGCTGGTTGACCACAGTGTCGTGCACACCTGTGCTGCCGGCACTTGTACCACGCTGCTTACAGATAGCATCCAGTTCATCAAAGATGAGGATGTGTAGACCACTGTTAGCACCCAACTGCACACAAAAACAGACATATAATAAAGACAGAGAAGATAGGGTTACACTTTATTTGAAGGTGTCCTTGTTACAGTGTAGTTATACATTAAGTACTGAGAAATATTTATTAAAAATATGTACTTACTATAGAGATAGGGTTATAATTAGGGTTTGGCCAAGCACCAAATGCGAGTTGACGTTGATGAGTATATGAAACAGTGTCACCAGTTGGCCGGTAGCATTTTTATAAATTCTAACAATGCATGAACGTGAACAAACGTGAACAAAGCTCGGGACAATTGACGGCCCAGCGCTTCATCGTCACAAATGTTTAAAAATTGACAAGAAGACGCGAAAGGGAGATACTTTCGTTACTCGCATGCTGTGTGGAAAATTTTCTGTGCGCAAACATCTGAAACCGTTATTACTACTGTAAGTACATGTAACGTGTAACAAAGACACTATAGTACAATAATGTATTGTGTGGTGAGGACAGGATAATTAAGGATAAGCCTATGTGTTCGAGTGCAGTTTGTCATCTCACCCTTTTCTGTTCCTCCTCAGCATCTGCGAACAGTTTCCTGATGTTGGCCTCAGATTCACCCACGTACTTGTTGAGGATTTCCGGACCGTTGACTATCTTTGGCTCCCTAGCATTCAGCATCTTACCGATCTGCCTGGCCATCAGTGTTTTACCACAGCCAGGAGGACCAAAGAGCAGGATGCCTTTCACATGCTTACAACCTGCAGAGGAAACAACTCATTTACAATAGACACTCCCCGAAACACATTATCCACAACCAATGCATCTCAGAGTAAGGCGTTTTGGGTGGATACTTTTTACAAGATAACACCAAAATGGAAAGTAAAGACAGCACATACCCATCTGCTCCACGATGTCTGGAGGAAACACTCGAGAGGCGAAGGCCCTGCGGAAGATATCTGAGAACTCCCTGTCTAGACCACCGATGCCCATTTTCTCAAAGTTCCATTCAGGGTTTATGATCGTCTGACGGGATTCTTTGGTCTTGGCCTTGCCTGGTGAGCAGGAAGACAAAGAGTAAGATGTAGCGCTGAGTTACAAGGCTGTTTATATGGTAAGAAACAAATTTTCAAGTGTGATAAAACTCACCGACTAGAGTAAGAGATGAACTCTCTGATTTTTCAAAGATCACTTGACTGTTTCCAATCAACAGACCAATCTCAATCTGTATAGTTAGATGTCGAAACAAAGAATAATTAACTGTGTATCCAAATTACTGAAATGTTATTTTTATATGACATTAAAGAGAAAATACTTTTTGCTTTTTGCCAGATGCTGGTTCCCCTTTCAGTATGCTGGAGTCCATCGCCTCAATATCCTTGATAACTAAGCCAAAGAGTTTATCACAGAAACTGAAGACCAGCTATGACAGGAAAATCACAAGACAAAAAAATTGTAAGTATAATTAAACATCATTCTCTTTATTCAGTTTTTGTGATGCGATTCACAGACCTGCTGGCCCACAGAGAAACCCTGACTGTTGAAATGCTGGATAAACTCGGCAGCCATTTTGTCTGAGTCGTAAGGATTGGAGTCGGTGCTCTTCTTCTGCAGGAAGTCAATCTCAATGGTCATGGCACCAATGCACTGTTTGGATTTGTCAAAGTTGTAGTTGGCCACTGAAATGAGGCAAAAAAGCTTTTGATTACTTGATTATCTAAACATTGTTTATTTGTTGCAAATGTTCCTCTGAAGCAACGTACATACCTTCGATTTCTTGTCCAATGGACAGGCCTGCCCATTTCCTCTTTGAGAATAAGTGAAAAGAGAATTAATAAAATTAAATAGCAAAATGTCCATAAAAATACAAGCAAACGATCTGATTATCTGTACTTAAAGAAATAGTTCAAAGAAAAAATAAAATTCTGTCATCATTTACACACCCTCAAGTTGTTCCAAACCTGTATGACTTTCTTTCTATTGTGGAACATATTAGAAGATATTGTGAAAAATGTTTTTGTTCATACAAATCAATGGACACCAAAGGGTCTGTTGTCAGTGTTCTTCAAAACATCTTCTTTTATGTCCCACAGGAGAAAGAAAGTCATACAGGTGTGGAACGGCATGAGTGATGACGGGACGTGAGTCAATTATGACCGAATTTTCCTTTTTGGCTGAACTATCCCTTTAAATTGGTTTGGTAGTTGTTCTTTGGGGTAAAATGTTGTATTTGGAGTGTTTGTTGCTGCGTTTGTATCACAAGTAAAGATCTTGCCGGTAATCCTTCACCTGTGGCAAACTGAAAGCGACGGTTCCAGGAAGCACAGAGTGGTGACTCTTCACTGTGAACACAAATTTATGGGCGGGTGTTGTCCTCACAGTCACATGCCTGGAGAGAGATGCAGAAAAGATTCAACTTCTACAGCAACATAAAAAACAAAACAAAAAACATGATGTTTAACATAAACTACGGTGACTTTATATCCAGGAACATTATTTTAATCTGTAAAAAGGCAGTTTTCCTGTCAAGTACACAGCACGATTACAACTGCACCAATCCTTAGACACCATAATCTCAGATTAGTTTGGGATTATATGTGTGATTGACAATGCCTCTTTTTTTAGTAGGGTTATGTCACATGTCAATTTATACAATTCTATATATTGTTACCATAACATCTGAAGAACGACAGACAAGGGTAGCTCCGTTTCTGAAATTTTAATCGGAACGCAAGAAAACTGCACACAAAAGCACCAGCCTAACTCACTCGCTCGTTTCTCTCTATGCCGGCGTTGTGCCGAATTTTGACTCCCTGCCAAATTATTACCCCCTCGTTGAAGTCAGTACCTGATTGCCTAATAATAACCCCAGCCCAACAATTAATCCTAAACCTACCAATACTAGGGGGGTAGTAATTTGGCGTGGGTCACCGGCCTTTTTCGAACTCACCACATTAACCCTATAACTGTATAACCCTATAAATAAAACAGCAATTTCAAAACAATTATAAAGAGTCTGTTCGCTACAATATATACACAGTATATATGCAACAAAAAATACAGTATACGTCATTTTATATCACACATTAACATCAATATGCCAACTCAAACCCACACAAATCACCCATCATGCTGTGATCTTGGACATGAGGCATCAGCAGGAGGCACTGCGGCAGACTCTGTCAGCCTCAGTTAATGTCTGGACTGATTCAGCATTCCAAGGACACACACAGTTGAAGCCTAGAGAAAACCATCAGCTCTACTTCTGGAGCATTAATTATATGTTTGAAACTGTCTCTACAGTGTTCATATGGTAAATCCTCAAAAGGATATGGAGTACTTCATGTTGCATAAGACTGAAAAGTTTCCACAATAAATACTTGGGGTTCTGTGGCAGAAATGTTTTTATTAATGGGCATTATTTGCTCCTGGAGTTTATTTTTAGGAGCATTTTCACCCTTATAAGGCATGTTTAGTATGTTTCTACTAAACCCATAAGAATATAATTTTCTACCAAATCCATGAGAATGTAAAACTATTATTATCATATATATACACTCACCGGCCACTTTATTAGGTACACCTGTCCAACTGCTCCTTAACACTTAATTTCTAAGCAGCCAATCACATGGCGGCAACTCAGTGCATTTAGGCATGTAGACATGGTCAAGACAATCTCCTGCAGTTCAAACCGAGCATCAGTATGGGGAAGAAAGGTGATTTGAGTGACTTTGAACGTGGCATGATTGTTGGTGCCAGAAGGGCTGGTCTGAGTATTTCAGAAACTGCTAATCTACTGGGATTTTCACGCACAACCATCTCTAGGGTTTACAGAGAATGGTCCGAAAAAGAAAAAACATCCAGTGAGCGGCAGTTCTGTGGGCGGAAATGCCTTGTTGATGCCAGAGGTCAGAGGAGAATGGCCAGACTGGTTCGAGCTGATAGAAGGGCAACAGTGACTCAAATAACCACCCGTTACAACCAAGGTGGGCAGAAGAGCATCTCTGAACGCACAGTACGTCGAACTTTGAGGCAGATGGGCTACAGCAGCAGAAGACCACACCGGGTGCCACTCCTTTCAGCTAAGAACAGGAAACTGAGGCTACAATTTGCACAAGCTCATCGAAATTGGACAATAGAAGATTGGAAAAACGTTGCCTGGTCTGATGAGTCTCGATTTCTGCTTCGACATTCGGATGGTAGGGTCAGAATTTGGCGTCTACAACATGAAAGCATGGATCCATCCTGCCTTGTATCAACGGTTCAGGCTGGTGGTGGTGGTGTCGTGGTGTGGGGAATATTTTCTTGGCACTCTTTGGGCCCCTTGGTACCAATTGAGCATCGTTGCAACGCCACAGCCTACCTGAGTATTGTTGCTGACCATGTCCATCCCTTTATGACCACAATGTACCCAACTTCTGATGGCTACTTTCAGCAGGATAATGCGCCATGTCATAAAGCTGGAATCATCTCAGACTGGTTTCTTGAACATGACAATGAGTTCGCTGTACTAAAATGGCCTCCACAGTCACCAGATCTCAATCCAATAGAGCATCTTTGGGATGTGGTGGAACGGGAGATTCGCATCATGGATGTGCAGCCGACAAATCTGCGGCAACTGTGTGATGCCATCATGTCAATATGGACCAAACTCCCTGAGGAATGCTTCCAGCACCTTGTTGAATCTATGCCACGAAGAATTGAGGCAGTTCTGAAGGCAAAAGGGGGTCCAACCCGTTACTAGCATGGGGTACCTAATAAAGTGGCCGGTGAGTGTATATATATATATATATATATATATATATATATATGTGTGTGTGTGTGTGTGTGTGTTATCACATATATCACGCATATTAATGCCACTTTTCTTAGCTATTAAAAACCTATACTATATTAAATATAACATCTATAATATTAATTAATTTGATTAGCTTCCGTGTGCAACCATGACAAATCTGTGAAGGTCTGTGGTGTGGGTGAATACTCACTGTCCAGACTGCAGGTCTTTCTCACTAACTACAGCACAGTTCGTCAGTGACAGCTCATCTGTCGGGCATCGAGCGGCTTGCATCGTCTGCACAGAGACAAATAATAATAATAGAGAGAGAGAGAGAGAGAGAGAGAGAGAGAGAGAGAGAGAGAGAGAGAGAGAGAGAGAGAGAGAGAGAGAGAGAGAGAGAGAGAGAGAGAGCGTAAGACAACGAGAGGCAGAAGTTTGCCTTACATGAGAAAGACGTCTGGCCATTGATGTTGAAGCTTAAAGGTGATGTGTGTAATTTCTGGTTAAAATACATTCTTCTATTCACTTCATATGCAAAGATCTTTAAATAGGTATCTTGACTCTGTGGTGCTTTTGAAATATTGCTATATTTATTTGAGTAACTTGACAGAACAACATTGGCTCAACCGGGACTATCTGTTTGCGGGACTATCTGGGGGGGGGGGGGGGGGGGGGGGGGGGGGGTGGCCTGTTTGAGAACTGTCATTTTTACAATTCCACTTGGTGGTGCTAGTACCACAGAAATTACACACTTCAGCTTTAATGTATGCATCTTGCTATATTAGTTCACTGGGTGTCCTTTCTCATGTGAAAAGTTCTTATGAAAAATTTAAGCCACACCATATGATGAGTTCCCATGATTCTCTGCTGAATTTTAAAAATAGTACATCCCATATGGTGTAAAATAGCAAGATGGAAAGCTGTTTCTACCGAGCAAACTGATTGTTCTTTTAATGCTCTTACAAGACCTCATCTAATCATTCCTTCCAGCATCACATGCATCATGTTTTATTGCAACAGAGATCCTACAAACCCTAAACCAAAAACATTTTATAGGGTTTATGCAAAAACAGTGTTAGATAACAGCAGATGAGGTGATAAACAAAAATGCCAGGGAACAGTCTCAAAAAATATAATCATAAATTAATCTGCTTAAGATCACCAGTGTATGTCTGGTGTATGTATGTCTAACCAGTAATGTGTTAAGCATGGGTAAATGAGAAATCATTTATTTTAAGCAAAGACTGACAGTGAAGGTTCATGGGTGTTCTAGCTTTAATTGTTTCTTCTTTGGTTGTAGCAACGTTTAATGTCCGCACACTTTTTCCCTGAACTTGAACTTTGTTAAAGTTATGTTAGATCACTTAAATT
The DNA here is from genome assembly GCA_031834385.1 of Semotilus atromaculatus. Lineage (NCBI taxonomy): Eukaryota > Metazoa > Chordata > Actinopteri > Cypriniformes > Leuciscidae > Semotilus > Semotilus atromaculatus. The sequence goes on along the minus strand of JAULUF010000005.1, from coordinate 20,064,659 downwards.
CACATTATTGTATTCCAGCCTAATAAAAGCCGCAAGTGCTGAATTACTACTCATACACAGGGCTGCCAAATGACACGCATTCAGCGTGAGACTCACGCAATTGACACTGTTCTCGCGCTCTCACGCCACACATCCATTTTCTCACGCAGTGGAAAAACATCGCGGAGCAAAGAGGATACTGACAATGTGTCGACAGACAAGACAGAATAGGTTACTTTTGATACGAAACAAAGTCTCAGCTTTCAAATTCTGTCAATTTTATTAAAAAATTCAAACAAATGTGGCGTGACAAATCGCTGCAAGCGCCTCAGTTCATGCGACACGTGAACCGATCTGTGTTTCTCTTTGTTACTAGTTTAGGCACCAAATAAAAATTAATGAACATCAAAAGGTATGTTGAAAGATACAGTGCAGCTTACTGAAATGTATCATTTCTCATGTAATCGTTCAATGAGAGTTTCAACCTTGGAAAGAAGTGAATAAAACAGCTTATTGTGAACAACATGTCACGTCAAGCCATTTAAAGACCATTATGTTAGCTAGAAAAGTTAGCTTGGTGGCTGGTATGAGACACTTGTTGCACATTGCAGTAAGCTAGATCAATCTAAGAATATCATATTAATAAAAACTGGATAACTTGTGTTGCTAAATGGTATAGGCAATAGATTAAGATATATATTGTATGGATGAGAAAATGCTGTATTACTGTTACAAATAAAGCTCTTTTTGATTATGCCATGTCAGCCAGTTGACAGAATAGTGCAGGCATGGTACAAACATGTTACCCTCGGTAAATCAAGAGATTCAAACAGTAAGACTAACCGTCTTGAGCTATATAACAATGATTATTTTTCTGTCGATAAAGGTTAAAATGCATTATATATTAAAGCATCTTTGGTGTTTCCATGGTTTCTATGGAAGTCAGAAATCAAGGGTAACGCGGGTATGACGTCATTGACTCGTGATGCAATGACATGCGCCATTACACTGGTTAAAATATCTGATTTCTCTGGATTTAAACATTGTTTGAAAGATTTGGGATTTAATTAACAATTAATTTAATTAACAATTAACACAGTCCTTGGCACATTTTCAGAGAAATTTCTGAGATTTAGTATTGAAATCCTAAAGATTTTGTATCGAATATCCTGAAGGTTCTGCCGATAGTTGTTAAATTATTCTTTTGCAATGGTTACAATTGAATAATTGAACAACATGGCAATTGTAGCCGGTGAGGTGGCAATTAGTAGAGGGCGTGGCCAGGTAGAGTGTTTTTAAGCAGGCACCTGAAGGGAGGCCTAGAGAAGAGGTCCAATCTTTTGTTTGGTAGGTAGCACTTCCTTGTGTGTTGGTTCCCTTGGGTGAGCAGGTAGGCCAAGGGAATATTGACTCTTTGGTTTTATATTTACAAAGCCTCTTTCACTGAATCAGATGTTTTAAATGCAGACATAAACATTGTGCTGTCCGGTAACACTTCCATGTTGGTTTGTGTATGGACATGGTCTGGTGAGCAGGTAAGTTAAATATTGATATTATTTTGATTAATATTTATGAAGCCTTGTTTAACTAAATCAGGGAATTGTTTTTAATGCAGACGCAAACATCGTGGACTTGTAGGCCGTTGGTCATGCCTGTTCCTATTTTGGTCTTGGAAATTAGTCTGGGGTTTGGTGGCTGTGTTGCAGGTAATTTGAAGTTTTTTAATGGTGTTTGTAATTGTCTTGATTTTTCTAATGAAATTAAAGTTAAATTATTTTTTTTTTAAATAAAAAAAGTTTTGTGGTTTTATTTATTTTAGGGTTTATAGAGGGTTGGCTGGTTATTAATATCATTGTAGGGGGAATGAGTTTCTGTTCTACAATGTATTTTCTTTATTTATATTGGTTTATTTTATCAAAAAAATTGTGAGATATGAGTTGTTTTGTGTGAGTACATTGTAGTTAGTTTTATTTTGATCTCCCTTGCTTAAAGGAACAGTTACCTTAGTTACACAATGCTTTTCTGTATGTAATGAGGAACATTTGCCTACAGAATAGCAGAAGATGGAGAAAAAAAACCTCTAATGTGTGTTCTCAGAAATAAAAAAAATAATACAAAATTGCAAATCTTACCTTTTAAGGGCCTTGTCACTGTGCAGTAATTATGTCATTTACTCTAAGGTACTATGACATTTTTTAGGGGAAGATAAGTTACAAAGTTGTGCACTGCCCCAGTGAGAAGCTGTTGTACCCCTAAAGGTAATTTATTTTATTTTTTTTGCACCGATGCGTACATGGATGACTTATTTTTTTTACATAGTTGTAAAGACTTCACAATTTTGGAGTGCTGAAGAAACTGAGTGCATGTGGACAACGTTGAATATGACATGAATATAATGCAGTATGCTGATGGTCAAAAACATTGAAATGAAGACACCAATCCAATACGTCCATAGAAATGGTTTGCATTTGATGTAAGTAGATTAAAACAGTGGCCAGCAACACAACTGCTGCATGCAAGTTCAGAATTTATGCTGTACATTGGGCTATGTGTGAATATGTCAGTTAAATAATGGCGGTAAAAATAACCACAATTCTTAGTAAATAATCCGAATATTGAAAATTCCATGTAAACAGGAGTAAAGAGGTTTGCTTGTGTCATGTAAATATCTTAATGTGAAATAATCACATTATTTGTACATAATGTAAATGTAGTCAGTGAGAAGTTGCTTTTTTTTTTTTAATCGAAAATTGTTTGGATAGTTGCTGTTTGCTAATTTCTGGAATATCATATGATCGACAGGTTGCTCACTCACTCCGGTGAATACATCATCAGAGTCGAGAGAACAGATGACGTAGTAAGAAGGAGGGAAGTTAATGTTTTTGATTAATTTTTTTTTTAAATAAATCATTTATAATAAACACTGCAATATTCCATAAAAATAAGAATTTATTTTCTGATGCATCATGGCTGTATAGTAGTGTTCCAGTCGTGAGGCCAGAAGGCAGAACTAAAGGACACTAAATGGCTTTTTGAAGATTTGTATCTGATTCAAAGACTGGGTGTTGTTAACTCAACAGGCTGACATAATTTGGTTAACGAAGAGCAGTTTGGCAATTAGACCTACTTTAGTTGCAAGTCAGAAAAGCAATAATCCATGGCTCCCTGCCAGCATGCACAATAAACCCACCACAGGCCCTCACAACATTCAGTCATTATAGTTGGCCCTTTAGTGTTCAACCTCAAATGGACCTTTATTTGTCCTGAGAGTGAGAACACTCTTGAGTTGTTATCCGTTTATGCCGATGGCATTGTGACGTAGTTTAGGCATTGTACCGCTGTAGCGATCCCTCCAGCCGTTGCTACCAAGAAGGGACATAGCAACAAGGGTTACAGCCTGTCAGCTCTCAGGACACTAAGGCTGAGCAGAAAGCTAGTATAAGTGAAGCGAACAGCTCAATATGGCAAGCGAGACAAGCGGAGGCAGAGAGCATTTGGAAAGCATACATACCTTGAAAAATATTACAACCTTGGGGGCCAATGAATGCACGCAAGCAAGAGGGAGAGCAAAAGGACATAAGACAAACAGTTGAGACAGCCAACACCACATTGAGCCGAAGACTGCATGTGGTCGAGAAACAATAGAGTGTGCAGCATGAGGCAGCATGCAGAGCAGAATCAGGATCAACTGTGTGTGTGGCTGAAGGAGCAGCAAAGGCAAACCAAACCCTAATATGGTAGGGAAATGTATCTATATACATTTTCCAGTCATTTTAAAGGTGAAGAGTTTAAGTAAAGAAAAACTGACGACGAGATGTTGAATCTTTAGAAAACTAATGCATTATTTGCATCTCTCAACAGTTTTCGGCAGCAGCGGCTCTAAGAATAACGAAACTACGTTTATTTTCTCCAAGAACAATGCCGTTATTACCTCGCTAATGAGAAATTCATGTAGCTTTTAAGTTGTTCAACTATTTAACTGACAAAATAATCAGAGCAGCACTGACAACAGAACGTTCATCAACCAATCAGATTCAAGCATTCAACAGCCCCGTAGTATAATAGGGTTTAATGCACATGCTGAAGACTATCATATGTGAACACACTTAGATAAGCCATCATGATAGTTGAGAGAAAATATTGAAGCACAAATGTTTTCAACATTGATAATAAGTTTCATTAGTAGCAAATCATTCGAATTTAGAATTCTGATCATGTGACAGTGACTGATCACTGAAGACTGTGTGAGTAATGATGCTGAAAATTCTGTTGTTCGTCAATAAAAAAAAGTAAAAATTTAAACAGAATAGCCTACTGAGTGAATGCAGAGTTTCCAAAAATATTAATAAGCACAACAGTTTTAAACATAATAATAATAATATTTCTTAAGCGGCAAATAAGCATATTCGAATGATTTCTGAAGGATCATGTGACACTAAAGACTGGAGTAATGATGCTGAAAATTCAACTTTTACATCACAGGAATAAATTACATTTTAAAATATGATGAGCATTCCTTGGTGAGCATTCTTTCAAAAACATATAGCCTAAATATTTAAATACATATTAATATATAGTGCATTTGATACCAGAACAGAAGAGGAAACATGACATGCCTGGTTTTGGTCATGGTTTCTTGTCTTTCATTTTGAATTTCTCTTGTTCATGTCATGAGTTGTCCTTGCTCTTCATGTGATTGTGTCATGTGCTTCATGTGTTGTTTTCATTGGTTGTTCTAGTCATGTGGTTCCTGTTCTGTTTTGTCATTGGTTCGTTGTTCATTGCTATCAGGTGTGTCTTGTTAAGTCATTAGTCTATATAATATAGCCCTCATGTTCCTATTGTCTGGTGTCTAGCTTTGTTCATGTTTATGTCATGGTTCATGTCAAGTCTTTGTTTATTTCGCATTTATTTTGAAAGTGTTGTTAAACAAATCTGGACATGGGTTCAGTTACTTGCCTCCAGTGGATTCGTTACAAAAATAAATTATTTTCCATCCCCAAAATTTCAACAAGATTTGAAACAAAGACGCTGCAGTGTAGCCTAATTATTTGCTAAATAAACTAAATAAAATGCTGCGTGCCATTTCATTTGTCAGTGAGTGTACGGAGTAAGAATTTATTTCAAGCAGCCCTACTCTCCATGTTTAATGAGGTTGGGCCTCTTGAGAGATATTCAATGAGAACTGAGGAGAAGCCTGATCAATACAGAGGAGAAAAACTCCTGACTGCACAGAGAACGTCCTGCCACAGGGCTGAATCCAACAGCCCCATAACCAGCTAATGGCTTTATCCACCCTGAGGGTATGATTAATCATTATTAGTTCACGTGCCCAATTCATAAGTGGCACAGATCACAGAGTTGAGATCAACGAACAAACAAAGGTTCAACCAATACAGAGATTTCTGTCTGTCACAGATGGCTAGACTACTGGATTACACTGGGGTGCAGTTGTGTCCCTGATGTATCACACTCAACGGAGGATGCAAAACATGAAAATTAATAGGACAAATATAACAAAGAAAACCTTTCTCAAAACACTCCCTCTCATTAAAATGATGCAGATCATCAAGCTTCCTGATTGGTCAATAGCAGAAGGCTAACTTAAAGTAATTCCAAAAATACTCCAGAGATGGTTTAAAAAATAAAAATACTAATAAAATGCATAAAAATTATTAGGAAAGGTGAATAAAAACAAGTTTTAAATGAGCATGTCATCATTTTTATATGACTGCTACATTATGACTTATTTCAAGATTTTTTTTTTTTTTTTTTTTTTTCTCTCATTTGCTTTGAATCACCCCAGAGGGACATCTGGGTTCAAATAATTTCCTGGGCAGAGAGAGAACATAAAATCTCTTCTGATGAGTGTTGTGGCTCAAGTGGCATGCATTTCATTGCTTGATGAGAAATAATTGCATGATGAAGATTTCAAAATGTGAGTTATTGAAAAAGCAATCATGGTCTGCAAAATCTTGCTTTGGGTAAAATGTAGGCCTAGACTGAAAAAGAAAGCAATGCCACAATGCTGTTTTAAATCTATAGATGATAAGTTGCCTCATAGGAAGTTGTTTAATTAGCTGTGTCATGCACAACGATAAAAATAATTGCCATGCATGGCCTTTAACTAGTCTATGTAAATAATCTCGATAATGTAAATTATTCATTCGATTTTAATAAACTTTAGAGCTTGGCAGTTATTTCAGTGCCACTTTTTGTTGCACACAGAAGCCATACACTAATATAAAAAGATTTGTCTTCAATAGAGATGATGTATGTGGTATACAAGCAGAAGCAAGAAGCTTCAACAGATATTGAGCAGAAACCACTGTATCTCACATTTATTTAAACAGCATTATGACAGACACAATCAGACTGTATATATCATTCCCATACTCTCCAAGAAGGCAGTAAAAGTATTAAGTAATTTAACACTGAGCTGAACTCTGTGGGTAACGGATGCCCACACTGCGTTTATCTGGATTGGTCTGGTTTGACCATTGCAGCTTACAAGAAATATCTCATCATAATCAAAAGTCATGCAAATGAATAAGTCATTCTGCTGACAATGATAACTCAATCTGAATAACAAATTATGTTCCAGTATTCGTTCTTCCCATTCTCATCTTGATTTACTCTACCTTGAGTAGAATCACACCAGGGAACATGACGGGCTTCTTAATAAACAATTGACTCAGTCTGACTCATATATGTTGAGCTTTTCTTACAGCTGATAGTGGGTGTGTGACAGGCATTCACAAATTTCTGAACATCAGATTCACCTGCTTTTTCACTGGCAGGTTTTTTCACTCTCACCTCTCTCAATATATGGTAGTTATATATTTTGATAGGAGATTGCATGAATATCATAATCTTAAAAGGCTTGCAATATAGTGGAGGATTTTAATTATGGTTACAATCAATCAAGCCAAATACTAAAGGGATATTAATAAAAAAGAATAGGTATGGGGTGTAGAAGTATTAAATGCAAATAGAAAATGAAACAAATGAGACATTGAAGTATCAGTTTATCCATGGTCACAATGACAAGCAAAGCACCCGTTGCCACCTATTGCGCTCCATCCTGCAGCAAGGAGAGAGAGAGTGCTGTAGCTTATTTGCGCACAAAACATATTCGTATTGAGGGAGCAATGCGTTTCTGTGGACATTTTGAAGCGAATGCATAATTTTGGACGGTATATATGCTTGCTCAAGGTTATACATCTCGAGCTCTTAAAGCAGAAACACTGTGGTTGATGAGCTTATGTGAGCATTACGCGAGCCATGTCAAGGTTAAACCCGCTGAACGAGCACATTCGTGTCATTCCACTCTTCATGACGCTGTTATGCAGCAGAAAATACGCTATATTCTTCTGTAAACATACATCTGTATCAACGATATTAAATAATTAATAATGAGCAGCCGCCTGCTGGTTCATCTTGTACCTTATCGATGGGCTATAGCATTGGACAACCGCTTCGGTTCTATTTTAAGCTTTTGGCTGTTTACCGATGGGCTGAGGCTAGAAACAACCAATCACCTCTATTTCACAACGCATGCAAATGCTAGAAAATTAATAGTCTAGTGCCACCGCCGAGATTCGAGTACTCATGCGAGTTTATTATTATTGTGCGTAGCTACCATTATATCCTTGTGCGTACTGTTAGCATGCTATGAATAACAAAGTAAACCAAACACCAGCAATATCGCTGCAATCGTGGTCAGAAATGACCGTTTCGCCACCTGCTATTGCAGGTTACATTGAGGAAAGATGTCAGTATCTGGCATCAAACTGGATATGATTATTTATTTATTTTTAAAGGGACGCTAACGCTGTTTTCGAGAGAGATTGTGGTGAAATACTGTGTTAAATTTCAACTCAGTGCTAATTCCTAATAAAATGTTGCTTATTCATTGAATAATTGAAATGGAAGCATATCTTACCCGGGTCGTCATGTTTGCGTTGGTGATGCTGCTCGGAAGAGCTTCACACAGCAGTACTAGAGCAGCACTTCAGTAGCGGACAGCGACACAGGCGGAAGCTGCGCATGCGCATGGATTTCTAGCCATATGGATTCTGACTCATTTTTGTGAATTGAATCTTTTGAACAGTTCATTTAAAAAACGGTTAGCTCAATTGTTCTTTACGCCATCGCGTAGTCGATGACATCCCGTCGTGGCAAATTGCGTTCTTTAAAATGTTCCAGTAAAGCAATAAACATTTACATTCCAATAAATATTTAGCGCATATTGCAGTTTGCTTCTGTTCTCAGTAAGGTGCCTTTATTGCAATTGCATGCTAGTTTAGTTTGTTGCAGCCATGATTCAGATCATAAAAACGAATCTAGAATCCAAATTTTATTTTATTATTAAACTCAGAATCTGAATTACTTACAAAAAAATACTTAAATTAATTTATATTTCAAAGCTGAACACGTTTTTAATGCTATTAAAAACAAAATGGCTTTGTATTGTTTGCTAATAAAACGTAGATAAAATCAAGTAATTAATTGCCCTATTAATCAAAACTATGCTCATACTCAATTTAATCGATTTCTCCGTTCATTGTGAATGTCACATCATGTCTGAAAATAAACTGATTCAAATAAAATCATTTAGGTTGTATGAACTGGTGATTTATAAAATATTCAGCCCAAACTCAGAACTATTGGTTCAGTGTTGAGCTGGTTGTGAAAGGGTATTACAGAACTCCATAATCAAAAAGCAACAAATATCTTAGTAATCTGCATATTAAAGGCATAGTTTGCCCAAAAATTAGTTGTTCCAAACATGTATGAGTGTCTTTGTTTTGTGGAACATGTTTTGAAGAATATTTGTAAGTTGTGGTGCACTCTTGCCTTCCATATTTTTAATTAAGTTTTTTTCAATGGTGCCACACAGCTGTTTAGTTACCAACATTCTTCAAAATATCTTCTTTTGTGTTCAACAGAAGAAAGAAACTCATACAGGTTTGGAACATCGTGGGGTTGAGTAAATGATGACAGAATTTTTTTTTTTTTTTGGGTGAACTAACCCTTTAAGCTATGAAAGGAAAAAGGAAAACATCACTTTAACAAAGCACCAAAAACAAAGAAAAGAAAAAAAAACCGACTCATTCAAACGAAAATTGTCAAGTGCACGTAAAATCATTAAACCATGCTAATCTGATGTTCTCTGTATCCTAGGATCTGGTACAGAAGCACTCAGAGTCATGTTCTCTTGGTGACTTTATTATGTTTTTTAGCGTTATAAAAAAGGGGAACAGCATGACAGGCCAGACAGAGGCGCTTGGCAACGATATGTACAAAGGAGGAGGAGGAGGAAGGGCAGGAATGCACAGGCCAGGGAAAGATAACAGCTCATGACCCCGTCCTGTTGACAGCATCTTTCCAGAAATTTTCCGCCCAACATAAAAAGTCCAAGTATGCTGTCTGTACGAGAGGTAGGCCTGGAGCGAAGCCAGGGGCTTCTTTAGGAGACCGGGGTTAGGGCTAAAACCGTTTGGTTAGTAATGCAGGGAATCTTGTCAACAGCACAACACAATGGCCCCAGATTGGCAAAGGAACTGAATCATTCTCATATCAGCTTTGCTAGATCTATGTATATACATTTCAAATAAAGTTAGAATGCAGGTGAGTTTTTATTATTATTTTTTAAGATTCCCTGATGGCCCATTAGGCACAGCCAAGATACAAAGAAATGGATTACCAGCAAAAAATAGTGAAAATAAAAAAATGTGATCCCATAGTAATAGAAGTAGTTTGTCCTTGTCTGGAAGGTGGTAAAAAATGTCCAAGTGAAGGCCAGAGAGGACAACAGCAGTCTGTTTTTTGGGAGTGTTAGACCTTTTTTTTTTTTGACTTGGTATCTGTATCACATCTCCCTCCCCTTCCCCCAGAGTCCCCCACACTGGCCATGCTCTCAGCTGCAGGGTCCAATGCTCAACCTGCACAAAAGACAAAGCTGAGATCAGCAGAGACAAGTCATTTTTCAATTCAACACTATGAGATGCAACATTATTATGCACAACATAGAAAATAGACTTGCCTATGTCAATTTCTTGGCTTTGTTGTAGAGAGAGTCCACTACTTTGCTCATGTTCTGAATTGTTTCAAGGGCAGCTTCATATGTTTTGTCTACGGGAGGCTCGTCAAATACAATCAAGACACCTTCCCCTTGGTCAAGGATTCCTACATGCCATGAGAATGAGAGTTTTTGATAAGCATGGATCAAAAACGGTGCGACCGACCAGTGAAGCCCAATTCCCGAAGTTAATGACCCTTGAGCCAGTTCTTTTAATTAATAGTTTGAGGAATTACTGATTAACTGGTCAGTCTAAAACATTGCTACGGACTCAGTAAAGAGTAACATTTCCTAAATGAATCATTGAGACTGAAGTGTTACTGCAAGAGATTTGAGTTCATTTGATATTTGTGATTTTAATTCAGTAAACTTTCAGCTATACAAGGTGTTTAATCAGTTTAATTTTATATTTAGAAATATCCTTTTAGCAAACTCAAACGAAAGCACTCCAATAAAACAGTATTTATAATTTAAAAGATGTAAGGCATCGGTTTCCTCAAATGAAGTTAACTCATCAGGTTTTACAGTGTATAATTTACAGAAGTAGTATCAGTTGTAAGCAAAATGGACATTTCTAACTGAAAAACACATAAGAATCAATCATAATAAAATCTGTAAATGCATTGATAACCAGTCCTAATTTTGACAGAAGACTTATCAAGTAAAAGACAAGGATGATGGCATCATACCGTGGAATTTCTGGTCTAAAATCATCTGTGACAGTTTCCTTTCAACATCCCCCTGATGAGATAATGGAAGAGCGCTGTTAAAATTTGAGAATGGATACTTGAAACAAAGATACTTGAAAATCAAATTTGTCTGTCATTTAAATCTATACATATGAGGTTTAGAAATGTTATTTGCAAATTCCAGAGTAAAAAGACTTTACCTTGGAGAGTTTTATTAGCTCAGAAATATGTTCAATCTGTTGGCATAAGAGAAAAATGTAAGTGAACAACTTAACTGTTTTTAGCATATATCAGTGCTCACTGTGGTATAGCAGGGCATTACCTGCACTCTGGAGAAGGGCTCGATGACCCTTATGAGGTTTTGTTCCAGCAGATTGTCATAGAGTTTGGCCAGGTGGGTGCTGATGATGGGGTCATCCCGCAGCTCAGCTTTGTATTCTGTTAAAGCCTGAAGAGAAGGACATTAAATGTAAAAACTCCAGGTGGACTGAGAATGTAGTGTAACCTGGGGTGAAAAGACGTATAATTATAATTTAGACTAAGATGCTGCCTTGTTAAAGGAACCGTATGTAAGATTGTGGCCAAAACTGGTACTGCAATCACTTTCAAATTACTGTAGAGCGGTGTATCCCCTCCCCCCCAATTTGAATAAAAACAAAGAACTCAGGTTAGCCTCCCCTATAAGAGTTCCTCTGGGGGCGCAACAGTAGTAACATTTAAAGCCAAAGAATCTGACCCACCTTCTCAAAGTCTGCAAGTGACCTGTTCTTGCTGGCTTGGGCCACACATTTAAGTGCATCTGTCTAAAGAAAAAGAGAGACAGGACGAGTTTAATTAATAAAATTAATAATAAAAACATAAAATTTGATTTATTCCCATGAAGTTGAAGCTGAATTTTCAGCATCATTACTATGCTGCTCAACAAACATTTCTTATTAATGTTGAAAACAGTTGTGCTGCTTTATTTTTGTGGAACCGTGATTCATTTTTTCAGGATTGTTTGATGAATAGAAATTCACAAGAACAGCATTTATTTCAAAAAAACAAAAAACCTTTTGTAACATTACAAATGTCTTTACTGTCACTTTTGATTAATTAAATGCACCCTTGCTGAATTAAACTATTAATTGCTTTCAAAAACAAAATCTGACTGACCCTAACGGTAGTGTTATGGCTCGTTTCCACTGAGCGGTACGGTATGGTTCGGGTCGGGTCGGTAAACCATGATCCGGCTAGCCAACAGTACCCTTACTTGATAGGCGTGGTGTTTGCCGGAAAGAAGCGATCGACGTCATGTTCGCGCGAAGAAAGCAGCAATACAGTACAACAATGGATGACGTACAGCAGATCTTGTTCTTGCTTCTCGGCATGTTTGTCAGACGAAGACAAGCGCCGAGATTAGGCGTTTCGCAATACCAAGTAGCCAACGCAAAGTTCGAGGAGAATGACTCCTGAGGAAGCGAGTCTGGTGATTCTCCAAATGGAACAGCGCGTTCTTGAAAGCGCCACTCAGCTCACATGCTACTCCGGTTATCTCTGTATGTACATTTTAAGCAACAATAAAACGAAATATGTTATAAAACACCATTCTGCCTATTTTTGTTTTCATTTAAATTCATTTTAAACATTATAGGCACTCAAATGTCTAAAGTTACAAGGTAAAGTTAAATAGCCTAAATAAACTTAATTTAGCCCTCAACCAAACGATTGGCCAGGGAACAAATTATAGATTCACGAGACTAAAGATCGCCCGTTGGGTCTACACGAGACGAATTATATGTTTAACCTCTACAGAGACGTCAGACTCAGCGGCAAACGTCAGAACGACTAGCCAAGGAAAGGCTGTTCCATGCGGGGAACATGAGCGCAGAGCGCCCGGTGATAGCCTGGAATGAATCTCATAACCTGAATCAAATATAATAAATCTTTATTAATAAACCACATATTTGAGCTTTAAACATCTACATTCTCTTCTGAAAAACTCTTAAAACTACATTTCGTGACACAATAACAGTAGTATTATATTTCAACTGTATATTAAAAAATGCCGCTTCTAACGTTGTCATTCCCCTTGTAGCATGCGCAAGTGACGATACTCTGTCAACCAATCAACGTTCTGCAGTGAGTCTAGCTCCACCCTTTAGTACCGTACCACTGTGCTAGGTACCCCAACGGAAGGGTACCCAAAAAGTGGTACGGTTCGGCTTTTTGGTACCATTCACAACTTTTGACAGTGGAAAGCGTACCGTACTGCTCAGTGGAAACGACCCATAAGTGGGGCTTACACTAAAACAATTAAGTTTAGTTAATGACTACAATTTAACATTTAATTAAAATAAGCATATCAATTAAGGTACGGGCAAGAAATGCCTCATCTGTTAGTGTGGTAAAGTACAAGATTTTGAACTCAACTCAAACTAGTATGAAACTCATTATGGCACACTTTTAGTTAATAATACTTTAGCACTTCATATTATAGCAATAACGCATAATAGTAAAAATGCATAACCATGTAACACGATACGATAATGTATAACATTAGGATGTGATCTTAGCTGCTGACAATATTCTTGCAGAAGTCATGAAAAAACTACACCATAAGATTAAGAAAATAAGACCCTTCAGCTCAGACATCTACCTGTCTGCCAGCATATCTGAGGGCAAGTTTTCCACTGGTCAGGCCCTGCACATCCTCTGGCCTGCAAAGATAAACATATACAGGTTTAACATCTTCAATATCCAAGTTTAATAAAGATAGAGAAAAAAAGGAAAAGTGAGAGACACTAAAAAGCCAGGACTCACAAGTTCAGCATGATCTTGCAGAGGAGCATGTACTTGAGTGCAGTGATGGCACGGGGACTGTCAATAGAATCATAGCCTTCAAAAGCCTCATAAAAGTATGAATACGCCGTTTTCCAGTCATTCACCTCAGCAGCATGAATAATGCCTGCAAGGGGAAAAAAGGATGTGATGCGTTCAGCACCATAACTTAAGATATTTCTAATACAATCTCCAAAAAGATCTCCAACTATCTCGCTCAAAAACAAATCATCTGGTAAGTCATGATCTGTTTTTCCTCCATTTGTTTAGGATAAGGAATGCACATCAACATTAGATAAGCATTTGCAGGAAAAAGGCTCAGTACCGCTAATGTAGAATGAAGTCTGGCTGTTAATACTTGAGACTGAGGACATGCAAACCGTTTCTATCAATGCATGTGAATGTCTCACTCTGGGAAGTCATGTTACAGTACAAACAAATATGTTCTGACTGGCTGCAATCGGATCATGTTGCTCAACAATTTTGCTTTCAGTGTGGACAGACAAATAAGCCGTCATGTCTGGAAGGTCTTTGTAGAAGGGTTGTGTAAACATACCTGACTGCATATCTAGAGCAGCCTGCAGCTTTGGGGGGCAGTAGATGGCGTTTGCCGTGGTCCTGGCAGAGGTGAGAGCTGCTCTGGCTTTGGGCAAGTTGCTTAATGCATGATACGTCTTGCTCTCCAGCAGCTGGAGCTCCACCAATAGAGCTTTATCATCCATCTTCTTCAGTTCTTGCAGGAGCTGAGAGCCTGATTAACAAGAAAAAAAAAGGACAGTGGCTATAGACCGCAAATACATCTCCCAAGATTAAAGGGTTAATTCACCCAAAAACCCCAAAATTCTGTCATTAATTACTCACCCTCATGTCGTTCCAAACCCGTAAGACCTTCGTTCATCTTCAGAACACAAATTATATTTTTGATGAAATAAAATATATTCATAGACTGCTGCCCCCCCCCCCCCATAGACTGCAACGTCATTGCAACTTTAAAGGCCCAAGAAGGTAGTAAAGACATTGTTAAAATAGTCCAAGTGACTACAGTGGTTCAACCTTAATTTTATGAAGCAACGAGAATACTTTGTGTGCAAACAAAACCCCCAAAATAACGACTTCAATCAACAAATTCTTTTCTTCTGTGTCAGTCTCTGTGTGATGGAGGACTCAGGAGGAGCCAGACAATATTTAGCCAGCGTTCTGACGAAGAACCCCGAAGCGCTGCAGTGTTTACAATGTGGCACTGAAGAAAATAAATTGTTGAATACATTATTTGAACACAAAAAGTATTCTCGTTGCTTCATAACATTAAGGTTGAACCACTGTAGTCACATGGACTATTTTAACAATGTCTTTACTACCTTTCTGGGCCTTGAAAGTGGCAATTAAGTTGCATTCTATGAGGGGTCAGAATGCTCTCGGATTTCATCAAAAATATCTTATTTTGTGTTCCTACGGGTTTGGAATGATATGAGGGTGAGTAATTAATGACAGAATTTAGAATTTTGGGTGAACTAACCCTTTAAGAACATGAATGACACAATGTAAAAAACAAGGTATGATCTTGTAAAGGACTCACCAAGCTGCAGAGCCTCTTGGTAGCGTTTGGTGTCAAAATATAAAGAAACCAGACGGGCCTAAAAAATTGAAGCAACTGATAAGAAATCAATGAACCAGCATTTGATGATTAAAAATTTTGGGATCAGGATTTATTTTATTAAATTAAATAATTTGTTCATTCAGCAAGGCAGCATTACATAGATTAAAAGTGAAAGTAAAGATATTTATACTGTTACAAAAGATTTCTATTTTAAATAAACAATGTTATTTTAAACAAATAATACTGAGTGAAGTCTCCAAAAATATTAAGCACAACAGTTTTAGACATTGATAATAATACGAAATATTTCTTAAGCAGCAAATAAGCGTATTAGGCCGTGTGTCCACCAAAGAGTTTTTAGCCAGCTGAAAACGCTAGACGCTCTGATGAAAATGCCTAGCCGTGGGCGCTTGAGAGCGTTTTGGCAGCGCAGCGTTTTTTCAGTTGAGACACTTCGTTGCTATGATACAGAATATCCGCAGCACAGTTTACTTGTGATTTCGCAGATAATTTGTTTCATACTAAAAAAAATGTATCCATTTTGTTCGGTTAGCTCTGCTGGTTGATGTCATTGTACAGAAAGAATGTTGTGACAGTTGGTCGGTGTGGTATTAGTCCCGACCCTCCTCTACTGTGATTGGACGGCTGGGTAAAAAGTGACGGTGATGAGCGCTGCGTTTTACCCAAAGTTGAACATTCTTCAACTCTCTGCAACCAGTAAAAAACGCCGGGCACTTAGTGCTTCAGCGTGAAAAAAAAAACGCTCAGCGACTCATGACGTTCTAAAAACGCAGCACTCCCATTGAAAACAATTGAAAAAACAAGCCAGCCGCGTGAAAAAAACACTTTGGTAGACACACAGCCTTAGAATGTTTTCTTAAGGATCATGTGACACTGAAGACTAGAGTAATGATACTGAAATTTCAGCTTTGACATCACGGGAAGAAATTACACTTCAATTACATCCTTCCTCATATTGTCAACTAGGGACAGTCATATCAAATCCATGACCAATTGACCAGATGAATATTTTCACTTAACCTTGGTAAAAATATCAATAACATACTGTCCAAAACCTAACCCTACATATAAGCAACAGTAATTGTGATGTTTACCATTGCAAGACTCTAAACTAGGTGCTCACCTCCAGGGCCTGACGTAGAAAGGTCCTCTTCTCTGATTTGGCCCATTCAATGCACTCCAAACATAATTCCACCTCCTGACCAGTAGCTGCCTCCATGTCCAGGAACATATCGAGCAGAGAGCGCACCAACCGTGCCGCCTTTGCTTTGCTGATGGAGTTCAGGAACGGTCTGACATACTTCAGCAGACCTCCCAACTCTGCAAAGGAACAATATATGGACAGCATTTATTAACTTTGAGGAAAATGACAGCTGACAGAGTAGAGTAGCACTTGGCACTTCAGGACCATCAGACAATGATGATGATTGAGAGAGGAAAATGTTTATACTGAGTGACAACCCATTAGTTAAAGATACTTACCAGCAGCTTGGCCAGTCTTGGCCAGCAGTCCGCCCAGCTCCAAAATACTCTGTTCTTTGACACGCACAGCCTCTTCGTCATCGTCCTGGATGTCTCGTTTGACTGTGTGAATGTGGACAAAAGTAGTTCATATTGCTGTTAAATGTTATTAGGTACAACAAAAGAACTATCTAAACTTGGTTAGCTTAAACTTTCTGGTGACAAGACAATTTCAACTTTCACAAATTACCAAGTTTTGGAGCTTTTAAATATGATTTGAAAAATCTAATCCTTTAAGCAGCTGAAAAATGAATAATTTAAAATGCTCTAAATTACTTTATTAATTCCCCTTAGTTAATTTATGTTATAACTAGCTATTATTAACTTTTTTTGTCTCTTTCTATTGTATGCTGCTTGTGTTCACTGTTCAAAAATGTATTTTAAGAGATGTAATAAAGGTTAAATAACTAAAAACACTCTGCAGCAGATAATCAAAAATGGCGTGGCATGCTATCAAATTATCCGTGACAAACGCACACATATCAAACTTCATGCCAAACATAACTTACCGACGCTGTCATATTATATAGCATAACTGAACGATAAGAGAAACTGTAATTGTAAAGAACATGTCAGTCATGCTTTAATGACTCAAACCTGCCATAAATAAGTAGAAATTATATTTTGTCAGACTTTTCTTGACATTACACTATGATAATTCATACCTAAATGTCACTAACTAGCGAAGCTAATTAAGTTGTCATGAAAGTTCTGGTAGGTCATTTAAACGTAATTTAGGAAACGTGCATGATTGACCACAAGTAGGACGCCGAAAACACTTACTAAACATAAATATATACATACATATATATTTATCCGTGTTTTGTAAACCTACATACTTCTACGGAGAGATTCGCGTTCATTGAGAACAGAAGCTAGCTGATTGGCTAACTGTTTCCACGGGTGGCAGGTCACTGAACATTGTTTTTTCTAACAGTACAACATCTACAAGTAATACAAAATACATTTAAGGGCAAAGTTGAAAAGAGTGCAGCAGCTCGTATGTAAAGTTAACTGTTAGTAAGAGCACAGTGTATTTATTCAGCAAACTTAAAGGCTTCTCATGCCTGTCACAGTGAGTCAGCAGCATGAAACCGGCTAACACATTTAGCTGCTGTTCTACAAATCGCAATTGGGGACATGATCCGTGTGTTAAAAGCACAGCTCCTTTAGCTAAAATCACACAAGCGGTGCAAAATGTAGCGGGACAGGAGACACTTACCAATGGCATGTAAAATGTCAATGGACGCATTCCGATCCGTACTAAGCAGCGACTGTGCTCTCTGAAACTCTACCGCCGCAGCCGCCATCTTCCCAATTCACCAATTGCCTGATTCACACAACAATCATCATTGCACACGCTACCGGAAGCGTCACTGAGGCACTCTGGGAGATTGAGTTCGCAGAGACAGCATGTCACACACAGCATGACTCACTCGAGGAGTTAAAGGGATCACATACTCACCCCTCATGTTGTAACAAACCTTTTTCACAAGTTTCACAAAAGAAAAAATATTAGAGACCGTTTGTAACCAGATAGTTGACATATAGGAACTACGTAGGGAAAAAAAATACTATAGAAGTCAATAGGTGCAGTCTAACTGTCCGGTTACCAACATCCTTAAAAATATCTTATTTTGGCTTGAACAGAAGAAAGACACTCATACAGGTTTGGAACAACATGAGGGTGAGTAAATGATGACAAAATTTTCATTTTGGGGTGAACAATCCCTTCCCTTTACAGTTTTTCTCAGTCGCTTTGGTATTCTTCTCAGATCAGAATTGAAATTCTCACAACTACCTGTTCAATCTTCAAATCATTGTGTTACTTGTGCACATCAAAAAAGCAGTTGCAAATACTTTGGTACATCCATGCAAATTATTATGTACAAGTCTCTTCTGTTTCCTACATTGTCAATTGCATGTTGGTTGAAATGTATTATAATGGATCTCTGTTGAATAGTCTCACCCCTCACAACATTTAGGCATAAGTCTCATAGCATAAGTCTACCATGCAAAATGGTTGTACAAGTTGTCATAATATGCATGTACAGGTTTCCCTAAGGAGATTATGTTCACATTTCTATTTTCGTTTTTTCCCAGATTTTTTTCTTTGTGCTGTCTTTTCCTTTCTGTATTGCAATAACATGGTCTGTCAACAAATTACAGCACAAACAGTAAAAGCGTAAATGTGAATCTTGTCCAGTGTCTTGCAATCAAACTCCCACATACACTAAGGTGTAACCTACAATCTACAATAATTGTCATCAAAACTTTAGCTATAGTTTACATCAGAACATTCCTCCAGAGTACACTGTTATATTGACAACATGACTGAGCAATTAGTCTTATCCGTACACAATGACACAAGGACTTTCTGTCATTCTGATGGCACTGACATGTTCATTGACAGAGATCATTTACTTTTGAGAGATGAACTAAGGATTTTGAGCAAGAGACTGCTTTTGCAGGTAATCCATGGTGTTTTGCCATTTGTACAAATTGTTTTGAGAAATGCATTTACTGTTTTGCAAATGTCGAGGATGATTCGAGAAATGTACCAAAGCGACTGATAAAAACTGTAATACCAAGTCCTGTCCATTGACATTTCATGTAAACTGTCTTGAATGCTGTAAATAACTGATTTTGATGAAATGTACTTATATTATGCCATCATCACCATGATGGATAGATAGATAGATAGATATAGATAGATAGATAGATAGATAGATAGATAGATAGATAGATAGATAGGTGTACAGTACCTCTATCTATCTACACTTGAAATGACTCTGAATAACTCCAAAGAAATTGGTTGTTCTTGGGCCACAAAGAGCACCATCTCGTTGTTTAAAGGTATCACTCAGGTGAGGGCTACGGAAAAAAAATTCAAGCCATTAGATATCTATGGAACACCGTGAAGACCACAAGTGGTGAAATATGGCACAACAGTGGTATTATCAGGAACAGGGTGTTCCTTCAAAATTGATGAGAATACAGAGAGAAAAGCCAGAGCCCAGACCTAAATCCTATCAAATCTGATTATGGCTGTGTACAGGAGATGCCCTTGCAATGTAACAGATTTGGAAAGTTTTTGCAAAGAAGAGTGGGATAATATTCCCAAGTCAAGATGTGCCAAGCTGATAGACTCCTATCCAAATAGACTTAAGTGCTGATAATAAAATCAAAGGGTGCTTTAATTAAGTGTTAGGTCAGGGGTGTGCAAACTTATGCAATAAGTTATAGTTTTTTTCCCTTCTTCTCTGAAATATAGGCCACTTAGAAAATAGAAAACTTCTGCAAACGTTCTGATATGATTAATCTTTGTTTTCTTTTTCTTTTCACCAAAAAAACAGCTGTTTTAACAATTAAGGATGTGTAGACTTTGTTCTGTCTGCGTGTCTTTTTACCTTAGCCCACATCTTTATTTGGTCCGAAGTGCTGTTTCATCAATGACTTGATAAGCTTCAATTGACATAAAAGAGTGAAACTGCAAGACACTCAGATTGGTATAAAAAACGATTGCTTTTTAAACTATTAAAAAGTCCGAGCATGATGATTGGATAAGCATGAGAGATTGAGAGAGTGTGTGGGTGGGTGTGAGAGAGAGATCAGGAGGGTGGGGTTGCCCATTCATGTCTGCGCCACTGAATACAGAGCCTCGACGACATTACTGCACATCAGGATTGAAGTTAATCTGTCTTGAGCGCTCAGTGTGTGTGACACTTTCCATACTCTCTGGCTCTTGATTAAAGATTGTAATCTGCCAACAGCTGGCATTTCATGTAAAGACAGGGCGTGTGAAGTTAAATTGTAGCGATTCCTAGCTTGACCATGAAAGCTAGACGACCTTATGATCAAATTTAGGAATCGTTATAAAAGATGCTGGTGTTGTGGTGAGCGATTTCAGAGCACACATGACGGACGCCATGGACAGATAATAGAGGGAGCTCAGCCACTGCCAAGTTCCCACCCATCTGAGATTCAGCATCACCAAGAGAGGCCAATGCCTTTCTCTCTCTAAAATATAAATAAATAGCGGTCAATGAACGCAATTCATTGTATTTAGGCTACTTAAAGATTAGTCTGACACGGACTTTTATTTTTAAGCTTTTCCAGTTATATAAACCTAGACTGTTCACCCGACTGCGCAGTTCAACAAGACGATCATAGGCTGGTAGATGTGAAACAGACCCGATATTTTATTGTGATGAAAGGTACACGACAGAATTGCCATCGAGGGCTTATGTGGGAAGACGTGGCGTGCATCCTAGGGAGTAACCTTAGCAACCGGAGAATCCTGAACACCCTGCATATTTGCTTTACGTAGAAGCATTATTTCATCGCTGACGTCCCCTTTTCAGCACCTTGGACAACGACGAGCACGTTTCACAGTGCGACACTCAAAGAAAAACGGGATAATCGACGGATATTTCTATATTTACCGATTCTTCTTCTTCTATATCTACGTGTATCACCACGAGGAAGACGCATTGATTAGCAGGTAACCAACATTTTTGTTTATAACCCATATTGAATAAAATTAACTTAATTTCAAAAACGCTTTTAAAGGGTTCGCTCTTAATAGTTCACAGAATGTGAAAAACTCAATTGTACTGTCTACTTGAGGCAGTCATATAAAGATGCTATCTTTGATTTCTCATTTCCTCGTGTAGACCAACTAAATATTTTGAATAGCTTGATCAATTATGAGGTCATAAACGACTTAAAGCTTAAATGTAGAAATATTCAATATTCACATTTCCAAAACGCACTGAGAGGGATTTTCCTTGCAATTGGATATGAATTGGGAATGAATGTGTTTACATTCTAGCCTTCCATTTTGAAGCTAAGATGGATGCTTTCGCATATTCTGCTGAATCTCCTGGTGAATCGGATACCAGCGGTTCAGTTAATTAAAACAGGGAAATCGATTATATATATATATATATATATTTTTTTTTAATGATTTTTACATTTGTTTTCTATACATATATTATAGAATATATAGCATAGGCCCATAGAGAAATTCTTATGTTTTGCATGTGTGTGTATGTTGCGTTTAAATAGTGATGGTGGTTTCACCAAAATCATTGCTTAATTAGCTTTAATACTATTGTATCACTAAACATTCATATTTATTTATTTATTTTATGGACAGATTCCATATCTAAAGACCCTGTAATAATCAAGGCAACATGGGAACTGTTCTCTCAGTCTCCCCGAGCTACCGAAAGGCAGGCCTGTTTGATGAAATACCACCCCATTATACAGCTGTGCAAAACAGTAAAAACGCTAAGGACAAGAGCCTGAAACGGCAGTCGCTTATCAATATCCTGCCGTGGAAGCGCATAGTGGCGGCTTCGGCCAAGAGGAAAGGCTCTAAGAAGCTTGCGTCAGGCGACAGTCAAGATGACGAGAGCGTGGGCACCCTCAACAGCCAAAACCTGAAGAAGTCCCAGTCCTGTGCCAACCTCTCTGGCTTAACGCAGGAGCCAACTGTGAGCTCCATACCCACATCAAAAACTACGGCCAATGTGGCCTCCACCGCGAAGAGGACCTCGATCACTGGATCGGTGGGTCAAGCGACCAATGCTGGCACACCCAAAAGAGTGATTGTGCAGGCTTCCACCAGTGAACTTCTGAGAAGTTTGGGCGAGTTCCTGTGCCGACGCTGCTACCGACTGAAGCGCCTCTCTCCCGCCGACCCTGTTCTGTGGCTGCGCAGCGTGGACCGGTCCCTTCTGCTGCAAGGTTGGCAGGACCAGGGCTTCATCACCCCAGCTAACGTGGTCTTCCTCTATATGCTCTGCCGCGAGGTCATTTCGGGAGAGGTGTCCAGCGAACGCGACCTGCAGGCCGAGCTGCTCACTTGCCTCTACCTGTCCTACTCCTACATGGGAAACGAGATTTCCTACCCGCTCAAACCCTTCCTGGTGGAGACGGATAAGGATGCCTTTTGGAATCGCAGTCTGGCGATCATCAACCGCATGAGTAGCAAAATGCTCCAGCTTAACTCTGACCCACATTACTTCACGCAGGTTTTCGCTGACCTGAAAAACGAAATTCAAAAGGAGGAGGACAGCCGGCTACTTATCGGCCTGGATCGATAAGTGAGCCGTTTGTGCATAAACAGGAAAAACTGTGCATAAAAAGGTTTTGTGCACAGACAAAAAAAAAGAAGTTTTTTTTTAAAACAAAAACTTAAGTGTTATTATTAGTATTAAAAAGCATAGATTTTGAAGCTTATTTGTAGCAATGAATGCGATTGGATCAGCTATTCTAAACTCTTAAGGTCTGACCAAGATGCAGGACAACACCTTGCCAGCCAACAATGTGTTCTTTGACTGGTCGTGTGGCGTTTCTGAGGTCAGTGAATCAACTGCAGGATATTCCCGACTGGGCAGCATGTTGACCTTTCCAAGTGATTCCATCCAAACACAAACATGAGCAGCAGTTTTTATGAGTCCCAATAAAAATGCTTCTTGACTCGCAATAAAGACGGCGGCATTAATTGAAAAGCTCAGCTTGTGCTGTATTCCTACAGCTTAGTATTAGTTAAAAACGAGAGGCAAGTTTGCAACACTTTCAAAATGATACAAACCAAAGACTCGAGTTGGACTTCACATTCATATAAATCCTACACAGATATATGAGGACCATGAACTGCTGCTCTTGCATGGCATCACTTTTTCAACATGTTATGTTTGTTTAGCATATCTTAGTGGCCTTCAAGAAGGTCTGGGTCTTAAACTGCTGCAGGTTCAAGGCCATTTCATGAGGTGGTCTATACAAACGTACATCAGTTGTTGTTGTTAATGACATTCTATATTAAGGAAATATATGATGATATATGAGCTAAAATGATTTGTGACGAAGAACCGACTGCACTGCTTCCAACAGAACAGAATCTTTCACCTTGAGAAGGAGACAGTTTTCCATGTCGCGCTACCTATTGACATCATGAAAAGAACTGAAATCTCTAATGGGAAACAAACAAATAGAGAGGTAGATATTTTATGTATTTTCAACAGCAAGTACTGTATGTTCTTATACGGGTGTTAATGCATGCTTTTTGACCAACCACACACCTTTTAAAAGATCTTTGTTTTATGATTTGATGGTCACAATTTTTTGTATGATGTTCTTTTGGACAGTGTTCCAAAAATGATGTGCCATAAACGTTCTAAAAATCAGCCAGAAGTACACTAAGCTTTTGTAGCCTTCTCATTAGGAAAGGGATATTTTATAAGGAGCAAAGGAGATGAGACATTATGGAAAGACTTGAGCAGGGGACATTCAATGTTACAAATATTTTGTTAAAAAAATAAAGAAAATATTGCTTATATTATTAGAAACTTGCCATTGCTTTCAGTCCATTATAGGTCTGGAATACTATTTTCATAATAATTATGCATAAAAACAAAACCAGTTATTTTAAAAACACAAAATGCCCTTAAATACATATCAGACAAAAACTCTTAAAGATGGTGCGAAACAAAATAGTGCTATAGGATCATGTGCAAAATAAACTATAAATAATGTTGTCACAGTTATAAAATGTTAATTTTGCTCAACAAGCTTCTTTGTTATTTTCTTTTCTGTATTTTTATGCTGTCTCGCAAAATTTGAGAAGGCTGCATTGATTTATGCTCAATTTTACGTCTGTTATGACACATTGCAAACCAGTGTTAACTGTAGATATGTTGCTGATGAGACGTTTTGAAGTGATGTAATTAGTAATCATCTTGAGAACGAGGTGCTGTCCTTCCTGTGAACGAGAGATACATATTCATCAGCATTTCTCCATACATTGTTTGCTCACTATTCAAGCTTAATATGTGACTTGAGGACAAGCACAGTTTTTGTTAAAGATGATCAACAGTGATTAAAGAGGGAGACTTTAAAGCAGTTCACATGTGTAATATTAACATTTACAAAGAGGCGCTTAAATAGATTTCTGAGAGTCTTTAGAGGCCTCTATAAAAAAAAGAAGTACAGCAGCTTTTCAATATACAACTGATGACATGTGTAAGATACTAAGATTAGTTGGATACACACAAACTGATCCAAGTCAATTTAGATGGCAGGTCATCTGTGACCTGATTGCACTACGTTTAGGTTTAGCAATATGCACAATTGAAGTTTAAAGATCAATGACAGACAAAAGCTACCAGACAACAGTCTTTGAATACATTTATTTATCTTTTGTCTGTTCATTTTTTTTTCTTTCTATATGGGATCATTTACACACAAGACTATTTACATATTTCTGATCATTTTCTGATGACAACGCTTTCACATTTATCCCCCATATTTTCTGTCTGGGCTCATTCTGATAAAACACTGGTGCTAATAATGCAAAGATCACGTTTTACCCATGACAAGAGCCTTCTCATTGGTTAGCTGAATGTAGTGAAGTTCTGTACATAGGGAAAAAAAAAGACTGCACATGCATTGATGCTACTGGCTCCATTGGTAGAATGGGTTACTGGATGTGATGATAACTGACTGTCACAGTAAAGGTTTGAAGGAGGACTATACAGCAATTCTTTTCTTTTCATAGCCTAATAAAACAGGCAAAATTGTGTTATTATGTTTCATACATTTTCTGTGGTTGATGTAACAATCTTCAACAAGAAAAAAACTGTATAGCAACAAGAGACTGAAATATGAATTTCTCTTTTCCTTATGTTTCACGTTGTGTGAATTTTGTTGATCAAAATGAAACAAAAATGTGTATCTATGATATATTTAAAGAAGCAATCTGTTATATGGGTGTGTATGAATGTGAGTTTGTGCAATGACTTTGGTCAACTCTTCTATCTACTTTATATAAAAATGTACATTTGCAAGCAAAAACATTGATTATGTGTCTTTGTTTCCCCCCCCAAACTTTTGTAAAAAAATTACAAAAATAAACAGGAATGCTTTATCACAGCTTAATCCATCTGGATAGGATCCAGATCCAAAGTTCGGGAGGAGCACGTTCAGTCAATTAACACGAGTGGAGTGCACTCAGCAATCAATGATAAGAGGTACATATAGATTCAGCAATCTCACCTCAATCCATTGATAGTTTAGCAGCATCCCTCCACCGCCCCTTCTCCACACTTCTAGTCCTAACCACTTAGATGCGGGGGGAGTACTCTGGGTTCGGGCCAAACTCCGAGCTCGGAGCCGTCCCTCCGGACAGCACGCCAAATACGCATTAAACCTTATCCACTCTAATTACATGTAAGTGTGAACTCGTGAACCTCTTATTTCAGTCTTCTGACTCAATTATGCTGTATGGTAATAGCCCGACCAGTTCATTTGTGTTTATAGTTGTGTGTGTGTGTGTGTGTGTGTGTGTGTGTGAGAGAGAGTGAGTTGGTCTGTTTTGCACTATTGATGTTTTAGAGTTTCACCCCTTCATTGCTAAGCACTTTTTTCTGCATCATGGCTGATTTGTAAAGAATTTGTGTATTTCCCATTCATTTCCTGGTCGGTCATTTTAGACCGAAGAGCACAAGTGTGACTATTTTATTTATAACCACTTAGCCTGTTCAAATCATGCCCTACGTTTTGTTTTGTGTTCACAGTCCAAATGCCATAAAAGACACCAAGTTTTGTACCATTCCGATGAAGCTGTGATTTTTAGAAATTCAAAACAGAACATTTTCCGGTCAGAAATGACCAAAGAGCACCAGAGGGTGTATTAGGCACAATTGCTAAATATTTACTGTGGCACCTGTAAGCATGAAATTATGTTGGTACAATGGACAAGTTAAAGGTCAAGTGTGCAGTTTCTGCGCTACTATTACACAAATGATCAGGCCTACTGTTTACTAGTCTCACGGACTGGCACACAAAATTGGAGAAAGTCGTCATCTGATTTGTTGAATTCTACAGGATTTCCAGGAGATATGTGTGTTGCATTCTCTAATGGTCTGCCTGGAAACAAAGATGATGTGACCATAGATGCATAGATGCCATATACATATATGCCTTATACATATGTACTCTTTAAAATACGCCCAAGAGTTTTACACACCGGTCTGTGTGTAGGGACATCGATGTTACATTTTAATGCCCCTAAACATGATGTGGAACCAAAAGAACTGTAAATTGGTTGCTTTACATTTCAGTCAGAAGGCCTCTGGGCGGTCCTTGGTCAATGCGAGCTATGGAGTCCAGATCTTCTGTGTCAATCTGAAAGGTCTGGCTACCCAAGGCTAAGGCTGTGTCTGAAATCACCCCATAGGCCCTACCCTTAAATAGGGCACTATTTGAAGGAACAGCCATTTGTAGTGGTGTCTGAAACCATAGTGGACGTTATCGAGTGCACTCATTCAATCCCATAATGCATGGCAACAAGTATACAACCGTATGCTCAACGGCTAGATAATACCCACAATGCACCGTGAGAGTAGCGCGTCAAATGAATTTGCGCATCTGATCAGTAAGTTATATGGTGCCCGCAGCGGAATTATCTATCCATCCATTTTGCAAACCGCTGGTCCAAAGTGGCAACAGTGTAATATCATACAGGTATCAATTTTTATTTGATTATTAAATTGTTTAATTAAGGTTTATAGGCTACCTGCATGTTTCCATGACAGAGTTCAAGATAAATATATTTTCATTAGGCTACTGGAGCTGCCAGTTTGCTAAGTGAATTCACTCACTCGCTTTCATTTACTCCTTCAAGTGGACTGTATTAGTGGAGCAATGTAGGGAATATGAATGAGGGCATTATGGAGCAATAGCTTGGACACTGTAAGCCAGCTGTTCCTAAATATTCTTACCATGTGCACACTGCAGAACACAGATGTAACTGCAGACACATCAATGAGACGCACAACAGAATCATGGAGCAATAACTGTCACAGCAGATACAGCACAGACATACACACAGACATAGCAAACTCATCATCTTGAAAGTAGAACAATTCAATTTATGTATTAATGTATTAACAATGTATTTTATTAAGCATAACAATTATGTTTATATAATTTGAATGTATGTAAGATTTATTGTTGAATGTTGTTGAGTCTTGACCCTTTATGTATTATGCAATGAGTGGCCAGCAGGTGGCACTCAAACTGCATGTGTTGCAGCCTCAATAGAAAACTCCGCAATGTTTTATCTAAACACTGGCGGGCGTGGTATGCCCAAAATAATCAGAGATTTCTAATAACAGATCTGTACTACGTTGACGCATTGCTGCCACACACATATTATTTTTTCCCCTCAATTATGTCGTAATAACGAGATCTTATGTCGTTAAAACGACATATTTTACTCGTAATAACAAGATGTTATGTCGTTAAAACGACATATTTTCTTGCCCTTATAAGGACATGTCAAAATATGCCTTTATCCACATAGAATTTATAGCCAATCATGTCTTTATCACACTTCTACGTTCAAAAAGCTGAAGCAATAGCAGCCCACAATGGATATTTATTAAAAAGATCAAATTTTGTACACACCTTATTAATAAAGCATGTGCAGCCTACAGATTAGCAGATGAGCCCAGAATACGAACATTGCGTTTAATTACACAGACTAAGCGTTTTCCTCCCATAGAAAACTCGTAGTAGCCTACCGGTAATAAAGAAAAAGCTTATGTGGCTTATAATTCAGTGATACAGATCAAATGCTGTAGCCTACACGCCTTATTAATAAACCATACTATCCTACAGAAAAGCAGTTGAGCCCAGAATATGAACACAGCGCATTTATTTACACGTTAGCCATTTTCCTCCCATAGAAACCCTTTATTATAAAGAAAATAAAGATGGCTCTTAACGTGTCACATCAAATCCTTTAAATGGTAGGCCTATTCAATGCAAAACAAAAATGAAAAATATAAGTAAAATAAATAAATATAGGCCCCTATTATATATATATATATATATATATATACACTCACCGGCCACTTTATTAGGTACACCTGTCCAACTGCTCGTTAACACTTAATTTCTAAGCAGCCAATCACATGGCGGCAACTCAGTGCATTTAGGCATGTAGACATGGTCAAGACAATCTCCTGCAGTTCAATCCGAGCATCAGTATGGGGAAGAAAGGTGATTTGAGTGACTTTGAACGTGGCATGATTGTTGGTGCCAGAAGGGCTGGTCTGAGTATTTCAGAAACTGCTAATCTACTGGGATTTTCACGCACAACCATCTCTAGGGTTTACAGAGAATGGTCCGAAAAAGAAAAAACATCCAGTGAGCGGCAGTTCTGTGGGCGGAAATGCCTTGTTGATGCCAGAGGTCAGAGGAGAATGGCCAGACTGGTTCGAGCTGATAGAAGGGCAACAGTGACTCAAATAACCACCCGTTACAACCAAGGTGGGCAGAAGAGAATCTCTGAACGCACAGTACGTCGAACTTTGAGGCAGATGGGCTACAGCAGCAGAAGACCACACCGGGTGCCACTCCTTTCAGCTAAGAACAGGAAACTGAGGCTACAATTTGCACAAGCTCATCGAAATTGGACAATAGAAGATTGGAAAAACGTTGCCTGGTCTGATGAGTCTCGATTTCTGCTGCGACATTCGGATGGTAGGGTCAGAATTTGGCGTCTACAACATGAAAGCATGGATCCATCCTGCCTTGTATCAACGGTTCAGGCTGGTGGTGGTGGTGTCATGGTGTGGGGAATATTTTCTTGGCACTCTTTGGGCCCCTTGGTACCAATTGAGCATCGTTGCAACGCCACAGCCTACCTGAGTATTGTTGCTGACCATGTCCATCCCTTTATGACCACAATGTACCCAACTTCTGATGGCTACTTTCAGCAGGATAATGCGCCATGTCATAAAGCTGGAATCATCTCAGACTGGTTTCTTGAACATGACAATGAGTTCGCTGTACTCAAATGGCCTCCACAGTCACCAGATCTCAATCCAATAGAGCATCTTTGGGATGTGGTGGAACGGGAGATTCGCATCATGGATGTGCAGCCGACAAATCTGCGGCAACTGTGTGATGCCATCATGTCAATATGGACCAAACTCCCTGAGGAATGCTTCAATCTATGCCACGAAGAATTGAGGCAGTTCTGAAGGCAAAAGGGGGTCCAACCCGTTACTAGCATGGGGTACCTAATAAAGTGGCCGGTGAGTGTATATATATATATATATATATATATATATATATTTGTGGCATTAATTATCCCACAACCAATATTTTTTTTAAAGCCTACACGAATTTATTTAAAGAAAAACACCTGTGTTGGGCGTTTATCTGTATCT
Organism: Semotilus atromaculatus; assembly: GCA_031834385.1. Lineage (NCBI taxonomy): Eukaryota > Metazoa > Chordata > Actinopteri > Cypriniformes > Leuciscidae > Semotilus > Semotilus atromaculatus. The sequence goes on along the minus strand of JAULUF010000005.1, from coordinate 20,034,698 downwards.
GTAAGTGTTTCTGTAAGTGTTTCAGCTGCCCTTTTCAAACTGGCGCAAGAAAATGCAATCAGATCGTCTGGTATGGCCGCTCGCTCTAACGTTAACCTAGACAAATGTTCGCTATTATTAAGCGCATATCCAAGTGTTTGTGCGGAGTGTGGAGCGCGCACTGCATGGCACGGAGGCGCCGGTGCATCACTCGCATTTTCCTATCAACAGTGGAAAAAACTCCATCATTTCTGGTCATACAGAAAAGAATAAAACATCAGTCACAACTACTTTTATTTGTGTAAACTCACAACAACAAGAAAACGTTGTGCTTTTGTAAAATAAAATAAAACGAACAGGCGCGCGCTTTAGTGGTCTCTGTGAATTGGAGCGCGTCTCAAAAATGAACTGAAAAACAGCGTATAGACAAGCCTCACAGTCATGACATGAGAAATATAGCCTTCTATAATCTTCTATTAAAGCTTATAAAAAATGTCCACCAACGAAAAAAACAAACAATCGAAAGCACGGTAGCCTGCATCTGATTATGTAACCCTGTCCGTATGAAAGGCGCATGCCTATAGGCTTACAGCGGAGATGTATGGAGATGTTTGCAGGCAGCCTACACTGATTTAGAAAAGACTAGTTTATTAATAAACAATTAAAATGCTTCGTTATTTTTTTTTCAGACACATTTATTATCATTAGCCTACTTTTGCCGGTGCTTTGCGGCAAGTTTTATGCATGCGCTTGAGCGCGGTATCGGCTACACTGTAAAAAAAAAATTGTTGACTTAACTCATTATTATTTGTTATCTTTTTGCATGGGTTTTTTTGAGTTTAACTAACTTATTTGGAAAAGTGTACCTGACAAATTTGGAAAGGTTTACCTGACAAGTTACAAAGTACAATTTACTGATTTAATTTAGTTAAGTAAACTTTGAATCGAAGTTCAGCCAACTAAAGTTAAGTTTTCTAAACTACATCCAATAAGTTCAGCCAACTAAAGTTAAGTTTTCTAAACTACATCCAATAAGTTCAGCCAACTAAAGTGAAGTTTTCTAAACTATATCCAATAAGTTCAGCCAACTAAAGTTAATTTTTCTAAACTACATCCAATAAGTTCAGCCAACTAAATTTAAGTTTTCTAAACTACAACCAAAAAGTTCAACCAACTAAAGTTAAGTTTTCTAAACTACAACCAATAAGTTCAGCCAACTAAAGTTAAGTTTTCTAAACTACAACCAATAAGTTCAGCCAACTAAAGTTAAGTTTTCTAAACTACATCCAATAAGTTCAGCCAACTAAAGTTAAGTTTTCTATACGACATCCAATAAGTTCAGACAACTAAAGCTGTTTTCAAACTACATCCAATAAGTTCAGCCAACTAGTGGCGTTTTGAAACTTTAAAACCTGCACCAGTACCAAATAATTACTACTAGAACATTCATTAGCAAAATACATTTGATTTAAACAAAAAATGGCAAATTAACAAATCACTGATAGAATATAATACAACATTTATTGCATTGAACTCCTTTCCATGAGGTTGTTTTCTGTTTTTTTAGGAGTTTTACAAGTTAATGCATATCATGCAAATTAATCTGTTACATAACATTAAACAAGATTACCCCTCAGCATTTAACATTGAAACATCCTTTGTTCCAAAAGAAACTGTTAAAACATTATTAAACACATTCAATAACTATGATAGCATAAATAATTGAATTATCATAGTTGAAGTTCAAGCTTCAATAAATTAATCAATTAAACTAAACACTCTAAAATATACCACTCCTACAACATACAATATGTAAATCTTCCTGTTCACAACATGCTTTCAAAAAGAAACGCTGAAAAGCATTTAAGTGTTGTGTTAATCTTAACTAAGCGGTGATGCTTTAACAAATTCATCAATTCAATTGATCACTAACAAATTAAATTAAATTGATCACTCTAACAAATTCATCAATTAAATTGATCACTCTAACAAATTCATCAATTAAATTGATCACTAACAAATTCATCAATTAAATTGATCACTAACAAATTCATCAATTAAATTGATCACTAACAAATTCATCAATTAAATTGATCACTAACAAATTCATCAATTAAATTGATCACTAACAAATTCATCAATTAAATTGATCACTAACAAATTCATCAATTAAATTGATCACTAACAAATTCATCAATTAAATTGATCACTAACAAATTCATCAATTAAATTGATCACTCTAACAAATTCATCAATTAAATTGATCACTCTAACAAATTCATCAATTAAATTGATCACTCTAACAAATTCATCAATTAAATTGATCACTCTAACAAATTCATCAATTAAATTGATCACTAACAAATTCATCAATTAAATTGATCACTCTAACAAATTCATCAATTAAATTGATTACTCTAACAAATTCATCAATTAAATTGATCTCGAACAAATTCATCAATTAAATTGATCTCTCTAAAAAAAATAAAAATAAAAAAAAGGAAAAGATGAAAAGGTTGCAAAGTTGCATGCACTTCACCACATTAGTTTATTTTTCAGTCCATGAACTTTTGCGGAGCAGCTTTCCCCATCAATGTTCATGAAGATCCGCTGGATCACCTCAAAGGTGTAGCGCAGCTCTTTGGGATAGTTGATATTTAAAATGTAGAGCAGTCCAAACAATGTGACAAAGGCATTTGGAATGTCTTGGAGATCCACAATGACAATCTCCCCCTCCAGTATCACAGCCATATTCACGGTGTCTGGGAAAGCACAATCTTGTCTAGTGTCCTCGCTCACTGACAAGATTCCCACCTTAATACTCTGAACGACATTGCTCTCATTGTCAGTCGGCTGGAAAAGAAAGAGAAATATTAAAGATTCAGCGGTAGACTAGAACTTTCATTACCACATTAAACATACATTACCAAAATGTAAACCGGCATTTCGAATACATTTATTTCCAAGAGAGAATACTGATTTGTATAGAGTAGGGTTGGGCATCTAAGGTATAATGCCGATCCGATATGCATCTCGATACAAACTATCTGATCAGATATAATAACGATACATGTCTGGCATTTTGCGATGCAATACGATACGATTCAGTCATATCACGATACGATGCGATACTTCAGCACTAGCTAATTAGATCAAGTTTATGTGGTGATGTGAAAGAGGATGCGGTGCCATTGAATGAGTTTGATTATTTATTAACCAAGTAAAACCAAGACTTTTTTACAAACTGGCTTTTCTCTCAGAGCCTGAGTGTCGGTTTACAGTAGAGGGCCATTTTAGAACACATGGCATATTATTTAAGTATTTCCAAGATAAACAGAAGGTATAAGTGCAATATATATATATATATATATAAAAAAATATATATTTGCACTCTTTCAACAGAAAGAAGGCTTACCATTGCACAACAAGAATTGTGATTTCAGTTTTCAACTATGAAAATAAGTTTTACAAAGAGATGTTTTGCCACTGAATATTCAAAAGTTAACGTTGTGAACTAGCAGTGTTATACTGCTTTTACTTTGAAACATCACTGTCACTGTAAACAACAGGCTAATAAAATAAAAATAAAATAAATTTCTAAATAAAAAAAATGCCTTTTAGAATAGTGCACATTGGTCAGTCACCTTCAGTTAAAGGTTTTTCTTCAGAAATATTAACTGATCAACATGATCAGGGTGAAGCAAGCTACGCTGAGCTGTAACTATATCGCCAGCTGTGCTGAAAACTCTTTCAGCTGGTACGCTTGTTGCTGGGATGGACAGATATCTCTTTGCTAAAGCTGATAGTAGTGGAAGATCTACTTGCAGTCTCCACCACTGCAACACATCCCCATCCAAACCTAAAGTGTCCCTTTCTCTATATTTTAAGATTTCATCCTTAGCTTTCTCCCTGATGGTCTTTGCTGGTGGTTTTGCACTCAGGAAATCTCCAAACATCTGGTCCATGGCAGTCTTTTTCTTTGGAGGGGCATCATCTACAGAAGAGGGCAGAGGAGAGGCTCATCAGTTGTGCTAAAAATATTACTTTAATTTACAATCTGAAAATTACTTCACTATATTGAATCTTCACTACATAGTTCTGTACATTTTTGGCATTGTCTCCATTTAAACCAACCTGTCTTGTCCTCTTTGGAAGGGCTTTTGTCGCCTTCTGTTTCAGCTGTCTGGTCCTCTTCCAATGTGCCTGTTGCCTGGTCTTCATTCGGCATTGCTGTGTCACTGACCTCTTCCTTAAAAATGCATAAACATGTAAAATAATGCATATTCATATATTAATAGTTCTAAACTGCAATAACAATCTTACTTTAAATGTTCTTACCTCTCCATTCATCTGTACCACCTCTGTTGTTATCTTCATGAATACCATATCCTTGGCATCACTGTCATCCAGAAAAGCCAGGTCTTTAAAACGCGGGTCAAGTGCTGAGGCACAGTGGAGAGTGCCTTCAAGATATGTATAACGGCCATCAAAGTCCTGCCTGAATCTGTCTTTCATATGGGAAATAACCTCTAGATCACTCTCATCTGGTTGGAATTGTCTCTGCAATTTGGCTTGGATTGGAGAGATAATGGAGATGGTGGGATTTTTTTCCTCACTGAGGAGTGTGGTTGCCACTTTCAGAGGTGACATTAATTTGATGATCTCTGGGATCAGTGTCATGTCATCTTCGGTCAAACTGGCCATAGCCTCACGCCTCTTTATCTTCCTGGACAGCAGGGTGTTCAGCACAGCAGGCTGTTGCTCCCAGAAACGCTCCAACATGTCGAGGGTACTGTTCCATCTGGTGGAAACGTCATGGATGAGCTTGTGGTTGGGCAGGTGTAACTGGGTCTGTATTTCACGCAGAACTTCAGTTGCCTTGGGGCTTTTGTGGAAAAAGGTGACAAGCTTCCTAACTTTCACCACCAGCACAGAGACACTGTCCACCTTAAAGGCTTTTTGAGATGCCAAGTTCAATGTGTGGGCGATGCATCTCACGTGTGGGTCCATTTTGGCACCAGCACCAGCCAGGATCATGTTTCTGGCGTTATCTGTGACTAACGCGGGGCTCTTCTCTTCGATCTTCCACTCGCGGCAAACATCCTGAAGTAAAACGGCTAGATTATTCCCTGTGTGAGCCTCGTTGAACACTCTGGTCTGCAAAACGTGGTTTTTGAGAACCCACCCGTCATCTATGTAGTGTGCTGTGACCGTTACATATGATGCTGTAGCGCAAGATGTCCAACCGTCCACTGTTAAAGCAACTCTTTGGGCTTTGTGCAGAGACTCCTCTATCTCTCTTCTGACTTTATCGTACAGAGCAGGAATCTGTTTATCGGAGAATAGCTTTCGGTTTGGTATCTTATAACGAGGCTCCAAAACATGGAGGAGGTGTTTAAAACCTTCGTTCTCCGTGACACTATAGGGCTGAATATCTTTGCAGATGAACAATGCAATAGCATCTGTTATTGCCGTAGAGCGCGCGGAATTGTTAGCAAGCGGGGCATGGAAAAAACCTTCAATACTTTTCTCACCACTTTTGGAGCTGGTAGCTACAGGTGAATCAGAGCAGGAGGCAGGGGATGCAGGGGCACTGGCAGATGCTTCCTCCACAACAACACCGTGGCGCCGCTTCAAGTGAGATATCAGATTAGTCGTACTGCCCGTGTATTTTACAGATGCGCGGCACAATTTACAAATTGCATTTGTCTTGTCAAGTCGTCCGTCTTTCTTGTAAAATCCATAGTGTTTCCAAACTTTAGATTTAAAACTCAGTGGAGGATAAATTATCTCGGCATCTGACATGTTTGTTTTGCTTACTCCTCGCGCTTCCCGACAACTGACTAACTACCTTTGGGTGAATCACTGGCTTCATCCGCACAGCTGATACAGTTGTAGTGTACACATCCGCAAGTCCGTTGCTTAGGCCTACTTTATGTAGGTCGATTAAATTATGTGCCCAAAACAAGTTGACAACCATTGTTAATAAATAAACAAATACATTCTGTATTAAAAGGATAAGCTGTATCTCGGAAAAACCGATGCATCTCGCAAAAACCGATGCATCTCGATTTGCTTCCTAAATTTCATTCATCCTCTGCTGCTCTACCGATGCACTCGCATCGTGTACGCGCATGACCGCGTATCGATACATATCGGTTAATCTTCCCATCCCTAGTATAGAGGGTATGCGCGTGACGCCACTGTCGGCCGGGGTGACTGTGGTTACACACACACACTGAGTGGCAAAAAGGTGGTAGCAGCGTGAATTCCGCAAAACACACAACACATCTAAAATGGAAAAGAGCTTTGAGATTGACTGAACAAATAGATTTGACCAGAAATCTGAGGTATGTTTACAGACTTCCGAAAGCTACAGAAAAGCAAATAGATAGCAGCAAAATTGAACACCCTACATATTTATTAGGGGTGGCACGGTACATGAAAAAACATCCGAACCGTTCGGTTCGCTTGTCTCGGTTCAGTGCGTGTGTGCGTCGCACGGTTCGTTCGACGGATGCACAATGTAACCTCGTGCCCGTGACCTCAGACAGTGCGTTTACTTTACGCGCGAAATAAGAGATGTGTGGACATGCATATGAGGCTTGTTCGACTTGAACCGGCATTGCACAGACTGATCGATGAATAATGTCAAAGTACCGCGAGAGCAATGGCTCCGTATGCTTTTCAATCACTCTCGCAGTACTTTGATAATTTTGCAGTGGTCTCTTAATTCAGTTTCTCTGGTTTTACTATTTATAGATGTGTGTTTGAGTAAAATGTAAATGTTTGTTTTATTCTATAAACTACTAACAACATTTCTGCCAAATTCCAAATAAACATTGTAATTTAGAGCATTTATTTGCAGAAAACGACAACTGGTCAAAATAACAAAAGACAAGTGTTTCTTCAGACCTCAAATAATGGAAAGAAAATAAGTTTGTATTTATTTTTAAACACTATAATAATAATAATAATAATAATAATAATAATGATTTAAGAAGAGTTCTTAAGATCTTAGGAAGAGTTGGTGGAATAACCTTGATTTTCAAAATCACAGCTTTCAAGCATCTTGGCATGCTCTCCACCAGTCTTTCATATTGATGTTGGGTGACTTTATGCCACTCCTGGTGCTAAAATTCAAGCAGCTCGGCTTTGTTTGATGGCTTGTGACCATCTGTCTTCCGCTTGACGTTCCAGAGGTTTTTATGTGGTTCAGGTCTGGAGATTGGGCTGGCCATGACATGGTCTTGATCTGGTGGTCCCTCAGTCCACACTTTGATTGACCTGGCTGTGTGGCATGGAGCATTGTCCTGCTGGAAAAAAAACAATCTTCAGAGTTGGGGAACATGTCAGAGCAGTAGGAAGCAAGTTTTCTTCCAGAACATATGGCTTGATTCATGCCTTCTTCACAAAGACAAATCTGCCCGATTCCAGCCTTGCTGAAGCACCCTCAGATATTTGATGGGAGGATCGGTGATGATCTAAGGGTGCTTCAGCAAGGCTGGAATCGGGCAGATTTGTCTTTGTGAAGAAGGCATGAATCAAGCCATATGTTCTGGAAGAAAACTTGCTTCCTACTGCTCTGACATGTTCCCCAACTCTGAAGATTGTTTTTTTTCCAGCAGGACAATGCTCCATGCCACACAGCCAGGTCAATCAAGCTGTGGACTGAGGGACCACCAGATCAACACCCTGTCATGGCCAGCCCAATCTCCAGACCTGAACCACATTGAAAACCTCTGGAATGTGATCAAGAGGAAGACGGAGGGTCACAAGCCATCAAACAAAGCCGTCCGAGCTGCTTGAATTTTTGCACCAGGAGTGGCATAAAGTCAGCAACATCAATGAGAAAGACTGGTGGAGAACATGCCAAGATGCCAAGCTGGAAAAATTAAGCCTGGAAAAAGCTGGAAATTAAGCCAAACAATGATTAATATTCTAATGGTTTCAAAGAAAATACAGGCATCTATAATCATTATCACCCAAATATAAAGTACCAAAAAAAAGCATCATTATTATACTAAAGTGATATTGGTGCATCCTTATTCCAGTGTTAATACGAAAAAAGAACTGAAATGTGTACCTCACAAACTTTGAAGAAGTTTCCTGGATTCTCCCTCAGGTAGTATGGAAGGCCCAAAATAACTGCTCCCCTCTTCTTCTGGTTAGAACTCTGCCAAAAAAAAAAAAAAAAAATTCAAAAAAACCTGCACACTGGTGCAATCACAAATAGATGTTTTATATTCGTTTGTTTTGTTTAAACATTGCTGTTGGTTTTCCTTTATTAATCTGGTTGTAATATTTTTTTTTCAAACAGCGACCCCTAGAGTCACTGTGGAGTACTTGTATTTAACGTTACTGTCGTAAATACCACTTATGCAGAGCGTCTCTGCACTCACAGCCTGATACTAGGGCTGGGCAAAAAAATTGATTTTTCGATTAATCGTTTTTTAAAATGTGGTCGATTCAAAATCGATTCTCAAAGGCCAAAAATCGATTTTTTCATATTTATTTCCGCAAACATTAAAGATTAACGTTAATGTAATTACTAGTCTTCTCCACTTGCTTTTGTGCAGATAAGTCGTAATATAAAGCTGATGTAATATAAATATCTGATTAATCTCACATATCATGCGTTTCGTGGATTTAAACAACCTAGAAAAGTTCTTCAGTTTCCCGGTGCTCGTTCTCAGCTCGCGCAGATTAAACAACAATGCAAAACATTAAAAGCTATGATTTACACTGTCATATAATTATATTCACCATTGTAATAAATTTGTAAATTCTTAGGGTTTGCATTCTTCATCAACCGTCGAGTTGATTAACCTTCTAGCAAAGCGTTCAGTTTAACGTTTGTTCTCTTCAGCTTCAGCGCGCAGGTCACACAGCAATGTCATTTGAAACAGTAATGCTATTAAAGATGTTTACTATTAGGCTACTGTAATATTAATAGTTAAATTTTTTTTTAAAGATTGCGTTATAATTAATAACTAACATTATTTTGTTCTCGTATTACTTTCATCAACGATATGGTTTGATTAAAATAATTTCCTTATTGTCCGTGCGGAGGCGATTCCATTTTATTGATCCATGGCACATGCATTTTGTTTCTATGCAGCCCAATGTTAGCCTATCTAATGACTTGTTTGCAATATTTAGGTATTTTATTTTTGTTAGGCAATAGATTTTTTGATAACACTTTACAATAAGGTCTCATTTGTTAATGCATTAAGTAACAGAGAGCAATAGCCTTAATTGTTAGTTAATAAAATATGCGTGTTCATGTTAGTTCACAGTGCATTGACTAATGTTAGATAAAACTTTCTTAAAATGTCTTATAAAATTGTTGGTTCATGGTAACTAATGCTAACAAAATTAAACCTTATTATAAAGTGTTACCATTTTTTAATAAAGAAAGTTGCCCAGTGTAAAATTAATTTTAAAAGTTAAGGAATCTTACACTGGTTCAAACTAGGCTATACTGTAGTATATTTGATTTATGTTAAAAGTGTTTGAGACAAGGCTTTTAATTGTGAGCCTTCTGTTTATGTATACAGGCTATCAAAGTATATAAAAAAATTATTTAGATTTATCGGCCAATATATCGGTTATCGGCTTTCAAATGTAAAGAATTATCGGTTATCGGTATCGGCCAAAATGTTCATATCGGTGCATCCCTAGTGCTCGCCTAAGCAGTGTATCGACTCTTCCGGTTATGTATATTTTTAATGTGCTGTTAACCCTTTCACACAGAAGTTTAAAATATTCTAGCTGACCCCCCAGCGTGAGTTTAAGGTGACTGTTATTTAGAACCGGTCACTTTAATCTTTCCATGGTGACGCATCATTGCTTGTCACGTGACAGCACAACCACAACCTATTCGATATTCTATGATTAAATACTCAGTGACTCATCCAAACCAAATATTGAAATCTGCGATACCAGTCTGGCAAGATTGCACAATTAATCAACTTTATTATAAGCTACTAAAGTACCCTATTTCAAATGGTTATAAGGCTATTTCTCATGTTGACAAGCATGTACGTTGTTCAAGACTCAATATAGAGACGATGATTTTCCTACAAACAAAACTACTTGCTAAAATACATTAACAAATATTAATGTTTATCATAAAGGAGTTTAAATCGCAGGTTTCCTCCAGTCAGGTGAACTGATTGACACTATTGTCCGTAAGTGTGAGTCGCTCGCAATCATGAGCTTTAGGCTATGTTTTGTGTCTAAATGATAGCACAGTTTTCAGCCAGTTTGCGCAGTTCAAAGCACAGTCATGAGTCAAAATGATGACATTTTATTTTGTCAAAATAATTGCAATATAATTATTATTTTGTCAGCTTGATCGCAGGATTATAATGAATATTCATGTTTTAACCAAGAGGGAAAAACCCGACATCCCGAGGGAAGTGCCCTATAAGGCACATGCTCTTCTTTAAGTTACTGTATCATATACTTTTTGATATTCAGATTTCGTCCTGTAACTGGCAAAGAGTAAGAGAAGATCGGTTCATGTGCGCTTGATCCACCGCTTAAGGCCATTGCACACTGAGTCCGCAATTTTCGTATGCGTTTTTTCATGTTTGTCAGCCTAAAACTTCGGTGCACACTTAGTCCGATGCGCATTTATTAAACCTTTGCGAATTTTTTTGCAAAAAATACAAATTGGATTAGTCAAGCCGTGAGGATTATTTTGTTGCCCTCTCTCTTCTTAAAGGTGCTAAATGTAACTTTTCTACTAAAACGAATCCTTTTTTATTCCCTGTGTGTGAAGGGGTTGTAATCACACATTACAATGATCCACTTGTCGAATTTTCCTTTTACCTCTGAAGGCCAATATTCAAAAGTCTCCGGGTCGGATTTACCGCGAAATCCAACGGATGTGACGTGCATGCGCGCTCCCGAGCGCCTCTCTCCTTATATACAGTCTATTGTAGACGGTCAGGGAGTTACGTCCGGTTAAAGGCGCACGTTTTTCGGCTTATATCTCGGTCAATATTTGATCAATATTCCCAAGACTCTAATCGTTTGTAGTGCTGGACGGGGCCTTTCGAATGAGCCCACCCCCGAGGTCCAACTGACCCGGCTCCCCGAGTTACAGCCAGTCGAAATCGGGGGACCCAGTGAACGGCGATCCAGTAGGGGGTGTCCCCGAGGCCCGCCACTCCAGCGTTCGTACAAGGGACCTCCTCCCCCGAATTTGAGCTCTCTGGGTCTTTGCGTTCCAGAGATACGAGCGTTTTTCTTCTGAGATCGTGACGTCACCGGCGTCTGCAATTTTGCAGCGCGCCCGATGTTTTTCTGCTAATATCTCCGTGAAAACACCACTTTTCATCACCGCTAGACATCACCGCTAGAGGCCGCTAATTGTTACATAGAGCACCTTTAAAAAGAGAAAGGAAATATTGGGTCCATTCAATCCTGAGATTGCGCCGAGGGGAAGGAGAGTTTTTAACTCCTTATCAAGGAGTTGCGAAATTATCCCGAGCAATTCAAAATTTACCTCAGAATCTCAGTGGAATAGTTTGATGCTTTGCTAGCGATACTGGAGCCACATTTTAAAGGGATAGTTCACCCAAAAATGAAAATTCTGTCAGTAATCACTCTCCCTCATGTTGTTCCAACCCCGTAAGACCTTCTTTCATCTTCGGAACACAAATTAAGATATTTTTGATTAAATATCTTACATTAATATAGGAGCTGGATCACTCCTCCATAGGCTTCTAAGGGATTGAAACTTGACAGCCCCGAAAAGTTATTAAAGAAACCGTTAAAAGGGTCCAAGTGACTACAGTGGCGAAATCTTAAGTTTATCGAGCTTCGAGAATACTTTGAGCACAAAAACAAACAAAAATAGCGACTTTATTCAAGTATTCTCTTTGGGCCTGGAGATTTCACGTAGTGTTACTGCACAACGCTTCTGGTTGAACGTCACACACACACATATGACCAGCGTCGGCCAATAGTGAGCCTACATGTGACGTAGAACCCACAAGTGCTGCGCTGTTACACTACGTCAACAGCTTAGGAGAATGACATGGAAGAGAAGAGATGGTTGAATAAAGTCGTTATTTGTGTTTTTTTTGCGCGATAAAAAATATTCTCGTCACTTGATAAACTTAAGATCTAGCCACTGTAGTCACTTGGACTATTTTAACGATTTCTTTAATAACTTTTCGGGGTTGTCAAGTTTCAATCCCTTAGGAGCCTACGGAGGAGTGATCCAGCTCTCAGATTTAATCAAAAAGATCTTCATTTGTGTTCCGAAGATGAACGAAGGTCTTACGGGGTTGGAACGACATGAGGGTGAGTAATTACTGACAGAATTTTCATTTTTGGGTGAACTAACCCTTTAAAAAGAACACGATAGTTTATATTCTAGATACTTAGTTTAGAAACTTTATATTCAGTGTTTTTTAAATCCGCATTTTGTTTTTCATATTGTACTTTGTGCTGCGAGAAGCGCATCAACTTGTCAGACGCCATTCTGGATTTTGTCGTTCGCTTGTACGGTGTAGAGTGCGGATCGGGACGAATTTTTCAGTCCGAGTCCGGCCCGCGTCCGACAAAGCAGTAACCGAACCCGACCCGAGCCCGACAGGCATAAAGATATTTATGTCCGAGCCCGACCCGAGACCGACAGTTAAAATCCCATTTTTTTCTCATACTAATGACACATGTACATTTGTTTGTGTGGAAAGCCCGCTTTTATTAAGAAAATGTAGGAAGGCATTCGGAAATGTCAACAGGACGAGTGCATCAGCGTGTACGGAGCAACAAGCGCACTTAACAGGCGCGCATGCACGTTTCGTTGTCACGGCTACATAAATTTCCGCACACAGGAAGACAGATGTTATGGTAATATTTTACATGTATTTTAATCACAAAAACGAACGTTTGCATCAAGTGAAAGCATCAGGCAAATTGGCTACTTACATAAGCTGTTTTAAATTAAAAATGTTCAATGCCTTATCGCGCTGATGTGACCGAGCCCGACCCGAACCCGAACATCATTTCTAAATATCTGTCCGAACCCGGCCCGGCCCGTCGGGTACCGGCGGGTCCCGTCGGGCTCGGGTCGGGTATCCATCCTCTAGTACGGTGGCTCTGAATTGTCAAAACAAATCTCTCAAAATGCTGGCTGTGGATGCGAAAAACAGAAAAATCAAACCCGATCCGAATTTTTTTATTATGGACGAAAGTTTCGTAGACAGTGTGCAAGCGTGATTGACATAACGTGAGGTTAATTTTTTTTTTTTAACATGCGAAAATTTCAGATGCAAATTTCGGACTCAGTGTGCAATGGCCTTTACACCAAGGCGCTATATAGAAATATATCACGTCGTGGGCTATTAAAGAGCGGCCCCCTATTGTTTAAATTTTGTTATAAAATCGACTGAATTTGAAAGTTGAGACCATTAAAACTAACAAAGCACACATTGCAATTATTCAATATTCACTGATATATACGGTAAGCCCGAAACAGATCACAGCAATAGTAGGGGTGTGAACCCACACTGGTCTCACGGTTCGATTACGATTATGTCATTGATTCAGTTCAGTTCGATATCGCGATGCATTACGATGCACTGCATCACCAATTTTCAATTTTACTTCAAAAGTGATGTGTGGGTGCGCGCGCGTTTGCCTGTTCGGGAAGTCGCAGTGACAGAAACAGTGACATTCCAGTTTAAGTTTCAAGGGAGTAAAGCCTGTTTATGCCATTAAAAAAATGAAATTGTCAAATAAATTTTGTTTTAAAGAAATGTTCATTTAAAAGCAGCACTCATTCATCAGTGTATAATGTTAACCTAGAGATGCGCGCATCAACTATCGCCGAGTCCGCTGTTGAAGGTGACGATCATCCATTTATAACGCACGTGCATCGATATTGACTACCAGCTATATACAGCGTGCTAACCTCCAAAATGAAGCTGTATTCTAACAATAACTTGGCTCTCCTTATTAGCTAGGCTCCTTGCATGCTGGCTAATAATTTTTTTTAAAGCTGGGTCTCCAACATTGACAGCGCTGTGTTGGACAGATTTGTGCAGCGGTGTTCCATGAGGGAGAGAGAGAGGGGTACGGGTAAATGTGAGAGAGGGACGAGCAAGAGGTAGTGCTGCGCGAATGCGCTAAGGTGCTCTGCAATCAAATACGATTTTAAATAGGCTTAGTAAAAAAAAAATTTTTTTTTAAATGTGTGGCGTTGATATTGTGGCGAGCCGCCACAAATAAATTAACATATGGGAAACCCTGCTGTGGATTCGGGTGACGTTGGAGCTCATCCGCTTACTCTAAAGCAGTCAGACTCTCCAGGTGTTAACAGCTCGGGTGAAAACTGCTAACGTGGTTTATCAAGCTAGTGGTATTACCTCCTGCATATTCTATTTGTGCTTGACGTGAGTGCACACAAGGCATGTTTTCTCCAGGTCGTGCTTACCAGGTTGTTCATAAAAGCCAAATGTGCCCAGATGTAGGCTTTTAAAGTAGCTGGAGCATTTTAATTACTCACACTCGCCTCCCTCCAAAGCACATGCGCGATAAATGAAGTCAGAAAAGCGTCAGTACATTATAATCGGTTATGGTACCCAGTACCGGAAGTAGCGATTCACTTACTGGAAATAGGAAGTGTGATAAAGGTCATCCCTATTATTATTATTATTATCTTTAATCATTGCGTTAATTAAACTCAAAATTAGACTCAAAACACATCTGTTTAGCTATGCATTTACTGAATGAGCACTGTGCCACTGTTCGTCCGACTGTTTTTACTGTACTTTATTTTTTTTAGCATTTTTGTAATTATTCTTATTTGTTTTGATTATTTTATTTTCTCCTATGTAAAGCACTTTGAATTACCATTGTGTATGAAATGTGCTATATAAATAAACTTGCCTTGCCTTGCCTTGCCTAATATTTTTGCTTTCAAATGCAGGGAGATACTAGGAAAAATCCTAGAATGTTCATCAAAATTCCTGGAGGGCCAGAGCTCTGCACAGTTTTGCTCCAACCCTAATCAAACACACCTGATCCAGCTAATCAAGGTCTTCAGGATTGCTAGAAACTTCCTTGCAGGTGTGAGTTTGAGCTGGTTGGAGCTAAACTGTGCAGAGCTGTGGCCCTCCAGGAATTGAGTTTGACACCACTAATCAAAAACCTTAATTTCTTTTCGACTGAAAAAAGAAAGACATGGACATCTTGGATGACATGGGGGTGAGTAAATTATCAGCAAAAGTTCTCTCAAAAGTGAACTAATCCTTTAAATTACAAGTGACTCATACATGCATTACTGAAACATGCAGTGTGTCAATCACAGCCATTCCATTATTATTAAAAACAGTAACATTTAAAATTACAGATATATTAAAGTTACTTATTTTACCCCCATCAATTCAAATTGATAGTTAATTTTAAGATTTTCAAAAGACTACTGCGAAAACTCACCTGTATCTGGTGCTCTGCAACTGAGATGGTGACTGAGGTAACAAATCCGGTTGGTGAACAAGCTTTTAATCAACTTGATTTAACCTGTGAGTCAACACGAGGAAGTACAATTAGCAAATCTTCTATGTGCAAAACACTCTGATTCAAAATACACTACACTTAATAATCTTAAATTGTGACAACGTCGTGTGTAATTATCCCTATTATCAAGATTTCTTAAAACATGAACATGCGCGACGACATGGCGCCAGGCCTCAGGCCGGCAAGATCCAAACTCAACGTTAGTAAGTTAATAATGAACACTTTCAAACCACAGACGTATGAATTGTTATTTCTTTCTCTCATATAGATTCAATTTGACAGTTATTGTTTTTATTATTCAAAGATTGTGGTGAAAATGTAGCCTACCTGGCACTCTGCAACTTAGATGAAGTGTAACTTCAAAAAAGAATCCGGTTTGACTGAACCTGTGAGTCAACACGAGGAAATACAATGAGCGAATCTTATATGTGCAGAAATACTCTCAATAATCTTACATTCATGACAACATCGTGTGTGATTCACCCTATCAAGATTTCTTAAAACATGAACAAAAGCGCGACAAAATGGCGCGAGGCCGGCATCAAAACGACTAGCAGCTACCGGCAAGTTAGTATAATAATGAAAACCGCGTGACATTTCAAACCACAGACATTTTATTTGTTATTTATATCAACCATATCGATTTAATTTGACACAGAACGTTACTTGTTTTAATTTGAAGATTGTGGTGAAAACTTACCTATGCCGGCGCTCTGCAAAATGAAGTGAGTGACTGAGGTAAAATAATCCGGTTTGGTCCGGTTGGTGAAGGAGCAGCTTTTAATCAACTTGATTGAAGCGCTAAGTCAACACAAGGAAGTACAATCAGCGAATCACGTAGGTGAATCAGCGAATGATGTATGCAAAACACTCTGACTCGAAATCTGGATAACTTAATTCTGAAACAAATGCAAGCCTACTAATGTTCATTTGCACATATGAATTAAATGTATTTATTGTCATAAATTACGGATTTGTGAACACACCTGTGACTAACAAACATTTAATTGTGTGCTTTACAAATCTTTATATTACTCGTTAACACAAGACTAAAACGCTTATTACTAAAAACTTGCAACAATCACTTTCACAATATAAAATGTCACACTTACTCTGTATCACTTTATTTCTCCTGAAGACACGTGTAAGGTCCAACATGGAAAATCATCTGGTTTCCGCTGGCTTTTCTCGAAAATTCTCAGAGAAAAAAACGATTCAGCGAATCATCTTGAGCGGTTCATTTTAATGAATCGCTCAAATCTGCCCATGATGGATTGAATCTGACCATGAATAAAAACTGAAGCAGCTAGACAAATGTTTAGTGTAATTTAATGAATCTGTGCTCATAACTGTAAATAACAGTAATGTTTTTAATGTAGGCCAACACACTAAAATAAAATACACTCATTCATTTATATATAGGCTACCACAGTAGTGATAACTACAAGACAACCATTGACGTTGGCTTGAGAAAACCAAGCAGAAAGTTTGAAATAGATTTAATATGTTGAAGTTTGAAGATTTATCTTTGAAGCGGTTTTAAAACTTGAAGTTTAGGTTTTAAGACCATGCAGTCTACCAGACAGCAATATAGATAGATAGATAAATTAAGGTTAATTTACTATCAAAGCATTAGAGTATAGCCTAATTGAAGTAACATGCAGAAAATGCAGTGAAACATGCAGAAAATGTAGTGAAGTTGTTTTAACTTACATTTATAAGTTAAAATAACAAGTATACTTGTTAATTCAACAGAAAATCTAGTGCAGTTGTTTAAACATACATTTTTGAGTTAAAATAACAATTTTACTTGTTCATTCAACTTTCAGTCTAGTTGAGGACAAGAAAACTTAAAATTTCTTGTTGTCTGGACAATCTAGTTATCTCTACACAAAAATATAAGTTGAAATAACTAAATTGCAAAAATATTTTTTACAGTGTATAGCCTATGCACCCAGGATTGAATATAAACGTGCGATTAGTCATAATTGCTGAAATGAATAGTCTAGAAAAATCTTTAGTCTATGGCAACTCTAATCAATATCCTATTTAATTTCCAGCTCTTTACATTAAATTAGTTGAGTTAGCATAATGAACTAATAAAATAATAAAACAAAGTTTAAATTAAGATAGGCTACAGCATTACTTATTCCACCACACAAAGGACTGTTTATAAGGTGATAAGGTGACAATATACATGTGAAGATTGTAGGCTGTATCTTACATATTTTTGTATTGTAGCTATATTGTCTTCTGTTATAAAGACGAAGATTGACACTTCGTTAATTAAACAAAATAAGAACACAATGTTGTAAAAAACAACTTAGGCTATGTTAGATGCATGTGTTTTGACTACTTTTTGTTTAATTATATCTAATGGTAATGAAGATAGCCTATTAACAAAAAAAAATGTGACTACGTGAGTGTGATAAAGGCGTGATAGGCTATACATTTTATGTAGGCCTATGTGGATAAAGGCATATTTTTTACATGACATGTCCTTATAACGCCAAGAAAATACGTCGTTTTAACGACATAACATCTTGTTATTACGAGAAAAAGATGTCGTTTTAACGACATGAGATCTCGTTATTACGAGAAAAAGATGTCGTTTTAACGACATAAGATCTCGTTATTACGAGAAAAGATGTCGTTTTAACGACATAAGATCTCGTTATTACGAGAAAAGATGTCGTTTTAACGACATAAGATCTCGTTATTACGAGAAACTATGTCGTTTTAACGACATAAGATCTCGGTATTACGAGAAAAATATGTCGTTTTAACGACATAAGATCTCGTTATTACGAGAAAAGATGTCGTTTTAACGACATAAGATCTCGTTATTACGAGAAACTATGTCGTTTTAACGACATAAGATCTCGTTATTACGACATAGGCTAATTGAGGGGAAAAAATAAAATGTGTGTGGCAGCAATAAGCGCGTCACCGTACTACACAGCTAGACTGTAATCATATAATACCACAATGCACATTTCATTGTCAAATCTGACTCATCAATCAACGACGTTTCAAATCCATTCAAACTCTGTGTTCTTCTGTGTTTAGTGTCAGTGAGACAGATAGGCTAACAGTCAAGATAAGATAAGGCCAACAGTCAAGATAAGTCTGTTCAGTTTTTCACGATCGTTTCACTAGCCTATATAGATAAGACCCTTATTCCTCGTCTAGGATTGTGTTGAGCCCTTTGAAGCTGCACTGAAACTGCAATTTGGACCTTCAACCCGTTGGTAAGTCCACTATATGGAGAAAATTCTTTAGTTTTGTAAATGTTTATATTTTCTTGTTTTTTGCTATCCTCTGTGAAATCTGATTCTCTATTACAGATTACTCTGAATTTTAAAATAAGAATAATGACCACAATTGCTTTATCACAGGCTGAAAACATTCACATGAAAAGAGTGTGTCCAGAAGGCCCTCATCGTTTTCTGGGGGAAAATCCTCAAGACCGTATCAAGGAGTACCTTGTGAGTTGAAAGTCTATATATTCTATTTTGATTTTATTTTTCAGAAAGTTTAAATTTGTGTTTTGTAGTTATGAACGCAATTTTTTTTATTTATTTTTTATTTTTTATGTACACTACTTTAGGAGAACCAGCAAGATGATTGCGAGGGTGAGCCTGAGCAGCTCACCATGGCGGTGTATGTTATTCGAAAGGAGGGGGGAGAACATCACGATCCACCGGCTGACATGGGTGTCGTCATCAAGGGTGTTAAAGTTTTGAATGAACTGCCTCCGTACACATTAGCTTGTGCCTTGCTTCTCGGGATGATATACATCATCAATCTGACTTATCCAAAACCACTTCGCTTTACATTCAAGGTATTCCAGAAAGTTCTCTTGCATCTCGATCAACACAAGTCTTTTCAGTAGACTGCAGTGAACTTGCAGTAATGTTTGAATGTGCTTTGGGATAGTTCACCCAAAAATGGTTCAAGTTGTTCCAAACCTGTATCAGTTTCTTTCTTCTGCTGAACAGAAAAGAAGATGTGTTGAATAATGTTGGTAACCAGACAGTTGACGGCACTCATTGACTTCCAGTATTTTTTTTTTCCTGCTGTTCAGCAGAAGAAAGAAACTGATACAGGTTTGGAACAACTTGAACCATTTTTGGGTGAACTATCCCTTTAATTGTTTTTAGGTTGGTCATTTAAAGGATTAGTTCACTTTTTAAAAAAAACTTTGCTGATAATTTACTCAACCCCATGTCATCCAAGATGTCCATGTCTTTCTTTCTTCAGTCGAAAAGAAATGAAGGTTTTTGATGAAAACATTCCTGGATTTTTCTCCATATAATGGACTTCAATGGACCCCAAACGGTTCAAGGTCCAAATGACAGTTTCAGTGCAGCTTCAAAGGGCTTTAAACGACACCAGACGATGAATAAGGGTCTTATCTAGCAAAACAATCGGTCATTTCAAAAATAAATAAAAAAGTTTACGTTTTATAAACACAAATGCTCGCCTTGCTCTGTTCTGTGATGCGCGCTCGCGACGTCACGTAATACGCAATTTCTGAAGAAAAAAACACATGGACATCTTGGATGACATGGGGGTGAGTAAATTATCAGCAAAAGTTTTTTTAAAAGTGAACTAATCCTTTAAGGGTGTAACCACTGTTTTTATATTTCTTTTTATAAATATATTATCGGCTATTTTTTTAGCATAATGCAGTGCAAAGACAACTTTGCAAAAAGACTTTTAATTGAATGGATGTTAAGTTTTGTCAGTAAATGAAATTCTATTGGCACAGCACATATGAACAGTTTGTAATGATTTCTCAAAGTTTGTAATATGGAAAATATTGTAAGCGTATAAAATTAATTTTAATAAATATTTCAAAATAAAGCAATTTGAGTCTTGTGTGATTGACCCAGTGAAATTAAGTTATAATATAATATTTTAAGTTGAGAAAACAATTTTTTTTAGGTGTTACCAATTGAAGTAATATTTTTAAGTTGATCCAACTGTAGGAAAAATTAATATATTTAAGTTGGAATGCAGTGAAATTAAGTTAGACTAATGTAAATAATAGAATTGAATGAACTCAAATAATATAAGTGTGATTGACCTAGTGAAATCAAGTTGATAAAACATCATAATTTGAGTTGAGAAAACTTAATTTTTCTAGGTGTTACCAATTGAAGTAATTTTTTTAAGTTGATCCAACTGTTCACTTTTTACAGTGTAGCTAGTAGGCCTAGGTGCATCCCAAGTCGCGTATGAGCGGGGCACAACCTAACGCTTTTTGACTTTCTCAGTTTGTGTAAATCTACTTAGGGTTCAGAGTATTTTTTTTCTTTTCCCACATTAATTTCCCACGTGTCTACAATTATGTGGTTTTGGTTTATTAATACAGTGTATACTTTTTTTCTTGATATACCCCGGAAGAATGGAAGTGAAATGTGACAACATGCCTAACATGTGAGGGGCATATTGTGACATGACCATATGACAGCTTAAAATGCTATCTGACCTAATCAAAACAATATACAAGACAAACTAAAATATTTTTTCAATAAAATACAATTTTCATATTACATAGTTTTTCATATAACCAACACACCAGTTTGACAACCAACACACCAGAAAATATACAACATAGTTCAAAACATAATCATAATTAATAATTTCTGAACATTGACTCTCAGTCTGTATTCACCTTTGTCTCATGTTTTCTCAATAGAATTCATAAAATTATAGAATAGAATAGCATAGTTCTAGGGGCTCATTGTAACATAGTGTTACAACATTCCCCACCTGCACATCTAGGATGTAAAC
This sequence comes from Semotilus atromaculatus, assembly GCA_031834385.1. Classification (NCBI taxonomy): domain Eukaryota; kingdom Metazoa; phylum Chordata; class Actinopteri; order Cypriniformes; family Leuciscidae; genus Semotilus; species Semotilus atromaculatus. The sequence continues at coordinate 20,013,374 of JAULUF010000005.1, read as the reverse complement.
CCTGCTAGTGTCTTCTGAGTTAGCGAAGCATTAAAGAACCATATCAGCTGTTAAATAACATTTTGGAGATTAAAATAATATCAGATTTGTCTAATTTAAAATAAACACGCAATTTCTTCTCTATATAGTGTTGATATGGCAACTAGTAAATACACTAGGTTTCATCACGCTAGCCTGTGTGGAGGAATTTAAAACAAGGGTGTTACAACTAGCCCCGCATTAGGTTGTGCGGTGCCCCGCTTTCCCCTACTTATGCCGTATATCTATGACGTTTTGTTTGTTGTTGTATAAATAGTGCGAGTAGTGTGTTCACACTGAAAATTCCACATAGAATTTGAATACCTGGATGATGCACTTAATTAACGGGAAAAAAAAACGCAGTGTGGAATGTTGGACACTTCATGAACTAAACTGTCGCAGCTTTAATTAAGTAGGAGAGGAGGGGCTATTAGACTCTGACAATAATTGACTAAATACCCCTATAAAATTCATAAACCACACGGATGAGTAGCCTACATAGTGCATAAGTACATAGTGTATAGTGCACAGCGTAGTGTGTCATTTGGGATGTAACTTAGGCCATGTCTCCAGTAGCACCTCATTGCAGTACACGAGATCCAGGGGGCGGAGTCGGATCCAGATATAAGGGGTGGAGTTGGGTAGGTTTAGTGGTGGGTTTAGGGATCAGGGGGTGGAGCTGGGTAGGTTTAGTGGTGGGTTTAGGGATCAGGGGGTGGAGCTGGGTAGGTTTAGGTATATGTAAGGTGGGAGGAGTTGGATCTGGATCCGACTCCTCCCCGTGGATTTCATGTTCTGCAGTGAGGACCATCTCCATGTATGTGACAAAAGAAGTATGTCAGAATTCACAGTACTCATTAAAGAGTCAAAAAGTACCTTCTTCCAGTGAGTTTCTAGTAGTGGTATTTGAGTAGTATGTCCGGTTTACATTCACTATTCATATGGAACATACTTTTTAGCAGTTGTGAAGTCATTTCTTATTCAAAATAAGTACCTAGTTAAGAGACTATGAGAGATTTCAGAAACAGTCATCCACTTATTGCATGTTTGTGCATTTTGGGGGCGAAGCAATGGGATGTGTGTTTATTTGCGTTGATTTCAAATATCAACAGTGTTTCTCAGAAATCACTTACTGTACCTTTAAGATTAAACATAATTTAAATAATGATGATGTGAATGTGGTGGGGACTATGCCCAATTTAACTTTAGATAGCCTATAAGTTCGATTAGTATTTCAGAATCAGTGGAAAATTTTAAAGGAAAAAACTAAGTGTAAAATATTTTAAACAATGACTGTAAATTTAAATTTAACTTCACCTTTTTATTGTTTCATTCTGCTTTCTAAAAATGGAAATCATAAGATGAATCACTATTATTTTATTCTATTGTCAGCCCTAGCTTTTAACATTAAAATGATCAATATCTGCAGTCTTGTAAAAATGCCATCCTTGCAATGCAGATATTTTCAAGAATGATTTTTTTGTGTGTAAAAAGATACATAGAAAATGACTGTTTCCTTTCTGGTTCATAGGCTAGGCCTACATATAGGTAGAAAAATAGACACTATAAACTTAAGGCAATTGTTTTTCAGTATAAATACATTTATTTTGGTTTTAGTAAATTTGTTTAGTAGGCTAGGCTATTTATCAATTACAAAACAACAGCTATGTTTCAAAAACAGCATGTTGTTTGTCTTTGCCTATTATAAAGTAAAACATGTAAAACGTCTGTTGAAAATATATAATATATTTTAGGAAAGCGTCCCACAGGGGACAATATAAAAAAGTTTGAAAAGCAAAGAAAGATTCCAGACATTACAACAGATTGCATCTCTTGTAGTAGCCTATGTGCAAGTTCGTCCTCTATCTGGTGTCCGCGGCCGCGCTCTCTATATTATTTCTGTGTCCTCCAGTCACGTTTTCAACATCCCGGAAGAATGACGAATATGAAGTTCACCGCGTCTGACAAATCCGCTCCTGTTCAGACTCTGATAGACTAATCTCTCTCCGCTCTCTGTCTCGCCGTACAAAAACTTCGCAGAGACTATTAGAAAAAATGAATGTATTTTACTGGCACGGGCTCAGTAAAAACACGGTTGTCTTGGTTTTCGTGTTGAGCGCCGCTCGTTGGTGTCAAACGTTTAACTTGGATGTGAGGTTTGCAGTCGTCAAAGAGGGAAACGCAGGCAGTTTGTTTGGACTTTCTGTTGCACTTCACGAGCAGGTCGTAGGAGAGAAGAGACACCTGTAAGTATATGTCAATGTAAATTACCTGACCTCATGTCAAATGTCCTAAGAAGGACAAGATCTTCTCACGGATGTGCACCTGTTGAGCGTTTGATCTCTGCATTAACGTTGTTTTATAAAGAAGTTATTTTTATGTAGGTCAATCACGCCTATTTTTTCACAGATTTATTTAGTTATGCACGAATACATTTCAAATGCGATTTATACGAACCATTACCTGAATGTATGATTTTATTTATATGATCATGTTTTCCATTTTTGAATGAAAGGAATACCCGATATTCACCCAATATTACTCACCCTCAAGTTGTTCAAACCTGTACGCATTTTTTTCTTCTGCAGAACACACAAGAAGATATTTTGAAGAATGTCGAAAACTAAACAGTTGATGGACCCCATTGACAGAAGACAATGGGGTCCATCAACTGTTGTGTTAACCAAATTCTTCAAAATATATTTTGTCTTCAGCAGTAGAAAGAAATGCATACAGGTTTGTAACAACTTGAGAGTGAGTAAACAATTACATACTTTTTATTTTTGGGTGAACTATTAACTTTAACTTTAAAAGTCATTTTAATAGGCTAATGTTTTAAAGGATTAGTTCACTTTTAAAAAAGACTTTTGCTGATAATTTACTCACCCCCATGTCATCCAAGATGTCCATGTCTTTCTTTCTTTCTTCAGTCGAAAAGAAATTAAGGTTTTTGATGAAAACATTCCTGGATTTTTCTCCATATATAATGGACTTCAATGGACCCCAAACGGTTCAAGGTCCAAATGACAGTTTCAGTGCAGCTTCAAATGGCTTTAAACAATACCAGACGATGAATAAGGGTCTTATCTAGCGAAACGATCTGTCATTTAAAAAATAAATAAAAAAGTTTACGTTTTATAAGCACAAATGCTCGCCTTGCTCTGTTCTGTGATGCGCGTTCGTGACGTCACGTAATACGCAATTACGTTGAAAAGGTCACGTGTAGGCGGAAGTACCGAGTCAGTGTTTACAAATGTGAGGACCATATACACATATTCAAATGTCTTTGTGTCAGTTTATCGTTTAAAATGCCCATTTTGTGTGCGTATCCTGGGTGTTTTAATATTAAAAAGGCTAAAAGAAAATTTTCTTCAGGACAGAAGTGTGACCTTTTCAACGTAATTGCGAATTACGTGACGTCGCGAGCGTGCATCACAGAACAGAGCAAGGTGAGCATTTGTGCTTATAAAACTGAAACGTTTTTATTTATTTTTGAAATGACCGATCGTTTCTCTAAATAAGATCCTTATTCATCGTCTGGTATCGTTTAAAGCCATTTGAAGCTGCACTGAAACTGTCATTTGGACCTTGAACCGTTTGGGGTCCATTGAAGTCCATTATATATGGAGAAAAATCCTGGAATCTTTTCATCAAAAACCTTAATTTCTTTTCGACTGAAGAAAGACATGGACATCTTGGATGACATGGGGGTGAGTAAATTATCAGCAAACGTTTTTTTAAAAGTGAACTAATCCTTTAAGGGTTTAAAATAAAACAATATAGGTGGTGTAATTGTTGCACCAACCAATCTAATTAAAAATAGATCCTTAATGTAATAATTGCATCTTATTACTACAGTGTGCAAACTACATTCTTTTCTGTTCTGACTTGATCTGAAGATGAAATCCTGAAAACGTTATGTGTGACATTGTGTATGTCTGAATGCTTTTGTCATCTTCTTGTTTAAGTTTTTGTTCCATTGAATTAACTGGATTAACTCAGGTAAATGATTAACACGAAAGCTCCATTTCACAAGAGGATATGAGACATACTGTGACTTGCAGGGGCTGGGCAGGTCGTGCACCTGCTTGTCTAATGTTTTATAGCCGCTATGGTTGCTACAACAAACTTCGCCTTCTTTGTTCTAAAAAACTGTAGCTTAAATATTTAGTTTTGACAACACTTAGTTTTGAGATTTGATACTGAAATGTAGTGATGAATGAATGTCCTGATGGTTACTGCTGGCCAAAAGGTCAGGAATAACATCTGTGAAATTAGCATAATAACCGAATAAATGAAATTAAACAAAATAACTATAGATCTTCTGAGTTGTACACATTGACCAATTACCCCATGCTGTAGTCAAATATCTAACCAGCTGATCATTTACAGTTGTCATTAATAAGTTCCTCTGAGACCCATTTGCTGATGACTGAAGCAGAAGATCTTGCTTTGTAGTTCACTTGTTTATCATTCTCTCTAAATGAATGGGAGCTTATGAGTGCTGCTGTATTGTCAGCCTCATAAGGCAATATCTATTATGGAGCCTTCCATTGAGTTAGCATGCAAGAAGACTGAACTCAACAACAATATCATATTATCTGCAGTCTAACAGCTATAAATGAATTTTATAGTCTGACATAACATTTTTGCTAAAGATGCTCGGTGGGAGGAGTAGAAAAACACCACCTTTGCGGAAAATGTGTGTAAGTGCAGGTTTGCACACAGTGCTTCTTTTTCATATCCCCCCAGGAAATAATTCCACAGTGTAAGCCAGCCGTGTTACTGAATTGACTCACACGGGCTGTTTTTACGAACTATATAATGCTATTCGTAACATACAGCCCAATTGAAAGCATTTAAACAATAAATGTGACCATAACAGAGCAAAATAAGAATTTGTGGCTCAGGCAAAATACTTTGCCTCTTTGAGGCTTTTATTTGAAACCAAGATATTTCTGAAGCATGTTAATTGCTGACAGATATATACAGTAGGGAAGCGCGGGGCACAACGTAACGCGGGGCTAGTTGTAACACACTTGTTTTAAATACTTATACATATGCCAGCATGACGAAACTTGGTGTATAGTTGCCATATCAACAGTCAACACTATAAAAAATTGCGCCAAAATTCAGAAATATTTGTAAGATATCACTGAACATTTATTTAACCATAGCAAAAGTACATTTCTTACTTAAGTTAATTTTTCATCTCTATTTTTTGTGTTAATTTAAAATTAGACAAATCTGATATTATTTTAATCTCCAATATGCTATTTAACAGTTTATATAGTTATTTAATGCTTCGCTAACTCACAGAAGACACTAGCAGGGTTTAAATCCCAGTGAATGTTGTAACACTGCGTTACAATGAGCCCCTATTAGAAATATGCTATTATATTCTATACTTTTATGAATTCTATTAAGAAAACATGAGAAACATGTAAATTAAAACTCAGAGTCAATGTTCAGAAATTATTAATTATTATTTTGTTTTGAACTATGCTGTATAGCTGTGTTTTCCGGTGTGTTTGTTGTCAAACTCAAAAATCTGTTTATTTTTAATTATTAAAAAATGCCATTATTTTATATGAAAAAGTTAATTATTGTATTTTATTAAGAAAATATTTTGGTTTGACTTGTATATTTTTTTATTAGATCAGATATCACAGTTTACAATATACCCCACCTATGGGGCATGTTGTCACATTTCACTTCCATTCTTTCGGGGTAAATCAAGAAAAAAGTATACACTGTATTAATAAAACAAAACCATATAATTGTACTAGACATGTGGGAAATTAATGTGGGGAAAAAAAAATACTTTAAACCCTAAGTAGATTTACACAAATTGAGAAAGTCAAAAAGCGTTACGTTGTGCCCCGCTCTCCCCTATGGTGCTATAACAGAATTCCCTAACTTTACAGTTTAGTCATCAGCATATGAAGGAGCCACAAGGATAAACATGTTGAAAACCACTATGCATTAAAGACTTATAAAGGCCTAAAGCAATATACAAAATGAAACCACAAATCTACTCAACCTTAAAACATGTCTCATGTTATATGGGTGTGATTTCTGCAAGCACAATAGAGATAATGAAATTGTCTGATTTCATTTTATAATGTTTTGATTCGACTGCAAGTAGGACACACAACGTACAAAGAATGAAGTAAAGTAGGCTAAATAAATCATAAGACATGTCTCTTCATTGTTAACAGATGTAAGAAACTACAGTATACCACAAGAGAGTAGAGTAGTGATGTCTGAACTGGCTAATTTCCCTCCGTGGTCTATGAATGTTTTACTCTCAAAAGCAGTTTGGTGTAAATGCTTGCTGTTTGTCATATGTAGTGCGACTAATGTTCAAACAAAGGAAAAACAGATTCAGTGTCTCTGCCCTTGTCATTGTCCTAGAGGAGTCATCCCAAGCTAATGTGAAGCTGTCTGTGTTGCTATAAATTGTCTGGTGACTTCCTGATTGCCTGTCATTGAACCTCAAAGGAAGAGCACTGCATTTGTCTTCTACCCTGCATCTTTCAAGGGTTGGATTTAAATTTAAAAATGAGAAGAAAGCTCACAAATTGTTGTGGAAACATCTGTGTTTTTGTAGTTAGGATTTTAATTCGTAATTTGGAGTAGTGTGCTCTCACATTGAGAAAATACTTCCCTGTCACGGTTTATGATTAATGTACTCATAAACTGTTCAGAGGTCCTCCTGATCTTATCTGCACTGACAAAGGACAATTTGAGAACCAAGATATTCGCAATGATATTAATTGGACTGGCTAGACATTCATCATCTTGTCGAACACATAAAGGACTGGCTCAGTTGACACACAAGGACTTCCTGTGTGTTCTTTCTTCCTGTGGCCTGATCTTTGGTCATTTGTCTCATGCACTCTCATAGACTACGTTTACATGCAGCCAATAACCCGTTCAAAACCGGGATATTAGCAATAACCCGGTCGCGCACGGCCATGTAAACACCGGCAAAAACCCGAATATGCTCATAACTCGGTTTTTAAAAACCCGAATATTATACCTGGGGTACCCCTTTTCTAACCCGAATATTTGGTCATGTAAACGCGTATCGGCATATCCCCATCAAAACGAACGTTCTGCGCATGTTCTGTTCGCAAGGAATCTTGGTCTTTTGAGTAGAGGAACTTCTCTGCGTGCAGTATACCGAAAGTAAACAAGAAGTAGAGGTAAACATGGCGAGACGCAGCACAGCACCATACTTCTTGACAAAGGCGATCGCTATCTGCCCCGAACTATTCATTATCCGCGTGCTGCTGCTGCTGCTGCTGTTGTTGTTGTCTTTGGATACAGGAAGAAGAATCGGAAATGACGCATACTGCGTCTTAAGTTTGTCCGTACGTCCGACGCTAACCGTGCGTCGCCGTTTACATCAGGATATTGCAAATCCCATGTATACAGGAGTAACTCTCTCTGCTCACGCATGTAAACGGGTTATTCCGAATGTTTCAGAAACCCTAATAGTGACCTTAACCCGACCATAACCTGAATATTGGCTGCATGTAAACGTAGTCATAGACTAATAACCTGTTTCCTTCATGTGGCGGCTTTAGCTAGAGCAGCAGAACTTTCTTTAGCGGTGTTCATGTGCTGAAAGTTCAGTGCAGTTCTCAGATCTTCATGACCACTACTCATCATGTTTAAGTTCTCTGGGAAACCACAAGCTGAAATTCACACAACTGACGTCCAGTTATAGGCTGAACAACTGCAGCAAATGTTTAAATCGATATCAGTCGTGCGAATAATGGATGACTCAATCCTGTCAGAAGAGATGCATAGCAAGGTCACTGTGGGTAAATTGTTGAGTAAAAGTACATCTGCTTTCTTTGTTTAATCTGTTAGTCTCCCAGGATGACTTTGAAAATGACTTGATCTAGTTGGTCAGATGTGCAGGGTTGAGCAATGGCAAATATACATTTATTTGAATATATTTGAAACATGGTGTTGAGGAAATAACATTGTTTCTCTCCGTTATCTGACCTAGTTCCTCTATTGCAGTACTGTCTTGTTCCTGTCCCATTATAGTTTTTTGTCAGTGTTATGCTTTTATGCAGCCTAACAATCATTTAGTTGTGAAATGTGAATTATAGAAATGTACTATTGTTATCTGTATATATATCATTCAATCAATCAATCAATCATCAAATAAATAAATGTCATTACTGCTGTGCTGTTTGGAAATGTCTGAAGTTGAATCATTAATTTAGCCACTGTATCAAATAAATACCTAGGGTTGTGTTTGCTCTCTTCTAAGAGAGTTGAAAAGTAAACCTTTCTGTATGCAATAACACTTTCCTTCCACGAAATGCGAAATACTTATAGTTTTGTTTCCTTCCAGCTGCTCCTTCCTTTGTTTTCTGGCTGCTAGTTATACCACGGCGTCTGACTATTTTCCTTAATCTTTTTTAATGTCAAAGGATCGACCATGTCTAAAGTGCTGAAAATGAGAGTCAATAGTTTCTGTTGCACTTGCAACATTGAGTTCTTCTAAGTTATATGGTATAATGAGAAGTAGAAGTGATCGTTCTACCATATTTGTAACGGGGTTGGTTTTGCAGCCTTGGCTAAATTGAGTGTAGACAAGACTAGATAATGATCAAAGATGTCACATTTCTAAGAACTGTTTGGTCATTCCAGTTTGCTTATCTCTAGAGCACACTAGCACACAGATGCGCTGCTTGTCCATTCAGATTGGACGGCCGCTACAAATTATTAAATTAATGTGTCTACAGTGTTCTGCCCCATTAAAAACTGCTAGACAAATTTAAGCCAAACATATGCTGCTGAAATGTGATTTGAATCTTTTTTTCCTGTGTGATTTCCTGTCTGTTTTAATTTGTCTGGCATTTCTTTTATTAGCAGCTGTGGTTATCCGGTTCACAGCTGTAGTTGTCAGAATGTCTGTTATCTGACTAAACAGATACTGTGAAATAGATAACTCACTTGAACATATATTTAAAAGCTTTGCCTGAATTGGTATTTAGTGCTCTTTTACATAAAGCAAAACTTGACAATGTGTTAAATGATTGCTAATGTTGTTTGCAAGCATGCATGCCTATTCATCAAGACTTACACCATGTCTACAAGTAAGCCTATGACAAGACTAGAACACTCCCATAATATTCAACAAAACTATGAAATCACATTGAGCATTAAAGTTCTAAAATGTTATTATAGTGATTGATTGAGTTATCAGTTGAATAGGATAGGAATTCTGAAAACTTTGTCAACCACTACTTTAAAGGGCCCCTATCATGGATTTTTGAAAATGACCTTTCATGTAGTGTGTAATATAGCTCTAAGTGAATTAAAACATCCTGCAAAGTTTTAAATCTGCAAGTGCACCGTATATAAAGTTATTGTCTTTTAAAAGTAAGAGTCAGCTCTGAGTCAATGAAATTAATTGTTTTTCAAACGAGTCATAAGCCGCTTTGTCATGACGTCAAGGCGAAACATTAGCCCCCCCACTTATTGCGCGCGCACCAGGGAAACTTAAACCTCAAACCGGCAGCTGATCCTGTGGATACTGGATAGATCATGTTGAGGAGACGCTGTGCTCTACAATGGGACGGTAAAGAAATTTTTTTTCCACGTCCCAAGGACGAGCATGTGAAGAATCTTTGGTTAAAATGAATATTTTCCTGTTACCTTTATTTTACTGACGACAACTTCTCAAATATCGGAGTCAGCTAATCCGCTGTGGGCCACTATTACATAAAACTCTGTCTATTAATGCAGATTGTCTGTCATTCTCACTACTTTGAGGAAAGATTAAGCATGGAGCAAGATTTGTTTTACCAATGTTTATGTTACATCAGTCATTCACGCTAGAGCTCGGCTAATGTATATATACATTAGCCGAGCTCTAGTGTGAATGACAGAAATATATGTGTGTTACTTTAACAAAAAATATTTGGGTAAAAAGAACAGGGCCACAAAACCATTTTTTTGAGTGGTTTTGTGGCACTGTTCTTTTTACCCAAATATTTTTTTGTTAAAGTAACACACATTCTTTTACCACCAAAACACGATTTTATTGCATTTAATTAACTTAACCTGTATAATTTTCTACTATACTTAATTATCAATCGTTAAACTAATGTAAAGGGTTTAATTTCATGATTAAAAAAAAAAACGGATGTGACGATTTCCAACATATTGGATGAAGATGCATGTGAAGAAAGGCGGCAAGGTGCATGACCTCAAAGAAAATATAAGTTAATTTAAAGGCAAAGTCTTTAATTTCTGATAGTATTTCAGAAAGTCTGTTCTGGAATGCTTTAAATATATTGCAATGAAAAATAATATTTTGGCTGCTTGTTCAAATTGCTTCAAATGAGCTTTAGCAACACATTTTGTTCAAACTTAATTTGATTGTGTTATATCTGCTTAAATATCTAAAATTAAAGTTTACTTAATCTGTTTCTGTTGGATTACATGAATGATTTGTGTTGCATTAACTGAAACTGGGCGGTGCTTGTTAGTTCCCAGCATGCTTTGCATATAGCTGAATTAAGAGAATAAATGTTGAAATTAAGTGTTATTTTATTTGTTTTTGAGAAAATGAGGAAAGGGGAAGACTTGATAGTGTGTAAATGTGTTTAATGTTCAGTTACATTGCAATTATTAGAACAATTTAAATTACAGTTGGTTACCATTGTGGAGAAGAGTGGAGCATTTGGTTAGGCTGTGGACTGTTTCAGTAAGTTTAGTTTCTATGGCTAAAGGAGCACAAAAATATTAGCTATTAAGATTTTAATAAGTGCTATTGTTAGCTAATAGCTTGCTATAGTTTAAAAGTTTAATTGAAAAATCATGTAAATCCTCACCATATTTATTCAGTGCATTTTTAAATAAACTAGAGCATGTTCACTTAACCAGGTTAAGTTACAGGGAAGCAATTCCATTGATTTGTTTGGACATTACAATTTGGGTTGTCACAACACAAGGAGCTTACATAGATTTAAAAAAATCCATTCATGTTAATAAAAAATTATTTGCTTGTGTGGAACCACTGTCCATAATTAAATTGAGTAAGTTTAAAGAGTAATTTTTTTGAGTGTACATTGCACAGCCTACATGCACTGTTATTGATACAGTTTCCACGTGTTCAGACCGCAATATATTAGAAACATACTTTGTAAATAAATTAGTACAAGTAAAATAATCGATTGATGGACATGCACTTGTTAATGCTGATGGTGAGGAATAGCAACATCTCATAATGTAAGTTACCTCAAACTGAGTAGTGAATCACTGAAACGTCCTGCTCGAGTCGTCCTTGCGATGGAGGTTGGGGTTGAATGAATGGTTCTTCTTCTAGTGTTTCATCATCGGACTCGCGCTCGGATTGATATGATAAAATCAACGTCATTGTTCGTTACTGTGTTTAGTTTACGGTGAAGGAAGCCTCAGGACACACAGAGCTGTCGGTGTTTTGGCAATGTGAATTTTTGTTTTCGACACATGCTGTATGCGGTTAACTAATCAAAATGGACTGAGCTGTCTGGCCAATCAGAGCAGAGTAGCTTGCGGAAAGGAGGGATTTAGAGAGATTGATTCATTTGGCGAGTCGTTTGAGAATCATTGAAAATCTGGTGATGTGCAAATGTATATTATGAGAAAATGAAACAGTTTTTTGACGTTTGATGCATGCAAACTTGTTGTAGGAGACTCCAAAACAACCTTTAAAATCATTGAGTGGTCTAGACAGTACATAACAGTTTGAAGTAGAGTAGGTTTGTCTCCCTTCTGGGCTGGAAGGCCTGGGAGGGAGAATGACTTGCTGTGCATGCGGAGCATCATGGGTTTCAGGATTAGATATTTTTCATTAATCTGAAACGGCTGGAATGTCAAGCATGAGACTTGTCACCTTGTGAATGTTTTAGGTACAAAGTGTTTGTCAGTTTAGTGACTATAGCAGCTCTGATCCATGCTGTACCTGTAAAGAAATTCTTAAATGTCTGTGATAAAGGATATGAATGGTTTTATGAAATATGAATATAGACTACTGTTAAAAAATGTGAATGAAATTATTCATTCATTTTAAATAATAAAATAAGTCTCCTATGCAGAGTTTTACCCAGGCTGCCTTTATTTGATTAAAAATACAGTAAAACATTTTTAATATTGTGAAATATTATTACTATTTAAAAAAACTGTTTTCTATTTTAAAATGTAATTTATTCATGTGATGTCAAATATGAATTTTCCAGTATCATTACAGTCTTCAGTGTCACATGATCCTTCGGAAATCATTCTAATATGCTGATTTGCTGCTCAAGAAGCATTTCTTATTTATTATCAGCTTAATATTTGTGTGGAAACCATGATACCTTTTTTTAAGGATTCTTTGATGAATAGAAAGTTAAAAAGAACAGAAATTATTTGAAATAGAAATCTTTTGTAAAATAATTGTCTTTGCTTTTGATCTCTTTTTACTGAGCTCTAGAACTGTACATGTAATTTACTGTACTACTTTATGCAGACAATTTTTGGTTGCTTTCCCTTTAATTCATCGCTATATTGTAGGCGATTAGGGACATGCATTTCACCTGCCTGAGCTTGAATGTGCAACACAGCCAGAAAGATGTTCTGTCCTAATAAAGTTATTTCTTCATGGCCAGACAGTCTCAAACACTGAGCATGGCCACTCAGCAGGGAACCTTTTTCTGTAAGGACTATTTACTGAGAGGTCAGGCTTTTAGAACGGATCCTTTTGTGTTGTGTATTTAAAGACACACACAAACAAAGGTACAACATGTGAACTCTGGCCCTGAAATTCATTCCGTGAAACTGCTGAAGCAGACACACCTTCTTCTGCAGGTTACAGGAAGTTGTGTTCCCGGTGATCTGACTCATAGCTGTTTTTTCTCAAGCCAAAAACTTTCAATAACTCATTAAATCAAAAAGAGGCATATATAGGTAAAACTCGAAAAATTAGAATATTATTGCAAAAGTTCATGTATTTCAGTAATTCAAATTAAAAGGTGAAACTAATATATTTAGTATATATACTGTAACTATATACATATGCATGATTATAGTTTTCACAGGGCCGACATTTCTGTATTTAAAATCCTTTTTTTTTATTGATTTCATGTAATCTAATTTTCTGAGATTTTGAATTTGTGGTTTTCAAGATGTAAGCCATAATCATCAAAATTATAACTTTTGCATGATATTCTAATTTTCGAGTTTTACCTGTATACATATATATAGAGAGAGAGTTTTTAAAAATGAGTCTAAAAGAGAAGTTTAACTTCTAAACTTCTAAAGGAAAATTTCAGATGTCATATCTTCAAAAGATTCACTAGACCAAAAAAGTGTAATCTTTGTGTTATTTGCCGTTCAAATGCACTGAATGATGTTTCCATCTTGACAGAATAGCAAAATGAAGACTAATGCTGTGGAAAAGATTAAATTAATCTATTCAGGTTGAGTAATATGCTCTCAAACTGAGCAGCTTCGATAAAATGAAGCACCAGCGAATGCAATCTCCTCCACTATCTTATGGTTTATAAACTTGCCTCTGAGGTATGTGGTGCTTACAACCCGACCTGTAGATGATTGTAGTGATAAAACCCATGTCATGTGACTGGTATCTGTTTAAGGATAAACGGGCTGTACTGCACTGGTGGTATGATTCACTGAACAAACTGCAGGAAGTTTTGTGTTAGAAATCAGACATTTATTGCACATTGGAGTAAAATAATCTGTCACCTTTTAACTGTTTATGACCAGTATAGGTTAAAGGGGCTATATGTAACTTTTAGCGGCCTTTAGCGGTGATGTTTCAGATTGCAACCAATTTTTACAAGAGCGCTCGCGCTCGTGCTCGAACTAAAGAGAAACACTGAGACTTTCAACACACTGGAGAAAGCATCACACAACATGTTGAAAACTCAAGTAAACTCCCACTGCAACGTTACAACAATAGGCTACTTTTATCAGCTTGATGTTGAACTAATGCTCCATGCTCATACCATGATAACGTTACATTGACTGGATTTAGCCGACATGTGGTGTTATCTAGCATAAGGCATTTCACCAACTATTCGTGTATCTTTCACAATGAGCAATGTCAATAGGTGGATGTATGATATGGTAACGAAAACGGTTAGTAACTAGACTGAACAATTTCAGTGTAACAGTAAGACCGTAGGAAGTACTGTACTGAACGTGTCTGGAAATGTGTATTATAAACAATATGATAGTAGTGGGATGAGTAACGTTAGACAGTAGATCTAGTACATAAAATCAAAGTTACATCCTAAAGCACCTACTTTTTGTTATCCTGGAACAGTCTTTTGTATTCATTTCATGTCTCATGTATGTTGTAGTAAGTAGAAGCTGATCTGAATCACGTTTGGCTTACGAGCTTCAGCAGATATTCAGCTCCATATTTCTGTGGAGTTTGTGTTGGAGTCTGTGTTGTGCTGGAGGCAGGTCGTTTTTTTGGTGTTATCAGACTCCATGTCATTAGCTGCAGTGCCGTCGCATAGACTGTATAAGGAGAGAGGCTCGGGCGCGCGCATACACGTCACATCCGATGGATTTCGAGGTAAATCCGACCCGGAGCCTTCACATAGAAAAGGGATACTGGCCTTCAGAGGTAATAGCAAAACCTGACAAGTGGATCATTGTAATGTGTGATTACAACCCCTTCACACACAGGCAATAAAAAAAGGATTAATTGTTGTAGAAAAGCTACATATAGCACCTTTAAATGGTAATGCTTATGCATGACTGATTTCTAGCCTATGTTAAAGGTTTAAAGTAATAGTTCTCCTGAAAATGAAAATTCTGCCATTGTTTAATCTCGGGTCATTCCAAACCTTTATGACTTCCTTTCTTCTGCGAAACACAAAAGAAGATATTTAGAAGAATGTTAGTAACCAAACAGTTTTGGTTACCATTGACTTCCATTGTATGGACAAAGAAAAAGATCACTGAGACATTTCTCTTAATATCTTCTTTTATGTTCCACAGACGAAATAAAGCCATTAAGGTTTGGAGTGACATGAGGGTGAGCAAATTATGACAGAATTTTAGTTTTTGGGTTACACCAAAACCTCTTTTAATTTAGTCTGTAATGACTATTTTCCATACTCTCTCTAACACTTAGAATTAAGCGTAACCATTTTGTTGCATCCGCTCCTTTAAGACTTTAAGTAAACGCCCCTTTTTGTATATTGAGATAAGCAACAGTGCTCATAAAAGGTTCTGTTGTGGTGAACATGCAGCGACGAGGAAGAATCTGACATTCTTTCTTGCTCATTCACCTTATCTTGACTTTCTCATTTCCTGTCTTGTCCTTGCTGAAAGCAGATCGGGAGTCACATGACAGGAATGAGGCGGAGAAGCAAGCTGATTGTGGTTGGTGGTGGTTTTGAGGGGGACGTTAGTGGGGGTCCAAATGAAATTAGGCCCAAAGGGAGAGGGAGGGATGTCTTTCACTTCACCTTTCTCTTTCGTTATCCCTCCATGTCTTCCTCCTCTCTTTCCCTACCTTTGACTTTGACCTCAGTCTGTGTCCTCATCACAGTCTACCTCACCACAATGTGTGATGCATATGAACAAGTACAGAAACTGTGTAGCAGCGGAAAGGAGTGTTGTGAAAATGAGAACAAAAGAAACCTCAGACTGTGCATTTGTGTTTCAGTAATAATATGTTCTCTTATGGGATTTGCATAGATGACAGGACTAGAACCATGATTTAAAAGGGATAGTTCACCCAAAATGTAAATTAGTACCCACCCTCATGTTATTCCAAACGTGTATGACTTACATTTTTTCTGGAGAGAAAGATTATTTTTTTTTCATACCTTGTACAATGAACAAATGAACAAAAACAGTTCTTTAAAAATATCTTATTTTGTATTCAGCAAAAGAAAGTCATACAAGTTTGGAATGACATGAGGGGGAGTAAATATGACAGAATTTTCATTTTTGAGAGAACTATCTGACTTTAAGTAAGTCTACATAATGTTGAGAATTACAATGGAAATGGAAATTGTAATTACATTGGAAGTTGTAAGGAAAATTACAATGGCTTACTTTTAGTTGTCGCTGCACAATAAGCAGGTACTAGAATCAGAAAATACTACTCAGTGTCTATATTCAAGTTATTTATAACCTAAGTTCCCAAGTTCTGAAATCTATGGTAATTATACCGTCAGACATAATGCATTTCTGTTGAAATTTGCCAAACTGAATTTAAAGTTGACATGACCGCATCGCTCACTAAAGCCATTTCATAATCCCGTTAGACATGAGTCTTGATCTGATGAGATCTCATCCCTCACAGAGTGGAATATTTATGAGGCCTCAGGCTGCAAGGTGGATAAAATAGCAACTAGGGTGCGTGTCACCAAAAATCATGAAACATTAATGAATCGAGCTCACAGGCAGCACTGCTTTAGTCATTATTATGTCTGCCGTGCCCTCACAAATATTGAAATAAAATTCATTGATTTTTTTATTATAGTTTTATGAAATGCCTCTTTAATTCTGCTCACTTTCCTCAAGGGCTCTAGAGGATTACATCTATCCCTTGATGGCAGATGTGGGTATGTTATGCTAGACTCTTATCTATCTAGATTTAATAATCAAAAACAAAATGGTTACTCATCCATGGGGGAGTTTGAGTAAGCGATTTTCCCTACAAGGAATGAAGAGTGAATGTATCATAATAGCTCGCCTTTGGAAATGCAAGGAAGAGAAGGACATACGCCTATTTATTCAGGTATTACGCAAACCCGGGGCTTGTCCTTCGGACAAGTACATTTATGTTTAACTTGTCCATGCACAAAAGTCACTTGTCCGGGTAAAGTTTTAAAGGAATTATTTGAAGAGTTCAGATGCAAAAGCCTCTAAGTGCCATCTGAAATTTTCTTCTAGAATTATCATTTTTATCAAGCTTGTATATTTAAGTTCAGTAATTTCACTTAAATGCCTATGAAAATTACCTTTTAATTGTCATTTACGTGAAATTATTGAGCTTAAATAAACAAGCTTAATGATCATTCTAGAAGAAAATTTCAGATGGCACTTAGAGGCTTTTGCATCTGAACTCTTCATTTACTACGTCATCTCAGTTACAGTACGTACATTATCAGGGCTTGGAAATACTGTGACTTGCTAAAGAAGGCAAAAGGCTAGTAGAACATAACCTTTCATAATAATTTCAGGAAATCAAACTGCAAGACCCAGTGAAATGTTATATACAGCTAACAAACTAGTGTCAGCTTGCATTGCTAACGACATTGGCTAACTCAAATTCAGTAGGGTATGCTCAGTATTTGAAAGCTAGCTAGACTTATTGTATACTATATCTAAAATAATTGTGTAGACATAACAATGAATTTTGCCACTTTCTAAAATTAAAACGTGTAGCTATTTTACATCTAAACATTAGCTAATAATTAACTACGTACCTTTATCCAACTGCTGTTAATGCTTGTTTACAGTACACGGCTGCCGACGCTAGCTAGCTATGAGTGCCACATAATGTGAAGTAACATGGCATATTATTATGTTTGAAATTTAACTTGTCCAGTGGGACAACTCATTTTCTCTTCCACTTGTCCCGGACAAGCGGACAAGCCTTAATGTCGAGCCCTGAAACCCATTCTCCATATTGTCTGAAAAAAGAACATTTGAGTAAAATGTGATCCCCATCTCGTGTGGTTTTTAGATGCTGTATGTTTATCAGACACTTTAAACAGCAGGTTTCTGAAAGTACACTCTTAAAGGGGAAATGAAATGTCCATGTTTTTTTTGCACTGGTAGTAGCTGCATATTAGAAAAATCACCTTGCCTAAAATTTTATTTAAAAAAATTAAAGGTGCCATATGTAAAAAATGAGGTAACAATATCCAAAAAATGAGCTACACGTATCAAAAGAATGAGAAGAAATAAATGCAATGATGTCATTAAAAAAATGACAAGTTATAGTGCTGCCGAGATATAAACCTGAATTAGCATGCTAAATTACTAGCCCCGGCCCGGCCGGTGTCATAATACCAGTTTCGGCCATGGGAGGCGGTATGCGGGCAACATACATAACCACCAGCCAAACTGCAGTACACGAATAACTCGCACGGCTTGTGGGCGTACTTGAACCTGAAGTCAATCGCGTCTATATGAGACCGGCCTTTATAATTTAGTGTTGAGATGTTGTTCATTGAGTCTCTAATCTCTAAAAATCTCCAAATGAACTGCGGTCTTACTATCGTGTCAATTGATTTGATTAATATGCGCGAGGGAGAGAGAGAGCAGGAGGACTGCGCTCGTGTTGTTTGAAGACGTGAGAGTGCGCGCGCGGCCGGGGCGCTCTTTCTCTCTCTGCTCGTTATAAGCCCTGTCAAGCGCAGCAGTCATTATATTCTACATCACTCACCGATCAAAATAGGCTTTGGCGGGACAAAGCGGACGATTTGACGGTTTTAGAAGATTTACAACCCGAAACTAAAAAACAGAGTAGAGTAGGCCAACTTTCTGGAGGTATACTGCCCCCATCTGGTATGGAATATGTGGAGTATGAATTTATTTTTTGGCAGACATTCCACATGGCACCTTTAAAACCACAGATATGACAATTATTATCGTAATTTCTAGCTAGCTATCTAGCTAGTGAGTCGCCATTTTTGAGTGACGTCACAGCCTACGTAACGGAGTTAGTTGGTTCCGTTGGTGAATGAGTGAAGCGTTACTGGACTAGAGTCACCGGACTGAATATGAACTTGAAAGACCTGTTTAGCCCGTATGTCCCATTGCTTATGCATTTTAGCCGATACGGTGGAACCGAGCAGAGGAAACGTTATGTCGCTATGTCGAACAGCCGGTGGTGGTTTGGGGCGAAGAGCGGGTTGGCAACGCTACCTGGTGTCAGTGTGGTTGTTGTACTGCGATGCTCACCGTGTCAGAGTCCATCTGCTGTCATGAGGCTGATTATGGAATAGACTGGCTAGGCCACACCAGAACCTTGATATGCTTCTTACACCGCCACTCCTTGGTTATCCTGGCTGTGTGCTTCGGGTCATTGTCATGTTGGAAGACCCAGCCTCGACCCATCTTCAATGCTGTAACTGACGGAAGGAGTTTGTTCCCCAAAATCTCGCAATACATGGCCCCGGTCATCCTCTCCTTAATACACTGCAGTCGCCCTGTCCCATGTGCAGAAAAACCAACGAGGTGAGATCTTGCATGGAGCCCCAGTCCGAGGGAGATTGACAGTCATGTTTAGCTTCTTCCATTTTCTAATGATTGCTCCAACAGTGGACCTTTTTTCACCAAGCTGCTTGGCAATTTCCCCGTAGCCCTTTCCAGCCTTGTGGAGGTGTACAATTTTGTCTCTAGTGTCTTTGGACAGCTCTTTGGTCTTGGCCATGTTAGTAGTTGGATTCTTACTGATTGTATGGGGTGGACAGATGTCTTTATGCAGCTAACGACCTCAAACAGGTGCATCTAATTTAGGATAATAAATGGAGTGGAGGTGGAAATTTTAAAGGCAGACTAACAGGTCTTTGAGGGTCAAAATTCTAGCTGATAGACAGGTGTTCAAATACTTATTTGCAGCTGTATCTTACAAATAAATAGTTAAAAAATCATACATTGTGATTTCTGTATTTTTTTTTAGATTATGTCTCTCACAGTGGACATGCACCTACGATGACAATTTCAGACCCCTCCATGATTTCTAAGTGGGAGAACTTGCAAAATAGCAGGGTGTTCAAATACTTATTTTCTTCACTGTATATGGTAATGAGCTGGAACAGCGGACATTAGCCAATCAAAAAGGCTTATTTTATTGCGAGCCAATTCAGGGGTGGTAGTAAAACGTTTGGAGTCTGGAGTGAAGTGTAAGCCTGACTGCTATGGAAAGTTGGAGTCACGGTATTAACTATTTCTTCACGGTTTCCTTCAACTGTGTTGACCTTCTCTGGCTAGTGAATCAAAATCAGGACGTGAGTTTTAGGTGAATGCTTTCAGGCCCAGGTGTTTTTAATGGTTGTTTATGATGAATTTCTGAGTCATTTTCATTATCTCTCTCTTTCACTGCCCAGAGCCTTTAAAGCCAACCAACTCTGTGACGTTTACAGGTTAGAATACTGCACAATGGTGGCGCCCTGGCCGCGAAAGATATAAAGTTTTTTCTTTTATATGTTTACATTTGTCATGTTTCTTATATAATTGTTGATTATAGTGGAAATCCATCTTGTAAACTTGATTGACTGCTTCATTTCCCCTTTAAGAAAAATGGTTCTAAACAGTATCAAATTAGTTATTTGGCTTGTAACAATAGCAGAACCCCTTTTGGTGCTAAATAGAACCCTTTTTATAAGGTTCCATAAAGAACCATGCTTTGAAAGTCCATAACTTTACAAGTTACTACTTCTAAAGAACCTTTATTTTTAAGAACCCTAAACATTTTTTTTAGAGTGTAGTTGAAAGACTAGCTTTTACAGTGGGGTTTTCTATCCATAGTTGCACTGTGTCTTGGAAGTAATGGGTTCTGACAAGTCCTTCCAACCAAAATAAGTTCACGTAGCCTGACAAGCCCAGACAGATAAGGGTTAGACTTGCTGAAGTTTATCTGCAGTGAAAGCTACATTTTGTGGAGATACAAGATACATGGCACATGGCTGGATGGGAATTTTTGCCTTATCCTTTTGGGGGGTTTTTTGTCTCCAACAACCACTACTGTTTTACTGCTGAAACTGGCGTAATACTCTGCCTCGAGTCAGACTTGAGCTCAATCAGGTTTATACATGTTTTAGACTTCTTGTAGGAGCACCGAAGGAGAAAGCAGAGTCTGGACTGTCAGCCAATGAGACTGGAGACGTATATGCCTGTCAAATCACTTCAAAGAGCAAAGACTGCAAAAGACTGAATCTGCTCACCTCAAGTAATTTTCCTGCCATTCATATTCATACGACCCTTACATTTGCTAATTTTTCACTTTATCCTCATTTGCAGTATTTATGAATATTATTACTATTGTTGTTATTTTTAAATGTTATTTATTTTTCTTGCATTCATATAAGTACATTTCTTTCTTTCTTTATATATTTGTTTGTAAAAATACTATAATATATAATACAATAGTAATAAAGTGTTAACTAAACATATATTAATAATGATACTATTATTTAATTTTAATAATATTTATTGTCATTATTATTATTATTATTATTATTATTATTATCATTAATTATTACTTGTTCCTGCCAATCATACCGGACTTAAATATGCATTAATAATTTTTTTATTTTATTATTTTTATTATGTGAAAGGAAATGTACAATTGAGTACTGTTGTTGTGGGATGAGACTGTTTCAAAGTGTGATCACAATCATGCCTCCGCGTTACTACAGAGAGAACCGATCGGAATAATTGCTTTGTGTTATACAGATCCTGAAGACCAACCAGACCCTAAAAATGATGTAATAGATGGGATGTGGCTTGGTGTGTCGATAGCTAGTCAGAGTCAACCAGGGGGCCGTGTACTGGTGAGTTTCATAATAAAGACCTGACCTCTCTTACTTGTAATGTTGGCCTCTGGTCTATGAAAAGTCAATACATTGCTCTTTCCAACATAACATTAATATTCATCACTCTATTTAATAGGCGTGTGGCCATCGTTATATACGGAACTTCGCAACCAACTTTCGCATGATTGGGAAGTGCTTTGTTCGTGGAAATAATTTGGAGTATAACAAAGCAGACTCTCTGTGGCAGTCGTACGATGAGGTGTGTGACCCCAGAAATGATCAGAATACTGAAGGCATGTGTCTTGCTGGAATGTCTGCTGCCGTCACTCAGATGAAGATCTTCCTTGGTGCACCTGGATGCTTCAACTGGCAAGGTGAGGGGAATCTGTTTCCTGTAAACAAAAGCAAAATTCCTTTCTTAAATTCACTTCTAATCATTTTCCATCATACGCAGGAAATACATATTCACAGTGGCAAAACCCCAATGAGGAGTTTGATAAAGTGAAGAGCAAGCTTCAAGACATGAAAAAAGGGAATATTTACATTGGTAAGGCAGTGCCACAACTATGCTCTCAGTTTTTTAAAACAACAAGAAATATTTTTAATATATTTTAAATATATATATATATATATATATATATATATATATATATATATATATATGTATATGTGTGTGTGGGGGTGTTTTTAAAACATTGTCAACTGACTTTTCACTGACATTTATGCTAATTACATAATAAATCCCTATGTTTTACCTTAATACTGAACCACTCTATATCTATGTATATATATATATATCCTTAGTGAAAAATAAATATACTTAAATGTGTTTTAAATACATTTATTTTATGCTAAGTATACTACAAATACATTTTAATATGTATGTACTTAAAGGTTGTATCAGTCATTTCAGGCCCAAAAATAAATGATCACATTCACCTAATCTTTCCTAACGATCCGCTAGCTGCCCACCCCATAAGCATGCCGTCCAAAAATCGCGTCTCTGTAGGCAGCCTAGGCTCTGAGATCTGCACACAAAAACAAATGGGTACACCACCACTCAAAACCAAAATAAACAGTGTTTCAACCAATCACAGACTGGGGCGAGCAGCTAGCGGATCGTTAGGACAGATTAGATGAATGTGATCATTTATGTTTCTGCCTTTTTTGGGCCTGAAATGACTGATACAACCTTTAATATAAATACCCTGCAATTTAATTTTTGGTATACTACACTCACTGTTATACTTAAAGTCTGCTTAATTGGAACAAGTAGTTTTGTAAGGTCTAATTAAATATATACTTTAATATATTTGATTGTGCTAAAATTGCAAGTATACATAAAAAAAAGTATACTTATAGAAGTACTTGATAATAAGGTTTTTATGACAAATGTTAGCAACAAAATTTTAAAAGATTATAATTTGCAATGAAATATAGTTCTTTTATGTATCATTCATATATAATATTTATTACTTCCCTTCCTTTGAACACAAATAACTGTGATTTCTTGTGGAGAAGATCCACAAGATCTTCTCAAGAAGAGAAATTAGTAAAGAAGTCTATTAAGTCTATTAAGAAAGAATTTTTTTTTTTTGCTTGACAAAATGTCAACTAAAAAGTGTTAGTTAGAATCACTGTACAGTATACAGTGTACTTGAGTATAAAAATAGTATATAAAAGTTTAGAGGAAATGTGTTTTGAGTTGCAAAAAACTCATAACAAATCATGAAGTAAGTTTTATGATTATGACCTTCAATAATTTACCCACACTTTGAATAGGCTATTGCTTAATTCAATTCAAATTTATTTCTACAGCACTTTTGCATGGTTGCAAAGCAGCTTTAAATACATGTGAAAGTAGTTACAAAATTACTTAATTATTACAAATAAAGAAATCAATATACAGTCAGTTTGAAATGGTGAAAGAAATTCGTGTACCTAATCAGAAGTTTTATTACTTTAGTGTATTCCTAATACACTCCAATGCACCATAATACACTTTTCCCATTAATGGTACTTTAATGACCTGTTGCACTTTGAAATGTGGACTTCAGCCCTTTGCGCTGTCAAAATATTATGAATTATTAAACAAATTATTCAAATGATCATGAACAGTCCTAAAAAAATACACAAAAAGTAAAAATTTCAAACAAATTTACAAACGTTAAGTGCATGACAAGTATAAAAACAAAATAATTTCAATTCATGCGTCACATTTAAATTTGCAGTGTAATGCGAGACTTTCATTGCGTTTTACATCAGGAGCAGACAGTTCTGCAGAACACTGAGAGTTGAAGCCCGCAGAGAAATGTTATGGATGGTTTTATTTAATCCGCATGCACTGAAATACAATCAGTTCTATGCGTTCACATTCTTCCACCAAGGAACGGAACTGTCTGTGTTTTAGTGCGTGCACATGAATAAAATTAATGTTATGCCGGTTCATGCAATAAAAGATCATGTCAGATAAAAGAGAAAAACATTCTGCCGATGATATTTCATGTCGTGTCTGCTGGCGTTATTTCAAGTTTAACGCACTTTCATGTTCTATACAGTAGGCTATTGCGTTTATTTTCACGCACCATTTATTGCGCCTATATTGAGACTTTTCTTGGCGATTCAAGTACTATAGATAGAACACAAAGTAACCCCAGTTTCACGGAATGTATATCTGTGTGGTGACGCAACTGGTTAAACAAGTGAGCTTGTGTTGCAGCGACCCATGTACGATTCCAGTTCGTATAGTTCCTACAATCAATGTGCATTTATCTGTTCTCATTGGGTCTCATTCATAAAACATTCGTAAATATACGAGTAAATATGTGAGTGATTTGCGCGTAAAGAGACCTTCCCGAAAACTCTTCTCCTGATTCACAAATACTTTGTAAACGTCAGATGTGAGAGTGAAATGTGTGTGTGTGTGTGTTAATGAATTCCAATCAGTCGTAAATGGGACGCATGTGCACGCTCATTCTTAATTACCATAAAATCCCGCCCATTAAATCCGACTGACAACTATATATGGGCATCATATTCCCATACGTTGCTTTTTTATTAAATATGGGCGCATAAAGCAGTGTTGCGGACATTCCAATTCCTTTTACATCATATTATGACACCAAACGAAGGATTTCAACATGTCTTCTCAAAAGCGAATAAAAAAAAAAAAATTCTCAGATGCTGAAATTTGAAGTTTTATTATCAGAAATTCATTCAAAACGGCGCATTTTATTTTCAAGCATACATAGTGGCATATCAGGTCCTAAAATAAGGAAGCTTGGCAGCATTACAGATGCAGTGAATGGAGTTTCACCTGTTAATCGAACGGCCCCAGAAGTGAAAAGAAAATGGTTCGATATGAAGCTTGACTGCACAAAACGAATTAGTTCACTTCGAGAAAAAATGCTATTACTGGCTCTCATAATAAAAGTAAAAAGAAAAAACTTAATGTAATTACTATATATAATATTTTTTCAAAATGCTGTGTAAATATGTAGCCTACCCGATTAAGGTTAATTAAAATGCAGCAGAACTTTCGGATGTTAAACGCACTATTTACGCGTGGCTGGGAGCAGGTGTAGATTTCTTTCGTACCAACTAACATTTGGAAAATACGAACATTTTAATGAATCCGAAAATTTACGCCAGAACCACTTTACACACGATTTACACAAAAATGTGTTCTGTTCGTGTTTCATGAATGAGACCCATTGTCTCTATAGGCCTGTTTCCATTACAGATTTGCACAAAACGTTTGCGTTTTTTTTTTTTTTTTTTTTAAATGTCGTCAAAAAACGAATGCAAAATTACGCCGTTTCCATTAACCGATGTTATGCGACTAAAACTTCATTTTTTTCTCGTGGCGATAATCATTCCAAACATCATGGCAATGGATATTGGTAGGTTAATGTAGGTTAATTGGTAGGTTAATCCCAGCCACCGCACTGGTCATTATTATTAAAAAGAGACATATGTGCGTTATCCAAGCATAAATGACAAGGAAAGACCCTTATATTTGAGAGCAGCACAGATGAGTGTTTCTGGGTGTTTCTCCCTCATATCTGCTTCGCAGTCTTGATTGTGGCATTTCTTTGAGGTTTAGAATCTAGTATTCCTGTAATTCTTTTGTCTTTTATGAATTTAATAAAGAACTGTCTCGTATTCTGTCTAAATATAGCCTACCAAACATCTATGTCAGGTGACCTGTAAGTGCGCAAAAAATTTCCTGTGCATTTCCATTGCAGGTTTGCAAAATATTTATTTTTCGAATTGCCTGAAAAACCAACTAATGCCAGCGTAAAAACTTTTTTTGCGATAAATGGGAGTTTGAAATTGCGAAATTTACGTGTTTCCATTGGGCGTATTTTCAATTCGCAATTTCAATTTACGCAATTTGAAGGGTAATGGAAACGCGGCTACTGATGTTCTGATGATATGTGAGTTACCGGGGGTGTCAGTAAAAGGAAAATTGTGGCATTATTTATAAAGACTACTTTATTGTAGCCTATTTGAAGCACACTATAATGATCCCATTGGTACACTTCCAAGTTTACTTGGAATGTCATTGCAATGTTTTTTAAAAGCACTAAAAGTTTATCAGTATAATAATAATAATATGTTCATCACTCTTACAGTGTAATTGAATTGCAATTGTAATGTCAACAAAATACATTTGACGTTTATTCTGAGTGAATTCTGCATTTAAGTAAAAAGAAGTATATACTTGGAATAGTTCCACTTTAGGACAAACAAGTATATTAAGTACAACTTTAATTGAACTTCAGCACTACTTTTGGACAACTAAAATGCATTTAGTACAAAATGAGTTGTTGCAATTAAGCAGACTTTAAGTAGACCAATTTATAGTGGGCCAAAAATACACTTAGTTATACTTAAGTACATATGAACAAGTTGTGCTTAAGTATATCCTACTATTTTTTCACTAGGGACACACACACACACACACACACACACACACACACACACACATATTTGTTTTACAACTATGTAAATATGTTGATAGGCACTTGGTTATTGTTGACTGATTGCTCTGCAGGTTACTCTATAGCTGTTGATCGAGATGTACTAAGCAAAGACAAAGACACAGTGGTAACAGGAGCTCCAAGAGACGAAGCCAGAGGATCTGTGATGATGGCGGAATTTTTTAATAATACTGACAATGGAGAAGTCAAAATGAATATAATGGGGGAACAAGTAGGATCCTATTTTGGCAACAGTGTTGCTGTTGTGGACCTTAACAATGATGGGTAAAGACAATTCTTGGGTTTTTGTTCCCTTTTATTTGAGGTCATTAATGAAACAGATGATCTTGACATGGAGGTGTTTTCATATTATCCATATAGCTGGAAGGATCTGATTGTTGGAGCCCCTTTCTATTTTGACCGGAAAAATGATAAAGGTGGTGCTGTCTATGTCTATATGAACCAGAACGGGTCTTTTTGTAGCTCAACTTACAAGGTCCTCAACGGGTTAAAGGACTCCGCTTTTGGCATGGCTGTTGTTGCTGTTGGTGATGTGAACCAGGACGGCTTCCAAGGTAGAAGTTGTGGTGTTTTTTTCTGTAGGCCTATTTGCTCAGTACAAGTAACATGTATTTAGCTTTTATTAGTGTATTGCTAATGTGCTGGTTATTTGCAATAATTCACTTTTGTATGCTGTGCTCAGTCAGAGTAACCATCAAGGACATTTTACTTTGCTGCCTTCTTGTGGCATTACTAAGAAGTATTTTGACACTCCCCCTTTCCTTTACAGATTTTGCTGTTGGTGCTCCATATCATAGTACAGGCAGAGTATATATATGGATGGGTAGCAAAATGGGTATTTCCGAAAGCCCAAGTCAGGTGAGATGACAATTTATACAGTAAATATTAAACTACCATATTTATAGAGTAAGTTAAAATTTAGAATGTTGAAAGTTCAAAAGTTTGGGGTTGGTAAGATTTAAACAATATTTTGGAAAGAAATCTCTTATGCTTGCCAAGGTTACATTTATTTAAGTAAAAACTGTAATATTGTGAAATAGTACATTTTTAAAATATGTTTATTTTAAAGTGCCCCTATTATGGATTTTCGAAAATGACCTTTCATGTAGTGTGTAACATAGATCTAAGTGTAGGGTAACCATATTTTAGTTTTCAGAAAAGAGGACGGGGTGATGGATGCAGGGGCGTGGCACCGGGGGGAAAAAGGGGACAGAGTACCCAGGGCCCGAGGCAGCGGGGGGGGCCCTTAGGGGAGCTGAAGTTAAAAGTCCGTCGGAGAAGTCCGTCCGAAATTCCGTCTCCTCGCGCAGTAAGTCCATCCGTCCGCCCCGTTGGAGAAGTCGCGCAGTTCATAGTCCGCCTCTGTTTTCTGACATGCTCTCTGCTTGGAGCCGCTGCGGATTGTGGAACATGCTGATTACAACAAGACGGGGCGAAGCCGAAGCCAGTTTCATATATTTTTTGTGCAAAGGCAAGTGCCAGTCAATTGAAACTACATGCTTAATGGTCCCATGAAAAACAGTGAAAACCGGACATTTTCATACATTTATAAAAAAAACGGACAGTACGTAAAAAGTGCGTTTGGTCACCCTATCTAAGTGAATGAAAACATACTACAAAGTTTTAAATCTGAAGGTGCACCATATTGTGCTTCAGTTATTGTCTTTCAAAAGTAAGAGTCGACTCTGATTCAATTAAATGAATCGGTTTTCAAAGGAGTAATAAGCCGTTTCGTTGTGACGTCAAGATGAAACATTAGCATATTGCCTGCCCACTTATTGCGCGCGCAGACACCAGGGAAAACTTGAATGCCCTCAAACCGGCAGCTGAGTCCTGTGGATACTGGATAGCACAAGATACTGGATAGCGACAAGATGCTGTGCTCTACAATGTGAAGGTAAAGGTAGGTTTTTTTTTTTCTTTTTCTTTTTTCTCACTGCCCAAGGTCTAGCATGTGAAGAACCAGTGGTTAAAATTAATCTTTACCACAATACCATATACCATATGAGTATAATTCTAAACTTTTGCTGTGTTACTGTTTTACTGACGACTTCTTCTCAAATCTCAGAGTTCAATGCAGGATTCATAAACCGCTTGCTCCTGAAAGCAAAATAATTTTGAGTTTTAATATTGTTTAGGTCTCCTGCTAACTGGTTAACTCACATTATTACTGTCTTACTGAAAAACTTCGGCTAAGCAGCTGTGGGCCACTATTAACTACAACTGTGTCTATTAATGCAGATTGTCTGTCGTTCTCACTACTTTGGTATAAAGTTTAAGCATGGAGCCAGATTTTTTTACCAATGTTTATGTTACATCAGTCAGTCACGCTAGAGCTCGGCTAATGCATGCGTCGTTATTGATACAGTTTCCACGGTCACTGCAATAAATTAGAAAAATACTCGGTACATAAGTACAAATAAAATAATCGGTTTGTTTATGTAACGTTACATACACTTGTTAATGCTGATGGTGAGAAATTACAGTTGCAACATCTCATAATGTACCTCAAACTGAGTAGTGAATCACTGAAACGTCCTGCTCGAGTCGTTCTGCTCGATGGAGGTTCGGGATGAATGAATGATTCTTCTAGTGTTTCATCTTCGGACTCGCGCTCAGATTGATATGGGAAAATCAACCTCATTGTTCGTTACTGAGTTTAGTTTAGTAGGAAGCCTCAGGACACGTTATGACGTTATGGCAATGGGCGTTTTTGTTTTCAACACGAGCATTGTACGTGGTAAACCAATCACAACAGACTGACTGAGCTGTCTGGCCAATCAGAGCAGAGTAGCTCGCGGAAAGGAGGGATTTAGAGAGAATGATTCATCTGACGAGTCGTTTGAGAATCATTGAAAATGTGGTGATGTGTGCATGTATTTTATGAGAAAATGAATTTGATGCATGTAAACCTGTTGTAGGAGACTCCAAAACAAAATTAGGAAACTTTAAAATAGCATAATAGGGGCACTTTAATATATGTTAAAATGTAATTGTATTCCTGTGATGTCAAAGCTGAATTTTCAGCATCATTACTCCAGTCTTCGTGTCACTTGATCCTTCAGAAAGCATTCTAATATGCTGGTTTGGTGCTAAAGAAACGTTATTAATGTTAAAAACAGTTGTGCTGCTTAATATTTTTTTTTGTGGAAACTGTGATACAATGTTTATTTTCAGGATTCTTTGTTGAATAGAAAGTTAACAAAAACATAATGTATTTGTGTCCGTGACAGGTTTTTTTTTAGCATAGGTTTGGTTTTACACTAACAGGGATCAATCCTGACTATTTGTCTGTGTAATACGTGTTGTTTACTTTAAATATTCACACTGCTTTCAAACTAGACATACTTTAGATACGACAGGACAGTATATAGCAAATGTCTAACTTTTGCTCCAACATTAATTCCTCAGATCATTGATGGAAAAGACATCTCAGGTGGAGGATTTCAGACATTTGGCTATTCCATCAGTGGTGGCATGGATGTGGACCGAAACGGTTACCCAGACATAGCGGTCGGATCATTAGATGATCGTGTGGTCTTGCTTAGGTGACTTGATAGTGTAACTGTATTTTTTCAGGTTTACATATTTTAGTTGTTTACCATCAGGTTAGAAGATAAAGACGGTTAACTATTATATCACAATTGTAAGTCATGGTACTTTGATTAGCATAGTGATTTTCTTCAGGCTAGGGGTCCTTACCTCACTGTGTTTTCTTTATCTTCCATCTACAAAGGGCACGCCCCGTGATTCACCTAAAGAATACTTTCACTGTGACACCAGCCATTATCAACCCTCAAGCCTGTGATGCCTGGTAATAAATCCCTAAACGTCTTGCTACAACTTTCACATTTTTTGTTTACATGGAAATGAAGGAAGCCCACTACAAAAGACTAGTCTCACAAAATAATAATTAATAATTGTTGATTATTTCCCAAAACACTGGATCAGAATGATTAAGAAATAAGACCGAAAAATTTGACTTTTTGAACTTGTAATTTTTTTTGGCTTCATCAGAATGTGATGACACTTTTGTCCCATTAGCTATGTGAACATACATGTTATTTTTAAAAGGGTCACACAAAAAAGTCGCACTTTGCACATTGACATAGGAAATAAATGGGAAATACAAACAATACAAAAAACAGAATCTTTTGGTGGTACAAACCACAAATCAGCCACTGTGCAGAACAAAAGTGCACAGCAATGAAGAACTATCACGGTCCATTCCTTTTTTTTATTTTTTATCATCAAATACTGAGTAACAAAAATGCTTTCCATGTGTCCCCTTCCTAAAAAATGTTTAATGTTTGACTTTAATCATAATTCAATATCTGATACTTATCTAACAAAAATATCTAAACCTTGACAAAGACAGTAGTGTTTCTGAATGTCTAAATTATCTAAATGCAAAACCTAATAAAATTAGGAAATTGTTTCAAAAAACAAACAAACAAGGGAATCTAAAAGCCTCACTATAGGAACCTATACAGGTGATTACATGACATGACATGTTTTATTTTTAATGCCTCCAGATGGCACTATTCTCACTTCAAAAACAGGATTTAAAGGCCTTTTAAAAGTTACAATATATAATTTTTTCACTGCCAGATGTCACATTTTTTTAAAACAATAACAACGACGAAGCTGTGAGACAGTGATGAAGCCAATCAGTATATGGGGATGATTAGGAGGCCATGATGGACAGAGGCCAAGGTGCAAATTTGGCCAGGATGCCGGGGATGATCGGTTTAACGTCTCATCCAAAGAAAGGTGCTCTTTGACAGTATAGTGTCCCCGTCACTATACTGGGGCGTTTGGACCCACACAGACCACAGGGTGAGCACTCCCTGCTGGCCTCACTAACACCTCTTCCAGCAGCAACCTGGTTTTCTCAGGAGTCTCCCATCCAGGTACTAACCAGGCTCAGCCCCACTTAGCTTCAGTGGGCAACCAGTCTTAGGCTACAGTGTGATATGGCTGCTGGATGCATCCTCATTAGCGGTTTTCGTATAGCGCCCATTGAAACGGCCGCTAATGGGGAATCTATGTATTGTCTTTATGGTTTCTCGGAAACCGAGGATAGCGCTGATATTGCTCATTGATAGGCGACAATGTCCAGGGACGAGCAATTATTAAAAACTGGAATTTTTCTGGATTTACAAATCCTTGGGAACTTTTGGGATAATGCAAGTACACAACTGCATGAAATATATCACACTGTGAAAGTGGTTTTTGAATATATTTTATTACAAAAATGTTACATATTGTATCTTTAACTCATTTTAATGTGAAATATTGCATTTATTTAAAAAATATAATAGCTCTAATAGCTCATGTAGTATCATAAAATCCCCTCAAAATGCTAAATAATAATCCAAAAATATTATTGAATAAAATATATTACATTGATTTTCCTGAAAAAAAGTCACCTCTGACTGACCATTGCAAAAATACGCTAAAAAAACAGGTTAGAAATCGAAATCTTTGACATAATGAGAGAAGATCTAAATGTTATGCTCTAATATATATTTTCCTAATTTAATATCAGCAGTAATCTTAATATTGATTATGTTTGTGATTAATTTTACAGCTCTAGTCACAACTGTTGTTTTAATGTCTATGTCTATCAGTTAATTCTGTTTGTCTTTTTCTTATGCAGTATTGAAGCAAAGGTCTGTTTCTCTTACACATTCAGCCCTGGCATTACCAATTCCCAGAAGAGTTTTAGTAAGTAACACATCTCAATTTGTTACCCTAAATATAAATGCAAAACCTCTAAATGTTACAGTCATGTGAAATGTATGATTCAATGCGCTGTTTCACATTCTGACTGTCATTAAGTGTAAGAAAGATCTGTTGTTTTCCTCAGCTTTTCAATATACGGTGGAAGCCGATCAGCTCTCGTCTCGGAACACTCGTGTTCGTTTCCTTGACAACAAAGAGGGCAGATATACTGGCAAAATGTCCGTTAATCCGTCTGGAGATTGTCTTTCTCTGAAACTCGAGCTGGTATGATTCAAGGCCATCCTTTGGATTTCCATTTTAATCTGATGGAAAGGCTCTAACATATGCATCAAGTGGGCCGACATTTTAATGTTTGGGTTGATTCATTAACCCTGTGGTCAAATTGGGCCAATTGTTAAAGCTTTGATATATTGTCTCTGCATTTAACTCTCGCAGTCCAAGACGATCCAAGACAAGGTGGTTCCGATAGTTTTCTTGCTGAACGTGACTTTGGAGGAGCCTCTTCCCTCAGGCGGACCGACATTAGAGGACCTCAGTGCTTTTCCTGTGATCAGCCAAAAAGACGCTCTGACCACCAGAGCTGAGGTACTTTGACAGCATAAATTATGTTTTTTTTGGGAAATGCAATGTATGCCCTTCACCACCTGCTCACATTCTTGCTTATATTCCACCAATGTCATCTTTTTCTTTAGATCCACATACAAAAAGAATGTGGAGCAGATAACAAATGTGAGAGCAACCTTCAGATGACGGCAACATTTACAGATGAGCAGAACACACCGTTCCCCATGTAAGCTCAGTATCATGCTTCCTCTGAAAGGAGAAATAGATGACTAAATAGACATGAATTTATCAACTGAACATCTCCCATCATGCTACAAAGAAAGAATCTACCCAATATGATCCTTGCTTCGTTTTAAATGATGACCCATTTTAGCTCATGAACACTTTTGATCCAATTACCTGTAAATGGATTGGAATTGCCATGACATCATCGAGGTGATGTGAAATGCTTCTAACCTGTCGGTGTGTTTTTACAGGCGGAACGGCCTCCAGATTTTTCACTACACTACCGACGTGAAGAAGCTGAAGTTAATGGTGAATGTGTCCAACATTGAATCACAGGACAGGAAAGCAGAAGACGCTTACAGTGCTCTTCTAAATGTCACCATTCCCTCTTCACTCAGCTTCTCCAGCCTGAATCCCAAGGTAGGATCATTAGATCTTTTGTTTTGTCATGTAACAATCTATGTCAGAGATCACCAATTAGCAGACCACAGTCCAGATCCAGACCCAGCATTGATTGATCTAGAACTGTTTATGGTACATTTATGTGATAAACACTATCCTTTCCTACCAGGCCAGGCAAGTGTACCTGGTGAAACCACCAAACCTGAAAAAGAGACAGCATCTGAAAATAGTTAATCAAAGCCTCTCCCTACTCAATTCCATTCCTCCACCCCTCCACCCATTGCTATCACGACCACTTGTGCCATACACTTGAGACTGCATGTCTCATTTACACTAAAAAAAATAACTCTTTGAATGAACATAAAAAAATCATGGAAAGGATTTCCACACGATTAACTTGCTTTATTTCAGCATAATGCAATTCTGTTATTCCAATTTAATGTACTTACGTTGGGTCAACTTAATTCATTAAGGTTGATTCAACTCATTTACTATGGTTGGGCACAGCCTAATTTAATAGTGTCAGTGAATTTAAAAAGGCTCCATGATATGATTCAGGTATTCAAATTCATATATTCATTCATCCAATTCAATATAATTTATTTTAGAGTCACACTAAACAATTTCTAGACTATAGCCAACTATTAACTACCAATAGTACTTTATTGCATCTTTATTTATAAAGATTCGTCAGCCAAAGCATTTGTTGTCAGTATTTCTGAATCAGTGTTCAGCCTAACCAAATGCTCCACTCTTTTCCACAATGGTAACCCACTGTAATTTAAATGGTTCAATAATTGCAATGTAATTGAACATTAAACACAATTACACACTATCAAGTCTTCCCCTTTTCTAATTTTCTCAAAAAAACATAAAATAACACTTCATTTTAACATTTATTCTCTGTTAATTCAACCATATGCAAAGCATGCTGGGAACTAACAAGCACCACCCAGTTTCAGTTAATGCAACACAAATTAATCATGTTAACCCAACACAAATGGATTAAGTAAACTTAAATTTTACATATTTAAGCAGATTGAACACAATCAAATTAAGTTCGGGCAAAATGGCAGTTGGCTCGCACTATACCGCCCCCCTCTGGATGTAAGAATTTTTTACTTAACATAAATGGTTTGTGTTTAGGCAACACATTAAGATTTTGTACTGTTAAGTTGAGACATAATTACGTTGACCTTAATAGAAAAAAACATTTAAAGTCAAAAAACACAATTATTATAAGTAAACTAAATATAAATATATTATGTAAAGTGCACAACCTTCCTAGTTCATTTTTTTGAGTGTATTAATAAAATTGTAAACAAACATATGCAACAGTCAGATAGCATTGATTGTCATGACGACAGTCAGCCACCTCTATCAGTATAACTACACTGGAAGCGAGTATTACATTGTGACACAACAAACTATAATGCTTAATCTTTTGATTCTGCCTGTAGGCAATAGTTTCAGCAATAATATAGCTCCTTAAAAAACAACTGCATTTTTTACAGTGTATAGACAAAGCTGCAGTTTTTGTAGAGACTACGTAGTATTTATTTAGGATTTTAGATTTATACTGCTATATACTGCTGCTATCAGTTTGGACATTTACAAAACGTATTCTGTGTTTTCACTTTAATTATTTCATTTCATAGCTGTACAAGCCATATTAGCAACTTTTTGTAAAAATTGTTTACAAGTGTAATTTTCCCTTAAGATCGTACTTAGGTTTCCCTTACACTTATGTTTTGCAGAAAATAACCATTAAGGCCTGGTTTCACAGACAGGGTTTAGATTAAGCCAGGATTAGGCCTTAGTTCATTTAGGACATTTGTGGTGTAAATCGGACAGTTCATCACGATATCGATTCTCTCAGCCAGCGATACAATATTTGTCGATACCTCAAAAAATTGTGCGCTTCGATTCAGGGCTAAATCGATCGATTAATCGATATTTAAATATTATTTTAACACAGCCAGTTACGTTTTTATTAACTCTCAAATGCAACTAAAATATTTAACCTGTACGTTTAATTAAACTCTGCGTTTAATTGCATACCCTCTCCCAATTGAGACATTACAAAAGAAGAGGTCATTTGCAAGAACTCTGTTCTTGTTCATTTTCATAAATCTTTTTTTTTTTTTTTTTTTAGTAACATCAAATATTTCATGTTTCTGAGTTAAACAAAACCAAGTAATTGCTATGATAGCCTACATAATACAACAGTATTAGATCGGTTAATCTTTGTAACGTTAATCTCTTCAGCTGACATAGACGCCTGACAAACTTTGTTGTTGTGATTAACGTACACGCGATACAGTGAGCTTTTCCCTCATCACTAACGTGATGCTTTAGTTAGGTTCCGTGAAAAGGTTTCAGCTTTTATTTTCCTTTTACGCCCGGAAGAAGATATCACAGGTTCATCAAGTTCGTAGAAATTATCCATCCTCCTCGATCACTTTTAGCCAGCTTTGACGAGACTCCTCTCAGCTAGCGCATCTTTTCGAAGTCACATCTGACATGATTTAGTCCCTAAAACAGACTTATCTTGTTGTGTTCACTAACACTTGTCTACTGCTACAGCTTGTCGGTTTCTTCTGTAAAACATGAACTCACGATGGCTTGACAGTGGACAATATCAGCTTTTGTGACAAAACGTGTTTAGGGTTCAGTCAGTCTGGTCAGGCGTATATTTCAGCCGAGGAGATTAACGTAAAGACACACTAGCAGACAGATGGGGGGGTAAACAAAAATCTGCGCTTTGGCGGAAGGATGTGGGAGAATGTGGAGAGTGTAAAAAATAAAGGTACCTTATATCGATATGTTACGTGTGGAATCGATGCATCGAATTGTTAGACGTTATATCGATGCATCCATTCCACAGGTAACATATCGATATAAGGTACCTTTATTTTTCCATATCGATGTATCGTTACACCCCAAGTAGCTTTTATAAACATGTCTTAGAAAAAAAATATTATCATCTTAAGTCAAAACAATGGCACTGACATATTTTAAGATATGCCAGTTAAACCAACTCAAACATGCATTTTAGTCTGGGACTAGCTTATGCCTTGTCTGTGAAACCAGGGCTATGTGTTACATAAGTGTTTCTTTAGGTGAATCATAATAAACCCTTAGATTTTCCCTTAAGTAATACCTTAAAAACTATAAGGGTTGCATAAAACCCCTTAAAGGCCCACTGAAGTGCCTTGAAACACGTAGCATTATTCAATGTGTTGTCTATAATTGCTACTGAAACAGGAAGACCGGAACAGCTACTCCCCTTTTTTAAATTAGCCAATAGTGTTTTGTTTATATCACAGCTCGGCTAGTTTCCTCCTAATCTCTAACCGTTTCTCCTCATAATCTCCTTCATATCGCTTTAAAGTACAGCATTCTGTGTGGAATTCAAATGGGTCCAATACATTTTCTGGTCTGCGCCGACTCACACATATGATCTGCTCTGTCTATTGTGTCTTTGGACCAGAGCAG
Organism: Semotilus atromaculatus; assembly: GCA_031834385.1. Taxonomy (NCBI): domain Eukaryota; kingdom Metazoa; phylum Chordata; class Actinopteri; order Cypriniformes; family Leuciscidae; genus Semotilus; species Semotilus atromaculatus. The sequence continues at coordinate 19,976,374 of JAULUF010000005.1, read as the reverse complement.
ACTGTGCGCGAGCTGCAGGGGTTCGTGTGACACTAGCGTGAAACCAGACTTCATTCACCCCAATGCATATTTACACTGTCTACATTTATTCCCTATCTCCTATATAGTGCACTATGTACCATTCACCGTGTAGAAAATAGTAAATGTGTGAACAAGTGCATGATTTTAGCCACAGCATCTTTTGTCATTAGCGTATAGATAAAAGAAAGGCTAACCTAAACTAAAGCCCAAAAATTTTGATTTTGATTTCATGGGGACGTTAACTGTCATTTTCCTAAGTATAACATAAGATTTGGATAACCATCATAAGTGTTACACAGAGCGAACAGGTTTAAACCAAGTCTTCTAATGAGACCTGATCGGCCGCTTAAAACAGATTTTAATTTAGGCTTTTATTTACATATAAACAGTGATCAAATTACATACAAAGTACATATCAAATATGGTCAACGGATAACTCAAACGTGTGTGTGTCACATGTAAACACGTTTGAGCTTCCAAAACAGCCTTGTTCCATGTATTTTAATGAATGGACAGAAATGGTAAGTAAATATTACACATTTCTTTGAGTTTCAAAGAGGAACAAAAGTCTTGAGGATGAGTAAATTAATACATTTTCATTTTTGGTTGAACTGTCCCTTACCTAAGAAAAGTGTTTAAATGATTACAGTATATGCAACTGTTAAGGAATCAGACTCATGAGACAGAGATGAAGTAAACAGGAAGTTTATTTGGACAACAACTGAGCGGGTGAACTGGAAGCAGGTGAGTAGGAAGTGCAATGATAGATTGGAGAGTGGGATAATGGCAGTGAATGGAATGTATTTTCTTACAGGAATGCGGATGGATTGATGAAGGATGGTATGCAGAATCACTAGAGACACGGAGGAAGGACGAGACACTGGGAGAATCACACAGAGGAGAATGGAGACATGATGCCGGAGAATGACGCTGGAATGGTGATTGGAGAGAGATCGCTGGAGAAGTCAGGTAGGTCGTTGCAAGATAAGGCAAGTAGTCCATTTCATTCATACAAACAAGAACGGACAGTAAGCTGTGGTGAAGTGTGTGCTTAAGTAGTGGCAGTGATGATGAGGTGCAGGTGTGTGTGATCAGATCCCAGGTGAGGGAGTGCGCTACGATTGGCTGGTGTGAGAGACTGGCAGATCTGTAACAGTGCGTCCCAGACCCTCTCGCTCTCTCTGAACCAGTAGTCAACCGCTGGGACGTTGGACGATTCCCCTGACCATGGGAACAATGGTGGCTGGAAACCGAGTACCCACTGGAAGGGAGTGAGTCCAGTAGTCGGTTGACGGAGAGAGTTCTTACTCGGCCCAGCCTAGGAACTGGTTCCAAGAGTTCTGGTGGCCCTGGTAGAAGGTTTGTAGATAACGGCCATTTTCCTGGATCTTCCTCTTGGTCTGCCCGTTCGACTGCGGATGGTACCCGGACGATAGGCTTATGATCACACCTAGGAGGGAGAAGAACGCTTTCTATACTCTTGATATAAACTGCAGTCCACGGTCTGAAACAATGTTTTCTGGGAGTCCATAGTATCTGAGGACGTGATTGAAGAGGAGTTCTGCTGTTTTCATTGGAAGAAGACAACAGAATTTGGAGAATCAGTCAGTTATCACCAGGATGCATGTATTACCGTCAGAAGGTAGGAGGTCAGACATGAAGTCCACTCATAGGTGTGACCATGGCCAGTTGGGAACGGGCAGCGGAAGAAGTTTGCCAGATGGTAAATGGCGAGGACTCTTGGCCATGGCTCAGTCCGTGCATCCTTGGACGAACCTTCTCACATCCCAGGCCATGCTAGGCCAGTGACCAAGGATGTATGTGCTGAGTGAATCAGGGGTGTGCGTTGGGCTCTGGTGACATACTGACGTCCGGGGGGACAGCCCGGCGGAGCGGCGTTGGAGGTATTGGAGGAGTTGATGAAGTCTGAAGACCACTTGATGGGACTTCGGGTCGGGTGGCAGCATGGACTCAGGTTCTTCGCTGACCTTTTTTTAGAGCATACAGACACGAAGAACCTTCAGCCTTTACATTCTTTGAACCTGGATGATAGGAAATGGAGAAATTAAATCGGGTAAAGAACAAGACCCAACGGGCCTGGCGGGGATTGAGTCTCTTGGTTTCTTTTAGGTATTGGAGGTTCTTATGATCAGTGATGACTGTGAAGGGATGTTGTGCACCCTCCATCCAATGTCTCCACTCCTCTAGGGCTAGTTTGATGGCGAGGAGTTCTTGGTTGCCGACATCGTAGTTCTTCTCCGCCGGGCTGAGCTTTTTGGAGTAGAAGGCGCATGGATGGAGTTTGGCTGGGGTCCCCTGCTGCTGTGATAGTACCGCTTCTACCCCGGTAGTGGATGCATCCACTTCCACAACAAAAGGTTTCTCGAGGTCTGGATAGATGAATGTCGCGCGGTGCGCTAGTGAATGTCGTCTTCAGTCGTTGGAATTCTTCGTTGGTAGCTGGTGACCAGGACAGAGACTTGGGCTTGTTCTGCAGGAGACTGGTGCTGGAACTGTAGTGAAGATGAACCGTCTGTAAATGTTTACAAAGCCAAGTAAGCATTGGAGTTCTTTAATGGTGGATGGTGTGGGCCAGTTCTGGATGGCTTCCACCTTTCTCTCGTTCATCTGGATACTTTGTCACTGATGTTATAACTGGAACTGCACTGAGGGTTGGTGGAAGAAACACTTCTCGGCCTTGAGGAACAGATGGAATTCCCTCAGGCGTTTCAGGACCTTCGCAACGTGATGGCGATGGTCGGCCATGCTCCGGGAGTAAATGAGGATGTCATCTATGTAGACGAGGACAGTTCAGTGAAGGTACTCCCGGAGCATCTCATGCATGAAGTCCTGGAATACGGAGAGGGCATTGACTAGACCATATGACATAACTAAATACTTGTAGTGTCCAGTAGGGGGTCACGCCTTTCCACTCATCCCCCTCATGTATCCGGATGAGGTTGTACGTGCTGCGGAGGTCCAACTTGGTGAAGATTGTGGCTCCGTGGAGGTGTTCTAGCACCGCTGTGATGAGGGGAAGAGGATATCGGAATTTGATGGTGAGTTTGTTATTAAAGGCACTGTAATCAATACAAGGCCGCAAGCCTCAGTCCTTCTTGGCCACGAAGAAGAAACTCGAAGCAGCAGGGGTGGTGATGGGATCAGAGTTTTTCCTGGAGCGGTTCTGGTGAGCTCATTATGTTGTCTGTCGGTAATCGGTCCAGTCTTCTGTTACGGAATCAGACTCACGAGACAAAGATGAAGTAAACAGGATGTTTATTTGGACAACAACTGAGCGGAAGCAGGTGAGTAGGAAGTGCAATGATGAATTGGAGATTGGGATACTGGCAGTGAATGGAATGGATCTTCTTACTGGAATGATGATGGATCGATGAAGGCATGGAAGGATGGTGTGCAGAATCGCTGGAGACTTTGGATACACGGAGGAAGGACGAGATACTGGGAGAATCACACGGAGGTGAATGGACACATGACGCTGGAGGGGAAATTGGAGAGAGATCACTGGAGAAGTCAGGTAGGTTGTTGCAAGGTAAGATGCAAGGTCGTTGCAGACAGTGAACTGTGATGAATTATGCAGTGATGAGGGTGATGATGAGGTGCAGATGTGTGTGATCAAGACAAGTTTATTTATATAGCACATTTCATACACAATGGTAATTCAAAGTGCTTTACATAGAATAAATTAAAATAATCAAAAGAAATTAGAATAATTAAAACAGTTTAGAATAAAAAATAAAGTAAAATGCAGTACAAACAGTCTGACGAACAGTGGCACAGTGCTCATTCAGTAAATGCATAGCTAAACTATAACATAGCATAGTGTTTTGAGTCTGGATTTGAATATTCAGAACTCAGGTGAGGGAGTGCGCTGTGATTGGCTGGTGTGAGTGCCTGGCAGATCTGTAACAGCAAAACCCTCAAATCATTCCCTTAGGTAAGGGGAATTCACGGTTTAAGTGTCACACTTAAGGGAAAAACTTAAAGGGAGACTTCAGGATTTAGCATTAAGCTTTGTATTTGTAGAAAACCTGTAGTACCGGTGTTTTCGAATTACCGTGCTTTCCACCCTCATATCCCCCTGAGACGAGAGAATTATGTATTTTTTTGTCCGAAGAAAATCCTCCGATGATGTAAAAATCGTCATTTTGCGTCATCTGAGGATTTTTTGGCCAGAGGCTAAAGACTACAGCCAGTAGTAGGGGCTGTCCCGCATATTCTCAACCCGCCCATAGAGGGTGGGATCTCACTCACAGAATGTACACCTAGTGTCAGCCATCTTTTTTTGAAAGCTAAGCTAGCAGGCTCTTGTTCTGTGGAGAAAGCTGAGTGGATTCAGCTTTTGCTTTCTGCAGTCGCCATTCATTGTTTACATCCACACCTTTTGTTTCAATCTAACTGAATTCATTCTGATTTGTGAATCTGAATGTAGTGTTTACATGAACGAACGCTAAACAAGTGATCGGTTGATGTGTGTTTTAACATTGCTAAGAAAATTCCCGCTCCTTCTTGAGACATACAAGACCGGTGCGTCTCACAGGTGTCGCTCATCAGTAATCATGCCACCGGCCTCGCGCCGTTCTCCCGCGGCCCTCAGTCTCGTCCTGCTCGCCACAGTAAACATAATGAATGGCAAAAGCCGAATCCCAGACATTTTGGGTGATCTCGAACTCAAAATCCCGGGCAGACTCAACACGGAGACTCACTAGTAGCCTAGCCTTGTTGTTTAACTACTGCGCTCTGTTACCGGTGTACGTGTATCCTCCTAGGGCAGCGAAGCAAGTGCATTCTGGGAGTTGTTGTCTTTCATCCACATAAGCCACAAAAAAAATTCTGGCTTTTCTCAGTCTAGAAAGCTCCAAATTCAAAAATAATTTCACATTTCTTCTAAATGACATAAATGACCCATTTTAAATAGACATTCATCTTTCCAGACGTAAAGTATCCCTTTAAGAGGCTTTATGCAATTGGGAACAGAGCTTTGCTGAAAAGTAAATGTAGAGACTGGACCTCTTAAGCTAAATTGAACAGCCCAGGTCTACATTATCTTTGCATATACTCTACAGTTCAGTTGGGGTCAGAAAAAAACTTTTTATTACTACTTTTATTTGCATTAAATTGATCAAAAGTGACAGTAAAGACTTTTACATTGTTACAAAAAAATTGTTAAACATATATTTATAAATAAGTGCTGTTCCTTTGAACTTTCTATTCATAAATATATCACAGTTTTCACAAAAATTATTTTCATCGTTGATTAATAATGTTTCTTGAGCAGCAAATCAGCATATTAGAATGATTTCTGATGGATCATGTGACACTGGCGACTGGAGTAATGATGCTGAAAATGCAGCTTTGCATCACAAGAATAAATTACATTTTAAAATGTTTTAAAAAAGAAAATGGTTGTTTTAAATTGTAATAATATTTCACTGTATTACTGTTTTTACTGTATTTTTTAGGGACTTCTTTCAAAAACATTTAAAAAAAAAAAATTCTTTTGAACAGTAGTGTAGATTTTTTTTTTTTTACAAAGCTCCTGTTTTTGTGTCTTGCAGAACTTGAATGTTGACTTTTCTTCCGGGGTTCCTTATCTTCTGTGTACGCTGGGAGACCCCATTCAAAGAAATCAGAGAGTAAGTACTCATTGGTATCAGTGACTTGACATGCATAGGTTTGAAATGCACTGTTGCCCTGGGATTTACAAGTAGACCTACTGTAGCAACCATAATAGATGGCATCAGATGTGACTTTAGGAATATTTTTTGGATACAAGATGTAATAATAGGATGTGAATTTATTCAACAGTGTGAAAAGCATTTTTAGGAGCAGATGTAATGAATCTGAAAATAAAATGTCTTTATTTTCTTGGGGGCACTTTTGTCTTTCACAGGTGGAGATTGAGATCACCTTTGAAACTACAGGAATCACAATAGACATGCAGGAGATTCAGACTGAACTGCAGCTCTCAACGTATGAGAAACCGGCATGATTTTCTTCAGATTCTCAAATAAGCTGAACATTTGGGGAGAGATGTTCTGCAGGAAATGAGCTTGCAAAAAATCAATATCTATACTAAAGACACACAATCCTGAAGAGAGACCCTTTATGCTCATTCAAACCCTGTACAAAATCTCTAGTCTAAGATGTTTAGCTTTTTGTTCAAATTTGAAATTTACTTATTTATTTTAAATAAATTAATTTATGCTTTCTATTTATTGTGTTGCATTTTGTGATGGTTTTTACTTGTATGAGTTTGTGTAATTTCAGTCATTATATCACGTCAAGGTAGTTTTAAATAAATAAAAAAATAATTGTATGATCTCTCCATAAGGAGTTATGTAAAGTTGAGCAGAACTCTACATATAAAGAATATCATTAACATCCCTACCCACCCACAGGAAAGTGGATAAACACAGTGATTCACTGCTCAGTTCTGCAGCTTTAACCACTAACATACGGCTTATATACATATGAAAGAACAATTGTTTGTGAAAGAGGTTTGTTCAAAGGGTATGATTCAGATTTGGACACTAGCTGATGATTTCATCTACACTTCTCAGGAAGAGCGATCAAAGTGATCTACGGCCCCTGCCGAGAGTGCTAATGGTGGAGTACGTCCTACAGCCCATCTTTAATATGTGAGTTATGCATCATTTCTATCCTTAGAGCATTTCACTGGATCTTCACTTCTGCCTTACCGCTTTTCAAAGTGATGTCAGAATGAGTCATGTTGCACTTCAGCATTGCATACAGAAATTTCTTATTTTTTTGCCCAACATCAAACTTCAGCAAGAGCTATATAAAAACCTAACGAGTATGCAAAAATAATAATCTGAAAAATTTCTATTTTTCTTTTAGCCCTATCTCCAACCCTAAGATAGAATTCAGTGGCAATGTAAGAGGAGAATCAGCCATGAAAAGTACCAGTGATATCGGAAGCCCAGTGGAATTCAACTTCACGGCAAGATGCTTTTTATAGTCTAACATTGAGTCCTAACTAGGTGTGATGTGGCAGTGTTGGATAATTTGTCTGGCCACACTGTAAGGAAAAAATATATATACAGTGTGACATTAAATATACTACTTTTTGGAGTGGGATTTTTGAGAATTTCACTTTAGGTGAAGCTATCTAATTGAATGGAAATAGAAACCAAATAATTGACAAAATGTCTTGTGGTTGCTGCAAATGCAACTAGTTGGGATATAAGCTCAGATTTAGTACTTTAGCATTTTCAAGTACAGATTATCTATGGAAAAGTTTTACTAACATTTTACAACCCTAAAGTGGCCAAATAATTTTTGCCTTCATTTTGAGCACAAGGAGATAAAGAGTCTAGCCTCAGAAGAACTGGACTAGGAAGGACAAAACCTTGCTAGGATGCAGCCTACTAATTGAGAAGCACCCTTTGTATTTTCATTTAAATATGTGCATTATCACGGTATTTGAAGTGCACTTATTCCTGTTGGTATTTTCAGTGTGAACACAATACTAACATTATTTATACTACAAAATGACATAGAATAGTGCATAAGTATGCCAATTGGGACACACCTACTGTTTGTTTTTCTGCACATTCATGGCCCATTTGGCCCTACATTTTTGGAGCAATAGCCGCGTTTCCACTGCCGGGCCAGGTCCGAGCCGTGCTAGTTGCCAGGGCCAGGGCCAGTTGCGTTTCCACTGCCGCTTGATCGGGGCTTACTCGGGGCCAACGGCCAGGATTTCTGGCCCGTCGATTACCTTGGGCCAAAGCGGGCCAGCTCGGGCTACAAGAGTGGTTACGAACAGAGGCGGGGTTTACCTGAGTCTGGAGACGACAGCGCCGGATGATTCTGTCAGCATTAAAGACTTAAAATAATTTAACTCACTTTCATGTTTGAATGCCTTCTGTTCGTGATCCGATGTGGATTCTACCATATAAGGTAGAAATATTTATGCAATGCAAATGACTATGCGCGCTAACCATTACCATGGTAAACATGGTAAACGCTTGAAGTAACGCATAGTAAAAAAACAAAACATGTTGAACGTTTGAATAAATCAGACCAATCATAAAGGCTATCACAAAGAATTTTATTTTATCTGTCATATAGCCTACGTCTCGTCTCTTTATACCGGACTATCATAAAATAAAGCAGCTTTTTTTTTCGGGAGCTTAATTCTTTTTCTCTGACTGAAAATAGCCTATCTGTAGCCTACTGGGAGTCGAGAGAGTGCTAAAGCTCCTCAGGTCGTATTTTTGGTGGCATATATTTGTAGAAATTATCACTCTTTCTAAATGTGATATAGGTACAGGGATTTCTTTCTGATTAGTTTTCTGATAAAACTTCATTTGTTTGTGAAATGATGGGTTAGTGTGACGTTGTTCCCGAGAGGCGTGTTACGCGCGTGTTTTAGTGAAGCACTGTGGAGCTTCTGGCCCGACAGTGGAAACGCAGGCCAGGTGCTACTGGCCCGAGGCTATTAGCCCGGCACGGCCCGTTTAAAGCCCTGGCTCGGCCCTGGCCCGACAGTGGAAACGCGGCTAAATTTCACACTAGGCGGAGCTACTTAGCACCATTACACAGGAAATAGAAACCAAATGATTGATAAAATGTCTTGTTGCTTGCTGCAGACACAACCAGTTGTCAGTGTCACATAATCATTTAGAAATCATTCTAGTATGCTGATTTGGTTCTCAAGTATTATTAGTGCTAAATTATTCATGTAAAAATCAAAAATGTTTCTTGAGCACCAAATGATCATATAAGAATGATTTCATATAAGAAGGATCATGTGACACTGAAGACTGGAGTAATGAATTCTAAAATTTCAGCTTTGCCATCAAAGGAATAAATTACATTTTAAAATGTTAAATTATAATACAGATCTTTTAAATTGCAATATTATTTCACAATGTTACTGTTTTACTGTATAAGTGCAGCCTTGGTAAGAGACTTTTGTGAAAAGCATTAAAAAACTTAATTATTCCAAACTTTTAAACAAGTTGTTTCCTAGACAGTTTACAACTACTATAAATAGTTACTACTTGTGTTTATTCCTTTGTCTGCAGGTGGACCTTTCTGGAAAACCTCTGGGAAATCTGGGGTTTCTGGAAGTGAACTTTCAGTGGCCTTATGCCTTGGCTAATCAGAAGTGGCTGCTTTACCTGTCAGAGATTCAGATGACAGGAACGTCCAAGCCCTTCTGTGTCCCTGAAAATAACATCGTAAACCCCCGTAATCTCACAGTAAGTAATTAGATGTATGTGTGTCACCGTCACTGATTATTTTTCTGCAATACGGCATTGATTACAGAAGTTTAGCAGAATCCAGCCAGTTGAATCCCACAGAGAAGCAGCCGAGGAAATCATGCTGGGACTGGGACCTCCTCCTTTCCCAAAACTATATTACCCACAGTCCGCACAGCAATCTCACTTAATGTTCAAAGCCGTGTGGGATTTATTTTCATAAAGTCCATCTCCTAATATGAAACCAAGGGCGGTTTGTGGACTATCTATCTCTCTGTGCCTATAAATCAGTGGGACGTGGATTTATTTGTAGAAAATCTAGACCTCTTAAGCAAGAGAGAAGAGAGAGAATATCATACCAAGCAGCTCAATCAAATATTCCAATTCAACATGATGCATGATTATTAACATGAGATAAAATTATGTAATGTGTTGAAACGTAATCCAACAGAGCACTTCAGTGATGTAGTTTTGTAGGCCAACCCAGAAATTAGCATCACCCTTGTTGCCCTCGACAAAAACCTATGATTTTTCAATCGGCTTTTGCATTATAGTCTAAACGTTTATAGCCTAACCGTAGGCGATAAATGAACGAGACTGACTTCGACGTCACCACCATTACGTCACCACCATTAATCTACTGACTCTTTCAGTTAGAATAGTTTGCAAGAGTGTGATTGTAAACATAATGAGGTTGTGAAAGCAGCCTACTACATGAGTTTTCCTGTTCAGCACGATGACATTTAATGTCTCTGACGATGCCTGTAGTCCACTTGCTATCAACCACCTTTGTCAAGAAATGTTAAAGCTTTAAAAAAGGGTGGTATTACTGATGTATTTGTCTGAGAATAAAACGTTTTCAGACATTTAGTTTAAAAAACACTGACTTTGGGACGATGGAACTGAAAGTGCTATAATGCTAACTTGTTTCCAGGTTTTGGCTAGCACTCTATTGTCATGTACTTACTATATAATGTGCATGCTAATGTGACGGACGTGTTACCTTCTGTGGATTAGGTGTCAGAGCGCAAGTCTGGGAGGAGGAAAAGAGATGAGGACTCCTTGGAGTCTGAACAGACTGAACCGCAGGCCTCACCGAACCTGCTGGCCGTCCAGGGGAAACAGTCTGTCAACCTTGTGAGTATATCCATCTCCCTCAACCATTGTTTTGTTGCTAAGCAACTGGATGATTCTAGCATGTCATGTCTCCTCTGATAATTTGCATGATGTAGTATGCTACAGAGACCAGACAAAGACAAAATTAAGAGTGTTTTGGCTGTCACTGCTTATTCTCTCTCAATGTCAGGACTGTACGAAGGGATCTGCCCTCTGTCAGACATTCACCTGCCCCTTGCTTGGCATGAACACCTCGGCAAAAATCATTGTCAGAGCGCGCCTATGGAACGGCACGATGCTTGAGGTCAGAGCTCCATTTTCATTTGAAACTTCACCTCCTCATCTCATTACTGCAGACTTGTCGCATACCAGACTCTCAAGGATAAATCCCACACTTGCTTTGTGACATTGTTTATGAAGTAATATAAGTGGATTCATTTGTTAGACCAGGTTCAGTCCCTCAGAATACACCATATACTTTAGCTTAAAGTTGAAACGGTGGCTCCAAGTATTTGGACCCTTAAGACAGAACTAAAACCCACATTAGAAACATCAAACTACAGTGGCGAACAAATCTGCGAACAAATAATGCTAGACTTTTTCTCAGAACTAACTTTACTTTTCTAAGCCATTCATTTTAACTGGCTCCAGTGTGATTTTAGTTGCTGTATGTAATTAGTGATATCGCCTCAAGTACTTCTTCACATTAACTTTGGAAATGTTCCACTAACATTTCACAACCAGAAAGTATTTATTTTGACAAAATTCTTTTGTGAATTATTTATGTTTACATATATATATATATATATATATATATATATACACACACTACTATTCAAAGAAACATTTTAATAAACCTCTAATGCTCAACAAGGATGCATTTTCTTTCATGAAAAATACAGTAAAAACTGTAATATTATGAATTAGTGCTGAATTAATCACAATTAATCGATTCTGACATAAACGTTTGTGTGTATATAATATATATACAGTGCTTATCAAATTTATTAGACCTCCACCCAATATAAGGTTTGCTCCACAGCTGCCCTAAGCTAACACTATTGGTGATTTAACTAAATTATTTTATTTTTTTTCTGTAATGGTAAATCTAGCAGTGTGTGTAAGCTCTTTAGCCGCAGTTGGCCAAGTCAAAGTCCAGACCTGAATCCTATTGAACAAATTTGGGATTTAGTGGATTCTAAGATAGATTGCATTGCACAAAAGTTTCACCAAAAGCAAGTCTTTGGGAACAACTAGAAACTGTTTGGAAGTCAATAACAACAGAGACTGTGGAAAAATACTGTACATAAAAACAATGGCAGCACATTGTTTACTGTAGTAAACGCTCCACGATGGTATCGCTTTTTACAATGTCAGACACATAACGGTAATTAATATAATTAGCCTTTTGCTTGACTACATTATCAATCGGCTAATAATGTGTTACTAATGTTACACAAACCATGTATCAGTGTGCCTTCTAAAATCAGCATCCTTAGAAATGCTTTGAACAACATAGAACGTCAGTGGATAAAAGCATATAGTTCATCATAACATTGTAATATACATCACATACATAATTCACCCACTATTTTGCTAAATGTACACAATTTTTCATATCAACAGAAATCTAAGGGATTGAAAGTTGCCGGCCCAGAAAAGGACATATTTAAAATAGTCCAAGTGACTACAGTGGCTCTATCTTAAGTTTATCAAGCGACGAGAATACTTTTTGTGCACAAAAACCAAACAAAAATAACGACTTTATTCAACTATTAATGTCCTTCTCTGTGGGCCTCAAGTGTAGTGTAACAGCGCAGCGATTCTGTGTTGTACGTCATACGTAGGCTCACTATTGGCCGACGCTGGTCATGCGTGTGATGCTTGCGACGTATTATACTACAATATTAACATTGTATACTATCAACCTTGACGTTCAGACATTTCTAACTGCACTTTCAAATGCTTTTTGGAGCCAGTGTATGTGCACATTTAAAATGCAATTATGATCTACAGTGTGAAATACATTGAAGAATGTTAAAATGATTTATTTGCATTAACACTTTAATATTTACCAGCTGTCCCTAAAAGGAAACCATAGGCCTAAGTAGATTGCAGAAACAAGACTTTTGGGAAACGCAGCCCTGTAAGGGTTTTTAACTAACTGTTCCTGGATCCTCACCAGCACTGCACATTTTGGATGTGACCCCTATTTAATCCAGCTGAATTAAGTCACCAGCTGATTAGTAGACCACTCCATGGCCTGAGCTGAGTGTGTCCAATATATGTGATGATGGGAAAATCGGAGTCTCTCATTCACCCAAATGAACTAATCTATATTCAAGTCACCGATTCACTGTTCTATTTTGCACAGTTATTATTCACATGCACAATTTTTGATCATATTCCAAATTAAGAAATCATTATGGAAATCATTCCCCATGCTGGGGAAGCTCCAGGAAGGGTTCGAAAACCCTTATGTGATGCTCATTCTGAAGTCCTAAAAAAATAACATTTGTGCTTCTCTGTTCACAGGACTACAATGCTGTAAGAGTACGTGTGTTTGGTAGTGCCACACTGAGTCTAAAAACAGACAAACAAACCATCAAGATGAGCAATTACACCCGTGAGGTACAAACTCAACATCTCCAAGTTTCCTCTTCTATCTGGAACTCTCTCTTGCATACATTTAGCATAAGTGAGGGAAAATCAAATAATTATTAAAATGAGGCAATTTTCCTGTATATGTTTTCTGGTGCATTCGAGATTAATGACAGTAAACATCTTTTCTCTGTTTAGTTTACAGTAGATATAGACCCTGCAGGGTCAGAAGAGCTTCCGTATGAAATGCCTCTGTGGATAAGCATTGTGTCTGTGCTGGCTGGAGTGATTCTGCTGGGCCTGATTGTCATTTTTCTGTGGAAGGTGAGAAACTTTTTGTGCTTTAATAATGACTTTTTGTTCTCACATCTGCACATTACTCTGGTTGGAGTCACACAAAAAACAACTTAATTTTATCGCATTGTGCTTTAACACCATAAACAAAGTGTGAAGTTTGTTTTTAACTCCACCTTGAAAGGAGCAGCAACACATATTGCTACACATTTTAATCATCCAACATTTCAGGCATTCAGGATGGCACTTTGGTGCCCATAAACTTAACAATCATAACCATATATTCTTTTAACTAAATTGTGAAATGTTACACACAATCTATAAAAAATATTTTTCCACAACAAAAAGCAAATCACATTTTAACCACAATATATTGTGAAAGTATGTGTATGTTCTTGTTAAATAGAATATCTATTTTCAGCATAAATGATTTTTGCAATTTTGTAGTTTTTGTAACACATTTTTACAGTATTTTGCAGTCAAATTACATCCTATTTTTTACTTTGAATATTTTTACAGTGAAGTAGATACAGCTAGATGTTGCACGTAGGGTATGGATATTATTATTTTCAATATATCACAACTATATCACAACATTTGTACCAGAAGAGCACAGTTGATTCAAGCCTAGATCACTTTCTCCAACCATGTCTTGTGCTTTGTTTGATTGCTCATATCTGAATCCTGTTCCCCAGTGTGGTTTCTTCAAGAGAGCCAACACCAGAGAGCTTTATGAGGCCAAGGCCCAGAAAGCAGAAATGAAAACACAGCCATCAGAAAATGACCGCCTTACAGAGGAGGACTGAGATTCGCTGGCCTTTGTGGGTCTCTGACTCAAATAGCAAGTTTGTAGGTGTCACAGCCAATGGCTCTCTAGCTAAAATGCTTGGCTTGATTAACAATAATGTATTCCATGGAAGCTCCACTAATACTGTCTTTCCTCTTCCCCTTTGAGACACAACGCTTCCCCCGTCTGTTTTCGACTCTCATCATTGCTATCAAAAACACTAGAGGTTGTTTTTTTTCCTGAAACAAATTGATATGTGAGGCTCTTTGTTATGTCCTCGGGCTTGGGATGCTGTTATCTTGGAGATAGAATGATGTCTTAAAACACGAACTGTATATTGCTTTAATCCAACTTCTGAACGCCTTTTCTTGCTTTGACATGACTAATAACTTCTGCGTTACCACATTGTTTTCTTTTTTGCCGTTTGAGGGCTTGCTTTCAACTGAGGCAACAAACTCCTCCTGATCACATCTTCTCTTACAGAGATAACAAGCTTTCCTTTCCCTTTCACAATCTGCCGCTGAATTTATCACACATTTTTACACTCTCTATCTCATAATAATATGCTATCTTCATAATTTCACCTGAGTTTACAGAATGCTTTCTCTCAGTTGCTATATAATGTTAATCTTGCAATCTACTTCAGTCAAGGTTTTGATTTCAGTCAATCTTAGATTTCTAGAGCTTCTCTGAATACATCCATCCTGTGGTATGCTCGCCTTGCTCACAATGCTCTTTTTCTTTTGTCTTCTCGCAGAGTGGCTTTTTTAAGCGGGCTGCCTACTTCCGAACTATGCCAAAATACCAAGGTGTGAAGATTTGTAAGAAGGAACAGTACCAGATAAACCAGGGCTTTTTGATTATTGACTCAACAAACAACAAGAAACACTGGGTCACAAACTGGACTGAAAAGAAACAGTACTACTGATGAGTGCACTCTCAAACGGTCTCTTCTAGACAGTGAAATGGACGTTTACAGACATTTATTATCCGAATCAGCGCAACTCTACCTGATTTTATTGGAACTTCATCTGGAGATCTGATCAAAATTGAAGCTGTTCATTTAAAACTGCCTGATATGAACTGATTATACAGAAGACTGTGTGTGAGATTTATGTTTTGATGTGTGAACTTACTGTTGAACTCTGTGTATTTTGATTTTTGTTCTTATTATCTGTGTGAGGATTCTATTTTTATTGTTATGTGCCCTAACTGAAAATAGCACTGAATTTTCTCTTCAGGTTTTCCGATAGTGCTAAAATCTGTTGCCCAGTCATGACTCACTCATCCTTCTCGTTCGGTTCTTGCTTTATATATTTTTATCTTGCATCAGGTCACTTTAATGTGAAACAGTGATGGAATAAAAAAAAAAAAAACATGAACAGCTACCGAATGTGAATCGTTATACACAAAACTGTAAACAGACACACAAATATTCATCACCTATGCAATTGGGATGAGACCTAATCTCAAATTCAGCCTACTCTGGGGTGATGTGTAGGCTACATGTAGCCTATGTGTTTCATGCCCTGATTCTTGTTAGTGAATTTCAGAGTCATATTTTAGATATTGTGGGTCTTTATGATGTAAATGTGACAATTAAATTTGTCGAAAAAAGTCATGATTTTGTGGATGTTTTTTTTAACAGTGATTTATTTATGTTTAAAACGTTTTAATTAATACGTGGATGTTGTTTAAATGTATAATTTAAACGTTAATTTTATGAAAATAAGCCCTGTGCTCTCATGCCAACAGGCCTGTAAATCTACGCAGCTAAAGAATGTTTTTTTAAGCGTGTGCATTAATTAGCTCTCAAATCTGCGTTATAGTAATAAATAAAAGACGAGGATTGCATGTTTTTTCCTTAATACGCGCTCATGTTGCTAATTTTGTAAGTAATGAACAGGAATGTAATAATTTCTAATCCTGTTAAGCCTCACACCAGCAGGAAAGTAATTGCATTAGAGTTTGAATAGATGTCAAAACTAACCGCATTCTCAAGCGAGCGTCACGGGAGCGCGAGCCCCGCCTGCAGGGGGATTAGCACGCGCTAAACCTCAGATCCGCGCTCTCTGTCAGGTAACGCCGCAATCCACGACTAACCTAATAGCCCAAACAAGGATAAATAAAGATATTGGTTTGGTCTAATTTGGTTTTCGCGATACCAGCCGAGAGGTTGGTGTCTGGACTTTCAAGTTTCTACGCGGTGAACTGTCAAGTGGTCTATCGTTTAGTAAATTTCAGAGTAAATCTGCGCGGTGGGTCGCTTCTTTTGGAGAGGACGATGTTCATCATATTTGAGAGTGACGGGAGCGCGCGAGTCAGCGTCGCTCGCGGGGAATGACGCTTCAGACTTTGACCAAGTGTTATCAAGTTAATTATTACCTGATGGACTAAATGAAGAATGCCGCACGTTTGGGAGTTCATTCTGATTCTCAACGTTAATGTCATCTTTGTAGAAGGTAAACTGTTCACATATGAAAACTCACTCTCAGGATGCTTAAAATGCTGGAAGCTGTTGTTAATAGACTATAGCAGAATTTGCATTATGCTGACAATGCATTAACATCCAAAGCTGCATAATTATTACATTGAATGTGTCCTTTTTTCTTTTTCTCATAACAAAATGCTGAATATTTACTGTCTGTCCTGCTGAAGAAGAAGAAAAAACATTCTGAAGCCAGACTAAAGATGATATGCTAGTTTTAGCTGGTTTAAGCAGGCTTTAGTTAAGATGGTCTTCCAGCCAAATCACGATGGTTTTATTTTGGTCTAACTTCTAAAACCAGTAGAAAAGTTTGACCAGACTGTGAGACCAGATAGGCTGATTTTAGCTTGTGTGTGTTTTTTTGTTTTTTCCCTACAGGTCGTCATCTCTAAAATGAAATGATTTTAAATGCAACAGCAGGGATTTGGAGGGGAGGAAATTGTTTCCCAAAAATACAATTTCCTGCATAGCTATGTTTTCTTGTATTCTTGCTAAATAAACAAACATACAACATAGGTTTTGAGAAAAGAATGACCACGGATTTGAAGAATAGCCTATAGTCTTAACCCAGATTAAGATAGTTTGCTGGATTTTAATGTGTTTTTAAAATGGCTTCCCAGCTTGGCCGAGTTGGTCTTCAGGTGGTCCAGGTGATCTGCCAGGCTAATCAGCTAAAAAGTGCAGAAACCCTTTTAAAAATCAGCCAAAAGATGTGTCTGACCAGGCTGGGAGACCAGCAAACCATCAGACTGGTTTCAACTTTCTTTTCGGTTCTCAATCCTTTTCATCTTTGTCATACTTTTCTCAAATGTGATCTTTCTCTAATGAGTACAAACATATTATTGATATATTATACGCTATAAAAGGATTTCACTGTTAAGATACAAAAAAGAAAGACATAAAAAGGGACAAAAGACAAACATGACTATTAAGAACATTGATGTAGAAAGGTTGTCAGTGAGGTATGATCCTCAGAGTAAAGCTCATCTGTGGTCTATGTCTATGGTGTTCTTATGTTCTTCTGCACTAGTGAAGTACCCAGTTTGTTTTGCCAATTTTGAGTTTTACGTCATCCTTCCTCCCGGGGATGGGCATCTATAAAAAAACAGACACAAGTTAGATCTTCAAAGAGCAAGATATGTGCGTGAAAGGTCTACAGAAAAGCCCATAATGAATGTTTGAAAGGAAGTTGACGTGTGATTCGAGGTCAGTCTAGTACAGGAATGTCGACAGCCGAGAGTGTGAGGAAAATCAAAATCAAGCCACCTGGTTAAATGCATGAGGATTATTTTCCTTATTCCAGCCAATAAAAGTGACTCAGGCGTGTCAAAAAACGTGCGGTGTAAAATAACACACAAGCCTTTTTATGTTTAGTTCAATATCTCACAGGGAGCCACACACAGCAGAGAGGATATATGGGTAGCCAGGCTCAATCGAGTGTCAGCATTTCGCAAATCTCTCGGTGTATGAATCTCAGCACCTGCACTTACGGGCAAATCCGTGGCTCTCGATGCTTCTAGATAGCCCGTAGCCTGAAAAATGGCAGCTTCCTACGAGCCACATAAGTGAAAGTGCACAAGCTTCTCATATCTCAGATACAGATGTCAATAAATTGGGGTGGAAGAAAATTGGGCTCCAATCCTCCACCCCGCTCATGACGGGCACATCAAAGCAACCTGGCTTGAGAGTAGAGCTGTGGTGTGGTGTATTAAAGAGCAGCCCTGAGTGCTTGACTTGGCAGTGGATATGATGCAAGCTGCAGCCTGAAGCCAGTGGGAGAGAGGTGAGGGGAATAGTGATGTGAGATAACAGAGTGAATTCAGAATGCTGGAGTCTGCTGCTTCTGTGACCTACTTTCCAGCTCCTCCGACAGGGCCCAGAGCAGAGGATCCAGGATGCATCTGTCGTCGTCTCACAAATCTGTTTTTTATTATTCTTGCAATTAAGCGGTGCTATTAGCAAATATTGACTTTATAAATTTGCATGGTAAATGTTTTTGTTTGTTTTGAAAAATGCGTCAAGTTTTGCCTCAAAAATACTTTTTAAATGTGCCTTGTAGCATTAGAGACAACTTCATCCTCTCATTTGACAGCTATTACAGGTGTGACTGTATTTTCAAAGAGCCGTGGGTGAGTGATGTGTGAATCTCTTCTTTTCCTGCAGCACAGCCAGTGTCATCAAAGCTGCACGATGGTTGGTGGGCATACAAAGATCTTGTCCAAGGGAGCTTTATACCAGGTAAGCCTTTCAAAAGAAAGAAAAGAAAACAGTGTGTCTTGTCAAGAGTCATGCTGACTCGCAAGATCTGCAGAGGCTTTGTGTGTTGACTTATAGCACATAAAACGTAAGGATGCCAATGAATATTTTACTCTGTTTGATTCACACTTTTAATGTATGTAAACACGGTGTGAAGGAAGTGGATTTTACACAAACAGTGTGAACAGTATTTAACAGTACTTTGCAATTTCTGCATCATAATTGGGAGATTAAATGGGGAGTTTATAGTGCCTACATTTCTCTAGATTAGTTAGCTTGATACCTTTAAGGTTGTTAAATGATATACGTGCAAGATAGAGGTTATTTTAAAAGTGAACTTGAAACCAAACTAAATTGTGTGCTAAAACAATGATTGTTTCAAACAGACAGTCTGTTTAAAAAAAAAAAAAAAAAAATTAGTACAGCAAGACACTGGATTAAGAAACAGCAAGACACTGAATTAAATGAGAAAGTTTTATATAGAAAGACAAAAACTTTTCTTGTAAATATACTCCAACAATCATTGTTTTATGTACAGTTTTTAACTGTGGGGGAAAGTTACTTTTAAAAGTAATGTGTTACAATATTGTTTTTCGAAAGTAAGTAACTAAGTAATTTTAGCGTATTGTTATGGTTAAATTGGATCATTGAAGGTCACCAGGAAAGACATTGGTTAATAAAGTGAGATTAAAAATATGTAAAGTATATTTGTGCTATTTAGCCTATTTAATTATTGCAGAGTTTGCAATTCACTGTTTTTATTCATTTTGAAGAATACTGAATCGGTTTTTGTGCAAAGGAGATGAGTAAATGCATGCTCACAATTAGTCTAACTTCATTACTTATTTGAAAAAGTAAGCTATTTTGTATGTGGCCGAAGACAAATGCTATGTTCGGAAAGGAAATTTCGCATTCAGGAGCCCCTTAAGGGACATGGTAATGTGAAAAAAATATGCTTTTGCTTTCTTTCGCAATTATATTTGGGTAATTATATTGTATATAATTTGTGGGTGTCAAGGTGCTGCTATCAGTATGCGGATATTGAAATGGCTTTTGAATGCGCACGCTTTTTTCTTTCACTTTCGAATTTGGGATCACACTTATATAGGGAGGGCCGGTACTGACCACAGATATGGTGATATTGATAAGATATTGGCCAATGACGCTCAGGATCTGTTTCACATCAAATTGTCCCCCTGTCAGTCTTCTCTCCTAACTATCTTCACGTGAGAAGTGAAATCTGATGCACTGTAATGTAACCAACTACCGCAGCAAGCCGAACTTTTAGGGGCCCCGTAGAATGCGTTACTCCTTTTCTGTGCCTTTCCGAATTCGGATTTAGACTTCAGGCACATCCTTACTGATTACGTAACTCGAATGACTTGTTATGCGTTACCCAGACACTGTTTTAAAGTACATTTATTCAGCAAATATTCATTAAAAACAGTTTTAAATTGTTACAAAAATATTCTATTTCAAATTAACAGGCTACTGTATTTTTTCTACTCAAAAAATATATCACGGTTTCCACAAAAGTATTACGCGGCACAACCAATTTCAACATTAATAATATAATTTTAATCAAATAAATGTAGACTTGGTGAGCAAGTGAGACTTAGTTCAAAAACATTTAAAACCTTTTAAATAGAAGTGTATAGTCTTGTGACTTTTTCTGATTAGTATTTTCTGATACAAAATCTGTAGAATTTGGAAAAATGGATTTAAACATTGTAAAATGTAATAATAATCAAATCATATAGAATATAGTTGAACAAGCAGCCGTAGAACACCAGATGAATTAATTCTCCGCACATCTTGTTCTGCGGGTGCTGATCCCGTGTGGGCCTGGTTATAGCTTAATCTATTTTTACAGCTTGTGGTCTCAACTGATTAATGCTTACTACTAAAGCAGAGGTCTGAGACACTTTATGAGTTTTATTCGAAGTACTTAATTAAGTAGTCAGTCAGTAATGTATGTATAACCAGCAAAGGAGCCCATTGAACACTATTTAGTATGCTTAAAGAGGAAGCTATAGGGGACAGATCCATACAATTCCTACTTATTCACAAAGAAGGGTCTTTATATTTAAAAAATAAAAAATAAATAAAAAAGTTATGCAAGATCTACTTGCAAGGACACAGCAGGGATATCAAGTAAGCCCTATAGCAACTCATAAATATATGCATTGCACATAAATGTACCTCTTTATTAAGCATTCTGCAAGGGAGAAAACTCTCTAGATATATATTGTGTAAATGTCCTTGAGACTTAAAAAGGGTCTATGAAAGAAAGAGGACGAGAAAGCATTCAAAGAGCAGACATCATCCGTTTCCCAGAGAATGTTGGATTCATCTCAAAACAGTCCTCACAAGTAAAACACTCTTTTGCTTGTCTAAATGCTAAACGGCAACGGTTTTGTAGTAATCTTTTAAACTTTA
Source organism: Semotilus atromaculatus (assembly GCA_031834385.1). Taxonomy (NCBI): domain Eukaryota; kingdom Metazoa; phylum Chordata; class Actinopteri; order Cypriniformes; family Leuciscidae; genus Semotilus; species Semotilus atromaculatus. Next base: position 19,955,121 of record JAULUF010000005.1, on the reverse strand, counting down.
GTGTTTGCCTTAAGCGCTTGTGACACTTGTTCAGTTGTCAAAGAATATTTCAGTTACGGTTAAATCTGATCTTATTGTACTATATCAGGCACTGTTGTGAAGTGAAGTTGAAGTTGTACTTAGGGGAAGTGTTTGTCATTTCTGCACCACCAAATAAAAGGGAAACAATAAAACAAATTCAAAACATGTTTTCCAAACACCCCCCTTGTCTGCCATTGGTCAGGCAAACAGATAACCCCACCCCCAAGCGCACATCATTGGTTGAGCTGACTGTTGCTGGATTGTTGTGGTCGGATGCTCAAAAAAAGGAAATGCTTTGAAAGCACCACAGATACAGCATTTACACTTTTATCTAAATCAAACGTACAAATTGGCTTCCTTAGCTGTCTCTGCATATTCAATAGGAGGACGTATTTAACACTAAAAAGATTACACACATCAGCTTTAAGAGCATTTATGATTGATTCATCATACTTACAACAGGAATAAAATGTTATTCTCAGTCACTTTGATCATGTCAGCAACACAAATTTGCTTTCATATCGTACAATTAAAAAGGGACAGTTTTATTTTAAGTTTGAGATACTAATTTGAGTTTAGAAGTGAAAAAAAACGTTTCCATTTTATAATTTTGTCTTATCAGTTAAATGTGATACACCAAAAAGTCTCTTGATTGACACGCATTGGCTATTTTCAGTCATGGACTTTATTTCACTCTTGCGAGATATGAGCTTCTCTTTAATGTGTGCATATTGAATGAATATTTCTGTCCTGTTTTTGGCACTCTCTCATTATATACTTACAGCTGTGGCAGAAAGTTCTTACATTGTTAATTGCTTGAGAACATCTCTTCTGTTCTCCTGAGGGTTATGCTGAAGCTGCTATGAGAGTTTCTACTTTTGAAATGCATGGTGAAAACTTGGCTCACTTGCACAAAAAACAACATGTGTTATATGTCACAGACAAAACCAGAGACAGTGTGTGCGCATTCATCATATTAGAATGATTTCTGAAGGATCATGTGACTCTGAAGACTGGCGTAATGATGCTGGAATTTTAAGCAGCTTTGCCATCACATGAATAAATGACAATTTAAAATGTCTAAATAGAAAAACGTTATTTTGAAATGGTAGTATTTCACAATGTTCCCGTATTTCTCTCTTGTTTTTGATCAGATAAATGATGAAATAGTAATACTTTCTTCAAAAAGTCAACAATATAAAGTGGAAAGCTTTTGCTTGCTTTTAACATTTAAAAAAGAAACAATAAGTGTTGGGCTGACGTTTCAGGTGATTGCATTTATGTGCTAGCCGAAACCAAAGAAGCAGTTCACCATTATACTGTGATTAAATGTATATGTTCAGCTATCTCCCATCAGCACGTGTGCTATAAACAAACATTGTGTAAGCAAATCTGAACAAAGCAAAACGATTTAATGTCTTTCTCTTTATCTGGAAAACTGCACTGTTAAAACAAATCTTCAGTTGAAGAAACATATAAAGCCAGGATAATGTGTAAAAATACATATTTGTAGCATTAAAAGGAATGTGCTTCTTCCATATTTAAGACTTTATGCAGCTTTCCGTATGATGTAACCTCAGCGCCTTGCATTGTGTACTGTACACTGTTGATGTATTTGTCCCCTGTCATACCTAAAAAGCACTTCGACTGAGTTCTCATTAATGTATTGAACCCAAAGCCAAATCTGGCACAGATCCCTGAGGACGAGGGTGGCATCTGTCTACCACTCATCAATTGCTACAGCAAAATCACTATATCACTCTGGATATGACAGACTGTTAGCACCAGACCTCAAAACGCTCAGCTGATCTTAACAATGGATTCAGAGAGTGTTCAGCTAAAAAAATACCAACACACTCAACAGGATCTTAGACATAAACTCAGGCTGGTGCTGTTGTTTTTTTGAGTGCATGGTTTGTTATAGAGTTGTTAATTTTTTTGTGTTGCCTCTTTTAAAAAAAAAAATAATGCATAATATATCTTAACCATATCGCCCAGTATCAGATATTTTAAAATATTTTAAAATCAGTCCACTGGACATACTGTATAATGGATGATATTGTATTCTTAATTGTTCATACTTGATTTCTTTATTTTTACATTTAGATTACATGTACATATAATTTAGATTATTATAATGTTTCATTATGTATATTAGGATGTTGTGATGCCTAAATTTACTTAGTTTTCAATGTTTATTATAGACAAAATATTATAGAATAATATAGAAATTGTATGAATATGTTCATATTTACAGTATTTGTATTTCTCCATTTTCCAGTTTAAGATCAAAATGATACAACTAGTGTCCGACAACCTGGCTTTAGAATTTTGCTATCTTACATGTTGAATTATGGGCTGAGCTGAGTCTACTTTTAAATAAGCACACATTTCTTACTCGTTCCTCCTTCAATTTTATAAGCAGTTGCATATTCTGTCTGTCCTTGACATTTAAGAAAGCAAAGACAGGCAGTGAAAGTGAGAAGTGAAAAAAATAAAAAGCAATTCCACCTAATAAGCTCAGTGGCTGTCAGACAAAAGCAGGATTACACCTTAGTTAGATCACAGTTTTGGGAACAATCATTTATTTAGGTCACTGTACAAAGAGATGCTGAAAATACACGAATAGCGCGTAAATAGCTTTCATGCATTCGGTGGAACAGAGCTTGTTCCACAGCTTCCTAGTATGGCGTAATCTTTATATCTAATGCATTTTCTCATTCTGATTTAATAAGGCAACACATTACGTAGCCCAGTCCGGTTTCCCTCCTGCAGAGCCAGGCAGGATGAGAGGAAAATCAGGTCGGGATCGCTTGTTCATGCTGGATAAATCTGTTTATAATCTCAGCCTATGGGGACAAAAGTAGATACTCTTTGCATTGAAGCCTTGGTGATCTAATGAGTTTGACGTGGCTATGTGTGGAGGTCAGGGTCACAATATCATCTGCGCTCACGCTCCTGCCACTAACCTCATACTGGATTCAGTTAAAGGGATAGTTCAAAAATACACCCAATGATGACAGAACTTTTCATTTTAGCTTGTCCTTTTAAAGACAGGGGCCCTACCATACACCTGCGGCAATGCAGCGCCAGGCGGCACACAAGTGTTTTTTGCTAGTTTCAGCCCGACACAGTTATAATTTTCACGTCCTGCGCCACGTTGTTTAAATAGCAAATGCATTTGCGCCCATGGGCGTGCTGGTCTGAAAACGAGGTGTGTTCAGGTGCATTGTTGGCACGTTACTATTTTGAGGCAACTGAAATAGACTGCGCCATTGAAGAACTGAAACCTTGTCTAAAGTCAATGGCTCAGTATTTTGTTTTTGTTATTTAAAGAGCAAGTTAATAATGTGCGCCTATAGGCGGGTCCACAACGTGCTTACTTATTACACACACAGGGACACGCAGCAGCACACAAAAGAGCCAAAAAATTACAAATAAAAGGATTACATGGTGCGAGTGCAGCTGGCTCTTAAAGGGAATGGGAGAAGATTGTTTTTTTTGCTGATGGTTTTTTCCACGTTACACCCAAATCACACCCATTACCCATTAAGAGAATAGGGACAACCCTTATAGACCATGCGCCGCGCCCGCCGACCATTTTTCCCGTCGTTAAACTAGCAAAAGGGGATTCCAAGTGCACTTGCGCCATAGGCTTTAGACCATGTGCTTAGATTGTTAAAATAGGGCCCAGGGACTTCCTAGGTGTTGAGCTCCTCCCTTGATCTGTCATATTAATTTTCAAAACAATAAATATTAGGTTTGAGGTTCAATGCACTTATAAAAATCTCATTCCAATCAGCAATAAAGTTGTTTACTGTTTAAGGACTGTGAAACATCTCAGAGAATAAATTAATCATATAAGGTCAAGTATGTCCTTTGGCTGTGTGTCTAATGTGACTAATTCCATCTGTGTTTCTTTTTTTTTTTTTTTTTTGAGTTTGTTTTTGCGAAGCGAATCGCATTAACATGCAGTTCTCTTATTTGGATGCACAATAATGACCTCAAAAGATAACCAGCACTGCGCCTGGTAATTAAGTGGTAAAATTGATTGCTTGTCAAAATGTTGTCTCAAAGGATATCAACCAATAGATCCAAACTCAAAAACAACATCTACACCATGGATGGGGCTAGCAGAGGAAATTTGGGATGAGCAATTTGAGATAATCCCAAACATATACTCTGCCAATCAGATCATGACCCATTACAAAACGGAAAACGCAACATTCTCCTCCTGAAATTTAAAGCAAATGTTCTAAACATAACTTTTTATGTTTATATTTTACTAGTGCCATCTTTCTGGGGATTAGTTAACACTGCCTGGAACCTGTGCGCAATTGGGAAGAGACAGTCGCCTGTCAACATAGAAACCAGTCGAATGATTTTTGACCCCTTCCTCAACCCACTACGACTCAATGCAGGGCAGCGTAAGGTAAGTACAAGAAAGGATACTGGAAGGCTCTTGATCGTATTTTCTTAAATTACACTGACACTGTGATTGACAGTTGCAGCATAATCCTTTCTATAATATCTGTTTAATCATATATAGTGTAGCTATTTTTTACATCATTTAAACTGGTAGAATATGTACAGTCACACATTCAGTTTAGAACACTGTCCCATAAATTTTGACAAGATCGGGTCACACGGCATAACCCCAGCTTAGCGGTCCATTTGTCAAATCTAATCACATCCTGCATTTACTTCTATGGCTGTTGTTTAGACAGATCGCTGTTTGGTTTGTTGCTGAATCTTAATTCACTGGGTGACTTTTTTACATACCTCTGTTGGCCAATGAAGCAGATCTTCAATTATTTTTTTGCCAAGCATAATAGCGACTCCTTCCAAATGAAACCTTTGAAGATGGCTAATGCTCCACTACTGTTAGTTTGTTACAACGATGCTCTAATGAGATCGCTAATTCGCTACGGCATGCAACATTGCTTGCCATTTGCTTTCAGTGAAGTGCACCTGCAGTCGGTCAGCAGATTAGTGTGACTAAACTCATTTACCAGGCAAAATGCAGCCTTTGATTATTGATGGTTGGTATACATCAGATATCACTATGACCTCTAAAGGGATCCAGGCGGTTGTTGTCAGATCTTGAGTGCAAATGGGTGGATTTATTCCATAGAGCAGGAGGGAAAGGAAGGAGTTAATTCCTCATTTAACATCCTGTTTTATGATTAATGCTGCTGTGCATCTGCTGGGGGAGATTAGGCAGGCTCACCATCTGTGCTGACAGGGCCTGTCACTGAAGAATTCTCCAGTGAAGCTCCAAGAGGTTGTGCTTATGGATAATATACCCTAGTTCATCTTCTCTCAATAATACATTAGTACCCTAGACTTAGTCAGGAACCCGGAATAAAAGTGTGCTGTTGTTTTCCTCTGGAGATTTTTCTGCTCTTATTTCAAGAGACCCAATTACATTTATGTATGAACTGCTCCTTTGAGCTTGTTATGACTGTGCTTTGTATGTGGGGTGTTGATGTTATTCCTAGAGAAAATTCCATTGGAGACCTAAATGTTCTCCATGAATTCAAGTCAGTTTGATTGGTTAGTGGCGTTGGTAACCAGAGGGCTGTTAAATAATGGAATGTATGCATGAAAACTGTAGGCTGTAATGGAAAAGTTTACGGTCTCTTTTAGATAGACAAGGCGCTCATTCATTCTTAAGTTACGGAATGGAAATATCTTATTTATTTTGTTCTTCTTCCACATTTTTTTTAGTTAAGGTAATTGTGAGATATAGGTTAAAATATGAAATATAATATAGTCACAACAGCTGTGAAATACAGTGTTGCTGTTGTTAACTAAAACTATAAAAAGTTTTTTTGTTAATGGAAAAAGCTGAAATATAAATATTAGGTGAAAATTGTAAACTGTTTCTGTTTTTAACTAACTGAAATAAATACATTTAAGTTAAAGTACTACAATTACTAAAACTAAGTAGAAATTGAAGCTAAATAGAAATATTGAAAAAACTAATAAAAATGACAATAGAACATAACAAAATTTCTAAACCGTAAACTAAAATGAAAAAAAATATGAAAATAAGCTAATTCTATAATAGTATATAAATATAGCTAAAATAATGCTGGTGAGAAATAAAGTGGCAGTTGTGAGATATAAAGTTGCAATTGTGAGAAATAAAGTGACAACTGGGATAAAGTGGCAGTTGTGGGATATAAAGTCACTCAATTATGTGAAATAAAATTGCAATTATGAGGAAAAGGGTCAGTGTTGGAAACGGGCTTCCACAGTCTTCTGTGTTTCGGTGGACAGTTGTGATTAATGCTGTGAATAATGAGTGTCATTCCTAGCATTATAGTTCAGCCATTTTATTCTAAATTATTTCAGAGCTACAGTTCAAAGTGATCGTAATTACCTCTTGCTCAGAATTTATCCTATGAAATGTCAGGCTAAATGTATCGCTCATTCTCGTGTTCCTGAGGGATCAGCACTTCTTAAACTGTCTCTAGATCACAAATGAGGCGACTATCTGAGATCTGAAATCTCCCATTAGGATACCTTCACGAACACTCGCACAGCTGTTTACAAAGATGCTCTGATCACTAGGGCGCCATAACAAGACACATTTTGGTCTCAATTAGCAATCATAACTAGCAAAGTTAACATCAAGTAAAGTTGTTTTCCATAGTCTCTCGTCTTTCAGCTCAGATGCATTTTACATAATTCCTACCTCAGCAGTTGCACATGTCAACCAGGTTTACCTGGAAAAACCTCAGTCCATCAGAACTACCGAATGTGTTCATTGTGTTAGTGCCTATTTTTCCAGGAATTTCCTGTCAAATGTCAAACAGTGCATGTAATCCCTTTTAGCTTAGCCAGGTGAAAACGGCTTCACCTTTGTCCTCCCAAATGTAAACATGGAATCACTTAATAATGTTTTATCATAAAAGGTCAGAAGTAAGAATGTCTGATCCAGACATGTTTTTGTTTTTTTTCAGGTCAGTGGAACGATGTATAACACGGGTCGACACGTGTCACTGCGCCCAGACAAGTCCCACCTGGTGAACATCTCTGGCGGGCCGCTGAGCTACAGCTACAGGCTGGAGGAGATCCGGCTTCACTTTGGCAGCGAGGACAGCCGGGGCTCAGAGCACCTGCTCAACGGCCAGGCCTTCCCTGGAGAGGTGAGCCAACATAGAGCCTGGAAATACATCACTTCTGTGGGATTCAATTAAACCTGTCTTCCTTCAAACGTCTGGATGCGGCGACAGACCCTTGAAGTACTGGCACTGAAGTTAATGGAGTAGGCAAAATTGAGAAATTAGTCCCTTTTATCAAATTAGTTTTACACTAGAAAGGAAAAAAAATCTCTTTCCCTCAGTCCGCTTTCCCTCGACAACATGAAACAGAATAAGACAATGAGATATCATTTGAGCAGATCAAAGAAATTTTCCAAAGCTAAAATCAGTTGTTGCAATTTTCACTAGAGTGAAACATTTGTGATTTCTCTGAAAATGTGTGCATTGTGCAGTGTCACTGAGTTTGCATTAATAAAGTCTTTTTTGTATTCAAGATTAAGGGCAAAAGTCATGATTAAGAAGTGATTTTGCTGTAAGAATAGGCTAAATAAAAACATAAAGCAATGAGTCATCTTCCAGTTTGCACAGTCACAGGATATGAAATGGTCATGTGCTTTAAATGTACATGTTTATAGTGAGGAGAAACAGGCTGAGTACAGACGGACCACATTCATCATCATGTGCTGCTTAAAGCTTTTAACTATAAGATCATTTTTGTCTGGATCTATTAATTGATTCAAAAATATATTAAAAATGCAACTATCTGGAAGATTTTTTTTAATGTTTTTAAAAGAAGTATTTTATGCTCACCAATGCTGCATTTATTTAATCAAAAATACAGTAATAACAGCAATATTGTGAAATATTACAATTTAAAATAACCATTTTTTATTTGAATATATTTCTGAAATGTACTTTATCCCTGTGATGTCAAAACTGAATTTCAGCATCATTACTCCAGTCTTCAGTTTCACAAGATCCTTCAGAAATGATTGTAATCTGATGATTTGCTGCTCAAGAAACATTTATTATTATTATCAATGTTGAAAACAGTTGTGTACAATAATTTTCAGGATTCTTTGTTAAATAGAAAGTTCTAAGGAACAGCATTTATCTGAAATGGGAAGCTTTTCTAACATTATACACTACAGTTTTTTTGGAAAGAAATTAATACTTTTAATCTGCAAGGATGCATTATTGATCAAAAGAGACAGTGAAGACGTTTATTATGTTAGAAAAGCTTTCTGTGTATTTTAGATAAACGCTGTTCTTTTGAACTTTCTAAGAACCTTGAAAAAAATTGTACACAACTGTTTTCCCACATTGATAATAATTATAAATGTTTCTTAACAACAATAATACTAATACATGTTTTTTTTTCAAAAACATTAAAAAAGTGTAAAAGTAGAAGTCCATACAGTTAAAAAAAAACTGAAATACTGAAAAAGAGCAAACAATTATTAATGCACAACAACAGACAGTTTTCAAACTGTCAAGAACATCAATTTGTGCCAGACATATCAATAATTAAAATGATTAACTCCTCATGAGTTGAAATGTTTTCACTTTATCTTGGCGCAAAGATGCACGTCCCTCTGTGATCCTCACCTCACCTCTGATTTCACTGAAGTCAGCAGCTTCTCTTCATTTTCCTAATCCAAATGAGGTTATATGGGTAGCAGCTTTCCAACAACTTCATTCTGAAGCTGACAAGCAAGCTCATTATAACTGATGACTGAAGCATATTTTCTAATGAGTTCCAATGCAATTTTGAGCCACTGAAAATTAAGCAGCAGATTTCCTGGCTTCCATCTCTGAGCTGCGCTGAAAGAACAATAAACCAGGATGGAGAAGCATAAAGGAGCTTCATAATGTTCCCATTAACAATTCATTAACAATTTATACACAACACACAGCAAAATATTTATTCGGATTAATGTACTGACCCTCATTAAAGTGTCACACGAGATTACAAGCTGACATAAAGGAAGTTAATGGAGATATGCTGTTATATACACATCATTTATGGGCATATTTTATGGATAATGGCTGTTTTGAAATTAGTTCGCAGGCATTTGTACAGTCACAATGGTTTGGCTCCGTGTACGCTTTCACCTAGCAGGTGTTTGTTAGTGTTTTACTGGAAGTCACACTTCTTCTTTTTTCTTTTCGCAGGTGCAACTCATCCATTATAATCAGGATTTGTATTTAAATTACAGTGATGCCGCCAGGAGTCCTAATGGAATCGCAGTTGTTTCTATCTTTATGAAGGTTAGTAGACTCAGTTGCTTTAAATGTATACAGTGGGAAGGAGACACTTCATAATCTTAAACTCCATTAATCTTTAGCAAACATTATATACAGTTCACTTAACAAATCAAATCTAATATTAATGCACATGATTCAACATGCCATAAAAGTTCTAAAGTAATGGTTTGGTATTTTTAAGCATTATATAATGTATTCATTTTATTCATTGAAATTTTCCATGCCCTATTATTAAAGCAATGTTACCTTTAATGAATACTGGAAATTTAATCGAATAGAATTGCTCGCTTTTTAATCCGTTTTTCTTCTCAAAAGTTAAGCAAATATAAAAATCTGCAGTATTCGGCTCCCATTGTTTCATATCCGCTACATTCATTACCCATCCATGTTGTTAAAATATAATTCATTTATACGAATCTGAATTATTTAAAAATAAATGACAATACTCAATGACAAATAGGAATCATATTTTTGATGGGTGCAAAATAAATAAAATACTTTTCTGATAACAATTCTCTTGGGCAAAAATGTGCATCCTTGGTGCACAAGGCCAGAAAACATGTTTCATAAAACATAACATAATCACTAAAAGCTTTTTATTGTTTTATTCAAAGTCACCTCTTCATCATTATTCATCAGTATTGCCCTGGCCTGCATTCTGTGCTTATATAGTGCACTGCAAATTTTGATTTATCAAGTAATAGTGAAAAAATAACCATGAAGATTTACTTTTTAATTGTTTGTATTATTTACTTACTATTCCTATGTTAACTATGTTAAGAAAGTAAAAATAAGGTTTATGAAGTCACAACTTAAAAAGAGCTCTATGAAATCTGTTTTAATTTTAATATTCATATTTTTATGAGACATTTATATGTCATGGAGAGTAAAGTGCTTGACTTCTGTTTGACTTCACACGCATGATTACAAAATTAACAACAACAGTGTAAATAAAACTGGCAAGTGGTCAAACCATATTAATTATTCATGCCCAAATGCATGCTGGGAAAAGGGAGAATGGGATTGAACCACTAATCAATTTTTTCAGAGTAGGCTTATTTGAAATAAGGGCCTGTGCCATATGGCACCCTAAAGACTCGGTCTTTCTCTGAGTCTGCACTTTCGTGACGTAATGCTGCTTTGACTGTTGGGAAGAAGTCTACCATGGAGCTCGCTTCAGTGCGGGTTCGCCAAAAGTATGCATCGAGGAGGGCACATATAGACTGCAAAGGGGGCACTCTTGAGCACCCTTCTGAAGCCGAAAATGACTAAATGGGACATCCTATGGTCTCATGGACTTAACGTACACGTGTATGCGGCAGCCATTGTAAGTCAGTGTACATCAGCATCATTGCATCATAGGCCCCGCCCACTGGCGTTCAGTAGCTTAAAGGTGGAATCATTCGTTTTTGAAAAACACTTTTGGCCAATGTTGATATTTGGAAATCACCAAAACAAACACGCCCCTACCCCAAAATGATCTCGCCCCTAATTTAATTGCTCCACCTCACACTTACTTTCTCGACCATAACCCAGGAAAGTAATGTATTAAGCTATGATAATCCATGTGTTTTAGTAGTAATGTGTGTTTTAACGCATCAATGGTTCAGCTCCGTTTCACGCAGAAGATGACGCTCAACACCCACAATGTTATCACGATCAACTCGATAGCACGGGCACGAGTCACGACATTCATAGTAACGAATATATTACAACTATTACAAGATTAGGGGGTTATATCAATCACTAAATGAGGAACCAAAGGAAACAAACATTAGGAGTATAATCTTCACACACACTTTGGGAGCCGACGCTTGAAACAGACAGTGGATGAGGTTTAAACGCGCCAGCTGAATCGAATCACAATAATATCGCAAATGAAAAAACAAGCAAAGATGACAGACGAGGATATTCAAGCAATGGCCAGCATATATTAGTTCTGTGAAACAAAGCTAAACAATGTTACTCACCTATCAAGAAGAAATAAAGCAAACTCGGCGTCCGATGTTAGGCCTTCCCGCCCCTTAGTTCTCTCCATCGCTGGTAAGCTTCTCCGATTTGAACACGAGTTCTTCCTCTTGTCTAATCGTAAGCCTTCTTTTTAAATTTAAGTTCCGCAGACATTTTCCTCTTTTGTTTTTTATCTGCCATCTCTTTCTGTAGTCGTTTGGCCAATATCTGCGCTGTGTGCACCGAGCGCTCTCTCCTCCCCATCATTAGTAGACACGCCCCTTACTGATGATTGGTTACAAGTGTGTTTTGGTAGTCGGTCTGACACAGTTTTCAAAAGTGTTTTTCAAAAACTACTGATCCCGCCTTTAACTGCTGACATTTTGCCATGTGAGCGTCACGTCAAACGCAAATTGAACCCATTATAATCACTGATGCTGTTGACACTGGATAGAGTATACACATATTTGTTGTTTTTTTAACATCATAAGTGAACCTCAAGGAACATATTAAAATAATTTTATGATCATGATCGTGATCATTGATCATCATCAAATCTATGTCATGACCCCTTTTAGACATGTGAAATGCCATGTTTAGTTAACGAATTCATCTTTAAAAAGCCATTCAGTCTTGTCTTGATTTCTGTTTATTTACCACTTTTCTCCTCCAAACTAAAGTGAGATAATGGTGGAGATTCCTCGGCATTTAACCTCATCACACAGCATGACGTAAGACTCGCAGATTGCAGCAGGGGTCGCCTCCCTGATGGTCTGAATCGTGACTTCTGTGCAAATTGGGGCAGAACTGCCACAGTTCAGATAAAGGTGTTGCAGTATTGCAGCCTCCTCCACCTCCCCCTGTTCACTTTCATCCCGCTTCGCAGTGATCGTGATGTCAGGGAATCTCCACCATTCTGCTACTAATGAAGGCACATGGATGAAAGCCATTCATCTTTCAGTACATGTGAGGAAAAAAAAAACACGTCCAGATGCCCCTAGAATAAATTCTACTAGACTATTATTGATTATGCTTGTGATTTGGTGAAGCCGTAATGAAATATCTCAGCAGTAAGTTAACGCTCATGTCATTTGTGATTAATGTACTGAACAACACCATGTTTTATGAAACTCTGCCTTTTCATCAGAAAAAACTGCAGAAATCTGGTTTTAAATGTTTTCTTTGATATCTGACTCTTCAGATTTCAGAGCCTACAAATGTATTTCTAAACCGTATGCTGAGCAGAGAGACCATTACAAGGATTACATATAAACGTAAGTGCCCTCAAATACCCATGTACTTCTTCACTAATGTCAGTGGAGCTGTTTTTTTTTTTTTACTTTTTCATTTTTAAATCTGTTTTTTATTAGCATTCAATTAAAATTTAGATTAATTGTATTAACATTAAATTGAATTTATGTTACTATTGTTAACATTAAATTACATTTGAGTGAAAACTGCCTCCAGCAATATTATTAAATCGAACGGCTTCCACAGTCTGAATGTGAAATATTGCTTTTGCGTAGAAGACCTTCATAACTCTTAATGAAAAAAGACAGGGAAAACAAACTTGGCTTTTTATTACCACCTGGTGGTCTTGGATAAGAAGTGATATTTTATTCTGTCAGCATTGCCATCAGAACAAAATAATAATAGTGATATGGTAATATTATGTATTGTCCTGTAGGAATGTGTCTAGATATCTTGTAAGTGTGTGTTATTCATCTCAGCCCATCGCTTGTTTTGTATATGTCTTTCAGATGATGCATTCTTACTGATGGGGCTCGATATTGAGGAGCTGTATCCCGAAACCTCCCGTTTTATCACATATGAAGGGTCGATAACTATTCCACCGTGCCTTGAGACAGCCACCTGGATATTAATGAATAGGCCGATTTACATCTCACAGATAGAGGTGACATGTTGAAAACTCTGTAAAATATATATTTTTAAATAAGGCTGCAATTATTTGATCAACAATATAGTCAGCCCGTAATATTATAAAAAGTAATTACGATTTACTTTTATTTAATTTATTTAATTTCTTGACAGTTTGAAAACTGGCTCTTGTTGTGCATTAATAATTGTTTGCTTAAAGGTCCCCTGACATGGGGTTATTTTATTATTTTATAATGTTTCCTGGGTTGCCCTTATAATGTTAGTATGTTTTTTAGATCAAAAATAGTCATAATTTAGAAATAAAAGGCATTTTTCCTAGCCTGATTTTTGCCCTGAGCCCAAACGCTCTGTTTCGAGGGGCGTGTCTGCTGTGTGTAACCGGCCTCCGCTGTGATTGGCTGACATGCGTGCATATGAAATAGCTACGTATTACATGTGAAACTCTCTCGAATACTTTTACTACAGCTATTATACGTTTTTACTAATACAGCTATCAGAGAAAGATAGCCAAAACTCGGTTTACACCGACTGAAATTTCTAGACACGAGGGGACCAAATACAGGCTAGAGGAACTAATATTAATGTTAAAAAACCTCAGAAAGTGAAAATTTCATGTCAGGGGACCTTTAATTTCTTTCAGTATGAGGTTAAATTATATACACACTGTTTTTGTTTTTAAAATCTTTATACACTTTTGTTTACACTTTTAATGTTTTTGAAAGAAGTCTCTTCTGCTCACTAAAGCGGCATTTATTTATTTTAATCAAAAATACAGTAAAACAGTAATATTGTGAAATACTATTACTATTAAAAATGACTGTTTTATATTTGAATATTTCAAATGTCATTTATTCCTGTGATGTTAAAGCTGAATTTACAGCATCATTACTCCAGTCTTCAGTGTCACATGATCCTTCAGAAATCAGTCTAATATGTGATTTGCTGCTCAAGAAACATTTCTTATTATCAATGTTTTTCTTGTGCTTCTTAATATTTTTGTGCGAACAGTGATTATTTTTCGATGATTCTCTGATGAATGGAAAGTTTAAAAGAACAGCATTTATTTAAAAATAGAAATCCTTTGAAACTTTTTTTTTTTACTTTCACTTTTGGTCAATTTAATGCATCTTTGTTGAATAAAAGTATTATTTAAAAATATATTATATTATATCATATTGAATATAGCCCAGATTAACATCTTAATTGCCTTTCCAACATCTCTTCAGATGCAGTCTCTTCGTCTCCTCAGTCAAAACCAGCCGTCTCAGATCTTCCTCAGTATGGGTGACAACATGCGGCCGACCCAGTCACTGCACCAACGCTGCATCCGCACCAACATCAACTTCAGTCAGAGACGGGACTGTCCTAACAACCGTGTGCTGAGGCCGCAATACAGAGGTCTGTGGCACACTCCACATCAGTAACATACGCAGGCTCTGCCGCATGCATGCTGCGTTCGATAAAGCTGAGCACTCACCATCACCATTAGACACTTACCATCATTGCTCCTGAAACAGATGGAAATAAAACATTTGTCTTTGTGAATAAGTGGCATGTTTCACAAAGAACGTTATCTGACAGCACATTTTCTGCTTCTCTTTTCAGTGAATGAATGGCTTCTGAAATAAAGGCTTGCTGTGGTTTAGTTACTTCAGAAATGTGGCCAATGGACAGAGCAAGATGGGATACATTCTGCGGGATGAAGCTTGTCAGTGAGACAGAGGACTCTTCAGTTAAAATATATATCAAATTACTTTTATACTTGTTTACATGTTTATAACAATAACAATATATAAGACATTGAAAGCAATTGCTTTGACCATTCAGTCAGACAGGACTGGTTTTCAGTGACACTGGGTCTTCGGCTAACTCTCGAGGAACCGTCTGCTCTCGTTGTTTGCATCCGAACAGCAGGTGCGTTCAAGACTTGTTGCAGCGAATGAAAAAATACCTTGAGACTTTGAGACTTTACTTTGACACCAGGCAAACAAAAGGATTTCAAGCCTATACCTTGGTCTATTTGGAGCATGTTGCCTTCTCTACGTAAGTGTTTACAGTGCTACATGAATTGAGTGATATCTGCCCAATAAATCTTTGAAGTGGTCTTGGTGAATGTTTCTCTTTACTTTTTTAATGACGGTTTTGATGCTAATGTATAGACAATCAAAAGACGGTGCTCAGAAGGGAAAGTGGTATAGACGGTGGTAGACGGTGCTCAGAAGGGAAAGTTTCATATTGTGTTATGTAATGGATTTAATGAATATCTATGGGGTGACGAATGTGTAATAAAGTGTTTAACAGAGAACAGACCAATCTGTTCAGATTTAGTAACAAAAACTGCCCTATTTTGTTGGATTTAATGAAATAAGCATTTAAATAGCGCATTTCAATGGTTTATCTTTAAATGTAATCTTTTACATCTTTTCTGTAAATATAAATGTATAATCTAAACTGAGATGCTTATATTTGCACTTAATATTTAGCTATGTGATAATTATGTCTCAATCACAAATGTACAAATATGAGAAATTTAAAAAAAGAATTAAATGTAAATATTGTTCTTATTGATTTTACTGCTGTAAATCTGACACAATTAAAAAATTGGTCACATTGATTTTACTGCTATAAATCTGACACAATTAAAAAAATGGTCACATTGATTTTACTGCTAAAAATCTGACAAAACCTTTTAGTTTTTGATGATATAGGCCACCATTCAAACGGTTTTCGGTTGGTAAGATTTTTTTAAACCTTCTCTTATGTTCACCAAGGCTAAATGTATTATTTTTCGTTCAGCTTTTGGCGTCCATCTCTCCGTCTCTCCCCCTGGCGCCAGGTCAGACTCAGTAAAGTATTAGATTGAGACTGACCACTAGAGGACAGAAATGTACTGAAAAATCAGGTCAGATGCAGCTCAAAATGTGTCACTTCCTGGCGGAGCACCATTGAGGGAACAAAGAACCTGGGGTGAGTGTTTGTTAATGTTGTGTGTTTTATTGCATATTACTGGTTTCAGCAAACGACTTTTTATCTGTGTTGTAATATAACAAACATGCCTATTTAAAAATGAAGGGTTTTTTGTTTATATGTATCATGATTTTCATATCTTCAACGGTTGGCGGACTTAAGTGTTAACTTAGCTCGCTAGCTAGCTAGCAGCTAATGCTGGTTCTATAACAAACGGTTACGTTTTAAAAAAATATATATGAGAAAAGCAAGAAACGCTAAACACAATCAAAATAACGTAAAACACATGTTCTGCCTGAAATGTGAATATGAATGTGTTTTTCATATGATATTTCACTGTTGTGTTATTCAGCTAACAGTGTTAGCCGCTTTCATTCATTGATGTTTTGCACGTTAGCATCTCCACCGTCCAAGCATTCATGTACTCGGGATGTTTATAGCACGTCTAGTACAACACCTGTATTTGTTTTTCGTGCTAATAACCTTTATTTTGTCCCCTTGTAGCTGTTATTGTATTAAGTTCAGAAAGAAATCAACCTTTTAGGTTGCTGCAAGCCCTCACCGTTATCCTCACCCAGTACAGGCCTGACATCCATAAACACATCTCATTTAATTCTTATTAAATCCACCTCTTTATTTATACCAAACACACACTGTGGGATGTTCAATCAAACAATGTCTTCGAATGTCTTCACAAGCTAAACCACCTGTTTGGTGCATAGTTGTTTTAAACAAAACATATTTGATCAAAAAGCAGGTTGATATGTAGATGTTTGCAGCTCGAGCAAGTTGATGTTTTTGCACACATAGAAAGCATGCCTATTCGTCTAATAAGTTTGTGCCCTATTTCAGAACCAAATTATGGGGATAGCCTGATATCCTCAATCCTACAAACAAGATGTCAAGTAAGAGCACATTTCAATTGATTGGTTTGACCCCCTTAAAGCCCACCCATCTTTATCAGATCTTTAGAAATGACTTTATTAAAGATGCTTTACCATTTCTTTGTTTAATATTAACACTTTTATAAATACTGTAAATGTGTAGATATGGGTGTGCATCTTGTAGATGTAATTGACTAACTTTTGTGGTGTGAATTAATTTGAGCACTTTGTAACTGATGCAGATGTGACGAATAAGTAGGCTTTACCGCTGGTGAATGATTTTCAATAAACTTCAATAAAGTCGATTACATTTTCCTCCCTTCTCTTCCTCTTACAGAGCGGCCACCCTATACCCCTGCCCCCACCCCAGCCCCCACAACAGTAAGTATCCAGGACATGCCAATCATCCATATGGCCCCTCCCCTTCATCACCCAAACCTATACCTTAGGTTCCTTAGAGATGAGAAGAGGATTGTGGGAAGGTCACAGTATCACACTGGGTGGCTTTTATTTAATGTTTTGTACAGCTTAACACAGCTCTATTAATCCGTAAGTTGCTGAGTACTTCAGACTCCAAAAGTATTATTTAATGAATTAGGGCTGCACGGTTTTGGGAAAAAAATTCATTTTAAAATTGCTATATGATAAAGAAAATACTGGAATTTTGGCTAGGTGACTTAAATAAAAATATTTAATAATTCTAGAATTATTGTAGTGATTTCTTTTTTTGGGACAAATATTAATAATTATTATTATTGGTGTGATTTAATAAAAAAAATGTAAACAATGTCTATTGTGAAAATATTGTCGTTGAAAAATAATTCTATAGTATAACTATAAAATTACAATAATACTGTTTGTCTTAATTTCTAAAAATGTAAACGTTAAACAGTCAAGCTTTTATTTTGGTGGGTTGCTAGGAAGTAAATATGTGTGGAGCGTGGCACTGTTCATTCACACATGTGCAGCTCATGATTCGGTCTCGGAGCATCTTAGTTATTTAATGTCACTGTATCATGAGCTGCACGTGTAAACAAACAGTGTTGCACTCTGATCTGAAACCCGCAGTGCACATATGTAATTAAATCACAGCCTTCACAATTTAATAATCACACTAAGTCATAATACAATATCTATTTTTGATATATTGTGTAGACCCATACAAAGTTAAGCCTTCATGGTTATTCATTAAATACTATGTTTAGAGCATAAAGTGTGTAAGCCTCCTTGTGCTTCGAGGCTTTCACATATCATTTAATCATTGTACATTAAAATAGATTCTGAGAACCTTTTACAATAATTTAGTTTTGATGCGTTTCTCCACATGCATTGAATCATGTGTGATTGAAATATTTTATCCAAATCCCTGGTAATTACTCTTAGTGCCCCAGAACTGTTATTCCTGTAAGGTTAGAGACCCAGGTCGTACGCCACCATGAGATTTGGCTCAAATACCCCCGATCTCGATCCCTAAAATTAACGTCATTGCGTCCCACCACCACCACCCATAGTGCCTGTGGCTTTGCTACAAGTGGATGTAGAGTAATGCTAGGGTTGTGCTGCTATCAAAGATTGCTGCTTTTTGCATGTTTTATGCAAATCATGACAGAAAACAAAAGCAGGTTCTCCTTTTCATTTTTTTTGTCCCTTCCTCCCTTGTTTGTGTCATTTCTCATTCGTGTTTTGTCTCATTTGTCTCCATCAGCAAATGCCCACCACCCCTGGGTTTGTGGGGTACAACCCATACAGCCATCTGGCCTACAACAACTACAGGCTGGGAGGGAACCCCAGCGGGAACAACAGGGTAATGGTTCGACCGGTGCCAACTAGGGCCCTAGCGACAGCCGAGGGACTAAAAGCCCAGACGAGAGGACGCTAAAGCTAACTTACATGGCCTGAATATGAAATAGAGTGAAATGCTTTCCTCTTACACTGTACAGACTCATTTCATAGTTGAAGGTGTCTGTCGGGTAGTAGAGTAGAGAACTAGTAGCTTCCATAATCCTCATGCTTCTGTCAAGCAGTCACTCTCAGTAATGTCTGGATGGGTGTGATTGACACAGAATGACTTGTAGCTTCATAGTGATTGCTTCTCAGAACTGTTCCCCCTCTCCCCCGTCAGCCATCCTATCACTTCATCATGTACAAGAGCCAACGGCCGTCCGCTCGCATGGCTTTAGATGCCCGTGCCAAACTCTGCAACTTGGTGCGACTTCTTAGCAAGCTTGAGGCGTTTTAGCTGTTGGCTTGTTTCATTCAAACCTCTGCAGAATCATTTTCGGCTGTAAAAGACAGTTGCTTTGTGTCCAAAAGGGCGTAATGCATGGCCTTGTCGGTGTAATGTTAACGTGCTGTATTTGGTTTGTCGTTCAGGTACGTCTCCCGCCCCCTTTGCGAAGCGCTTCACGCTGTCATTGTTTCTGTTTGCCTCCTGTCCCTCTCTCTCCATAGTGCTCCATTATGAAAGTTCTATGTTTTCTGTGATGACCATGTGTGCCCTTTATGTTCTCTAACGCCCCGCGTGGTCCTCTTTCCCTTTCCCGCAGAACTCCTCAGGGATCACCGTTCCTAAGCCGCCCAAACCACCCGACAAGCCGCTGATGCCCTACATGCGGTATAGCCGGAAGGTAAGCAGGAAGGTAAGACACCCACGGTGTCTGCTTTTACTGCTTGTAAATTGAGGAGAGCGCTTCTGCGATCATCTGAAAGGCTGAGGGGTGGTCAGTGGCCTGACTCCGCCCCTTCATATGGTAGACCCCAACATCGCTTCATTGCTTTCTTCTGTTTAACAAGGCTGGGAAGCTGGCATCTTTTCTGATCTACTCATTTGAGGCTATAAACCTTTGCTCCATTTCCTTTGTTTTGAGCAAAGTGTTTTAAAAAGATGAAAATAAAGCAGTTAGGTTGAATCGATAATGTATATATACATAACAGATCGATATATATCGATAATAGATGGATTCATAATGTTCAGATTAATTACTCTTACTTTTCTCTCCTGCTCTGCATTCATGCTTTAATTTTGGACCTAAAGGGAGACAAACATTGGTGTTCTCCTTGAAAAATGCATCCCTCTCCGGCCCGGAACCCTTACTGTTCTGTCGACTCTGAACTGACACTTGCCTTTCATAGGTTTGGGACCAAGTTAAAGCCTCTAATCCTGACCTGAAGCTATGGGAGATTGGGAAGATCATCGGTGGCATGTGGAGAGACCTCACTGATGAAGAAAAACAGGACTATTTAAATGAATACGAGGCTGAGAAGGTTTGTTTCTTGCCTTTTGTCCTCACTTGAGATTGATTTGAAAGTGATTGCTGGGAAATCGTTACAGGCACTAAGCAGTTTTTTTCCCTGCAGATCGAGTATAATGATTCTTTGAAAGCCTACCACAACTCTCCAGCCTACCTGGCATACGTCAACGCTAAGAACCGTGCTGAAGCTGCTCTAGAAGAAGAGAGCCGGCAGAGACAGTCGCGCCTAGACAAGGGCGAACCCTATATGAGCATCCAGCCTGCTGAGGACCCTGATGGTGAGAGTGACGTCTTAATGTCACATTTGGATGCCACAAACAATACAATGAGTTATGTGAATATTGCTGAGATTGTTTCCTCTTAGATTGAATTGTACGTTTTTAGACTGTTGGGTGCTTTCTCAAAGTCTTTAAATTACAACAGCTCTAAAATATTAATGCCAATTGTCTTTTGAAACTCTGTATCTTTGCAGAATATTTAAAGGGCACCTATTATGGCATTTAAAATGTTCCTAATATTGTTTTGGGAGTCCCCAACAATAGTTTTACAAGCATGCAATGACAAAAAACACGTTGTTTCATAATATGCATTTATTTTTACCTGATTTGCTCAGTGATTCCCATATGAATCATTCAGAGATGAATTTTTCCAAACCCCGCATTTTCAAACCGAACGGTTCGTTGGACCATTTTTCCTGCCAACCAAAATTTTGTTATTTTAAATGTAGGCTACAATGCTTTCAAGTAACATATACGTCGGTTTTATTTTGACATTATGAATACAATTGCTGCCCTCAAATGTTAATCTGAACTAAAATAAACCTTTGTTTATAACTACTACAATATAACATTTCATTTTGTCCAATGAGCTGTTTTGTTTTATATGCTCCTAAGAAAAGTCAAGTATAGCTCCATTATTGCTCAAAGTAAAAAAAAAAAAATCATACTTTATGATGTTAGTTTTAATAAAAATATAATAAAAAAAAAATCAAGGAAATTTCTCAGGCATTTCTTTCTTTTTGCTGCATTGAAAACGTACCGTACCGAACCGTGGCACAAGTGTATCGTATCAAACCGAACCGTGAATTTTGTGAACCGTTACACCCCTAATATTGATAATGCAGTACTACGAGGTATTGCTCTATTCTTTATGACAACTCCAATAACAACGACAAACACTTCACATATTTCAATACAATTGATGTTGGAAACTATAGAAGCTGCGCTGTGCGTACACAACACACAAAATAATCATTGAGCATGCTACATAAAACATAAAAAGCAACAATTATTAATAATACTTACAGGTTGTGATTCGTAGGAGGAAGCTGATCCAAATGAACTTGGTACTAACTGAACCTTCCTTCAATATCAGCCGGCTCGCGAATCCACTTTTGATAGCATTTGTTTGAAAAGCAATCATCTTCAAAATGACGTGAACAAAGCACAAGGTTCAGGCTATACTTCTGTGATATAGTTGTATGAACTGTATTCACTTGGTCTTCAAATACTCCTCCCTGGGCAGATGAAAAAAGTTTGCTTTTGCGTCGCACTTCAGAACACAGCATCTCGTCGACATGATGTTTTCAATTTTTCCCTGGCGTCTACGAGCGCAATAACTGGGCGTATCTTATTCAAATAACTTGTGAAGTTGACGTCATCTAGACTGAGAAAAAGCATCGGTCGTCTATCGATTCATTTCAGCGACTCTGTCGACTCATACTTTTGAGCGACAATAACTTTGTATACGGTGAACTTTCATATTTAAAACTTTGCAGGATGTTTTCGTTCACTTAGATCCATGTTACACACTACATGAAAGGTAATTTTCAAAAATCCATAGTAGGTGCCCTTTAAGCATATGTGGTCACATTAGCAAAAAAGGTCCATTGTCAATAGTCACAGAAGTCACATTTATTTATTTATTTATTTATATATATATATATCTCAAACAGGTGAAAAATGTGTATATTACAGGAAATCAATTAAAAAAAGGGTTTTAAATTAGGGCTGGGCGATATGGCTGAAAACTGTATCACAATATCAGTGTTTCATATCGGTCGACATCGATAATTATTGATTTTTTTTTTTTATGACCCATTTAAAATAAGGACCAGGAGTAAATTTGTTACATTTAAACAATTTTATTTAATCAAATTTTTCGAGTTTCACACACACACACACACACACACACACACACACACACATATATATATATATATATATATATATATATATATATATATATATATATGCCAAACAACAGTAAAAGTGACCGCACCTCTGATACCATTTAGTGAAACGCTACATTCACACGCTTATTTCTCTCAGAAATATCTCTGATTTATTTCAAGTCTGATTTAAAAAATGTTTTAGTGCTTTTCTCTCATACGCGTCGAATTTTCCTCCTACATTTTAACATTCCTGACTGACTTACCTACTGTTTTTAGACTTCAGTTATAATGGGCCATTAAAATGGCAGCAACGCATGTAATTAAAAAATAAATAAATATTAAATACATTTTATATATATATAGATCTTCATAAATGCCAGGGGCTTAAATATGACTAATTAGTTTGAGATACAAACCTGTAATATGACCATGGGAAGTAAACTTCCTGGACTTATTCTTAGTGGATTAATTAGCATCCAAAGTCCAAGACTTTTAAAATGGTAGCCATTCAGATTTTCTTTTACAGATGTCCTGCTGAGAAATAAATATCATCCAAATGAGCCTAAAGAGCCTAAAAAGCGCACCATATTCTGTATTGATTGATTCCAAATATTACACTTCTCTTAGACTATGACGACGGTTTCTCCATGAAGCATACAGCGGCAGCTCGTTTCCAGAGGAACCACCGGCTCATCAGCGACATCCTGAGTGAGGTTGTGGTGCCTGATGTTCGCTCAGTGGTGACCACCGCTCGCATGCAGGTGCTCAAACGTCAAGTCCAGTCGCTCATGGTGCACCAGGTAGGTTGGGCATGTAAGACACAAGTCATAAAACGCAAGACTGTTAAGCACCTGCTTAATTGTTCCTGGTTTTAATTTTGTTTGTTTTTAAACAGAGGAAGCTTGAAGCAGAGCTGCTTCAAATCGAAGACCGACATCAGGATAAGAAGAGGAGGTTCCTGGAGAGCACAGACTCCTTCAATAACGAGCTCAAACGGGTGTGAAATTCAGTCTGATCTGTGGACTAATAGCCCTTCTGTTTAGCCTGAGCTCAAATGCCAGATGCACTGTCAGTGAATGATGTGTGCTTTGTTTGCTTTTTTAGCTGTGTAGTCTGAAAGTGGAGGTGGACATGGAGAAGCTGGCAGCTGAAATGGCGGCTGCAGAGGAGGCGGCTCGCCGGAGGGCGGAGGAGAGAGAGCGGGAAGCAGCAGAGCAGGTGGAGAGAGCTGCTCAAGAAGAGCAACAGCCAGCTGGGGTCCAGGCCAATGCCAACACAGAACAAACCTCCACCAGCGAGACCAAGGATGGAGAAGACAAGCCCACCCCAATGGAGACGGGTCAGACCTGCACCATTCTTTTCTCTTACTTTGAGTGTTGAGCAGAAATAGTAAAATAAAAGATGTTTGACTGACCTTTGTGGTGTCCGTCCTGCAGAGACTTTGGCTGAAGCTTCTGAAGTATCTCAGGAAGCTGAGCAAGGCACTCCAGCTGCAGAGGGAGAGAAACCAGCCCAGCCTGAGCCTGCAGAGGGTGCTACAGATGAGGGCACCAGCGACAGCACCGCTCCGTCTGAGAGCAGCTCCGGACCCCCAGCAGAACCCCAGGCCTCAGACAACACCCCTGAGGATCGGCAGCCCACCCAGACCCAATAACCACACCCCCTTAATCTTCAAGTTTCACTTCACTTTGTGTAGAGTCATATGTCCTCTAGGATTTGTCATTTAATCCTATGACCTGCCAGTACAGTGAGTGAGAACAGTGAACATTTTTGCTTCCAGCTCCCCCCCCCCCCCCCCGTTTACTTGATCAGACACGCTGACCCACATGGGACAAGCCCACTTCAGTACTTTAGAGCTTCTTGGCCATTACAAAAGCTGATATATCATTCTAAAGTGGAATTAACTTGGACAAGTGTTGAATAAAATGTAATGCTTGCATCCTACAGTCACCAAATGGTTGCAAAAAGCAGAACTGCAAGGTTATTTTGCCGTCGTTTAACATGTTTTATCTACCTGTGGCGCAGTTGTTTTATGGTATATATTTTTCATCCTTTGATAGTTTGGTTGAGTAGTCTGTGGGTTGTAGTTTTTTATTTTAATTTTTTTGTTCCTCGTCCTAGTTTCTTTCCCTATTTTTTTTTCCTCCCTATTATTATTATTATTATTATTATTATTATTATTTGTTTTGTTTTTTTTTATTTTATTTTTTTTACTTAAAATAAAGCCATGTTAACGCATCATGATTTTCCAGATTGACCACACAGAGCAGAGGGACATTGTTCTGTTGGCATATTCATGGAATGGTATTACTTTAAGCCTCTGGATTATTGTTTTTTTGTATTGTTGGAAGGCATTCCCTCAATAAAGTGATTTTCTATGTCTGTTTTAAACATCTGTTTTTTTTTTTTGTCTTATGTCTGCTGGTTTTGGCAATGGGTTGTTCTTTTGTGTTAGTTTTAAAGCCAATGATTTTTTTTTATTATTACTATTAATATTACTTTGATTTTAATATATTTAAAAGCGGAATACTGATTCAGGTCTTAAATTGTGTAAGGTAATTCACAGCATTTCAACCTCTGCTACAATTTTTCCATGTTTCATATAACACTTATTTTGTGGGTGTGCTCTTCATCTAGCAGAATAAACCCCCCAAGTGTAATAAAGGATGTGATCAACCTATATTTATCATTATGTAAAGGCATCTCCATAGCAACCATAGCAAAAAAGACACTCTCCTTATTATTCCATTAAACATCAAAGCATTACAGAGAGGCAGAGATCAGGCACTAGAAAAGGTTACAAGACATTTTTAGGAACAATATAAGGCCTGAATATATAATTTTCATCTCTGTGGGCATTACGCAAACAAGTGCAGTAACTTTCAAGTGTATGGAAATCACAAATATAATAATTTAAACTGAAAGACATTTTCATCAATTACTCACCCTCATCATATCGTTTCAAACGTGTATGACTTTCTTCTGTGGAACATAAAGGAAGAACGACTGACTTTCACTGTGTAGATTAAACATACAAACACTGATACATTTATCAAACTATCTCTTACGCAGTCAGTTTTGGAACAACGTTAGGGTGAGTAATTTTTTTAAAAATATTTTCATTTTCAAGTGCACTGCGTTGCCTATGTTTAACACACATATTCCAACAGTAGGTGGCAGTATTTTATCTTGTTGAATATTGCTCTGCTGACAAAAAAAGAGAAGATTGCAACGATCGATGTGCTTGAAAATCAAATACATTTTTACAAAAAAAACGACATCAATAGGTGTCTGAGGTTTCAGTCTCGAGGAGCCTATTTCACATAATGCACAAACTCACAAAGAAGATTGCAAACCGCAGGATTTCAGTCC
This sequence comes from Semotilus atromaculatus, assembly GCA_031834385.1. Lineage (NCBI taxonomy): Eukaryota > Metazoa > Chordata > Actinopteri > Cypriniformes > Leuciscidae > Semotilus > Semotilus atromaculatus. Next base: position 19,929,284 of record JAULUF010000005.1, on the reverse strand, counting down.
ATGTAGCACTAGCAGGTATGGTGTGTGTGTGCGTGGGCGACGGCCAGCGGAAAGCGTAGTGGGCGCAGAGCAGGTAAACTCTGGATGCTGTTAGCTTGTGGGCATCACTACTAACCGGTGATCTCTGTGACCTTAACACTATCTCTCGTACCACCATTCAACTACGCAGTTCTAGGTTGCATTTCTGTCCTTCTCACATGCTGCTGTGCATTTAACGGTTTCCTCTGACTACTTTAACACAGGAAAAGACAGTGTCAACTAGCATAATTTAACGTGGTCTTCACCACACAAAACTTCAAAACAGCTCTAGAAGCTAAAAAAGCAATCTTATCTGCAAAAGTGATGAATTTTACAACATCAATTTTTACACATTTAAAATCCACAATTAACGTGAATATGATTTGAAAAGGATAGTTCACTCAAAAATGAATGAAAATGTCATAATTTACGCATCCCATGTTCCAACTCCAGACATTTTTTTCTTATTTTTTTCTAAAATATGTTTTGAATAATGTCCACACTGCTCTTTCATGCAATAAAAATGAACTGGGACATTTTGAGATAAAAATCTCCTTTTATGTTCCACAGATGAAAGTCATACAGGCTTCAAGAGACACGTGATGTGTGTATATCTGGGTGATTCCTGTAGTGTTGTAAATAAATGCATAGCCGTGTTTTGTCTAAAACTGCCCACTACACAATTCCTTATTGGATTTAACATTCTCGTTTCATTCAGACAAAAAAATGTTTTGCGTTTTCGATAATATGAATAAGTAAATGTGCCTATTTTAAAATAAATTATTATGTGCAAATAGTTACTTAATTCATAAATAGGCTACAATTAGACTTAGAAATGATTAAGCGTTCTTATATATATTTTTTCTTTAATCCTTTAAATCCATTTTAAAACGGTCTTTTTTTAAGGAACAACAACAAAAATTAAAGGCCCACTGAAGTGCCTTGAAACTGTACCATTATTCAATGTGTTGACATTTCTACTGAAACAGGAAGACAGTGCCATATTTAAATAGCCAATCGTTTTTTGTTTTGTTTATCAGAGCTTGGCTAGCCAATGAGCTTGCTAAAGCCGCAGTTTCCCCCTAATCTCAATCCGTTTTCTCCTCCAAATCTCCTCCATTTTTCTTTAAATTCAATTGGGTCCCAGGGTGGATAAATCTGAAAACGACACCCTTGCGTTTTCGTGTGTACAGCCAATCCGTATATTTTGTGAAACGATGATGTCATCACCCCACGTGTCGACTAGTCAGACAGTCACGTAACAGTAACAACTGCAGAAATATAATGCTGCAGAAACTATCTTGTATTCCTTTATTTATTATTTACTTGAATGTATTTTTATTTAATTTATTTATTTAGGCCTATATTTTCTTTCGTATGCTATGGTGCTGGGCCGGGTTTCCCGATAACGATGTATCTTAGCTCTTAAGAGCACTCTACGTGCAAGGTTACGAACGCTCGCTGCAATTCCACGTGCGTTTCCCAAAAATGCACTTAACATGAACGCGCGAGAACGCGTTCTACGTGCTACTTAAGCGTCGCTGTCCATTCGCGAAATTCTGAAATATAACCTTATGGAATCGTATTCTGAACGTTTAACCTAATAATCGTCATTTCCTGAAACCATCGTTCCAACGAACAGTCGCAAACAGCATCGCAAAGTTGGTTTGAACGACAGCTCTCGACCTGTGGTTAGAAGCATAGTTTCTATATTCCACGACATTTGGACGTAATAAATCCTTATCTTGAGCAAAATAAGCAAGCTGACATTCAGTACAACCTGTGCCTTTTATTTAGAATACATACAAATGTAATTTACGTATTTTAGTCTGTCAAAAGATTTAAAGTACCGTGTTTGAAGACTGCGCATGTGCGAACGTGCTCGCGATCATGTAAGAATTAACGAGCCAAATATTGAGTCTGGTAATAAAGCAAAATAACTGAGAAAAATTAGAAATAGTCCTCAGATGACATGTCTGTAATTTATATAAAAAATCTAGCGTTATTTCGACCTTAAACAGTTTAATTAAAAGAAGTTATTACTCCACCACGTGCGTGACATCATACCAACGTGGTTGAACGACCAATTTGCGACAATAGGGCCGTTTCTCAAAACCAAGAATGCAAAGAACGGACTTGTGTTCTTGGGGAGAACGCTCTTGCTAGTTGTTCTTGGAAGAATGAACTTACAAGGTGACGAGCACACAGAGCGCTGCTGACAGTTTGAGACGGCCGGTGCTCGCCTGGATCTTACAATTCCGAAAGCCTTAGATACATTTTTCAAATAGGCGCTATCTTTATAAACAAACCACAGATTTGAGCTTTAAACAACAACATTCTCGCCTGAAACACTCTTAAAATTACATTTCATAACACAATAACAGTAGTATTTTGATATTACGCGGGTTTTCTCCTCTGGTATTGACGCTTGCTGGTTGGTGCGAGATGCATTCTGGGATACATGGCTGTCTCAAGTTCGCACAAGGCCCAATCCCAAATGGCACACTTCATGTGCACTTCCGCGTGCGCGTGTCCGTTAAGTCCGTGAGACCGCAGTGTGTCCCATTTGTCATTTTTAGATCTCAGAAGGGTGCTCGCGAGATCTGATTTCGGTCGATTTGCGCCCTTGATGCGCACTTTTGTCGAGCCCACGCTGATACGGACTCCACAGCAGACTTCTTCCCGACATTCAAAGCGGCGTTACGTCGCGAAAGTGCGGACTCAGAGGAAGACCGCGAGTGCTTAGGGTTCCATTTGGGACAGGGCCCAAGTCACCTCTCGATGCATCCTCGGTAAAAGGGGCGGATCAAGAACACATCCGGGGATTTGAACTGGACTTGGCTAGATGTGAACTTTGAATTGGGACAGTACTTGGGCAGCGACTGATGACGTTTCACAAGTCCACAAGAACACAAGTACAGACAAGAACGCATATTGAGAAACGGCCTAGGTTTCGGGAAACACTCGTGACTAGCTAGTTGATTTCTCCAACGGTGCATCGTACTATAGCCTAGTAGTGAAGCAGCGAGTTACGTCGTTGTACGGGAAACGCACCCCTGGTCTGTTGTCCGATTAAGACATTTCGTATTTTGTAGGGATGAGGATTTAAAGCAAAAATAATATTCGACGATCGATTGGAATTATTAGATTATTACGGCTATTCAAAAAACGCACCCCTGTTCCTCTCCGACATTACATTTCTATGTAGGTTACTAGGCCTCCGTGTTGTAGCCATTAAAGAAAATGTATTTAGTTTAATATTTATATTTCAATAATATGTTATTTTTAATTTAATCTATGTTGATTATGAAAAGTGAACCGAATGCATAATAAGATGCGCAATATATCGGGAGACATGATTTTGACCACATTAAGTTTTGTTTTGTATAAAGCCTTTCTTTAAAGTGAATTTCGTTTTGTATAAATTGTATTTTAATTTTAATCAATGTTTCATCAACCAGTTGCCTGAATTTAATAAGAAGCAAATATAGGATAGCGATGTTCGCCGGAGTCAACTGTGACGTCATGATATGTGCGTGGCCGCGAACTGGTTGGCAGAAAGAACCAAACTCAATACAGAAGGCCTGTGAAGAGAATGAAGATGAAATTCTCTAGTCGTGCATTGTGTACGTAATTTGATTTCTTGATCCAGCCACTTTTTATTTTACCCTTTTGTCTTGTTTCAGCCCCAAACCCCATCTCTGCTATACAAATTAATAAAGGCTGGTTTGGTTTCTAAAGTAGCCTACTTCTTCCTGCCTGCATGTATTAATGTTCATGGGTAGCCTGAATGGGTTCCGTTCAGACCTTAACATTAAGTATTTTACTGTAAGGTGTCAGCAAGATTCAACAAGACATTTTCACCTGGTTATACCCAATGTTTAGATCTGTTTGGGTATTTATGCAAATTAGTACATACGTAATTAGATTATGCACCGTTTGTCTATGTTAACAACAAATGTTAATAATGTTAATAACTTAACAACAAATGTTAATAACTGTTAATAACAAATGTTAATAACTGTTAATAACAAATGTTAATAACAAACAATTTCAAAAACTTGTAATACATTTTTTGTTTGTCTAATCAACTCAGTACTTATCATGGTGATATCTGGGTTTAAATTTGTACCCTATCCTAGACGCCTAATTGCAGAAATCCACAGCCATCTTCTTGATTCAAGCTGTTTAGGTACGCGGTAGAAGGTTACTCTTATCGAACCTGTTAACACAGCCGATCACACAGCACGATACAACCATTTGTCTTCTGTGTTTGCGCTGCGCAGCAAGCCATTACTTTTCTTTTTGCCAACCAGAGCGCATGTAACCGCGTCGTGACGTCACGGCGAAGATCCCTATAGCAGATAATCACATTAGGACATGGACGCGCCGGCGCGATATAACTGGCATTGCTCGTGAACTGGAGCTCGTCTCATAAATTAACCGAAACTCAGAAATATATATAAAGTTTGAAATGTCGGCTTTTAAACAACATCGAACAACAATTAAAAACGAAAAGAAACAGATAACTCTCTCTTAGCCTAATAGCATGAAGTGCATTACTCCATAGGCGCGTTCACAATACTGCGAAGGTGGCAAGTCAGCATCGTCAACTTCATCTTTTCAGTCAAGAATGACACAGAAAACACTAGTTTATTAATAAACAATTAAAATGTCTCCTTTTTATATTTGACACATTCGTTAGGCTACTTTTGCCGGTTCTTTGTGGCAAGCTTTCTGAGTCCGCTAACTAATCGAATATCGTGACTCCCTATTTTGTACCAGGCCATTTATGGTTGTTCAATAAAGTTCTTGGTAAAAAAGAAAAAAAAGAAAAGAAGAAGCTACTGTGCCTAATATTATTGTATAGTATTTCTTTTACTGTCTATGTATAGTAGCCTACAGCGCGCAAGGTTTATGCGCATGCTCTAAGTCTTCTTCTCGCATTTTTAGTGTATCTCTATGGCAGAATTACAGCGCCACATACTGATCTGGAATGTACACTACATCGTTTTGAGTCGGTTTCAGTGGTTTCGTGTGTACGCAGATATTTTTCGAGATGCCGCCGTGTTTACGGAATTTCTTTTTAGAACGAGGAAAAAAAACATCGAATAGGGAAAGCTCTGGCTTCGTGTGGATGTGGCCTAAGGGTTAAAAGTTAGAATATTCTATTCGTCTTCAAAACAATCGATTAGCCTACCAATAGAATTGATTTTTGCAGCCCTGATGGAGTTCAGCAGTTCAGCAACAAGCATGAATCACACAATATGATACATACAGGCATATGATATGACAACATCAGCACAAGAAGTTTAAGCTGCCTGCTGAAGTTCACTCAGTCTCTCTCGGTAAGTGCATGGTGCCATTGTACTCTTAGCCGCTGGTTGTCCTTGCCTCCTACTTGTTAGTGCGTCACAGAAAAGGAATGAAACAACTCTGCTGAAAAGAGTCAGCTGGGACACAACATGAAAATTTATGTAACAAAGCTTAGATGTCAATTTAGGCCTATGTGAGCAGCCACCGAAATAAATCCGTGCAGCTTCAGATTTGAGGGAGATCAGAGAAACTGCAGCCTGTTGCATCTGAACCCTTAAGAAAATACTTTGATATAATTGTAAGAGTATTATCAGGTTTCTTAACTAAAAGGTAGGGTGGGCAATATTGTGGACCGGCTAGTAATAGCAAGCTAGCTTTGAAAGCATAAGATCCCACCCTTCCTTCAGAGGTCTCCAAAGCCACACCTCCTTCAAAACACATGAACGAGACAGCATTGAATTACGATGTGTCTCAAAGCACATAACATTACAATAATAATGAACGTAAACAACTTACAGAAATCTTACCTATACCACCTGACTGCTGCAGATTCATTTTGGCGTTGACAAAGAAACGCATAAATCTGAGTCTGGGAGAACTTGACCTGCTCAGGGTAGAACATCACAGGTTGCCATCTTGTGGTTACGATATGTCGTGATGAACACAGCATAAGCTGGTTGTTTTGGTTCAGGAGGAACTGTAAAAGGTGGCTACTGTTTGTTTGTGGTGCTCAGTGACTCTGTCTACAACTGCATGGCCTTAAACACGGTGATGACGTGTGATGTCTGTGCGAGCAGGGTTTGTGGAGGTGTGCATTCCGTACAAATACATTTGTTGACAGGCAGGTAAGACATTGTATCATTGCATTCCGAACGAATACAATGATTGGACGAACATTTTTTGGTCCTGTGACTTCCACAGAAGATATATGTACATGTTTTAATATTTAGGCCACTTCTATTATTGATTGCTATCAGGATGTGAAGAGAGTTTTAACCAGTATAACTAAAAGTGTTTATTAAAGAAGAAGAAGAAGTTTTATTTATATAGCGCCTTTCCAAAGCTCAAGGTCGCTTTACATGGTACATTTATAATACATTTAAACACTGACACACAACTTACAATCACAAAGGACACATATAATCACATTTAGACGAAGTACATGTTAAACAGATAAGTTTTTAACTGTGTCTTGAAAGCAGTCACTGATGAAATATTTCGGAGTGAAAGGGGCAGTGAATTCCATAATGTTGGCGCATTAACACTAAATGACCTTCCACCTACTGTATTAAACAAATTGCCTAGCCTACCTTTAAGGGGTATTTCCATAGTGTAGCCTACTTTATGTTAAGTAATCACAGATTCATCTAATGAGAGACATTTTCATAATGGTATAGTATATCATGATATGTAAGAATCAATCAGCCGTTTAAAATCACATATTGCATGATGTATAAATTAGTTATTCTTTCTTAGTTTTTCATATTTTTAAGGTGCACTCAGTCAGTTTTTATTATTGACTGGCACATAATTATCCTAATTTAACCAGTGGTTGTGAAATAAAACTTATCTGTATAAAGTTTTTTTTTTTTTTTGTTTACTTTGTTTCTGTGCCCTCACACACTAACTGTTTGTATATCTCTTATTTGGTTTTTCTTTTTGTTCCCCTCAGTCTCATTAAACACATGAATATAACGGACATTCATTTGAATTGAAACAATTTATTGGTGCATTTTGTACTGCAGGTCATGTGATGTCATGTCAGTGCCCATGAGAGGGCGAACCGCTCCTTTAGAATAAAGTCTATTTTTTTCTAGATGACTACAGTTTAGTCTTTATCTCATATGGCTAGATAAGATTTTAATAATATTAATCTTAAATGCTATTTTTGTGTAAAACTTTTTATTAGAAAAAAAATACTGAGTGCACCTTTAAGTGCTATCACAGAGAATTGGTGTTTTAACGTAATCACTTCATATACATTAGCTATCATTAAGGCAGTGACAGGTTTCATGGTTGAGATCTTGCAATACAAATTTTCATTAGCCTCATGTTTCGTAATCTACTCGTAAACGTTTCCTATATTGTCTCTTCCTCATATGCTGAGCGCTTTCATGTAAATGTGAGAGAGGTCTGACAGAATCTCTATCAATCAGCTCTGCTTGCCAAAGGTAAATGAGTGGGAGGTGGGAGGAGTCTGGTAACTGCGCGTCAGTTTGTGTGTGTGAGAGAGTGTGTGTTTGCGTGTACCGGGGTGTAAGGAGAGCACTTGGGCGGAGAAGGACGCAAAGCATCGCGCCTGAGAGTTCATCGCAGTCTGAAGCTCCGCATTATATGTACACACTCCGGTCAACTAACTCCGGTATACAGGCTCGCGCAAACTTTCCCCGCGTTGAGAATGGCAGAACCGGCACAGTCGAACAGCGATGGAGAGGAGAGCAGCGCACCCATGAGAGGCTTTGCCCGACAAGGTGCTCTGAGACAGAAGAACGTTCACGAAGTCAAGGACCACAAGTTTATCGCTCGCTTCTTCAAGCAGCCTACTTTCTGCAGCCACTGCACGGACTTTATCTGGTAAGAGAGTTTGGGTGCTCTAAAACTACAGTTTATTACTGAAGTGTATGGCAAGCTGGTTTAACATTCATTTATTATAACTAGTGTTTTGTGTCGTTAGTTCTTATGTTTTTTCTTTTTTTTTAATTACTAGTAAGCAACCCAGTAGTGACTATAGTAGCCTTTATAATTTTACAAGCAACTATGCATTAGATACTTTTTCATTAGATACAAGTAGGCCTATTACTCACACCTTAGTACTAGTAGGCCTAGTAACTATTCACATCATGGTTACTATTATTTTTCTACACTTTTTCATACTAGTGTCTGTATACAAGGCACTAGTGTCTATCTGTCTTAAAATGTCTTGTTATAGGCTATGCAATGGCTTGCTCCTTTGTAGGTTAATGAAATCTCTTATTAGTAAGATTAGAACTGTTATAGTGAAAATGCAATGGGAATCACATTATTGTCTAATCAATGAATAACAAATTAAAAAATGGTATCATTTAAGTGTTAATATTTAAGCAATATTAAAATGGCTTTCCATAGAAGTGAACCTGTTACTGTTGCAGCTCAGGTGTAACACTGTACACTGTGTCTCAAGACATATTGTACGGTCTACCTTAACAGCACTCATTTATGGGCATTGTTTTAGGGCTCCGCTGACTCAGAATAAACCTGAAGTGTCTAAAATGTTGACCGGTAGGAGCTAAATTGGTTTGAGCCATGGTTTTATTGATTTCCCTAAATAAAGGATGTAAAGTGCTAAGTAAAATGAAAATGGGAAAGTGTAAGAAATAGTTGATATTATACAATAAATATGAAATGAGTCAAACTACATGAGACAACAGTCAGACCATAAAGTGATTTTGTCAGTTCTAATATTTTTGGTTCTAATATTTTTTTTCAATGAACCATTGCTTTTATCTTTCAGGGGTTTTGGGAAACAAGGATTTCAGTGTCAAGGTAGGAATTTACTATTCATTGTATATTTTGAAACATCTTTGGAAGTGTAAAGTGAAACAGTAAAGTCTTTTCAAGGACCTTCAGTATTGCATATTTGACACATCTCAAAGATTGTCATTCTAATGGTGTTTCTAGAGGACTTGTTGACAGTGTTTAGAGTCTTACAGGAGCTCACAAGATCTTTTTTTGAAAAGATACTTTGAGGTTTTCTAGAGGTTTCCACTAGCGTGCTGATATAAGGATCCTTTTCACAATGTAGATATGATGGTTTAATTCAAAGCATTTTGACAGTATAATTGCAATTTATTAATGAGACATTTAATAAATTAAATTTGGACACTGGTAAAATACATGATAAGCAGATAATCAGTCTCCAATAACTACATACCTCCGTTAAATTACACAGTTTAGATTTTGAGTTGGTTACATTTCATATCCTCTTTCACAGTAAATCTATAGCCGGTTTTAAGGGGATTCTACCAGCATAACTGTCCAGAATGGAAGTATCTGTAATCATCACTGGAAAAGTTCTTGCTTCCTGTTTGTAACTTGTGTCTAATTACCAAATTTATGAGGGACGCCTTTGGAGTATGATCAAGTTGGGCATTTCTCATATGAAATTATGAAATTATAAAAGACAGCTTTTTGTCAAACTCTTGCACAGGCAGTATCACTTAGAAGTGTGAAGTTTTGGCACGTTTTCTAACAATGGAATTTGTACCTGAAGACCATTGGATAGCAGGTTTCTTTGCTGTATGAGTCTTAATTACACTTGAAAAGTGATTTTAATTCTTACACACTAAAGGCACTGAATGTTCTTTAAGGCGACTGCAATTACCAGTCACGACAGGTCAATGGCACCCTCTGCGGTGCTGCACTTTTCCATTTTTTACACAGCAGGCTTCAGCACTTGCTCTAATTACAGGTGCACAGATGAGTGTATGATGACTTAAGCCACTTTTTTGCTCTATCTCCCTCTGTTCTTCGCTCTTTTTTTTTTTTTCTTTCAAGTCACGTTCTCAAATCTTTTCACTTCTCCTCTAAACTTGTTGAAACCCTGCATTGATTTGTGAGAGCATCCCTGACTGTATCAGGAATGTCGGACCCCATTGGAGCTGAGGGAGAAAGGGAATTCTTCTGCAAGGTCATGCTCAGACATGCTGAAACCTGAGGGTCTCTGCTGGAGAGCAAAGCTGTTTGTGCCTATTGTAGGTTATGCCTAGAAGCAGTTAGAACAGTGTGGAACCTATACGTCTCGTTTATTATCAATAGGTTTTGCAGTTCATTCTTCTCCTTTTGGTGTGCATTGTGAATGCACCAGAAGAGCAAGCTTTTCTCCTGATTTAAAGAATATAGCACTAAACATTTATGGTACTTGTCATATATATTTTTTATCTTAAAATGTTAGTTCACCCAAAAACCCTCATGTTGTTCCAAACCGTAAGACTTTCGTTCATCTTTGGTATTCAAAAGATATTTCGAATAAAATCTGAGAGCTGTCTGTCCCTTCATTGACAGCTCGTAAGACATTGACAGATCATTAAAATTATCCATATGAATTGTGTGATTTAGTCCAAATTTTCTGAAGAGACACAGTAGCTTTATACACTGAACAAATTACATTTAGGCTTTTATTCACATGTAAACATTCATCAACGCACACATCAGTTGTTAAACGGAAGCTCAAGCATGTTCGCTTGACATGCAAGAACCAATGATGTTCATTCTCGTGTTACGCAGCACGTTTGAGGTTGTTGAACAAACCAATGAGGTTTGTTCTCGCATGTCAAGCAGGTTCTGTTGAGCTTCTGTTTATGTTTGCTGATCAATGTTTAAATGTGAATAAAAGCCTAAATTCAATCTGTTCATCATATAAAGCGATCGTTTCTCTTCAGAAAATTTGGACTAAACCACTGTATTAGTTTTTACGATCTCTTTATTAACTTTTTGAAGCGTCAAAGTGGTAATTGCATAGCTGTAAATAAAGGGACAGAACTGACTCAGATTTTTATTGAAATATCTTCATTTGTGTTCCAAAGATGAACGAAAATCTCATGGGTTTGGAACGAGGGTGAGTTAATGATGACAGAATTACCTTTTTTGGGTGAACTTACCCTTTATAACAGTTATAAGTTCTCATCCACTTTTGTTAAATAGAAAGAGCAGCTTGGACATTTTGCTAGATTACTCCCTTTTAAGTAGTTTAAGTTACAAAAATGCATGGTTTGAACTTTGAGATGAGTATAGGGTTAGATGTTTTTGGGTGAACTGTTCCTTTAAATAAGACTAGACTTTAGTTCATGGTTCAGAATGAGCCTTTTCAGCAGTGGATTTCAACTTGTGTCATGTGTCTATTCTTAAAGAATGTTATGCAAATTGTAAAATGCAACTAACCATGAACAAAACTATGCAAATAAAAAAATAACTGTTTCTTGCAGTATTTTCACCATCTTCTAGTCTAGTGCAGTACACTAATTCCAGACTAGTCCACATTGTAGTAACCTGTGGCGTGCTGAAGGCTGCAGTGACCTTAAATTGGCCATCCAATTTAAGGCCACTTTAGCTACATTTCGGGCAAAATGTTGCTGGCCAAAAAGGTCCATTATTAATAATTTTGAAACAATAAGATTTCGCCAATGAAAATTCCCAGACCAATGGTAAATGTGACTGTACTTTAAGGCATTGGTCTTTCCTTTTGCAGATCCATGATTAATTCAGATGTCATTGTGTACTTCAAGGGAAATATTATCCATGATTACTTCAGATTTATTTCCTATTCCTAATTATATTCATTATTATCTGATGAACTTGAGATTGTAGTGCTTATAACATATAGAAAATCCTTTTGCCTACAAGCCTTTTTAATGTGACTTTTTGTGTGTGTGTTCAATGGAGAAAAAGAGAAATAGATTATCTGTGGAATGTTGAAGACCCTTATGGAACACCAGCACAGCTGTGATCTGGTTCTTCCTTAATCATCAGTGTGTGGAAAACAGTGAGTAAATAATAAAAGAGGATTTCCACTTGCTGTCAGCTTGATGGTGAACCAGCTGCTTAGGAGAGCCTCTTTTGCCTCCTCAGTCGTAATTGCAAAATTACGAGTTTGAAGAAGAGCTGGCAGATCGCTACATCTGGATAGAACTGAGTAACAGAGAATGAGAAAGAAGCTCATGAATGATGGTGAAGGGATAGCGAGATGGTCAGAAGAAAAAACAGGAAGTCGAAAAAGTATTCAAATTTTGAATTAAATTATATATATGGGGAAATTGCTTATGGGAAATTGAATGTCTGCTTGACAAGTAAATGGATATGAAATATTGATTTTTGATTTAAACAAAAATGATTACGTGAGAATAAAAGACAGAGTGATCTGAGAAAATATTGTTGGAGATTGACGAATCAGAATGATTTAGACTTTTAGAATGTCTCTTTAATGGTGAATTTCATTATTTGTACACCTTTTGAAACCAACCTGATGATTTCACTTGAACGTCACTAACCACTCACCTTCTGCCTATATGCCCTTTGAAAACTGAAGCAGACTGATTACATTTATATATTTGTGATGCAGGGGGTGTCTCACACCTCGCTCTGTTCTGTACAAAAGCAGAACATATCCACATCTGAAGGTGTGGGCCATTTAAAGCCTCTATAAATAGCATAAGTGTTCCATGAAGCAGTGCTTAAATAAGGGGGGAGGGGGGGAAGGGGGGGGGGGGGTGTGTGGGCGTTCGGTGAGATCAGTAGTATATGAAATGCATAGAAGAACCTCAATCAGAGAACACGCCATTAGTTCATATACGTCATCATCACCTTGTTCTTGCAAGAATAATTCATGTGTTTGCTCCATTTTTGCAGATTTGGAATGGCATGTTCCAGACAGTAGCCTCATTTCAAGAGGAAAAATATAAATGATCAATGGCGACATAAGGCACTGCTGCGTTCCACTGTAGAGAGGAGTAAAGCTGTGTGTATCAGCCACGAGGAAGATTGTATTGCCCTGAGGTTTCTCAGTAGAGTTTTTTTTTTAATCTTAACTGTCTCTTAGATGTTTTTACTAATATTTCCCTGAAGAGAGAAAAATAAACAATTGTTGACATTCAGTAAGGCTATAGAGCTATAAAATGAATGCAGATTGCATAGATCAAATTAGGTTTGGGAAGAATTTGATGAGAAATGTTGAAAAAAATTTTGACTTCTTATTGCAGACGTTGCTATTTTGGCAACTGTGAGTAGTTTAAGACATTGAGATCTTTTAGAGGAGACCCATTTGAGATTACTGTTTTTCCTTAGGAGAAAGATCTTAGGAGCAGAAGTCTACATTTGCCCTTTTAGCATATTTACATGCACTTTAAAAGTTTGATTTCAGTCTGAATAGAAACAGTAATTCATCTTTTTTGAAATGTCATGTGAACACTTTAGTTCCACTGAAATTGCATTACTCCAGTACAGAGCACAGGTGGCCTCAGTGTTGTACACTTGGTTTGAAAAACAGAGATGATGTGTGACGTCATGCCAATGTTTTAATTTCTACCCGCTAAAATATTTTTGAGCTTTTGTGTATATACGTCAGTCCTGATTTAGAGCACTAAATATGCTTCTGTTCACACAAACTAGATTGAAAATCACATTCTTGAATCCATAACATTTTAAGGACTCAACTTGCCTTAATTAGCCTCTCAATTGAAGCTGATAAATAACGCCAAATACTTACTCGTATAAACAGGACAATTTAGCACGAACTTAACACCTGTTAGTAGATGCATGTCAACAGTGACTGTGTGAATGTAGTCCAGCTGTATTTTATAGGGTCTGCCACTATAACTGTCTGTTCTTTCATCATTTTCAACTTAAATAGAAATTTATTCCCCAAAAGTCCCTTTATTGCTACGATCCAATTTTGATCCGAATCCATTTGCGTTAGAAGTTAAATCTGAGCAGTCATTGGCTGATTGCTGATGTTTCAACCAGCTAATGAATGCTGAGAGCCAATTACGCATGGATAGAAGAGCCCAACAAGGGCCATCTGCTCGCCTTTCAGGACCTAATAAAAAGGTCTGCCGGGAGCCTCATTGCAGGAAGAGAATGCGTGTAATAATGCAATAAGGACGTTCAACTGCCTGTAAAAGTGCCTCCATATTAAGCAAGTAGAGTTGAAACTCAATTTAGTCCTGAATGCGGTTAGCCTCTCCCGGTGCTTTCAGCCAGATTAGATCATGCTGGTGTTTTCCAGGCTACTTGAGGGAGGGTTCCTGCTCTATTGACACTGCAAGGTTGTTTACTGCAGAACAAGATCCTTTTGTTTAGAACAAACATGTCTGACCTTTGTGGCTCCAATGTCCCAGAGGACAAGATGCATGAGGCTCAATATTCCCTTCTGCTGGACCTCATCCGGTCTCTCTGCTAAATTAAACCGACTTCAGCCCTTTCAATATTTATGTCATTGTCAGTTTTCAGTTTCGATGGCCTGAAAGGTCTCAGACTTAAAATGAGTTTTTTTTGGGGGAAGAGTTTTGAACTTCAACTCATGAGCTGGCTGGTCAGGTGCTCTTTGTTTGATTGCAGCCGGTGCTGCATGTGATGTATATACTGGTCGACGGGTCCATTGGAAATTGGAAAGAGGGTTAAGAGGACAGGAAAGGCAGCCACCAGCTAAGCATCTGAAACAGTCTGGCTTGAGGTCCTCCAGGGACCATCTTCTCTTTTTTTGGCCTTACTTTTAAATGGGCCGTAAGAGAGACTCCCTCAGTGAGGCAGTCCAGATGTGAGCCGCAGTTAGATAGACACTTTGAGGATTTATTGTTTAATGGTGCTTGATAAGGTTTCTCTTGTTGTGAGTTCTTGTTGTCAGTTTTTATCCCTATTTTGAGGGATTTTTATGTCATGGTGAATCTGACTGAAAGTTTACATTGTTTAAAGGGGCAGAAGAAACTCACTGTGCTTGTTATAGATATGAGCTTCGTAGTATGAGCAGTGTTAGTACTACTTTGGTTCATCATCTGTTTTTGTGTAAACAGTGTCTGCTTTTTCCAGCGTGGTCGCCCACATCTGTGAGAACTGAAGGGAGATTCAAGGGGATCTGTAAACCTGAGATGCCAACAGTTATCTGCCATGTTAGATGCATCTAACAACCCAGGACTCAGGCCTCCACTTAACTGTGCTAGTGCTTTGAGTGTGGGATCCTGTCACAAATCTATCAACATGTCTAATTCCTTCTTGTATCTCTCTGTTTGAGTCTCAGCGTTATCATGATGACTGAAAATGATTCAGAGAGCACAGTCTAAGAGTGCTGTCAGAGCAGAGAACACAAGAGTGCAGCCCTTTCTCCAGGGAAACGGCTTTGAGCTGCGATGTCCAGATATCAACCTCGCTGACAACTTCCACATGCTAAGTAGTGCTGCTATACTTTTAGTGCACTCCTGGGCAAAAAAAGAAAATGGGCCAAGCCAAAAATTGCAAAATATTTAGTGGACTTTAAATGATCTTAACCATTGTAATCACAAATCATTGGTCAGGAAATGAGCAAGAATTGCACAAATACTGTAGATAAAGTAATTTAGCAAGGAATAGCCTTTTATAACTTGCAGACAGCTTTTTACAGGAGGAAGAGTCAATGTTGTTCCACTCAATGTTAATGGCTTCAAATAGTTCATGAGTAGTTGAAAAATGTCTCCCCGTTCGTTTTAGTTTAATGTGAGACCAAAAATTCACTATAGGGTTGAAGATGCATGAATAGATGCATTTATTATTATATTTCTCACCAGATTTTCTAAGACATCGCTCTGGAGCATCACCATGTCACTTGTTTCACTGTGATTCATTACTACACACACAACCTCCAATATTCAAGCAAAACTTAATTCCGTCTTTAATGTTTTTCTGAGAGAGCAATGTTTTTTTAAGTAGTGCATTTGTTTAAATTTGGCTATTTCCTGACCAATAATTTGTGGTTAAGTCAATTAAAAGCTAAGTATTTATCCATTTTGGGCTTGTAAAGACTGGGCATTCCTTCCTTTCAGTAGTCTGCATTTTGTCAGTTTTTGTGTTGAAGGAAATCAGTCAAGTTTGTAATTGGCTGATGACAAAAAAATTGGTCATCGGCCACCCAGCTCTTTAGATAATGACGCAGTCATATTAGTAAATAAGATTTTAAGTCCTTAAATAAGTAAATAAGAGAATAAGTCCTTTTCAAGGAAAGTCATTTCACTCTGTGACTGACTATATTTGCAATGCCTCTGGGCAGCTACTGTATTTCAGGCATGTAAGATCAACTACTTTTCGGACTCACATTTAAATAACATAGTTCATGTCAGAATTTGTTGTTGATTTGAAATGTTCCACAAATGTTGTTTCTTATGCTCAAATGGCATAAAAAAAAAATAAAAAAAAATTTCAGGTTTTCCAGCCAATCAGCCAATTCCAAGCATGTCTCAGGACTGTTTTTATGGGAACCGGAGCCTCTAACAGCAGCTGCAATGATGCAAGGACTTTACCAATTTCTGATTGGCTCTCTTATTTAGAAGATGTGACTTTTTCCGTCATAATGTGCATTGTACTTTCTCTCGTTCATAGTAATATGAGTGAACATTGTTATAGTCTGAATTTGATCAGTATTGCTGAAGTTCAATAAAATTCCAAGAACAAATACTGAAATAAATGAAAAAAGAAAATGTGTGCTCTAGTTGCCAGTCAATTCGTTGCGGTTACAATGTGATGCCAATAATCCCAAATATGGGCAAGTTATAATTGCCCTGGCCAATATATTTATAACTATAACAATGCCTTTAGCTTGTATGAGGAACAGACTAGGATGCACCAATATTAAAATATGCTGATTATTATATGTTGATAAATATGTCATGCCATGGGTGTAGTATGTCTATAGTATTTTGTCTAAATAAAAATAAAGAAATAAATCACCCAAACCTAAAAAAAAATTTAAATGCTACAGGGGAGTTTAGTCATCACAACAATTTTAAGGTTCATTATGAAAATGATTGATTTATTGCTAATGATTACACATGATTCATTTAGTCATGATTCATTTAGAGGTCATTTAAATGTAAAATGAAAGGAAATTAGCATGAGCCATTAAATATCCAATATGGACATATAAATAAAAAAATATAATCCAATTAAGAATCTCTAATATCTGCCAATAAACAATATGGTACAGTCAGAAGTGCAGCACACTCAAAGCCATATGCAACAAGAAGGTGGAGAAGAAATGTGCTGAAATATGAATGAGATATGAGAGCTAGGGCTTTTATAGATTTTAGATTTTGGGTGAAGTGTCTCTTTAAGATCATTTTTAACTTCAGACCAGACTGAAATGTTCACAGACGGTACAGCTGTGAATGGAGGCTGAATCTGTGCAAGTGAGCTGCACTGGGTGAAGTGAGAGGGGCAGTTTGAGGGGTGAATCTGCAGGTGTGTATGTGTTAAAGTGAAGTCAGGTTCACCGCTGGGATCACTGTCAGTCGTATATTAAAAATGGGCAATCTCAGAGTGGGCGCCAGCTAGGTTAAAAGCTTCCCCAGGCTATCAGTCTCACTTTTAATTGAAACGCAAGTATGTTAGGACACAGGGGCTGTTTTTAAGCACAGCTGGCCTTACCTGAGCTGACAAAGACTGAAGACTGGTTGAATGTTTAAAAATATTTTAAAAAGTCTGTGAGGTATACGATTAGCCTACTTTACCTGACCGAACCAGCATGTGTTGGATTTCATGAATACTACTCAAAATAAAGGGATAGTTGCAGAGTACCTGATATTTTCTTCAGGGAGTGATTCAGGTCACTTCTCAAGTGTTTTGCTAGTTAGCATGGTCCAGTTAGCCTCCACTGCTAGTGGCAGCTGAGAATCAAAATCTTTATTGCCAAGAACGTTCACACATATGAGGAATTTGTCTTGGTGACAGAAGCTTCCACAGCACTGACAGAATGACAGCAACAAGACAAAAATGCACATTATACAAAATAGCAACTGCAGAGATGAATGGAAATGTTAACAGTTAGCTTTCTTTAGGTATGGTAAGCTCGTGTGACAATTTACCTCCAATAATTTACAGACTGAAAAACATGTATGCTTTTGTTTTATTTTTGCCATGTGATGATGGTCTCCCTTAGTTCAGTTCTTTGCTGGGTAACACTTTATTTCGATAGTCCACTTTAGACATTCTACTAACTATAAGTAACTTTTCAACTACATGTCAACTAACTGTCATTAGAGTATTAGTAGACTGTCAGCTTAATATCTGCTGACACTTTATTTTGTTGGTCCCCCAACAGACATTCAACTGACTATAAGTAACTTGGCGACTACAAGTCAACTTATTCTCCTAACCCGAACCCTAACACCTAACCATAACCTACCAGTCTACTGACAGTCTACTATAATATACTAATACTCTAATGAGAGTTAGTTGACATGTAGTTGAAACGTTACTCATAATTAGTAGAACGTCTAAAGTGACTATCGAAATAAAGTGTAACCCTTTGCTGAAAAGATACACTACCGTTCAAAAGTTCTGGTATGTAATTTAGAAGGGGTTTTCAGCATTTATAATTATAATAAATGTTTGTCTGAAGAGTCATGTGACACTGAAGTCTAGAGTAATATTGCAAAAAAATTCTCACAAATTGTAAATATATTCAAAAAGAAATCAGTAATTTCAAATTGCAATATTTCACAATGATTTTACTGTATTTTTGATCAATATAAATGCAGTTTTAGTGAGCAGAGAGACGTTCAAAAAAATAAAAAAGGCAGCCAAGTATGTTTTTAATGCAGTATATCACTAAGTGAAAATAGCGATAGATTCTGTTTACACTGTAAAAATAGCAGTATTTTCTTTTGAAATAAGTGTAAATAGTAGTTAGATGCTATTTACAGTATATATAAATAGGTGCCGATACTATTTGCACCTCAGTGTTAAAATTATTAAATGGATGATGTGCCTTATTATTGGGACAATACTGATAATCACTTTATTATTAAAGGGTTAGTTCACCCAAAAATGAAAATTCTGTCAGTAATTACTCACCCTCATGTTGTTCCAACCCCGTAAGACTTTCGTTCATCTTTGGAACACGAATTTGGATATTTTTGATTAAATCTGAGAGCTGGATCACTCCTCCATAGGCTTCTAAGGGACTGAA
Source organism: Semotilus atromaculatus (assembly GCA_031834385.1). Lineage (NCBI taxonomy): Eukaryota > Metazoa > Chordata > Actinopteri > Cypriniformes > Leuciscidae > Semotilus > Semotilus atromaculatus. The sequence continues at coordinate 19,910,269 of JAULUF010000005.1, read as the reverse complement.
ACTTGTTCTCCCGAAAAGTTATTAAAGACATCGTTAAAATAGTCCAAGTGACTACAGTGGCTCAATCTTCAGTTTATTAAGCGACGAGAATACTTTTTGTGCGCAAAAAAAACAAAAATATCGACTTTATTCAACTATTAATTTCCTTCTTGGTCGGCCTTGAGATAGTAAAACTGCGTATCGCTTCTGTGGTGTACGTCACACGCATCACACACATGACCAGCGTCGGCCAATAGCGAGCCTGCGTGTGACGTAGCACTACGCTATCACACTACGTTAACTGACGAGGCCCACAGAGAAGGAAATTAGTAATTGAAATAAAGTCGTTATTTTTGTTAGTTTTTGCGCACAAAAAGTATTCTCGTCGAACTGAAGATTGAGCCACTGTAGTCACTTGGACTATTTTAACAATGTCTTTAATAACTTTTCGGGAGAACAAGTTTCAGTCCCTTAGAAGCCTATGGAGGAGTGATCCAGCTCTCAGATTTAATCAAAAATATCTTAATTCGTGTTCCGAAGATGAACGAAAGTCTTACGGGGTTGGAAAAACATGAGGGTGAGTAATTACTGACAGAATTTTTATTTTTGGGTGAACTAACCCTTTAAACACATGTTAGACATGATTTTCACTTTTCTAAAATTTTCTTCATTTTTTCTTCATTTCTTTCCGATCTGATATGTGATGGGGAAAAGGAGTATAGCAAGTTCAGCAAAAGGCGGATTTAAACTTAGTGTAAATAGATATTCTGGAAAAAAAAAAATCTTACTGACCCCAAACTTTTGAAACTTTACCAACTCAGTGTAATTAATAACAACATAAACAGAGATGATAAAGAATGATCAGTCACTCTTGGAAACTTTTGAAGTTCACGACTTTATTGACTCAATGATTTCATTCATAATATGAGATGTATGTTTTACCTAGTCAACAGGTTTTGTGTTCTGGAAGTGCACATAAATGCGTGAGGGTCAAGGGTAGATGCCTGTTTAGGCAGCCTGGTTGAACCAAGTTCTTTCAGTATTGACCCAACTGGGTATTGATGCTATTGTATGAGCCTGATCGATGTTAATGCAGTGAATTCCCTCTGGCCAGCAATTTAATTGGGCCTTCTGCTGTAGAACACAGGGGAAATATGCATATGTAAGCTTTCCATTGATTCAGTCAGGTTTTAGAATGAAAGGAGGAGAAAATTATGATTGAAGTTAAATGAGAATTATATTTAAGGCTTTCACAAGCTTTAACACTGATGCGAGTAACCTTTGCTTGCTTTTTCAGGGCTCGCTTTTTCTTAAGCTCCAACATAAATAAATCCTGTGAAAAAATAAATTATTAATAAATAAACAAATGCAATCTCTATATCTGACCTGAATGTTCTTGGTTAGTTCAGTAGAGACCCAAAATGTTTTAGAGACCTGAAGAAAGATCAATAAAAATTTTGTACGCTTCAGGTTTCTGATCATTCATGAGAAGCTGTTTATAGTTCTACTAAATGCGGACAGAACAAGAAATACATTAATGATTCATAGTGTCACACTGATTCATATCATACTCTATTTATGCATAATTATATATTACATTCTACATGATCTGGTTTGAATGAAAGTAAACAGGGTGTGTAGATGGTGCTGATGATGATGATGATGATTGGTGAAGTAAAGACCTGTAAGAAGGCTACAGTAATAGTGCTGCAGTTCTCCTCAAACCAATTTAACCCATAGGACCGTTTAACTGCTTGCTGCAGTTGCTAGGCAACAGGAGATGAGTAGCCTCACAGTACATGACTACTTTTGAAGCTTTCTCTCAGTCTCTCAGTCTCTCTCTCTCTCTCTCTCTCTCTCTCTCTCTCTCTCTCTCTCTTTCTTTCTCTTTCTGTCACTCTTGTGAATACACTGTCCCAAATATCACTGCTTCTTGAGATTATATTCAGCTAAATAGAATTGTTTTTGGGTCAAAAAAAGTTGTGTATCAAAGTAAATGTAACTTCCCTTTGGTGGTTTTAAGCGATTATAGTTTCAGTTATAGCTTTCACTTCTCATTTATCATCACAGCAGCAATGAAATAGAAAAGGAAATAATTTATTTGTATACTGTGAAATAAAGCTGTGACCAAGATCATATCTCCCTGTATGTATGTATCATATCATATCTCCCATATATATACACTCACCTAAAGGATAATTAGGAACACCATACTAATACTGTATTTGACCCCCTTTCAACTTCAGAACTGCCTTAATTCTACGTGGCATTGATTCAACAAGGTGCTGAAAGCATTCTTTAGAAATGTTGGCTCATATTGATAGGATAGCATTTTGCAGTTGATGGAGATTTGTGGGATGCACATCCAGGGCACGAAGCTCCCGTTCCACCACATCCCAAAGATGCTCTATTGGGTTGAGATCTGGTGACTGTGGGGGCCATTTTAGAACAGTGAACTCATTGTCCTGTTCAAGAAACCAATTTGAAATGATTCAAGCTTTGTGACATGGTGCATTATCCTGCTGGAAGTAGCCATCAGAGGATGGGTACATGGTGGCCATAAAGGGATGGACATGGTCAGAAACAATACTCAGGTAGGCCATGGCATTTAAACGATGCCCAATTGGCACTAAGGGGCCTAAAGTGTGCCAAGAAAACATCCCCCACACCATTACACCACCACCACCAGCCTGCACAGTGGTAACAAGGGATGATGGATCCATGTTCTCATTCTGTTTACGCCAAATTCTGACTCTACCATCTGAATGTCTCAACAGAAATTGAGACTCATCAGACCAGGCAACACTTTTCCAGTCTTCAACTGTCCAATTTTGGTGAGCTGTTGCAAATTGTAGCCTCTTTTTCCTATTTGTAGTGGAGATGAGTGGTACCCGGTGGGGTCTTCTGCTGTTGTAGCCCATATGCCTCAAGGTTGTGCGTGTTGTGGCTTCACAAATGCTTTGCTGCATACCTCGGTTGTAACAAGTGGTTATTTCAGTCAAAGTTGCTCTTCTATCAGCTTGAATCAGTCGGCCCATTCTCCTCTGACCTCTAGCATCAACAAAGCATTTTCGCCCACAGGACTGCCGCATACTGGATGTTTTTCCCTTTTCACACCATTCTTTGTAAACCCTAGAAATGGTTGTGCGTGAAAATCCCAGTAACTGAGCAGATTGTGAAATACTCAGACCGGCCCGTCTGGCACCAACAACCATGCCACGCTCAAAATTGCTTAAATCACCTTTCTTTCCCATTCTGACATTCAGTTTGGAGTTCAGGAGATTTTCTTGACCAGGACCACACCCCTAAATGCATTGAAGCAACTGCCATGTGATTGGTTGATTAGATAATTGCATTAATGAGAAATTGAACAGGTGTTCCTAATAATCCTTTAGGTGAGTGTACATATGCATGATTATACTTTTCAGAGGGTCGAAATTTCTGTATTTTAAATAATTTTTTTTTATTGATTTAGTGTATTATTCTAATTTTCTGAGATTTTGGGTTATCATAAGCTGTAAGCCATAATCATCAAAATTATAACTTTTGCACAATATTAAAAATTTTTGAGTTTCACCTATATTTATACATACACACATATATATACACACACACACACATATATACACACACACATACATATATATATATATATATATATATATATATATATATATATATATATATATATATATATAATAGATATTGTAGTGGCTGTCTTTTTATTTTATTTTATCTCTCCTTTTCCCGTAAGATTGGCAGCATTTGAACCACCAACTGTTATTGTATGGAGAAAGTTGGCAAAAAATTCTAAATCTAGGGATGCATGAAATCTCAACACCTTATCAGTTATCTATCAACATCTGTCAGTGAATTTATAGATAAATCAGAGCGCCAGACTTTGCACCTTTCGTCGGCTGTCCTCTGATCCTGGATCAGTTGAAACGGAGATAACTGCTCTGTTTTGACCGGAATCTATTACTGTATGTGCATACAGACACATACACGACCCATCACTTTTCATGTTGTTCAGTATCAGTAATGATGAGCAAAGCTCTATTCATAAGGAGTGATTTACTTGGGCCTCTTCAGCGCTGGCTGCAGACTGAGCACACATGCTGTACTCAAAGCAGCTGTTGTCGCTGTATGTCGAGTGCTGCTGGGTCATACTGATGTCATTAGAGCTGTTAAGACTGTGGGCTGTCAGTCTGGAGGTTACACTGCATGCGTGATTATTCCCTTTCCCTCTCTTAATCGCTCTCATTCTCAATATTTCCTGATCTTTCCTCATCTCATTTTCTTTTTCCTCCTTTACTTTTATTGGTAAATTGATTTCATAATACTTTGATTTATTCCATTGTGCTGATTACAGTATTCATATAACAAGGTATTTTAATTTGACGTGTTTGTGCTATTGGTTGATTAGTTGGGTGGACTAGTTTTTATTACTTTAATTATTAATACAATTTTGTTTTAGTAATTACATTTATATATATATAATATATATATATATATATATATATATATATATATATATATATATATATATTATTTTTTTATTATTATTATTATTATTTTTTAAATAGGTTAGGGTAAAACCCTCAGGCATGCATTTTCAAAATGATCTGCTTTCAAAGCATTTTATAATTATATTTTACTTTGGCATTCTATGCATTTGGCAGAATTTTAGTTGAATTCAGTGGACAGTGGATTCAAGGTTTACATTTTATTTTATTGGTCTGCCTGCATTGACACCATTATATGAGAACTGAACTGAGCTGGATGATGACATCGCTGTTTTCTCCAGAACGGCTGCATAGATAAATAAACTAAATTAATAACTTTTTTACAACAAAAATGAACCTTTTTCTTCTAGATCTGCTGTACAACTGAAACAAACTTCGTTGCATTATTTCCCTGTAATCCCTGTAAAGCTGCGTTGAAACTGCTTTGTAAAAAGCGCTATATAAATAAAGGTGACTTGACTTGACATTTTGCTAGTGAAGGTCAAAACAACTTTATTAATGTGTCTTGACACCCATCTATTCTGTGCCGTTCCATCAAATAGTTTTTAATGCACCAATGTGTCTCATGTAAAGGCCCCTAAGAAATGCATATGATTATGATCAGGTGAACTAATGGTTTTGAAATCTAGTAGGTTTGCACATCCCTACTGGGGGCTAGAGGATGTATTTTGTTGTGTGTCTTTCAATTTCTGGTGCTTTTTTCAACGTGACTCCCTTTCTTTCTGCTTTTATAAGCTGTATCCTCTTTTACTTTTTCCCTACTTCTGCATTATCATCTATCTGTCATTTGTGTGTGTGTGTGTGCGTGCGTGTGCACGCGTGTGTTTGCGTGGGTAAGGGTTGTGTGTAGGACAGGTATAGCGGGGGGTCGTGGTCCAGAGGGGGCGGTGAGCTGCACGGAGAGACTCTTCAGTGGATTCACAAGCAGTCAGTGAAGAGGCTTCTTCAAACAGATGGGATGGGTAGAGTGGAGACACAGGCCTGTCACGGGGCAAGCACACACACACTCCCTCATAACTCAACCTTGTGACTCCAGTGTTGAATAGATGACTGATTAAAATGTGTATTTTACCGTTTTTTGGTCTTATGTTGCAGTCGCAAGCAGCGATTGGAAAAATTACACATTATTCCGTTAAACCTATTGCATTTCTTTTTGAAACTGTCAGTTGGTTGAGCATCTCTTTCAGAACAGCATGTGTTTTTTACAAAGTACAAAGTGGTATTTTGTGCTATTGTCAACTCAGCATCTTCATGTTTCGAGGAAGGTTTCAGTTCTATTTTCTGTAAGTAAATAAATAGAAGTTTAGTGCTTGTTACAGTATTTGAAACCGTTATTCGGGCGCAAATCAGGAGTAAAATTGCTTTAAAGAAAAAAGTAACATAATTTTACTTCACTTCCAAAAAGTCACAGGGATCAATAGTCCAGATTGGGAGTGAATTAATCACTTTCACTAAAATGTTATCACCATTGGTGACAAGCAAATCTTTTTTTGAAATCATATTCTTAGTCATATATTTAGTCTGGAAAACCTAAGTAAGCTCTTGGTTTCTTGTAACGCATTACTCCCACTGGCCTCAAGTCGTTTCAGCTAATAGCTGGTTACTAAACCAAACTCATCTATTATGCCCAAAAGTGCCATTTAGGTTGCTTTGAAGGTTTTCCCTTGCTGAAAAAACCCCCATACCAGCTAAGACCAGGATGATGCATGCTGGATGACACAGGATTCATGCTGCTCCTTGCTGGTTTATGCTGGTCTATGATGATTTTTGGACTGGTTTAGCTGGTCAGCACAGCCATGTTGTCCACTATCAAAAATGCTGACTATCCAGCATGCTTAATCTGTGAAGTGTAAAACTAGTTAAGAACACCATAATATATCTAAATAATATATGTTTCATTATTTGGGTATTGTTTTATTATTTGGTGTATTATAAACATGACAATTTTTTAGCCTATGCTGTTTTTGTTTCACTCTGTGATAGTTTTCTTAGCATACAGGCACAGTCAATAATTGACCTCAACTGCTGATATCGCACCCGGTCGCCATTTTATCGACCTCAGATATTATTCAGATACATTTTTTTATCAGGTTTGTAAACGACATCATCCAGTGCAGGTCAGAGAGCTAGTACACTACACCGTGTTTATAGCCCTGAAAGTGTGGTTAGCCGCAGGCTGTAGCACAGAGGAGGAGGAGGCCTGTGTGTGTGTGTGTGTGAGAGAGAGAGAGAGAGAGAAGTTGAGGACAGCTGTGGATTGACGGCTGACTCACTGACCTCATCTCTGCATCTCTGTAAGTCAGCTCAGCGTAGTGCTCAGCGGGCCATGGTATTTTTATTTAGCGCGTAGGCTGGCCCTACTCACTTGCATAACTCCCATTACCACAGGCAGGAAAGGTGAAAATCAAATATATTTTTTCTTTGTGAACAATCACTCGTATATCCTGTTGAAAAAAGTGAGCGTTCGCTGCCTGTCTACAAGCGCTCGAGCTCCCCTCCTGTGTTCCCCTCTCTCTCCCCTTCTCTCTCTCTTTGTTGTTCTGTTATTTGACTTTATAATGTTCCTGAGCTTGAGTGAGAATTACTCGTTTTAGTGGATGTGAGGCTGGATAAAAGGTTTCTTCTCCTCTGTGAGCATCTCTCATTCCGTGTGAGATCACACAGAGTGCTGAAGCGATGGTGTGTTCAGACATCAATTAACTTTCAAAAGACAAATTACTTTTGACAGATTTACTGAGTCTTAATTTGTATAACAAAGGCCCAGATTAAATTGGTGGCCACATGTTGGTGCATTACAATCATTGTTGGAGAGTATCTAAATAGCACCACTTTAGTGATGGTGAGTCGACTCCAAAAGAGTTGATTCCTAGACTCTATAGAGCCCTGAATAGTCGGGGTCAACTCCAGCACAGGAATCGACTCTCATTGTCGACTCTGTCTGACATTGCTTACTTGTTTACTGATTCTCTAATCTCTAATCCCTATATAGTGCATGGCAGTTAAATGGACTATAAGCAAGGAGTGAACAAAATGAAGCGATGAATTCGGACACTGACCTATTACACAGCGTCAGAGAGCTGTCGCAGAAGCTTTGTTTTACATTTAATGTACATGTAAATACATTTATCCTACATGTAGCTTACTTTAGAAATAGATAACAGTCATAGTGACTTTGTATACATATCACGTGCCAGCATTACTTTAATTTGTTACTTTAATGCATAAATTAAAAATAAACTTCTGTTTATAATCATTAAACTAAGCATAAATCATAAAAAAAACTCACATCAAGAATAAACGCATAAATAAGTGTACATTATTTGATGTATTTTATACATTTTTAGTGTCTTTAACTCTCCTTTCCAAGCACCTTTTAAGACATTGATCATGTGCATTTAGGGCCATCACCCAACAATTAGCCAATAATAAGATAAATTCATTAAATAATACTTTCTTTCTCATTTATTTAATTCTGACATAATATTCTAACACGGATGTTTTTCGTGACTTTTCCCTATGTATGATTAGGTATCTAATCAGCTAACAGCTAGGATGCAACATAGCTACTCAAGTCATTGCTAAATTGGACTGATTTCGACAGTCACAGGGATTTTAAGTAACTTTGTGATGGGGAAAAAATAATAAAATGAATTAAGTGTGTAACGACTGCATATTGAACTATTATTCCTGACCCTGTTTTGATGTAAATTAAGAAGAGTCTATTCCATCGAATGGAGTCGACTCCAAAAAATCTGGAATCGAACATCCCTACCCCTTAAAGTTGTCATGAAACGTAAGTTGCGATAGTGTTTTCTTCATTATTGTATTTCTCCGCTGTCTTCGTGAACAAGAAAAACGTAGGGTTGGAAAAAAAATTTTCCATTAGGAATTGATTGGATTGTTGGATTCTTGTGGTTTGCTAGTGGTGTGATGTCATGTGAGTGACAGGTTCATAAAAAAAAACATCAGAGATGGAAGAGGGAGGGGAAGTTATTTTGATTACGAGTTATAAGGGCAGCTTAATTAAATAATAATAATGTGCACTGATAAATCATTTAATTAATACTGCAATATTCCATAAGATATTTAGATTAACCTTAGGGGATAACAGTCTTGTCTGAAGAGGATAACCAATATTCCATTTTTGACTTGTACACAGGGACACTCCACCCAAAAATCAAAATGTTATCATCATATACTCACCCTCAGGCCATCCCATATGTTTATGACTTACTTTATTCTGTGGGGTAAAAAATCCATCTCTGTGAGACCTAATGCAAGATGGATCCCTCACAGTTGACGCCTCAAAAACCACACAAAGTGAACATGACAATAATCCAGTTGACCCCAGTTTATGAATCAGTGTCTTCTGAACTGTAGGTATGTGTACATGTTTGAAAAAGTTTAAATATTAGTATTTTTCTCACACACACACTAATCGTCTTGCTTTAGAAGACATTGATTCTTCATCTGGAGTTGTGTGGATTTTCTTTTGTGGATACATTTGTAACGACAAAAAGAACATTTTCATTTTTGGATGGAGTACTCCTTTAACTGTTTTTTTATTAGCATGACAGCTCAGCTGTTTCAAAACTGTAGGTTTTCCTGTAACAAGCTGCTTCTTAACAAGTAGTGGTGTAGTGTGACAAAATACTTAGCTGTTTTTATGTCACATTGCATTTCACACACAGATCTACAGCCGAGTGAGACGAGACCGCACTGAGCTGCTTTCCTTGAAACTCCTTCTCTCTCATTATGTAGCTATGTGAAGTCAGATTCTGTTTTGTGAATCAGTTTAGAATGATTCACGTTATTCCAAAATTTAGTGTCAGTCTTTTTTTTAAAGTATGTTATGCTTACTAAGGCAACATACACACTGCAGCTAAATTTGATTGCCAGTTCACCATTAGTCTGTTCACACACAGATCAGTAATTTACGGGAGTGACAACCACATTCCACAACCGACTTAAAGTAACACTAAGTAACTTTTCCTCTGCGGTCGCCCTACAGGTTGGAAGAGGAATTGTCCCATTGTATGTCTCATTTCAACTAGAAACGCGACCCGATCTGGCAATCTTACATAGCGTGGATATACCAGATAAAGGACCACAAAACGGCGGCATAAGTGCATTTCACGACTTGATGAACCACTGAAACGATTTTAGAAACATTATTTGAAGGTAAAAAATCCTACTTAGTGTTGCTTTAACTCGAAAATTCTAGGCAGTGACAACCACAATGAAGTATTTAAATGTGCATCAGGGATGTGTCTCTCATCTGTATGCATGGTGCAAGAAAATTGCAGGGAAAGAGCCTTGATATGAGCCAATAATAAACCTAAATAAATCAAAATGCTTTATATTGAAAATAAGACCAAATATTGCGACCCATAAATGCCTATTATATATGCTTAAAATAAGTGGACATGGCAGCACTTCAAGAAAGCAGGCTTGAAAAAAAGCATGACACCCCTGTCATGTTTTGTTTTTATTACACGGCTCTGTGGAATCCTTGATTCTGATTGGTCAATCACGCCATCCAGTGTAATGTTATTCGGTTATTCCCCGATAACAACCGCTGATGATATCCGCTGACCACAGATAACACGAGCTCATCCGGGTTACTGAAATCAGCAACCCTATAGGAACATGCTAGGAAAAAATTTTCTTCGTGGAAGATTTGCGTTTGGTGAGCTAATAAAATATTAAAACTCTGTGAAATCAATATTTTATGTACAGTAATTTAACTGTCATCCAGTATCGTGGACACACTCTCTCTTGTTTCATACAAACGCAGTTGCTGCCATTTTCCGACTTGTTTTGTACACTGTTATAAAATAACAAAGATGCGATTTTTAAAACGGTTTCATTTTAAATCAGTATCTCTTTTACGCATAATTATTTTTGTGGCGAAATGCTGTGTAATAAGTGGTATGACTGTACCGTATTGTCCGTCTAGTTTGATCTTGCCGCGCTAGCAACTGCTCTCTTCGCGGAAGCTTTATAACAACCGGCTGGATGGACATTATCCCTCACATAATGTATATATTATAACCCCTTTGGTTAAAATTGACAAGCAGTATTTGGTCGCTGTAAAATTACTTTTTCAAAACTCAAAAGTAGTTGATGCCAGAACATTGCTATGGTGTTATTCTCTGCAGCTCCAGGAGTGAGTTGTGTTCTGTACCCATGGAAGGATCATTTAGGTCATTCATTACCATTTTTAAATACGGTAAAGTTTCAGGAGACAACAACTGCGTGTACATGGTCTATGGCTGCATTTACTAGATCAGTAAAAACATCAATATTGTGAAATATTTGTACAATTTACAATAGCTATTTTCTAATTGAATATATTTTAAATGGTAATTTAGCTCTGTGATGGCAAAGCTGAATTTTCAGCATCATTATTCCAGTCTTCGTTATCACATGACCCCTTTAGAAATGTGTCTAATATGTTGATTTGATGCTCAAGAAACATTTATTATTATTACCAATGTTGAAAGAAGTTGTGCTGCTTAATATTTTTTTTGTTCAAACTGTTTGCATACTGTACATCATAATCATAATGTTTATTTTTTTATTTTTCAAAATCCTAAAACTTGTATTATTTACAGGTTTGAATTAGATTTTGAATACCGTATTTTATTAGGCTTTTGCATCCCACTGTATATGTTTGGCTTTTTTCTCTGAGCAATAGTTTAGACTTCCCTTATGTCCTTGTAGTCTTTTGACACTGACTGGACACGCTGGAGGAATTGATATACGAGTGTCACAGATGATTAAGAAACAGAAACAGTAATCAAACAAAAACAGAAGGTGAAGGAACGTGGTGAGCTGGAAAAACTCAACTCAACCTGTCTCAATTCTTCATACTAGCTACAGTCACATTTCACCTTCACTTCAGAGGAAATTGGTCTGTGCTGTGAGCTCTATATAATGAAAAAAGACATCGCCTCCGGGTGTACATTTAAATAATCTGTTTAAAAAAATAACCAAGAGCCACAGTCAGTAGCCATGCTACTCTAGCCCCAGATCTACAGTTGAAAACCTGTTCTCCTCAGCCGAGAGACGCAGGTGCTCGCAGTGTCTCTGGCGTGTATATCCTGTTCTAACAGGAAGCCCTGGGCTCCACTTCCCTCTCAGCCAGCTTAAACCGCTCTGCCAAGGCTGTGACAGACATCAGCTGCCAGAAAGTCATTAGCAGTGAAAGCCATTCTCTCTCATTATCTAGATTTCAGAAAACGGGAACACCGAGGCTGGTGGGAGCGCCGCCTTGGCTGAAGACTGGATGAGGTGTGTGTAGATCCGTCTTCCTCTGTAATGTCTCAGAAATGAAAAAATTAGAAAGACAGTGAGAGGGAGAGAAGGAACGAATGCCAGGTTTAATTGGCATGGGACCGATTCACCATGCGGGCACCACTGCCAGGGCAGTGTAAAGCTGCAATGGCAAACTGGAGCACCAGCCTGTGCGTAGATTAAAGTGAGGGGGTGAGAAAGAAAGAGAAGGAGAATGAAAAAAGTAGTTTTGGGAAATAAAGTACTTCTCTTTTGTGACTGTTCAGCTTCTTTATTGAGTGGCCTAACGTGTGGTGGGCGAAAGCCTCAGTGATTGAGTTCTTAGCAGCTGTATTATATAAAGGCAATATGGGAGTGAGGGGATATCAGACAAACTCTAGACTTTTCTCACAGTCTTTTCGTTTTGGTTTCGATTGGCCTGGTCGTATATGGATAGAATGAAGGAACGAATCAGTGCAGTGATGGTGATGATTGAAAAGATAGTAAAAAAGAGCAAAAATTCCAAATCCATTTTTCATACTGTGCAATATAATGTGGTGATTCCTAAATGCACTTCTTCTTTTTTTTTTTTTTGAGACAAAATAGTATAGGATTGCAATATCAGCCATTTGTCATTTACTGCTCTAACATGAAAATAATTATGGGCTTATTGGTATTGGACAACATTTTAATATCAGTGCATCCCTAATATTATGTAAAAAGCTTGTTGAATGAGTGTCGACCAATTAGAATCAAGAACACTTCAAGATATAAATCATGCTATAAATTCTAATTGTTTAAATACAGATAAATCAAATATTTTTGCTGGAAGTTTAAAAGGGCTTTTAATCAAATAAAATCCAAATGCGTCTAATAATTTGTCGTTGACACATATTACATATTCAATGTTCAAATAGACAAGTTTATAATTTCAAACTACACCTATTTAGTAACCAGCCCAGACCTTTATGCAGTATAGTTATGTAATAAACCCTTGTGTGTTTATAAAGCCACAAGCCCCATCAGCACAGCTACTGATTGGCTAAGTAGGTTATAGGTTACAATCTAATTCCCTTCTGATAACAAACACTTTGAACGACTACCGGTTGTTTTTGAATTTTGTGTAAACTGGCCAATAGAGTTCAGATGGCCACCTAGGCTATTCAGTGCAGTCTTTTCTCAGGCTTGAGCATTCTTAATGTTTTTTTTCAGTCATAATGCATACATCGGCACTGGTATCTTTTAAAGGGGACCTAATATGGCCCTTTTTATAAGATGTAATATAAGTCTCAGGTGTCCCCAGAATGTGTCTGTGAAGTTTCAGCTCAAAATACCCTACTTATTATACCATGTTGTAAATGCCTATTTGTGAGTGGAAGGAAAAGCATGTGGTTTTTGTGCATGTATCTTTAAATACAAATGAGCTGCTGCTCCCCACCCCGCTTTCCAGTAGAGGGCGGAGTTTGTGCATTGGATACCCTGCTAACATTATCATCTGTATCATGGCCACGCTCACGTGACATTGCAGTTCTTCATCATCATAAAAGTTTATTATTTGCATGTGTTTTAAAGCCATATCAGTTTAAACTTTTGATATATGTGACCCGCGTTGGCAAAATGTGTCGCAATGAGCACATTTTCAAAATGATGTATGATTTGTTGGAATCAGACATAAAATGAATGAGTTACATCTGTTTGAAGTCGATAGAGTCAGCAAAGTCAATTTTGAGCAAAATCGAGTTAATTTTCTGAAGGTTTCCAAAACAAAATCTTACTTCAAAGCAACCATACTTAAAAACAGAGTCAAAACCAAATATCAATATATTCTATAATAATATATATAAATTGCCCATGATACAACAATTGTTTGATTAACATCGCTAGACGAGGGCTTAATGAATATTTTTTTTTGTGAAAACCTCGAATTCGACTAAACCATTTTTCACTTGTTTTGCCTGTAGCTCGTAATTAGCCCATGCACATTCTGCCAGCACGGGTCACATATGGTTTTCTGAGCTCACACATCCAAAGCATAAGCACAGAAAGCTAGATTGTCAGACGGTGCACCGCGTGAGTATTAAACTAAGTTCTCTTTAGCGTCTTATTGCACTTAAGCTGTCAAATACACTGACTGAATAACTTTAGTAGCTTTAATAAAGAATCCATTACTTACTTCAATACTACTGTTAATGCTCTGGCAAGGAGACAAACATGGCGGACTGTGTACAGTTCACTCAGGGGAGGAGCTACGCTAACTCTGCAGAGTTCGTGCCAGTCGTGGGCGGGGCCTGTTCCAAGGTGAAGTCACATTGGAGCACATTCCTGAACGACTCATTTTGAAAGACCGTGTCAGATTTATGGTAAAAATAACAAACGGAGTGAATGGATTTTTACCGCATTAGGGTGGTTGTATACACACAATCCAGACACATAAATATGTTCAAAAACAATATAAATGCATTTGATTGCATAATAGGCTTGAAGCTAACCGGTGCACTACCAATCTCTAATTGCACTGTCCATTCATTGTACAGTTTGAAGTTGTGCTATCAACTGAGCCCAGAAAGTGTTAATCAATCAACTTCACTATCTCTTACTTCACTCAACACTTTGAGTGTGTTGCTTCTGATGTGTGTGTCTTTTCTGTGCTACCTCTTGAATAGCGCATGCAGCCTCTCCTTGCACGCTAACTTGTGCTTTGACTGGCGGGTTTCTTGCACCGTCATTTTGAGTGTGAGATTTGGGACGAGCTGCAACTTGTGTGACTTGTCTTGGATTCATGCCACAATTCGGTCTCTAATGTGTTCCTCACGCCACTCTGACACCATGTAATAAACCCTCATATGTGGTGCAGAAGAATCCAATGCCCAGCCTTGATTTTGTTCTTTGAACTTTTACTGAATCTTTCTGTGAACCATTCAACAACTGTTCAGCGGTATAGCACACACACTAAACTCTCAAAACACTGTCCCTCACCATTCACGTCATCCCATAACGTCACGCCTGCAGACACAACTAATCCTCATTCTATTACAAGTTACACCACCCCAAAACCTTAAATGTGACACCTTTTAAGGATTTGAAACTGACAAGCTTAAAGACATCACAAAATTTCAAGCTCCTCCACGCCTGCCATCCTCTGATTCAATGGTTTGTTGTCAGGAGTGTCTCCACTCCAGTACACTGGCAGACACTTAATCAGCAGAGAGTGTGTGCAGTATTAATCAGTGTAAATGAACAGCGTAAGTAATGGCTGTGTAAGATGCATCTTGTTGTTATTGTGTGGCGGACAGCAGGATTGTGTGTGCTGCTGTGCTGTTCAAATGTGTTAATCTCAGTGAAGCCTCACTCTTAACAGTCCCATCAGCACTGAGCGCAGAATCAGCCCAGCTAATCCAGTTAATGTCACAACTAACATTCTCTCTCTCTCTCTCTCTCTCTCTCTCTCTCTCTCTCTCTCTCTCTCTCTCTCTCTCTCTCTCTCTCTCTCTCTCTCTCTCTCTCTCTCTCTCTCTCTCTCTCTCTCTCTCTCTCTCTCTCTCTCTCTCTCTCTCTCTCTCCCTCTCCCTCTCTCTCTCTCTCCCTCTCTCCCTCTCTCCCTCTCTCCCTCTCTCCTCTCTCTCTCTCTCTCTCTCTCTCTCTCTCTCTCTCTCTCTCTCTCTCTCTCTCTGTGTGTGACATTGGCCCAGGTGTGTGAAATCTCAAATATTGTTAAAACACTTTTTGTACATATGTCTTCGTAAAAATATATATTCACATGGCTTGATTTTACCAGAAAATGTCCTGGTAACAACTGTACATTTCAGGAAAGAAAATTGTGATTTTATATTTCCTGCAACAGATTTTCTTCTGAAATTCTTATTACCATAATGCAAACAGACAGTTTATTTGTAGTTTTCCTTGTCTGTCTGTCTGTCTGTCTATATATCTGTCTATATATCTGTCTATCTATCTGTCTGTCTGTCTGTCTTGTCTGTCTGTCTGTCTGTCTGTCTGTCAAATCCTATTTAGAATGAGGAAAGACAAGACAAGCTTGTTTTTTAATTTTAACAGCAGGATGTAGTCCATCAGTGTTTAATGACCAGTGGTAAGAGCTAAACTAGCTGTCAGTATTGGATTCCTGCTCACTGTTCTTGTGCATTGTGAGACTTATGGTATAATTTAGCTTAGAAAAAGTCATATTGTAATTGTGACCTGTGCGTATGTTCAGAAAAATGTCATGTCATGCGTCACAGTGTGTGAATGTTTGATTATGAGTGAGAATTCACAGCACGTCTTGTGTATCCTAAATTGATAATTTATGAGTGTCTCCTCAGTAAAGGGAATCAATTTTCCAGACAGTTAAACCGAGTTGTTTAGTCATGGTTGGAAAAGCTGCATACAAATATTAGGTTAGCATATTAACATAATTAGGATCAGAATACGGTTTTGTTATTGCCCTAAGCTTTTCTTAGCTTTTTTAATTAAGTTTCAGTTGCTTTGATGAGCAGTTTTGAATTTGAAATTTATTTTCATGAAGATTTATTCACCCACATGTAGCTCCAAACCTGTATGTCTTTCTCTTGTGAAACATAAAAGAATATTTTGAGAGAGTTTTGTTTCTCTTCCAAACAATGGAAGTCAATGGTCACCAAAATCTTTGATTACCAACATTCATCAAAATATTTATGTTCCGTTACACAGTAAAAAGAAAGTCATACAGGTTTGGAATGACATGAGGGTGAGTAAATGATGACAGAATTTCCCCTGTCTGATCCTGAAAAGCCTTCAGAAGCCGCAGATGAAGATGGAACATCATATTTGGAAATACAGGTGAAACTCGAAAAATTAGAATATCGTGCAAAAGTTCAAGGTGAAACTAATATATTTAGTATATATAACTATATACATATGTATGATTATACTTTTCAGAGGGCCGACATTTCTGTATTTAAAATCCTTTTTTTTATTGATTTCATGTAATATTCTAATTTTCTGAGATTTTGAATTTGGGGTTTTCATAAGCTGTAAACCATAATCATCAAAATTATAACTATTGCACGATATTCAAATTTTTCGAGTTTCACCTGTATCTGTGCAGACGGCAGATTTGCATACATTTTCCTTGAGACTTGATTCAAAATGGTGATCGTTTTATGATATTTTATGTTTTTCAGTGCTCTGCTCAACAAAGGAAAGTGTGAGGAAAAAGTCCAATGACAGGAACAACTTGAATCTGTTCATTTACATTGAGAAATTAACAACAATTGTGTAAAAATTTAGGAGTACACTAGCATATAGATGACTTCAAATATAATAGACCTGGATGAAAAGACACATGAGGTATTTAACAGGACCAACATGGTTAATATTTCATCAACCTCTAAACAGTAAGGTTTGTGTTTCCTTCTTTCTGTAAAGAAAATCTCGAATCTCGACATATCAAGACTTCCCATGGGTTGTGTGGGGGAAAACAAGTTGTTTTTTAGATGTTCATCCTTCCCTTCCTACAGCTTGATTCAATTTAGCAGCTCTAACACCTTGTTGTGTTCATGAACCCTTAATGATGTTGCACCATGAGGAATATCTTTTGCATGCTGTTCTGTTTCTAGTAAACAAGCACGCAAACTCTCTTCCCTTCCTCATAATCTGCATCTCACTGACAGCTGGGCTGAATTCAATATCAAGATGAACGTTCCAAGTCATCTCTGAGATCGCTCACGCGTCTCTTATGCCCGTGAATTAAAATCGTGAAAGGTTCTTCTGCAGCTCCTCAGGCCAGACGCGGCTTGCTATAACTGGAGGCTCTTTTTAAAGGTTTGCAGTTGTCCAGAAGGCAGATATGCTTGGATGTCGAGTGCATGTGTGTTTGTGTGGGCGTACTCGTGTATGTGTGCGCGTTTGAGCTGTAGCTGTGCGAGTATGTGGGTGTGCACTGTTGCTGTTTGTCTGTGAGCGACTGAATTATTAGCAGAAGAGGACTGATGCTCATGTTTTTCCGAGTTAATTGACTTTGTCTCCGAACGGCTCTGTGCAGCATCTGCCGGGACAGAGTTTGGTGTCGTACCGGGGTGTTCGGCAGGGGTGCGTTTGCTAAGGTGCTGAGCCGCTGGTGTGGCATGGATATTTAATGGGCTGTTTAATTATGAAGGGCCAGATCAGTCTCGCTGTGAAGGGACGTGGGTTGCTACATGAGCCTTTCTCTCGTTCTGACCTTTTAAGAGTGCTGGAGAGAGAAAGAGTCAGGGAAACTCCTACTGGGCCTGATCCTTCTCCATCAGGCTGGCCATTATGTAAGCGTGCGCTCAATAGGCCCTGTGAGAGGCTGTTTAACTGAGCCATTTGGAGGTGGCAGTCTGCGCCTCACCTCGGGTTCGATCTTTACCCTGTCACTATTAGCAGATGAGGAACTACTTGTATCTGTATGCCTATACTGCTTGATAGATGAGAGATCAAAACATTTATATTTTAGGAACTGTTGGAACTATAGGAACAAGTTTTCTCCTTCCTTATTGTACTGTTTTTGAGGAATTGTATTTAAAAGGATAGGACATTATTCAAATCTGTTTGCGTTCGGTTTATGATAGTGGATCTCAAAGATGGCACATGAATTGTCACCCAGTTTACAAAACAACAGAATATAAGTGTTGTATTTCAGTTTGTATTATGTTGTTATTTTGTTTGTTTTATTTCTAATTTCTGATATTTTTGTGTCATCATTTACTCACAGTCATGCCCTCTTTTCCATGTAATTTCCATCAATGGGTATAAAAGTGCCATAAAGGTATTGTAAAAGTCCATATCTTGTGCTCTATATTCTGTATTAAAGGTGCATTCAATAGATATTCTTCTAGCGTTAGCATCGCTGTTCTTTTTGTACTTTAAGTACGGATATCACAGTGGTGTTAGACGCTGCACTGCCATCTATAGACGTGGATCTATTATGGACGTGGACGTATAATAGTTTTATGTAAATTACACTGATGCTAGTGGTCTATGCAATAATTAATTCCCTTACCTGTGGGCAACATGGGCAACACTATTCAGGATTTTCTTCGTCATTAAATCTTTCCAACATGTGTATGACATACAGATTCTCCTGTTGTTTCCGCTGGTAAAGCACATTAATAATCATGTTTCATTGTGTATCTAGAGGCAGCAGCCAGTGAGCGTGAGGATTCTCTTCTATGTTTAGTGCAACACCGCAGGTCACGTCATTTCAACATGATGAAACACCGACAGAGGGTGATCTGCATCATACATGATTAAATCACTTTTTATAGAAAGCTATTGTGTTCAAAAGAATAAATGGTGACTGATGCTTTTGGTGAATGGTTATTTTTAGTGTAGCTGTGTCTTATAATGTACATCCTACTAGTACTTTTGCACTGCAGGATGTGAAGAGATAAGTGGTGTTCAAGCCAAGGTGTTGTCCATTCTCAAGTGCTGATCATAGTCTGAGAAACTTTTATTCTGAGCACTAAAAAGAGAGGGAAAAAAGGATGTGTTTGCCAAAAGGCAAGAAATTCTATCAACTGTTTTTTGTCTGCTTTTGGCTCAGACACACAGGATCCAGCGCTCCTTTTTGAAGCAGTTCCATGCACTTCTAAAAAGAAGTAGTTGAAAGATCAAATTCAGAAATGTATTTACTATTAAAGTGTTTGGATTGAAGATGTTCTCGGAATGGCAGCTCAAGATCTTTCTATGATAAATGGCAACCGTTTACATCTTACTTAAATTCCCTAAAATCTTTGCCTAAAATCTTTTTTGCCTTTTGATAATAATATTCTCAGCTGTACAAGTTATTAGCATGTGAATACTGTATGTTTGTTCATAAATGCTTTCGTACATTTTTTTTTTTTGGTCTGAAAATGCTGAAAATATGTGATTCTGCTCGTTTCATATATTGTCTTTCTTTTTTTCCATTCATTCATTCATTTAAAAAATTTTTTGAACAAACAAAAATAGTGTTTGGCTTGGACTGTGAAATTGCATGACAGAACTGCTTGTGATTTCGGCCAGCCCAACACTTCATCACAACTTCTCTTCAGCTAGGTTTGTCATCCATACCTCTTAGGACAGCCAGGAGCCTTGGAGTTGTGATTGATGATCAGTTGTTCTTCACAGACCACATTGCTAGAACTGCCCTGTCCTGCACATTTGTCTCGTACAACATTAGGAAGATCAGGCTCGTCCTATAGGAGCATGCTAGATAACGCCTTGTCCAAGCTCTTGTTCTATCCAAACTAGACTATTGTAATGCTCTCTTGGCAGGCCTTCCAGCATATACTGTCAAACCTCTACAATTGATCCAGAATGCAGCTGTGAGAGTGGTCTTTAACCAGCCGAAGAGAGCGCACATCACACCTCTCATCACGAATTTGATGCGAGCGGCTATTGGCAACCAGTGCAAATTGAAGCCATTGATGTTTGCCTACAGAACAAGCACTGCCTCTGGACCCCTATACCTTAACTCACTACTTCAGACTAAAGTGCCCTCCAGAAGCTAGTGAACGGCGTCTTGTGATGGCATCCCAAAGAGGCACAGAATCACTTTTCCTTGACTGTTCCTTGCTGGTGGAATGACCTGCCTAACTCAACTCAAGCAGCTCTTTACCGTTTCAAGAAACAGCTCAAGACAGATCTTTTTCGTCAACACTTGACCCGTTAATACTAACACTTTTTTTATTTTGTTTATATCCTTTCTATTTTTTAGCTTTGTGTACTGTGCTATAGGCTAACTGTGACTTGTCACAGCACTTTCATATATTGTTGCCTAAATTGCTTCTATTGTTCTCCTCATTTGTAAGTTGCTTTGGATAAAAGCATCTGCTAAATGATTAAATGTAAATGTAATGTAAATATCTTTCCACAGATTTGCAAAAGTGCTACTAAATTAACTGAGGAAGGATGTGTAGCACCGTTATTTTATTTTAACTGCTAGAATGTTACAGTTAATCCAGATATAGTGTTACGTCACAGTTCACAATCCAAAAAGATGGAAATTTGCTCAGTTCTTAAAGGTTGTATCAGTCATTTCAGGCCCAAAAAAAGGCCGAAACATAAATTGTCACATTCATCTAATCTTTCCTAACAAACCGCTAGCTGCCCGCCCCATAAGCATGCCGTCCCAAAACCACGTCTCTGTATGCAGCCTAGGCTCTGAGATCTACACATAAAAACAAATGGGTACAACCACCACTCAAAACCAAAATAAACAGTGTTTCAACCAAATCACCGACAGGGGCGGGTGTTGCTCCGACTTTGCGTCCAGCCGTGAACGAGTTTAAAACCTCACCACATGATCATTTATGTTGCGGCCTTTTTTTGGCCTGAAATGACTGATACAAACTTTAAAATAGAATTTTTTTTTTTTTTTTAATAGGTGCTGCTTTAATGTTCAGCTCATTTGGCCTGGTTTAAATCACAATAATGAAAAGAGCAAACTTTACTGAATCATATGGTTCAGTTCTCTTCCAAATCTATGGTTTTGTTTCTTCATCTCTCTCTTTCTCACTGGAGTATTTCGAATGTGTGGGTGACGGTGGCTGTTCAGCCTGTCTGAAGTTTGGCTCTTGTGTCTTGGCCGGAGCTGCTAGACTTAAAGTACAGATTTCTAAAGAGATTACAGTGAACGTGAGAGACTTGTGTCATTTCCTGTGAGAAAAAGGTTTTAACCTGCTCAAATCTGAGTAGGAGCATTCACCTGCATCAGGAAGGAAGATGCCCCTATGATGACCTGGATATGTCACGCTGCAGAGGTGCCAGGGGCATTAGTGATGTGAACAGAGGGGCATTGTACAGTTCAGCACAGTTGATGATTTGCATAGTCACTTCAGCTCCTATATAGCTCTTATGCTGATTGGCTGCTGTGCTGTCATAGGATGTTGAATACTATCATGCTGTTTATGCATCGTTTTATGTGCCATTGACAAAATAATAAAGCTTTGAATTTATTTTTTTATTTTTTATTTTTTTTATCTTTTAAAATCTGATGTAATGCATATTTTTGAGTTATGAACAATGTATTTAAACAAGTTTCAGTTGGTAAATAAGTGTTTAAATTATTTGTTTGACTGTTTTTATGTCAGGCAGAACAACCAAATAGTTGTATGTATGTAGCTATATATACTGTTGTACCACCTGGTATGGAAAGTGTAGCAATATACCCAAACCCATATTTGAAATCAGCAGCAATTTTTACTAGTATTTGAGAGAAATCTACAAATCTTTTCACAATTCCACAAGGATCAATTGAGGTCCTCTGGATGATTGCATTATCATGTTTATGCTATTACCTTGTCCATTCATAATAAAAGAGCCATGTTTGCAGTTGTGCCACCCTTACATTTGAGAATATAAATTGCTGGACAAATGTTTTTTAATGATCTTAACAGCTTTAAAACTACTGATATTTATAAAAAAAAATTGTTTATATGAAAGATTTCAAACCTCAAATGATGCCACAATATTTAATTTTAGTTAAAACATTTTTTATCATTAAGACACCATTTTAAAAAGTGTTCCTGTTCATTTGTTCGGACAGCTGCACCACCTGACATTTCGGGGGGTTGAGAAAACAAACAAAAACAAATATGTATTATTTAAATGTTCTAAAAATGAATTTTAAAAATGAATTCAAACTGAATAGGTTTTATAGAATAAAGTGATTATTTGAATTAAAATCAAATTATTTTAAAAGGAAACAATGCACTTGGACACAAAATATGCACGTCATGTCATTGACCCAGTACTGTATTTGAAATATTATGTGAATAGAATTTTAAGAGGCAGTCACTGAATTAAACATTTATTTCTACCTATATATTCTATCTATTTCTACCTGTATATTCTATCTATTCATATATATATATAATTTAAAAGAAAGTAAATATTAGAATTTTTAATTATTAAAATAATTGAAATCAAATAATAGAGTCAAAAAGAGATTTTTCTTTCACTTGAAGTAAAAATTCAATTGGAACCTCAACCTGCTGAAAATGCTTAGGCCAAAATTAATTTCATGCTGCTTTATACTTGTTTGGTGCTGGTCTAGCTGGACAGCTATGCTATGTTCAACAGCAACAAAAAAAAAAAAAAAAAGGGAATGCAGTATTGCTGATTAATCTAGTTACATAATCAAACAGGCTATTTTTGTTTATCATACATCTTTGTTAAGAGAATGAACATGAATGACATTTCCAAAACTGTAACATAACCAATGCTCACTGCTTTTACTGTGAATCAATGCAGTTTAATTGCTGATATCTTAAATGCTGACATAAGTGATTAAAATAACAATAATAAAAAAATATTAGCAAATAGCATGTGTGAGTTAATTGGCAGGTATTTTAATTCAGACAGAAATGCATGCAGTCTGTGTGTGGCTCAACCAAAATAGTCTGTTTGAACTGTGGAAAGCACACAAGTTATGTATTTATGAATTATGTAATAATAATAACAACAACAGCAATAAACAAGCAGTCATGGTGCACAAGTACCACTTTTTGTTAAACGGTGGTGGTTAGGCCTTGTGCAGCCATATGCAGTGTTATATTGTGATGCGTTTGTCATAGCTGTATGTATGTGAGCGGGTCAGGTTGGGTCTTGTAGCATAACGTGAAATCAAACAGGATCCCTGTCACTGCAGATAAATGTCTGTCAGTGCCATGTGCTCTGATTCTCACCGTTTATCTCATCTGTCTGTCTCTCTCTCCTTCCTTCTTTCAGTCTGCTGCTTTGTGGTGCACAAGCGTTGCCACGAATTCGTCACCTTCTCCTGCCCCGGAGCAGATAAGGGTCCTGCATCAGATGTGAGTACAAAAATTTCTTCTTTTCCCCCCTTCTTCCTCTTCCTCCACTCTCGTTGTCTCTCCTCTTCAATCTGTGTCTGTCTATCTCTCAATCCCACATGAGAGAACAGAGAATGGAGGTGGGCAAAAGTTGTCGTCCTCTGGCAAATCTAATCAGATGCCCTGTCACAGAGGAAGTGTGTGAGACAGCTGCAGTGACGATAACACTCTCCGTTTCAGATTCCCTCCTGGAGTCGTCTTCTTCGCTCACTTTGTCTCGGGCCCCTGAGTTATACAACCATTTAAATCAACAAATTACCCGGTCTATAATGACAGCTACAGGAAGCACGTCCACACAGGGGACCAGAGCTCTTTTTTGTTAGTGTGGATGAGAGATGCCAGCTCAATCACATCATTACAATTGCTACACACACAGGAACAGGAGGGAGAATGAATGGTGCTGTGTAGTTACGGGAAATGGCTTTGCTCTTTGAATCGGTGTAATTATGAAAAATACATTTCTGCTTCGCTCTCTGCCACTTTTTGATTCTCTGTCTTAAACAGAGTTTTTTTTGTTGTTTTTTTACAGAAATGCACACACACAAAACAATCTGAATTGTGAACAAAAAACTCACTGCGAAACCATAGCAAGCTATCATTTTTACTGCAGCATATGGAACAATATATTTCCCTTTAATTTTCTCTTTAAAGAATTTTTAAAAAATCACTAAAACCATTAACGAGACCATTCCGCTTAAGGATGTTTCACGTGTTTGTTTTGAAGTAAAACATTATTTGAAAATCTGCCAAAAACAATAATGTAGCTGTAGTATGTACTGCGCTTGATGGCGAAAAAATGCATTTTGTAAGTATACACTAGGGCTGTCACTTTACGTTCGAAAATCGATTGCACAATCGATCGGACCAACCAACACAAGTTTCGAAAACAAAAATAGGGAATCGATTTTAACGGCCTTTTTTTAAAGGTTTTTTTTTATAGGCCTACCAAAAATGTGTTTTAGGTGGACATATCAATACAGTACACAGAACATGTAGGATGTTGGAAAATAACAATGTATTTTCTGTTAACCAAATGCTTTTTAATATTCGCTATTACTTTAGTGCAAGTGAACAAAGGCGCCGTTATTTGTTGCTTAGTGACATGTGTGTTCAAGTAAGCCAGAAATGCGCAGATTCTGGACAATACGCTGTATTTAATATATCATGATGACTCACGAGTTGCGTATTTGCGCAAAATTTTTTGCGCATATTTGGCTACACGAACTTCCCCAGCAAAGTGAGTAAACATAGAAACATGCCAAATTGTGATTTGACAGCGTTACCCACCAAAGTTCGTTTTACACGCATTTGGCGGGTTGGTGGGTGTTCATTTCAATCCCTGAATGTTGTACTCCTGTTTGTCATTGTGCACGAAACTTCATGCCAATAAATCATCAGAAATATTGAATATTGCTGACTTGTGTGCGTCTCAAGCACCTTCTTTACGTTCGTACTAATGCCTGTTAGTTGTCCTTGGATTTGCCTATATTTGGTGTTGAAAATGGAAACGTCTGTAGACATGGAAAATCGATTTTACAATCGATTCAATGAACAATTATGTCTCAAAAATCGAACAGGATTTTTTCAAAAAAGTGACAGCCCTAGTATACACGTGTAATATACATGTAGAATACAATCCATACATGCATTCACCATCATTGGCATTATCATGAGATTTATGTTGTCAGGTGTGTCACTATTCTCTGACATTGACACATACAATGACATTTTTGTGCATTCAGATTGGAATTCAGCCTTTACTTATGAGATGTTGAACGCTCCGCCTTGAGATTAGAAGACTCAGAACTGCACTGCGAACTCTTGTGCTGTGAGCGTGAAAGTCCCAGTGCTGTGCATCTGACAGCCCTCTCAGTGCCCTTCTCTCTGTCAGACGTACCTTCAGCTCTCAGAGGAGCACCCTACACATCACGGGATGGCTCCCTTGCCTAGAATACCGTCATATTTACACAGTACACCCAGCAGGGCCAGGCGAAATTACACGGTTGGCAGACGCTCCACAAAGGGATTCAGAGTGATCTAAAATGGAGAATGTTTTGTGGGATTTCGTTGCACATTTCCACACCTCAATCCACATTAGTGATCTGGCTCTTTCCACCACTTTTTGAAGAAGCCTCGCCATTCATCTCATTCATGCAGATGAAACGCGCCCTTTCATCCTCCTCCAGAGCCGCGGCTACGAGGTTCATGCTTAATTCTGTTTTCACGTTTGTTCTCCACCGGTCTAGAAGTTCTGCCAAAACTGTGTGCTCTGGACGTCTGTGTGCCAGTAAACTAGGCATGATATATATTTGATGAAGCCTTGGCCTTGTGACATTGTCATTAGTTTTTTCTTGTGTAAATTTTCTAGCTAGTCTCAGAAGAGCCACTAAAGGGGATTATAAGTATAAATATAGTCAATGTCAAAGACAGCCAAGCAAGGCGGACTCAAAGATGTTTTCGAAGGGACTCGTTTTAGGCTTCAATTATAGAAGTGGGCTAATTAGACGTAGGACCAAGGGATTTCTGTACCGGTAGTCTCATTAAACTCTCATTCACGTTATAAGAGCTCTGTATCATATTGAAACCCAACTCTGAATGCAGTTGTGCAATAAAAAAACAGATCGTTGGTTTTCACTTCACAGACTTCAGGTGGGTTCATGGACATGCGAGCGTCTACTTGTTTTTGCTCACTTTTCTTATTACAAATTCTGTGTTTTTGTATTAAAAGGGGTTTGTCAGACGTGACAAGGACTGTTGGCTCTGATCAGGGTTTTATAA
The DNA here is from genome assembly GCA_031834385.1 of Semotilus atromaculatus. Lineage (NCBI taxonomy): Eukaryota > Metazoa > Chordata > Actinopteri > Cypriniformes > Leuciscidae > Semotilus > Semotilus atromaculatus. The sequence goes on along the minus strand of JAULUF010000005.1, from coordinate 19,883,877 downwards.
ATCAGAAGTGTCTTTCGCACATTCAATCATGGGTGTTTAACGCCCACTGGTTTCTTGAAAAACCTAAAATATCTAATTTTATATATCTCATGTTGAATCAGTTCACTTTCTTAATAAATCATTTAAATTTGTGATATACCAGCATTGCTGTCGGCAGACTCTGGTACACATAAGCCATTGTAAGGCCCTGTTTATGCCTGTTACTAAGATGCATTTCGATCAGATCACAATTAGACGAGGTAAACACTATCTTTTACACCTGGTGTTTGAATCCATCTCTTTTGTCCACTTTCAACCGCTTCTATCCTGATTTCTTCGAGGGGAGGGTCAATGGGTGGTGGGTAAATGTATGGGCTTTTTCAGATCTTTCGATGTAATGTACAAAATAAGCTTGCGCAATTTACATGTGAACGCAACCAGAGACGACGGAAAAACATACTTTACTTTCTGATCTGATGGCGTGTGGATGTTCGAATTTGACCACTTAAGCAACTACACTACGAAAACGATCTGGTCGAATGCATTTTTGACTACCTCTGAAAGTGGTCGAAACTGGACAAGCTTAAAACGTTTTAGACTCCGTTTACACCTGTATTTCGCGTCATCCTCTTGTAATCGAATTGATGAAAACTCTTCTTAATACCAGGTGTAAACAGGACCTGAGATAGAGAGAAATAGTTTCCCAGTTTATCCTCTCAGCCCTGGTGATCGTCACCTCTTAAAAATGCTACAGACAGAGACACACAGCTCCACTGGAATAATTGGCTACAGCAGACAAGCCAATTGTTCCAATGCTGTCATCAGCTTGTTACCTGTATTTCTACCTTTCTGGCATGAGAAACAGAGAAGATATGTCTCCTAGAAGAAAAAAATAGGTGCCAAATAGTTTTTATAAGTGCCACATACAAATAAACATTTTTTTTAAAAATGTAAACGCTTAATTTCAGTCTTCCTGTCATGTTTTTACGTCTGCCCTCTTTTTGCAGCATCAGCATTATCATCCAGCTTTTGGATGTTTACAAAGTGGGAACTGAACATCATTTCCAACTTGACTACCAAATACAGTCACAAGGAATTGTACTTAACACAGAATCTGAGCCAGTGTCAGACCATAATTCTGTCTGCATCACTTTGCCATTGAGTGTAGTTTGGCCTCCTCCTCAATGCATCCTATAATTAAAGCTGCCGTCGGCAACTTTTTTTTTGATCATATTCAGCGAATTCAACACTATATTCCGACAGAACAACATAAATAAAGTGGTTTTAGAAAAAAACCCGAGCTTCTAACTCCACCTGGAGCGTGTTATTTGTTTTGCAAAAATCCACCGCTCCCGATTCATTGTGTCCAATCAGCGCAGGGGGGTGTGAGATAGGACTGTCAATCACAAGTCGTGCATGCACTTGTCAATCACATGCGTGTGCCTGAAGTTCGCGCAGTAGCGAAGAGTGATGGCGCACTGGCGAGCACGAACTCGGTGGGAGGCTATTCGTTGATAGTGGGGAGGGGCATGAGAGTTGTAAACATTCAAAATTTTGCCCAAGTCCACTCAATCAGCCAGAGTTGCTGACGGCAGCTTTAAACGTTGTCATATGTCTTGCACATATCCAGTCCATTTTTTCTTTAATTAGTAATATCTGAGAGGTAAATTTGGTGAAAGGCAGCTCTTCACAGGCAATCATAGAGATGGTGTTGAATTTTATCTTTACTTTTATTTTATCATGTAGACGACAGGTTTAAGTGTAACTTTGCTGATTTTCGGTATTCGGTATGTCGGTATTAAATCTAAATGAATAAAGTTCACTCATTCTACGTGGTACCAGGACAGGGAAATTCATAATTATTTTTCAGCAAAAGTCTTCCTGGAGACACATTTTGACTTTTGACATCTCCAGTGCTTACGTAAAAACGACAGATTATACGTCCGCATGCTTGTATCCCTGCTCATGGACAATCGGAACGACAGAGGGTTATTAACAGAACAGTTATTGTAAGGTTATTGTATTATCACTGAAAATTGTATCGTACTTTGTCTACTTTTTAAACCGCATAAAAATGGTACACAGCTGGTTGGTAAATGGAAAAATGGTAAAAACGGTGTTCTTACGTGCCACGTTTTGCTGTCAGTTTTCTTTCAGTTTCAGTTTCCCTCTGTTTGGCCAAAACACTGTTTGTGGGAATCTATTTTAAAATGTTGACTACTTTCAGATTTTCCGTTGCGGTGTTATATATTTACGATTTTTAGCCACTTCCTACAACACTTCCTACATCCTTCACTAGAAACAAAAGTAACTCATTCCCGCTAAACGTTTACTCTTTCAATTCTTGCACCCGGAAACAATAAAAGTCGACACCATTATGACTAAATGTTTGCTAAGAAGTATTTTCTACTAAAGCAAGGCAGTATTTGATTCTGGTAAGTGCACTGTATCCATAGCGTAGCAGACTGGTGGGAGTGGCCTTGGATGGCAACATGCTCAGTGCATTATGGGAGTTGAAGTTTTCCTATTTGGCAAAAGGGAAGACAACAGCCTTTTATCTCTGTTTTCTCTAGTCAGGTAGGACAGATTTGTTAAAAAAAAGAAACAAGTTTACCTTTCTACTGTGTAGACAGACAAGTTTTATTGAAAGCCCATTTTGCCAGCATTGAAGTACTCCTTCAAGAAACAATATTTAATGAATATTTAATATAGTGCATATATTTAACAAAATGCTTTTATTATTGATTGTATAAACTGACAGAATTTGAAAAGCTGAGACTTTGTTTATTACAAGTAACAAACATATTAAAAGTAACAAAACACAAAGCTTATTGCGATTATTGAGCTTCTCTGTGATTTTAGTCCCCAGAAAATGTGCCATCTCAGTAACCATTATGGACAATGTCAGTAAAGATTACAATGACTTTTACCTTCTGTAAAAAAGGTCCAGAAAAATTCAGGTGATGCTAATCCCATCTGAATACGAATGTCTCATTTAATTACGTCAACAACACAACAAAAGATGTGATAGGTTACTATTCACTGAACACACAAGCAAAAAGGCATTACTTGCAAATGTTTAAATCATAAAGTACATTTATATTGACGCTAGTGGCAACCTCAGCAAAAATATCACTCGCAAATTAATATTTTTGGTCGCAAATGTGACCGTTTTAGGTGCAGTCTGGAGTGGAGCCCTGTGTGGCACCAACACATACAGATTCACACACAAATTCATGGATGATTATGGATGTCTCATAACTGGTTAGGAAATATTGTGGGTCGCTTAAAAATGTTTTAGAAACACAAAGAGACCCCCTTAGGCTAACTTTTCTTCCTATGCCATTCACAGAGCTTAACCCTTTCTAGAAATTTTCACGGCATCTCCCACTCCCCACTGTCATTATTTGAAATCCCGCTGGGATAGTCATGGATGCGCCCACATGCTCTGCCAGAAGTGGGTGATGTCTATAAATACCCATCTCACACTGGTTGCATGCTCCCATGGGGCACTGGTTTAATAAGGCCAGGCAGGCATTTGCATAAACACGTTTCCTGCACCAGTCACACTGTTCTCTGATTGGGTGATTTACCTTTCATACTTGTAGGCATAAATGTATAAAGAGAGACGCGTATTCACATGTAAACTGTTTGTGTGTCTGTCCTGTTCTCTGTGTGAATATGCTCCAGCTCAAACCATTGTGCAGTTATTTAAAGAGCAAGGAGTTATTTCAAGGAGAAACCAAACGTCACTCTGTTGCCAAGCAGTACGGCTGTTTGCTTGTCAGAAAGCATCAAGAAGAAAACATGGCTGCACTGATCAGAACTGAGGTTGTCTGTGTGTGAAAAAAATAGGATTGCCCGCTGATTCTTTTACCATACAACACACTTTCATTAATGAGAAACACATTTGGAGTTTTATTATTTCAGGTTATGGTGGCGTATGTATGTGTATATATGTGTGTGTGTATATATATATATATATATATATATATATATATATATATTAGGGCTGTCAAATGATTAATCACGATTAATCGCATCCAAAATAAAAGTTTGTGTTTACATAATAAATGTGTTTGTACTGTGTAAAATGATTTTGTATATACAAGTACACACACGTGCATTTATATATTTAAGAAAAATGTGTTATTTATATATAAAATATTTATATTTATATATAATATAAATTATATATAAATCTATATATAGTATATACATGCAAATATTTCTTAAATATATACAAGCATGTGTATGGATTTATATATATAAAATAATTATACACAGTACACACACATTTATTATGTAAACACAAACTTTTATTTTGGATGCGATTAATCGCGATTAATCATTTGACAGCCCTAATATATATATATATATATATATATATATTAGGGCTGTCGACCTTAACGCATGCGATTAATTCAAAATTCGTAATAATCCTTAAAAAATAAATAAATCCAGAAAAAATTACTGAAGCACATGAAATTGCGTCATTAACCTTTACGTCATTTACGTCACGCAGTTAGATCTTAGAAGTCGGTTGTTTATCACACTGAGCGTCTTCAGTGGCGCAAGCACCCCTGGAAGGCGGACATTTCTATTCTAACCCTTTAATAAGCCGATTTCACCTCTCTGTTTGTGACCAGACCATTTTAAGCCTCCGAATTCCAGGAAAGTTTTTGGTCCAATGATCCAGTAAGCGATTCATTCAAACAATCAGCCCAAAACAGCACTAATGTAAAGAAAAAATATTTGTCGGCTGGATAAAGCAAACAAATCTTGTTTCTGCCTCAGAATAAAAAAATTTAAAAGTAACTGCGACTTTTTATCTCGCAATTGTGGTGAAAACAAGCTTCCGTATAGTGTCTCGCTAGGAAAGTTTTGATGGATGAGGTTTGCTGTCAAGGTAAAGTCGTTGCAGTGTCATACAGGAGTCGTACAGTAAGCACGCGTGAGTCCGTTATATTGATTCGCGAACAAACCTTGTATGTGTACACTTTATGCACTTATCATACATTGTATTTATGCGCAGACACATTTCCTATATCCACGTTGTTTCCACGCACATTCAGGATAATGTTTTGATTTGTCATTGATATGTTGCTGTGTTTAATATTACTGAATGGATCCGTGTACTGTAGTAGGTAGGTATATGCACTGCAGTCAGGTCAAGGTGGTTGGTTTATTTATTTGGTCCTGTTCGGTATGGCAAATTGACTAAAATGTAAACAAGGTCTTTCCTGTGGCAGTGTATACATAAACACTATGAATTCTCAAAAGTTTTTTTTTCTGTAATGTTTTTTTTTTTTCATGGGTGCTTTGGTGTGCATACATTTATGAATTATATGGACTCCTTATATATCGTTTGGTTATTTTGTGTTCTTTTGGAGTCTCCAAGTGTCCTTTTTTTGGAAAAACACCTAAATATACCTTTTAAAAAGCTTTCAGAAAATAGTTTGGTGAGAATCACCCTTCAGTTTGATTGTTTACTTAAAAATAAATAAATAAATAATATATATACACTACCGGTCAAAAGTTTGGGGTCAGTACGATTTTTTTATGTTTTTAAATGAAGTCTCTTCTGCTCACCAAGGCTGCAATTATTTGATAAAAAATAAAAAATAAACAGTAATATTGTGAAATATTATTACAATTTAAAACAGCGGTTTTCTATGTGAAAATATAGTAAAGTGTAATGTATTCCTGTGATCAAAGCTGAATTTACAGCATCATTACTCCAGTCTTCAATGTCACATTTTTTAAATTATTATAATATGAAATTATTATAATATGATGCTCAAGAAACATTTATGATTATTATCCATGTTGAAAACAGTTTTTTACATTTTTATTTCAGGATTCTTTGATGAATAGAAAGTTCAAAAGATCAGCATTTATTTAAAGTATAATCTTTTCTAACATTATAAATGTCTTTACTGTATAACTTTTGATCAATTTAACTCATCCTTGATGAATAAAAGTATTTTCTAATTTCTTTCCCCCAAAAATAAAAAATAAATTCTTACTGACCCCAAACTTTTGAATGGTAGTGATTAATGTTACAAAAGCTTTCCATTTCAGATCAATGCTGTTCTTTTGAACTTTCTATTCATCAAAGAATCCTGAAATAAAAATGTAAAAAACTGTTTTCAACATGGATAATAATCATAAATGTTTCTTGAGCATCATATTATAATAATTTCATATTATAATAATTTAAAAAATGTGACACTGAAGACTGGAGTAATGATAATGATAAATTCAGCTTTGATCACACGAATACATTACACTTTACTATATATTCACATAGAAAACCGCTGTTTTAAATCGTAATAATATTTCACAATATTACTGGTTTTTTTTGCATTTTTTATCAAATAATTGCAGCCTTGGTGAGCAGAAGAGACTTCATTTAAAAACATAAAAAATCGTACTGACCCCAAACTTTTGACCGGTAGTGTATATATACATACACTCACCTAAAGGATTATTAGGAACACCTGTTCAATTTCTTATTTATGCAATTATCTAATCAACCAATGGCAGTTGCTTCAATGCATTTAGGGGTGTGGTCCTAGTCAAGACAATCTCCTGAACTCCAAACTGAATGTCAGAATGGGAAAGAAAGGTGATTTAACCCTCTGGTGTTCTTCGTTTTCCAGTCACACTCAAGACCTTCGCGGTCAAAAGTGACCGGACCCCTGAAATCAATTTTAATTTTTTTTCAGTAAAATCAATGAAATTTATTTTTGTTCAATAATATTTTTTCTTTCTTTTTTTGGTGTTTTGGGAGAATTTTATGAAAATAATTAATATTTATGCAATAATTATGATCAATTTTTTCCCATTGAATATAATAGAAAATTTATATATATATATTATTTTTATTATTTTTTAATTAATGCTGTATTTCAGGTTAAAGTGGATCCTTGGCCTATAGAAAACATTTTTTTAAATCATATTGGAGCCATCTGGTGGATGTAGTGAGCATAATTATCATGCAATATCATATTTTAACCACTAGATGGATTTACAGCCACTGTATAAAGGCTTGTGAATTCTAGTTGTTTTTGCACATATTTGCCTATTTTTTTCAGGTTGTGGATTTTAATTTATAATAAGTGATTCTCAAAGACTATTTTTGTCAAGTTTTTTGTTTGTTTGGTTGTTTTATTTTATTTTTAAAAAATAAAATAAAAATTATATTATTTTCGCATAGACATGAAAATCACTATCCAAACTTAAATGGTTGTAATTCAAGAATGCTTTGGAATATAGACCTATGGTTGGTCTTGTTTTAAAGAAGACATTTGCCAGATTATTGTAGAAGTGAAATAAATTACGAAAGTGAAACAGAAAAAAAGTTATGAAAGTTTGAGTTAATGAAAATGAACAATGTAAAAATTTAATTATTTATATTTTATATAAAATATATATATTACAAAATATATTTTACTCTAAAACTGCAAGAAAATGAAAGCCAAAAATCTTAAGAAGTTGTGTTCCAAATTTTAGGTTGATATCTCAAAAAATAAGCTTTCAGTCAAGATTTTATTTTGGCTCATACCAAACTTTTTCACTAGATGCATGGAACGCCAAGCTTCCTTACTGACCATATAAGGGCGCCTCCATTTTCATATATGTTTTGAGTGATCTGAACCATGTATTTCCATAATTTTCATACAATTTATGAAGTAGAGATCCTATTCAGAAGTAGTATGGGTGGTTTGACAGTATTTGATTTGAATTCAACCTCTAATAAACTCATCAAAAGAGCACATATGTGCTGCAATAGGCCTGGAGGTTATTAGGGAAGAATTCCATCATTTGATCTTACACTGTGTTTGTGTGTGTGTGTGTGTTCAAGAGAGAGAGACATAGTGTGTGACCTTTGCATTTTGGACCCAATGTCTCCCCTTTATTTGATTCATTGATTTGATTTCACATATTCTCACATTTCTCTGTTACAGTATCACCAGTCTCATATTTCCCTATGTGTGTGTGTGTGTGTGTGTGTGTGTGTGAGCATGTCTATTTTGCAACCTTGATGGCTTACAGTCTCATGCTTTCATATCTGTGTGCTTTTTATTCCTTACATTGATGAATAATTGCTTTTATTTCACACATTTCCCAAAATTAGCTTTTGCAATGACACACGTTCATTTGTGTGTGCGTGTGTTTTTGTGTGTATAAGTGTGTGTGTGTGTGAGTGTATTTGTCTGTTTTGCACTCTTGATGTTTTAGAGATTCACCCCTTCACTGTGTTATGCTTTTTTTCTGCATCGTGGCTTTTTTGTAGATTGTACGCACAAAAAAACTCTGTATTTTCATATTTTTGCATTTTTCCCATTCATTTCCTATGGCCGGTCATTTTTGACCGAAGGCCATGAGTGTGACTATTTTTTTTACGACCACTTAGACTTTTCAAATCATGTCCCCAATTTTTTTCTGTGTTCATATACTAAGTACCATAAAAGTCACCAAGTTTCGTACCATTCCGATGAAGCTACGATTTTTAAAAAATTTTTATTTAAAAAATTCCGGTCGGAAACGACCGAAGAACGCAATTTTGAGCGTGGCATGGTTGTTGGTGCCAGACGGGCCGGTCTGAGTATTTCACAATCTGCTCAGTTACTGGGATTTTCACACACAACCATTTCTAGGGTTTACAAAGAATGGTGTGAAAAGGGAAAAACATCCAGTATGCGGCAGTCCTGTGGGCGAAAATGCCTTGTTGATGCTAGAGGTCAGAGGAGAATGGGCTGACTGATTCAAGCTGATAGAAGAGCAACTTTGACTGAAATAACCACTCGTTACAACCGAGGTATGCAGCAAAGCATTTGTGAAACCACAACACGCACAACCTTGAGGCGGATGGGCTACAACAGCAGAAGACCCCACCGGGTACCACTCATCTCCACTACAAATTGGAAAAAGACGCTACAATTTGAAACAGCTCACCAAAATTGGACAGTTGAAGACTGGAAAAATGTCGCCTGGTCTGATGAGTCTCTGTTGAGACATTCAGATGGTAGAGTCAGAATTTGCCATAAACAGAATGAGAACATGGATCCATCATGCCTTGTTACCACTGTGCAGGCTGGTGGTGGTGGTGTAATGGTGTGGGGGATGTTTTCTTGGCACACTTTAGGCCCCTTAGTGCCAATTGGGCATCGTTTAAATGCCACGGCCTACTTGAGCCTTGTTTCTGACCATGTCCATCCTTTTATGGCCACCATGTACCCATCCTCTGATGGCTACTTCCAGCAGGATAATGCACCATGTCACAAAGCTCGAATCATTTCAAATTGGTTTCTTGAACATGACAATGAGTTCACTGTTCTAAAATGGCCCCCACAGTCCCCAGATCTCAACCCAATAGAGCATCTTTGGGATGTGGTGGAACGGGAGCTTCGTGCCCTGGATGTGCATCCCACAAATCTCCATCAACTGCAAGATGCTATCCTATCAATATGGGCCAACATTTCTAAAGAATGCTTTCAGCACCTTGTTGAATCAATGCAACGTAGAATTAAGGCAGTTCTGAAGGTGAAAGGGGGTCAAACACAGTATTAGTATGGTGTTCCTAATAATCCTTTAGGTGAGTGTATATTACATAGGGGTGTAACGGTACACAAAAATCACGGTTCGGTTTTAAAGTCACGTTCGGTACGTTTTCGATACTGCAAAAAGAAAGAAATGCCAGAGAAATTTCCTATTTATTAAAAGGAAAAATATTTTTAAATAAGTGAGTTTTCCTACATCTTGAAACTTTCAGGTTTATAAATGGGGGTAATTTTTGAAGGATGAATAAATAATGTTTTGGTCATCACATTAAAAATAACATTTAAATATATATAATATTTAGATAATATTTGAGTTTTGAAGTGCTGGAAAAAGATGTTTGAAGTACTTGAAAGCATTTCACTATTCCAGCCAAACTGGTTACAGTTAGTGTTACTACATTAAATCCATGGTGAATGTTGCTGATCTGTGGACTTAAAGCCTATTACTAGTTCATTCACGGCACAATGTTTTTCCTGGTTTCCACGTCAGCGCTGTTTGATCTAATAGAGATATACGGTTAATAACGGAGAAATGTGAACGCTTCTCACTAGATCTTGCAGCGATGTTATTACTTCAGTGGCGAATTTAAATGCTTTCTTTACTGGATCTCTTAGCGCTGTGTAGTAACAGTGTCGCTTGATCAAGATCGGCTCGCACTGCATAGATGTTGCTGGTCCGAACTGATAAACAGTCCGTAAAGCACAATATAATGAGTAGCACAGTTTCGTTCCGCTTTCATTACGTTTGCCATTTGATTTTGCGCTACGTTGTGGTGGTTGCGCTAGCGCGGGTTTTGTCGGCAGGAAAAATGGTCCAAGGAATCGTTCGGTTTGTATGCGTACCGAACCGGAAGCCTCGTACTGAAACGGTTCAATACGAATACATGTACCGTTACACCCCTAATATTATAATAAATAGATAAAATTTTAATCACAATTAATTGTACCCTAATTGTGAAATTAAGCACACAGCATTTATGTTGTTTATATATAAACCTTTAACCCCCCCTCTAGTTTTAGTGCCATTTACTGCATGACCAACCATAACCTTTGAATTCTGGTCATGACCGTTTCTGTAAGCAAACCATAGAAATTGTGCTTTGCATAACTCAGTACTGACACTGGTAAAAATGCTACCCACAACCCCCTTCTCCGACATGATCATAATCTACAGCTGCTACTAAAGAAAAACATGTCTTATAATAGTGCATAGTTAAAAAAAAAAATTTAAAAAAAGAGGAAATGGAAATGTGCTTGTGTGTGTCTTTACACAGATATGTTTAGCTTTCTCGAGTGTTTTTTTTTTTTTTCAGCCAGACGCGACAACCGCCGTGAACTCTCGCTGTGCCAGGTATCAGCCTGTTGCTGGGCGATGGGCTTTGGCCATTACCATGGGAACCCTCTGAAAGCCACCGGGTGGGAGGGCTCTATTGCGATGCATTTCTATTGCATCTCCTCTCCCTCCCCTGTCTTTCACTTGAACTCTTTTGTACAGAACTGCCTGCACTTTCTTATTTAGTACTGATTGTTCGATGACTCAGTGTGATGCGTGCTGTGTGATGGAAGCATGGAAGTGGGAGGATTGTGCATGCATAAGAATCTTTGTTGCATTGTCAGAAAAAAACAGCAGCGTTTTCTTCTATGACAGACATAATGGCATTTGTATGCAGTGTACGCTAGCTTAGGTGAGATAATTATGAAGTATTAAGGTCATTTCGCATCAACGTTGCTTTGTGCATTAGACTCAATGGAGTTTAGCATCAGTTGCTGTTGTATCTTAAGCATTGTAATGTACTTCTAAAAGTTCAGACAATTTAACTTTCTCCTTTTCAAGTGCAGAAAATTATTGTCAAACAATCTGCATAACATTTGACAGGTTCAACTTTACAGTTTGTGATTGTCACTTGATTTTGTTTTTCAGAGAACATGAACAATTAATACAATTAATGGATTATCTGGAAATATTAAACCATGTAGTCAATAATTGTATCCCTTAAAACTCATCTTTCTTCACCAAAATTACATATTTCAATGTTTTTTCCTTGAAAAAAAATTATTCGTGTCTTAAAGGAGAACTCCGGTAAATTTTAACATTGAGCTAATTTTTTTGTAAATTTGGAGTGTTGTCAGTACAGAGAACAACGACAAAAATCGGTGTTAGTCAGCCATGTGAGTGATGTTATTAAGAGTGAACACGGTCAATCTGACTGCAGTAGATGTGAAAGATATGAATAAAAATGATGTTAATTCAGCCAGCTCACATACCTGTATTTTCTTCCTGTTTTCGGTCGAAGTCCAAAGTAGTCGATTATCGAGTTGGGAGAATGGGATCTCATACAGCCTGGTCGCACGCGCAAACTCGATAATCGACTGCTTTTGACTTCGACCGAAAACAGGAAGAAAATACGGGTATGTGAGCTGGCTGAATTAACATCATTTTTATTAATCTCTTTCACATCTACTGCAGTCAGATTGACCGTGTTCACTCTTAATAACATCAGTCACATGGCTGTGCACTTGTAATGACATTTCAAGGATGTTAAGAGGCTAAAAGCAGGTTTAAAACTTGCCCCAACTTGCCCCACACCGATTTTTGTCGTTGTTCTCTGTACTGATAGCACTCCAAATTTACAAAAAAATTAGCTCAATGTTAAAATTGACCGGAGTTCTCCTTTAAAATCTTGAATGTAACTCTACACCCTTGTCTCGTTTAGTACACGTGGTTCTATGAATATGCAAATTAGCCCCGCCTCCACTCACTCACACCAGCTCAAAAATTACCCTAAGCTGATTTGATGTTCTTACTTAGTCTCTCTACTTGGTCAAACTGGTCTATTTTTGAGTTTTTTTTTGCTTTTTTCAGCTGATCAGGTCAGGAGACCAGCCGGCTGCCCAGCTAAACAGCAGTTTGACCAGGCTGGAGACTCGATTAAATCAGCTAAAGGCTGTGACACACCAAACCCACATCGAAGATCTAACGTTGACGAAAACTGACTGAGTTGTTGCTGTAACAGCCAAATTCCCGAACACATCCACCTACGCAATCTTGATCATTATTCTGAATTAAGAAATCATTATAATGCAGTCAAAAATAATTTACAAGGAACATAAATAATTACCTTACCTTCCGAGTCTTTTGTTCATTTGTCACATGACAGACGCAATGAACGGATTGTTCATGAATGACCCGCCATCACTAGGACTGCGGGTGTACGAACCGTAAACAAAGCAGTGCTTGCCTACCGTTTTTGAATATGATATCTAATTGATTAGTTGGTCTTTACTTTCTTCATTCCAGACAGCCATGTAGTTATAAAAATATTTATTTTTTGTAATGTTCAAGTAATATGATCTAAGATTAACAGGCTTTTGTGTGTGCCCTCTTGACTCTGTTGTTTACTTGTTTTCATCAGTTTCGCTTTTCTTTTCTCACTGAGCTGAATCAGAGTGGTCCCTCTCACCGACTGCCCAACGTCGATTCAACATGCTCAATAGGCCAAAATGCCACCAACAGGGTCCAACAAAAGCCGAAAGTACAGAACACACCGGGAAAATTGAGCTGACAGGAGGCCAGGCCTAGAAAAGTTATTGAAATCAAATCTTAAATGTCACAGAGAAGTGACTGATTTTGGTAGAGCATGTAAAAATATATTGAATATAAAGCAATTTCATTGCATACAAAAAGAGACAAACAAACAATGTGTTAAAGCACTGACTTATGAACGGGCTTTTAGTGATAGAGTCTCTTGCCGGGTGTTTGCAGAAGACCACAGTTTAAATTAGAGCGAGTACTCAGTTGCTTTTATGTCAAAATTGAATCTGCGGCTTTCCTGTGTAACACTTGTTGTTTCCTGTAAAAGTACTTTGTAGGTTTTTTTTTTTTTTTTTTTGGTTTCCCAAACACCTGCATTTGTCAGAGGGAACTGTGAACGTCTTGCATGACCAAGTTCAGCCAATCCAAACACTCCATTCCCCTCTCTGAAGACGCTTCTATCTGCATTTGTTTAGCACTAATCTGAATATTTTGGAGAAGGTGTCCATGGTGGTCATGGCCCTGTTTTCACTCATTTTACGTTAACCTGGTAGTGGAAAATTTGAATCTTGAAGATATTTTCCCTGCAACTAAAGCTGAGCTCTTTTTCAGTATAGAGCTGGTAAAAATGGCCCCTATAGTTGTGAAGGTGATTATGGTCAGGATCATCTTCTGTGATGTCCACAAAGGAACATTAATATTGTGATCAGTGGGTCTTGATCAGATTCAGACTGGTTGGCTTTGCCATTCTGCCTTTGACATTTATGAATAGACAGAGTTCCTGTGCTCTCGCTTGTCATTGTAATGAGGGTTCAGTGATGAACAAAGCGGCTTAAATGATCACATCTGCTTTGAAGATTGGGGGTGCGATCAAACCCCACACCTGCACACAGACAGTGAAACCTGAACTCATCTACACTGATGGGGTCCAGCCAATGGAAAGCTTAATAAAATAATATTAAATAATGCCTTCATAATCATTTTAAAATGCAAAAATGTTTCTGTGAGGGCTTATTTTACACAGTGTCCAAACCAGTATACAATTGCTGCAATTATTCTGCCAGCCTCTCCCACATATTCTCTGATTAGGTTAGGGTTAGGCATATGTTGTACATATTTATAAGCAAATGATTCTTAAATATATTTATTAGGGCTGTCAAATGATTAATCACGATTAATCACATCCAAAATAAAAGTTTTTTTTACATAATATATGTGGGTGCACTGTGTATAATTATTTTGTATATATATAAATACACACACATGCATGTATATTTAAGAAAAAAATATTATTTATATATAAAATATTTATATTTATATATAATATAAATTATGTATAAATCTATATACAGTATATACATGAAAATATTTCTTAAATATATACAAGCATGTGTGTGTATTTATATAATATTATATAAAATAATTATACACAGTGCACCCACATATATTATGTAAAAAAAACTTTTATTTTGGATGTGATTAATCGTGATTAATCATTTGACAGCCCTAATATTTATTTTTATAAATGATTCAAAAAGATTCTCATAGCCAGAAGTTACTGTTCTGTCTGGCAAATCATAGAATGAACTGTTCCCACCAGAGCGGTTACTGACTCGGTTAATGAACCACGAGTTCAATCATTATTTGCAATAACCATCTCAAAATGAAGTTTCTTCAAACTTGAGGTTCATGAAACCTAAATCATTATCATTACTGGCAGGTTGTTTGTATGACAGTGTGCAGATAAATATGCAAAATTTGGAATATTTCTTAATAAATCATAAAAAATCAAGAGTTTTTCAGTGATTAAGTCATTAGCTGCAGTACTGGCATAAAGATGGGGCTATGATTTTATTTGCATTCATCACTTTTTGTTTTTCCTGTCTATGGATCCCTGTTTGGACAGGCATCCATATGCTGGGCTTAATTTCATCTGCAGGCTTTCATTGTTTGTTATTGTTTGTATGCTGCTCCCTGTGTCCCATCTGTATAAGATGACAGGGAATTATAATACAAATGAATTATACTGTGTCTGTTCTCTTTATTATGACTGAATCTGTGTTTTGTCGGAAGGGCCAGCGCTACAGGGGTGACATTGTCATTGGACTATTCAGATGAGTCTACAAAGGCCCCTTCGCACCTGCACCTACTCTGCATTTCACAGCCGTCTTCTGTTGTGCCTTCATTTGTTTGAATGGACCTTCACAGCCTTGTGTGTGTCATATTGTTATCTGTGCCACTTTAGATACTGCAGTAAATTGTGGTGCCATGTGATGTACCAATATCTTGGACTGTTTCTGAATGCAAGTTTATTATGTAAGTTGCATAAGAATGCATTGAACCTGAAAACGGTGCTTTCTTAAAGGGATGATTCACTTAAATAACAACAATGGTTCATTTAAATAATGGTTCACTAACAACAATTGTCATTATTTACTCACCCGGGTTTACCAAAACTGTATGACTTTCATCTTTTGAACATAAAAGAAGTGTTTGAAAATGCTTTTTTTCTCTCTCCATACAATGAAATTCAATGGGGTCTGGTGTTGTTTTGGGCTTAATTGACTTTCATTGTATTGACAAAAACATTTGAAACATTCTTCAAAATATGACGGTTGGTTGGTCAGCTAGTTACTTAGTCAACCAATGTGAAATATAATTTTGCAAATGTAGTTTCATTCTTCCTGATTTCATTATTCTTCACAGACTCGGTTTCTACAAAAGGGTGGATGGAAAGAAATATTTGGAGGAAAAATGACACGTTCTATCACAAAACTTTTCATGTTCTCTCACAAAGTATTGTGTTCTCATTAGAATGTTTGTATTTATTCACAAAAGCATTGATCATAGTTTTTTCTCCAATCTCATATTATTTCTATGCAATCGGTTTGCAAGCTTTTCTCATTTTTCCCATCACCATATTCTGTACTTTAAACTCCATCAAGCACTTAATAAGTCAAGCACAATCATTGCTTGTAAATTTTGATGGCAAGAAGAAAATGGATAGCTTGGTCCATAATTCATAATTCATGGAGGCCCAGGCTGTATAGCTTTATTATACTTTGGACTTAATGTACTGTATAGATAGAAACTTCTTTCCTTTTTTTGTTTCCAAGAGCTTCCTTAATGCTGTTTAATATGTCAGGGATGTTTAATATGGTTTTAATTAAGCACTTTCCATAAAGCTTTGAAAGTGCACTGGTTAGAATGTAATTGGTTTGTGCAGCTCTAGTGGTTTGTATATTGCTGTCCAAATTGCCCACTGGGTCATGCTGGTTTTGTGGTTCGCTCCGTGCAGTTTGCATATTGCCTAATGGGTTGCTTAGGTTTGGTTGCTTGCAGTGCCGTTCAAATTGATATTTTCACATCTAGTCTGGTGAAAAAAGCAAGAAAATGGATCCACTCTAGTGGAGGATACCAAGAATCGGTCCATGCCAATCTATCCAACTATGACAAAAACTAGCCTATTTTTTTTAAAGCAATTGATAAACTAACAATCAATATAATTAAGCAATATAAAAAAAAAAACTACATTTTATAAAATGAAATATTAGCAGTGTACTAAGTTAATACTTTCATTCAGCAAGGACACATTAAATTGATCAAAAGTGACTGTAAAGACATTTATAATGCTACATTTCAAATGAATGCTTTTGGACTTTCTATTCATCAAAGAAACCGTAAAAAAAAATAAACTAATGATTTCCACAAAAAAAAAAGTATTAATCAGCACAGCTGTTTTAAAGCATTGATAAGAATTTTGAGCATCAAATCTTCATATCAGACTGATTTCTGAATCTGATTTCATGTGACACTGAGTACTGGAGTAATGATGAGAATATTTTTTAGATTATACATTTTCACACTATTCATGTTTTTACTGTATTTTTTTTATGAAATAAATGCAGCTTTGGTGAGCAAAAGAGACTTAAAAAAAAATCTTACCAACCTCAATCTTTTGAACGGTAATGCATGATGCTTGCATAAGTATTTGTCCGAATAAATGGCTACTTTTAAATGGCCGTCAATGGAGAAAAATACTTTTAGCCTGCAGAGTGTGTAGTTACAGTATCTACTAGCAGAGGCTAACAGTCCTTGCCAAACTTTGACCCCTTTGTAAGTTGTTATTGTGATTTTTATTTTAAACCTATTATGTAGCCTTACTCTTTCTCTCTCTCGCCTCATCCACCTACTCCCTCTCTCATTTCATCCCACCGAGAGCCTCATCATCACCTCTGTTTCCCTACACAGTGTGCTCTTGGATGCGAGGGCAGCCTCTGTAAATTCACTCTGACCTTTTCTCATTGCATATTCTTCTACAGTAAGAGTTTGTAACACAGTCCTGTGGACTTTGTGTGTGCTACATGTGCTCTCTGTGTGCTCAGGCCACAGGCCATATGAAAGCTGCTCTCTTTTTGTGCAAGTGTCATCGCCACCATGAGCTGTATTCAGAGGGAGAATATTAAAACAGCACCTTATGAATAGGAAGTCATAGAAGAGCCCCTGCTTAATTAATAATGGATGCAAAACTTGGGGGAAGGCAGACAAGGACGAGTTCTTTGGTGTGCCAGTGTTGCAGCTGACTGGCAGTGCCCTGCTGACCCGGTGCTCCAGTATCATTCAGGTCACAGGTGTCATCCTGCCAATGTCACTTCTGGTGGCAGTGCTCTGTAGACAATCCAGTATCTACCCGGGATAATTGTGATTGTAAACAAGAGGGACAAAAAAAATCGGATGCCGAAAATATACAGAATCTATATAATACTAATCAATTATGTATTTAATGTTATAATAATAAATGTTATGCATGTATGACTTTATTATATATATGTATTGTTTTATTTATATAAAATTAATTAAAAAAATATATAGGTTATATCAAACAGCAAAATTGAAAAACAAATCCTTTTGAATCTACACTGTTCAAAGAATTGTTATCATTTTATTTGAAAGAAGTATCTTATGTTAACCAAGGCTGCATTTGTTTGCTAAAAAATACAGTAAAAACAGTAATATTGTGAAATGTTTTTTTTCCAGGATTATTAGATGAGTTTAAAATAACAACAAAATAACAAAGTGTGTGTGTGTGTGTGTGTGTGTGTGTGTGTGTGTGTGTGTGTGCGCATCTGCTATGCGAAGTGTATTGTAATTTTGTGCTGTGGATGCAGTAGCATTTAGTTTTTTATTTCTGATTTCTAATATTTCCTAACAAATTGAAATATTCTAAAGCTATATTCTGGCTATTCTCACCCACTTCTCATTGCCTCACCTGTGCTCTTAACATGTAAAATGCAATTGATACCTGTTTAGTTCCTCTGTGACCTTGAATATGGCAGACGGCAGACTAATTTCTCTTCTGTTTGCAATCAACATTAATTCCCAATATGTCTGGTAATGCTTATTTATAGCTAATGTGGCTGACTGCTCTCTTTTTTGTGTGTTTCTCTGAAGGACCCGCGCAGTAAGCACAAGTTCAAGGTCCATACGTACTCCAGCCCCACCTTCTGTGACCACTGCGGCTCTCTGCTGTACGGACTCATCCACCAGGGCATGAGATGTGACCGTGGGTATCTCTCACTTTCCTTGACTTCCACTGAGACGCTTAATCACACATAATCATTTTTCTGGTCGAATTTTATGAAGTTTGAGGGCTTTTCACACCAGTGTTGTGTGTAACGTAACTACTTTTTCGGGTAAAAAGTAGTGTAACGCGTTACTGTGGAAAATTTGGTAACGAAACGTAGTTCCTTTTTCAATTCCGCACAACGTTACTTTTCCCAGGGACAGATTTGACAGCGACACTGTCTCCTCAGCTACGCGCTTGCAATAGTCACAAGCTCCACATGGTAGGCTACGTGACAGAGGCTGGTAGCAGAGCAATCAATTCTATGAATTACACTGCGCAAACCAAAAGTAATAGACTACTATACCCACCAGATGAAGAAGGGTTGGCTCTCCACAGAACACAAAATATTCATTTTATTGTATTTTTCGTGTTCGCATTTATGAGGAAAAAAAACAACGTTATGGACGTAACAGTTCTTCGGACGTGATCGCTCTGAAAGCGGCACTAAAAGACTTCTTTAAAACTTTCAGAGACCTCGCTCAAACAGGTATTTAAAACACCAAACATTAAGGATTGGCATATCAAGCAAAATAATATTCGATGATTGCTCGAAAATCGTACCTCTCCCCCCACATGCTTACCGTAAGACGTAGGCTACTGTATAGGCCTATGTGTTGTAGCCTAGTCATTAAAGAAAACGATTTAGTTTCATATTTATGTTTAAATAAAATTCTTAATTTTTTTATTTCATCTATGTTGATTATATGAAAAGTGAAAAGCATGAGTAAGATCATAAGATGCGCAATCGGGAGACAAATGGAGTGGGCAGACATGATTTTGATTAAGTTAAGTTTGTTTTCGTAGAAAGCCTTTCTTTAAAGTGAATTTCGTTTTGTATTAATTGTATCTTAATTTTAATCAATGTTTCATCAACCAATTGTCTGGATTTAATAAATAAGAAGTAAATATAGCAGGCAGGCAATATAATCAGGACTTCTCAGGAGCTCCGTGCCGGCGCGTGAACTGAGCTCATCTCATAAATGAACCGAAACTCAGCGTATAAGCTACTTGCCTCAAAGATCTGAGAAATATATAGAAAGCTTGAAATGTGTACTTTAAAACAAAACTATTCAAAACGAAAGAAAACAGACTAGCCTACTCTCTGCTCATTTAATCCGTATGAAAAGTGCATTTCTCTCTGGCGTGTTCACCTACTGCGAAGATCGCAAGTCAGATCGTCAACTTTATCTTTGCAGCCTACATTGACAAAGAAAACACTTGTTTATTAATAAACAATTGAAATGTCTCCTTGCTATATTTGACATATTCATAACCATTACTTTTGCCGGTTCTTGGTGACATTTTTCATGAACGCGTCACCACCGCTAGTTAATATTGTTCTTTGGTGTTCAGTTTATACAGGTTTTTCAAATGTTATTTAAATAAAAATATATATTTCTATCTCAAAATCTCTCTTTTTTCTAGTTTTTTCTTCTAGTTTTTCAATAAGTAGAGTTCATAGTAGAATTGTATGTAGGCTTACATATTTAGGAACAGATTTTGGGTTCTGCCCAAAGTCAAGCAACATAAAAGTAACGTAAAAGTAACGAGTAACGTAAAAAGTTACTTTCCAAAGGGGGTAACTAAGTAAAGTAACGGATTACTTTTTAAAGAAGTAACGAGTAACGAGCAAACACTACTTTTTACAAGTAACTTCCCCAACACTGCTTTTCACACTGAGCTTAACCCCAGGTTATTGTCTTTCTTAACCCTGCATTTAACCCCAGGTAAAGGAACATTTCACATTTGTAATTTAAAAGGGAGATAGCTTTTTACCCGGGGTTACCTCTGTTGGAATGTTACAACTAGATGCTTAGCAACCGACAACCAATTGCGTGCCTTATATTCAAATGCTCTGGGCAGTCACGGAAACAAGCGCGATGTAACGGTCGTTTTTGCATTTGATAGGAAAAATGTCAAACGGCAATCGGAAACGCAACAGTTGGAGTGAAGAAGAGACTGTTTCATTCTAACCTTCAAAAAAAAATTTGATAGTACAGTCAGCAATGTGTAATATGAGGACACGCAATGCTAGAGTCTTTATGTAAGCAGGTCACATGCTGTGTTTGTCCAGTCTGTGACACTGGCACACGCGTATATGCAAATAAGCACTTTAACCCAGGGGTTTAGGAATGTGCAGTGTGAAACATCACCTTATGAAAACCCAGGATCATTTTTTAACGACGGGTAAATTATGAGCAGTGTGAAACGTGAAGCAAGATAAGCCAGGATTTCATTTACCCAGGGTTTGCTATTTCATGTGTGAAAAGCCCTTTAGTGTGCATCCTCAGAATGTCCTGTTGTCTTTGTGTGTCAAGTTTTGGTAAGTGTGGACATTGCGTTCAGCTGATATAGGTCAACTCGTTTAAATGGGAGTTGCCTGTCCAATTAGGCATCTAAAATTATTGGGGCCCCGCAGATTCAACTTGTAGGTCTCTATAACTGTGCTGTAAAGAGGAAAGCAGTCTCCATCGATACTGACCCATCTCTTCCTCTGTACCCCTCTTTCTAGTTACTGCCATCAGGTTGCTGCTTTAGAGCTCCTTTGGCCAAAAGGAAAGCTTACAGGAACTCTTTTATTCCTACGGCAATTTCTAATAAAAAGACCAAAGTTTTATTGGTATATTGTATTTAAGCATTTGTTTATTTATTTACATATTTGTACGGTACTTTCTTTGGATTAATTGTGTATATGTGTATATGTGAACCTTTTAACCTAAGACAAATTTATATCACTGCTTGATAGATAATACAGTTTTTTGATTTTGAAGATGAATTTAAATTCTAATCTTAATTTCTTTGCAATGCATATTTTTTTGACATATTTTTGTCATGATTGTCTTGGGAGGACGTGTTCCAAGTTTCACAGGAATTGGACCAGCAGCAATATAATATGCAAAAATATCTAAATGGCAGACTTTTTTTGAAATTTTTTATGAAAAGATTAGTGTTTAGTCCTTTTTGTGGAATGGATGTTGTAGGGTTGACTATAGGATATCAAAAGTTAGGATTCAGTAGTGTAGTTGTCACATACTCTGCATTTGTTATTATTAATTAATTTATTAAAATGTTTTATTCTCAAATCATCCACTGATGCATTTTGACACCCTTAACTTAGTGTTTGCTTTCACATTTTTGGTTTGGACTGCCAAATAAGAATAGCAGCACATTGTTAGATTTTGAAATGTGTGTCAGTACTATTCTGTTTTCTGGTGCCATTTGTACAGAAACCATGCAACCCTAGTATGATGATTGAGTGATCTGTGTGTTACCTATCCCTGCGAGGCGAATATCCTGACTGAGAACATAACCAGGCTGTATGAAGTCCCGCTCACAAAGCACCTGAGTGAAAAGAGATTTTCCATCTCACGGTAGCCAGCCTCTTATCCAGTGTCCAATACATAAAACATTCAAAATGCTTCACTCACTTAGCAGCTGTCTGAGCCTCCGGGGCACAGATATTCACCACCTCATATCTGATTGTTGGCTTACACATATTCATTGATATAACAGCATATTTACCGGCCGCTCTTTACTCTTATTAATGTATGACAGGCAGGTAGGCAGACTAACGAGTGAGCAGACAGGTGGTGTAAAGATGAGGCGCTCAGCATCTTCAACTGAAACCTGACACAAAGTTGTTATGGTTGCAGACTGAGAGAGCTATAATTACCTTTGTTTAGTTTCCAATGCATGAGTCGTCTTCTCCGGGGCCCTCCACAGTGTTTACACCCCAGCTATGGCTTGCGCTCCGTCACACTTCTGACTGAACTGTGGAGAAGTGCTGCAGTGCATGATGAATTAGTGTGTGTCTGTGTTTTTCACAAGTATGTTATTGTGTGTTTGCTTGTTTCACAGTCATTTTCAGAAGTAGTCTGAATTCCGGAGTGCTTTTTCGCTAATTGGATATGTAAACTTATGTGGAGTTCGACTGCTTGTGTTTGGCCTGTGGCATCCAACACAACAAAAGCATCATAACAGTGATTAGCATTGTCGCTACTGCTTTGCTCTTTGCCCCTATTGACCCTGCTGTAAAGACCAGCTTAGAGTATTTCTGATAGCTGGTTGGGCTTGCTTGTTAAGCTAGTTAGGAAGCACACCAGCATCCAAAACACATGTGCTGGTGGCTGTTGATGTTTTTAGCAGGAGAGTACAAACTGATGACTGTTTTGTTCCTGGTCAGATATTCAGGAAAGACTGTTCCCTTGTTCCAAATTCTATTGAGTCACCTCACTGTCCACTGCATACATGCCTGTAGGCAGAATGTTTATGTATAATACATAATATATTATTTGTGACCATATATTATGCTCACCAGAAAAGAACAGTCATACAGTTATATTGAGAAATGTTGTCACTTTTACGTGTGCCTTTTTAACAAGGTGTATTTTGAATGTATGTGTGTGTGTGTGTGTGTGTATATATTATACTATATATATATATATATATATATATATATATATATATATGAATTTATAAAAATGACCTTGTTAAAAGTTTACATACACTTTTTATTCTTCATGAGTTCCTTGTTTGTCCTGAGCAGTTAAACTGCCCGATGTTCTTCAGAAAATTAGTCCAGCTCCCGCAAATTCTTTGGTTTTCCAGCAACTTTTGCATATTTTAACCCAGAGGCTGTATGATTTTGAGATCCATCTTTTCACACTGAGGACATTTGAGGGACACATACGCAACTATTACAAAATGTTCAAACATTCACTGATGCTCCAGAAGGAAACACGACACATTTAGAACCTAAATTCTTAGGGAAACTATTTTAACTTTATTTATTTTGTCTTCTGGGAAACATCTAATTATCTTCTGTAGCTTCTGAAGGGCAGTACTAAATGATAAAAATATGATCTTTAAACAAAATAAGAAAATTTTACATTTTACATCCTGTTCAAATGTTTTCAGCCCCTGGGTCTTAATGCATCATGATTGGGGTCATTTTTATAAATTCAACTTTTATTTTGTCTTGTGGAGTATATGTGAACATATTTTATGTAAAATATCTTATGCAGGACAGTACTCAATAAAAAAGAACGCATTTTGAATGATCCCTCTTATTTAGTTAAATAATTAACATTTTGCAGATTCTGCAAGGTGTAGGCTATGTAAACTACAATGTATCATCCTTTATACATTGCGTATAAAATTGTGTACTTTGTATGTGCATTATGTTGTTTGGGGTTTTGGTGTAACATCTCTTCCTCTTTCTGTCTCCCGCTATCCAGACTGTATGATGAACATCCATAAGCGCTGTGTGGCCAACGTGCCGAGTCTGTGTGGGACTGACCACACTGAGAGGAGGGGACGCATCCAAATCACTGCAGAGATCAAGAACAATGTGCTCACCGTCAGCAGTGAGTCACTGCTGCCCACTCACACACATTTCACTGCTGCACACATGTGCATGGAAGCAAACACTCACTCACGTCTTCCAAAATCGCTGGGGGATCCTGGACCTCCTGTTACCACACACATGCCTTCATTTGACCCTTGAAGAGCAGCCAAAAATGCATTATACGGCACATCTTGCATGAATACTTTTAGTTAAGGCATGAAGTGTGGCGCCTGTGAAGGCTTGTGGGCATTTTTTCTTAGTGTCTGATTCCTCCTAGTGGTGAATTCAAAGCAGCACCTGCATGCACCAATTCAGTGTTTTAAAACCTTATGGTGCTGATCTATTGGAAATGCCCAACTGTATTTAAAAAAATTAATAGTTCATCCAATAATAAAAATGTAAACATTACAACTTCGTGTGCCTAAACACAAAGCACTGATTGCTAGACAACATCTCTTGAATGCAATCCATAAAAAATGGTTTTTTTACTATTGTCATAATTTGAGCACAAACAGGTATTGAGCTCTATTGTCAGTAGGGCCGTCGCAATATCAGATTTTCACTATACTATTATTATGACCAAAAGAATTTCACAATAACGATATTATCGCAATATATATATAGACATTTTGAAGAAAAAAAAAATTGTTTATTTTGTGTTTTCTCTTTTTTTCTTCGGCAAATGAACCATCCTGCTTTAAAGAGCTACAAAACTGCTGCACGCCTAGAATAAACAGAACGATTTCGTCCACTGGAGTGGAATGTATCTTTATAAATTTTTCAAGCAAAGAAAATAAACAAACAGTCTGTTTAAACCATCAATGTAAAAGACCTGAAAGGGGTACCAGATGATAAGGTGTCTTGTCAAAACGTACTAGCAAAATCAAGAAAGCACATAAGGGGATATAGAACAACAAAATAGCTCTGATGTCCAAAATTCAGCATGTGACACAGTGATGAAGTGAAGTGCATTCGACCTCATTGTGAAATTCTATAGGATCCGTCAAACATGTATTACATTACACGTGTCCATGGTAACACAAGAAAGCACACTTAGTCTCCCTGTCTCTCCTTGGCATCAACACAAACATGCCTCCAAAACAAAAGCACAAGCACACCACTGAGGACACAGTCTTCTGTTGCATCAAGTGGGAAAAAAAGATTAAAACATGGTAATGCTTTCTGTGACCAACAGAGGGCGATATTCTCATTGTCTCAGCAAGAACCCGTCTGAGAACAACATGTTTGATTTGAGAGCTGCATAAGGATTTGCATGAACATAACTTACAATTTTTGTCTGTTTATCATATATTGCATTGCATGACTCCAGAAGACTTGAAATTATGCGTTTATAGTAGCCTGGGAAAACCCAGACAACTTCCGGCAAATTTAGATTTGCTCTGCAAGTTAGTCTGGGAAAGAGCTCATTCAAGCCCATTTCCAGTCCGCAGAAATCGCGGCACCAATCAGAAACGTTGGGGCGGGCTTTACACGATGACGACAGCGCAGCAACTGTGAAGCAAATTTGTACATTACAAAGATGGATGCCGCCGTGGAACATCACCCGCTCTAATCAGCTATCGCGTCTGTTTCCTTTTTGTTAAAGGAACACGCCACCGTTTTTTCATATTAAACTTGATTTGAACGTTTCCTTTTTGTTAAAGGAACACGCCACCGTTTTTTCATATTAAACTATGTTATTCCCTTAACTAAGACGAGTTGATACATACCTCAATCGCTCTGGCGCGCCACGACACTTTGATACTGATAGCCCAGTTCATTCATAAGAATCCAAACAGAGATGAAGTTAGAAGCGATCAAACACCTCCACGGTTTCTCTATTTAAATACAGTTACACGATCAAGTATGGTGACAAAATAAAACGTGGAGGTGTTTGATCGCTTCTAACTTCATCTCTTTTTGGATTCTAACAAAGTCCTTTTAGGCAAGTCATGCCACTCGGCCGCCATCTTGGCAACGCCTCCGGGCAGCTATTTTGGACTAACAAGACCAGGCTCCTATCTAAATGAATGGGCAGAGAGTCAGAACTGCACTTTCACTGGTTACCGGGACATAAAAAAGTAATGTATAGAAACAGCAGTAAAATATGATAAAAATCGCTGAAAAAGTTTGATGACTTTGCCCCAAAATAAGGTTTAAAACGCCTTTTTCCCCACAGGTTATACTTTACTACGCATGCGCAAGGGTTCTCGTCTCCGCTGTCGCAAACGTCAACTGTGCGCATGCATCAGTGGGACCAGACGATTGGCTTAAAGGAGAACTCCGGGCAATTTTTAAGTTAATCTTGATCGTTATATCTTTATGAGTACTGTTTATAGGAAAAAAAACGAACCGGATTGGTGCTTGCGATGCGGAGCTGCGACAGCGAATGCCCAGAGCTCCACTCAGCTAAAACGGCAGCTCTGGGGGCATAACATAAAGAGCGTTTTTGTGCCTCTTAACAGACACAAAATGCAATTAAAATGTCTGTCCAACATGAACAGGGGCCTTACCTGTGAACAAGATGCGTTTAGCAACTTAGCCATGGTTTAAATAGTGTTTTAGACAGCAAGCTGTAGTCTCGCGCTGAAGTCTCGCTCCTCCCACCTGGACTCGCGCTGAAGTCCCGTGATCTCAGTTGTAGCCGGGAAAGGTCAATAGTGTCCAGGTGGGAGGAGCGAGACTTCAGCGCGAGACTACAGCTTGCTGTCTAAAACACTATTTAGGTGAATTTAAACCATGGCTAAGTTGCTAAACGCATCTTGTTCACAGGTAAGGCCCCTGTTCATGTTGCACAGACATTTTAATTGCATTTTGTGTCTGTTAAGAGGCACAAAATCGCTCTTTATGTAGATGCCCCCAGAGCTGCCATTATAGCTGAGTGGGAGCTCTGGGCATTCGCTGTCGCAGCTCCGCGTCGCAAGCACCAATCCGGTTCGTTTTTTTTTCTATAGACAGTACTCACAAAGATCTAACGATCAAGATTAACTTAAAAATTGCCCGGAGTTCTCCTTTAAATGTTTCCCGGCTGTACTGTTAAAAAGCAGACGATTGGCTTTCCAGAAGGAGGGGCGGGGCATGTGCATACAACCGTCATCTTTGCCGTTACGGGTTTTCCCTATATAGTTGTATTGAGGAGTAAGGAAGTGGCATGTCTCTGTATAAATAGTCTCTGATTCTAATGAATGAACTGGGCTATCAGTATCAAAGTGTCGTGGCGCGCCAGAGCGATTGAGGTATGTATCAACTCGTCTTAGTTAAGGGAATAACATAGTTTAATAATTATGAAAAAACGATGGAGTGTTCCATTAAAACCGGAGCAAAGAACAACACTCGGGAGATGTTTCTCCGTTGCTCTGCATACGTCATCTCCTTCATCGCTCTGATTGGTTTTAGGTCTATCCAGAGGCATTTGAGCGACGTCCGTTGGTGACGCCCCTCTGGAAATGGGTTCACTATGAAGCTTTGCCAGACCCTAACTCAGTTACAACTGAGAATGGTCTGGTTTTAACCAGACTACGTTTATAGTGCTTTTTGGAAAACGCTGTGTGAAGAATCCTCAATATTCTCATTTCATATTCCAAATGAGAAAAAAAACATACAGGTTTGGAATGACATGAGGATAGATGATAACAGAATTGTCAATTCTGGGTGATCCATCCCTTTAACCTTTGTAAACCCTTCACATTTTATATGAAAATTGTATATGATAATAGCTTTTCAAGCAGTTTATTAAATTATATCCATAATAGATTTCCACTTACTTGTTATTGTATTGATATAAAACTATAATATCCGTGGGGAATTTCCACTTAGTTCTAATTTCCACTTAGTTACACTTTTCAGAGCAGAAGATGAGCTCAGTTAAATGAGATTTCTGGAAGACAAACCAAGAGAAAATTGATCAGTGAAAAATGAGAATTCTGTCATCATTTACTCACCCTCAGGTCGTTCCAAACATGCATGCATTTCTTTCTTCTGCAGAACACAAAAGGAGATGGTTTGAAAAATGTTGTTTTGGACCCCATTGACTCTCATCTTGTGGACAAACACTCACAAACACACACAATGAGATATTCTTCAAAATATCTTCTTTTATGTTCCACAGAGGAAAAATTTTTTATACAGGTTTGGAACGACATGAGGGTGGTGAATGATGACAGAATTGTTATTATTTTGCTCAACAATCCCTTATGCTTTCTGGAGGAAAGTAGGCTTGGATCTGTGTATCAGTGGGTGTGTGTATAAGTGACATTAGCCTCAACACACCGCTCCATATTCAGCCATGCGTCCCTTTCTCAAGCTCAATCCTGGGCTATTTCACCCCGCGAGCCTCAGCTCCCATTTTCCCTTAGAATTAACTAACAGCCTTTAGCCCGCTAGCGGCTAATGAGCTGAGCTGCACCATGGAAAGAACCGATGCGCAGACAGCCCTGAGCGCAAAAAGACATTTTTAATCCATCACGCTGTCCTTTATAATCTAATGTCACGCGGCGGTGCCTCAGATCTGCTGAGCGTACAGTAAGATGAATAGGGCCACTTCCTGTCGCGCATTTCAAAGGCCTGTCACTTAAAGCTAATGAATTGACCAATACCTGGATGGAAATGGGGCTTCTGCTCTGCCTTTAAAAGGTCCTTTCCACCTCATCTTTCTCGCACTCACACTCTGTTTGACCACCGGAGCACTTGCAGGTTGATAAATGTTAGTGTGAGGCACACTGGGTGACCATGATTAGTGTGGTGTTAGCACTTGTTATGAATGAAGACTTGTCACAAAAACATTCTTGTCCTTACATAAGCTTAATGGTTCCAGTCAGTTCTGGATCTGTTCCGAGCACCAATAATAACGCTAATTTTTTTACTAAATCGACCATTTGCTATTGAATTGCAGTGCTGTTTTTCACCTAGAGGGAGCAGTGCTGCTTAATTATTTGCCGAAGCATTAATTATATTCCTACAGCCTTTTGCATCTTTGCCTGTTAAAATATCAACTGTGTTATATGCTACAATGTTAATGAGTATTTTTTTAATCAGCTGTTTAACATTGAGTTCCCTACATCTCTGAGCCACAAAACTGAGCTTATCTTGTAGGTCAAAGCTTTTGATATCTTCATGCAAATATTCTTACATGGTCAGTGATCCCGCTTGCTTTAATTGCTCCGTGTGGAGGGCTTTCCGAACGAACGTGTTGTGTGTAGCATTTATTAGATGGCAAAATAAACCCTGCTCTGTGAGCACGACAGTTCACGCCGAAACTCATCTCTCTTCCTGTATCCGTGCTGCAGTACGACGCTGTCTTAATGAACAGCTAAGCCTACCTTCACACACCACTCATTATGGAAATTACACTAGCCACAAATCTCATGGCCACAGCAGCCTCCTGCATTAATTGTTGTACTGGTCAAGTGCTGAGGTCAACCCCAATTACTGGGATAGTCTGTGTGCATTCGTAGCTCCATATGGCTCTGAGGGCTCCTGAGACACAAGAATAAATGACTGACAGCTATTCACTCACATTTGGGGTCCGTAGTTAGTGCTCTTGAAGGGTAAAGGGTTCACAAGGTTTTATCAGATGCTTGACATCCTACACTGACATTTTTTTTTTATTCAGTATCTTTTTGTTTTCAATTACTTGAGAAGGAAAATATATATTGATATTTATTATAATATTAATATATTTTCAAAATGTATTGTCGTTTCATTGTCTAATATAGTTATCCTATCATAAACTTTACTAAAATGTATTATTTTTATTTATTATTTATGTAAATATATTTATTTTTCTAGTGACTTGAATCTTTTGAATTGGTTCACTAGAAAGATTAATTCACTGATTATTTGTATGTGTATGGTGTGTATGAAGATTCTGTGTAATTTTAAATGTACCAGGTTCTGTCGAAATGCTGGCTTTGAGTCCATTACAAATTTCCCTATCAGGGACAATAAAGTATTTCATTTAATTTCATTGAATTAGTTTAGGGATTCTTTCTGCACGTTTCATTATTCGTCTGGAGCTGCCGACAATTTACTCTTTGTGTGAGTCATTGAATTGTTCAGGTGATTCAGGGACACTTACTTGGTAAATCTACAAAGAGTCTCCTGAAAGAAGCGTTTACTCTGTAATATTTTTTTTAATGGTTTTGAAAGAAGTTTCTTCTTCTCAACAAGGTTGC
Organism: Semotilus atromaculatus; assembly: GCA_031834385.1. Lineage (NCBI taxonomy): Eukaryota > Metazoa > Chordata > Actinopteri > Cypriniformes > Leuciscidae > Semotilus > Semotilus atromaculatus. The sequence goes on along the minus strand of JAULUF010000005.1, from coordinate 19,853,651 downwards.
ATTAATTGATTAAAAATACAGTAATATTGTGAAATGTTATTACAATTTAAAATAACTGTTTTATTTTAAAGTGTAAATTATTCCTTTGATGGCAAAGCTGAGTTTTGAGTATCATTACTCCTGTCTTAAGTGTCTCACATAATAATTCAGAAATCATTCTAATATGATTTGATGCTCAAGAAACATTTCTTATTATTATCAATGTTGCACTGCCTATTAGTTTTGTGGAAACCGTATTTTGTTTTCTTTTTCAAGATTCCTTTATGAATAGAAGGTTAAAAAAATATTTATTTAAAATAGAAAGTCTGTCATTTTTTTATCAATTTAATGTATCCTTATAGGGGTGTGACGAGACCTCGATCGTGCCACGAGATCTGACTCGTGTTATTGCCATCGCCGCTATAGTACGTTTACATTACTCCTCCACTGTCGTTTTGCTTTTTATAGAAATACAAACCATTTAATTCAGTAGGATAGTGGTCGCTTCAGTTCCATCCAGCTCACCCAAGATGAGCTGCGGAGTCATACGTAGTGCAGCAGGAATCAGAGTTCACTGATCACGTGACGAGATGACTGACAAGACCATGGCGGAGGATTCGTTGCACAACAGAGCCTAAGCATCTTACATATGTCTTATCTTGTAGAATGCGCACTCAGCACCGCCACTCCCTATTCACAGAGTACGTGCGATCACGAAAGCGAAAGCAAAACATGCGCATTTAAACTCAATCACAGTAGCCTACCCTTCATTTTGAAAGCGGCTCCCTGATGCATGCAAATATTTCTCAATATGAAAGCTATCGTAGGCTGGGCTGTGTAGTTGTAACCATCTCTTAGCTCTGTATCATGCTTGAAGAAAAAAAATGTTGGTCTCAGTTTGCACTTTGAATATTGAGGGAGTACTTTGATTATGGTTGCAATTATTGTTTGCACTTCATAAGACTAAGAGAAAACTGTGTTATTCATTTTTATTTATACTGTTTTTCTTTCTATGATCAATTTGTGGAAAGGAGTTCAGTTAGGAGGTCAAAAGTTGCAGAAGCGCATAAATCATGTACAGTAAAGTCTGAAGAGACTAATGAAATCATACAAGAGAGAAGTCAGTCAGTTGAGTTTGTGTTTCTGCAAAACCAGTCTTTTACTGCATATGATAATTCATATTCAGAAAGTAGAGCTGAAATGACGATTCATTACAAGAGGATTAGTTAAAACATTTCAAATGCATCTACAGACTATTTTTAGTCATGTATTTTGTCATTGAGGACTTCTAAAAAATACTGTGCAAAAATCTCATCTCGTTCTCGTGAACTCAATCTCGTGTCTCGTCTCGTGAGCTAACTGTCTCATCACAATCCTAATCCTTACTGAATAAAAGTATTATTTATTTATTTTTTATCTTTTGAATGATAGTGTATAATTTGTTTTCCATTTTGTCAACTGCTCTGCATTACTTTTATCAAGCTGTAGACAAAAAAGCGACAATAATAAAAAGAGTTAGGAGTTTCAGTTATATCCTTACATGATTTTAATTGTGAGATTGACTCACATTTTGGCTTGAATGAACATCTCGTTTAATCGGTCAGCGGTTCCTTGTTGATGAACAAGATGCATCATTAAATCAGTTCACAAACATGATGCCTTCTTCAGACTCAACAGTGACTCGTTGAGAGAATACTCCGGTTTTTCAGTTTGTCCAACAAATTAAATGCTACTTCAACCTGGACCTGAACAGTATTGAAAGGCAGGAAGATTTGCATTATAAATAATGCATTTTTATGTCAGTTCTGCTGAACTCCACAAACATTAACAGTGCTTAATATGTGATATATTTATTGATCAATACTCCAACAGAAAGTTGAAACATAACTGACACAAACTGCAATAACTCTTGGTTTGACATTAAGATTCACTCTGCTGCATTGATTGCACACTAACAAAAGTTAAAGTACTGAAATCGTATGTGTCCGTGATGTATCCTGTATTTCTACATTTCAGTTAAAGAAGCGAAGAACCTGGTGCCCATGGACCCGAATGGCCTATCTGACCCCTATGTCAAGCTAAAACTCATCCCTGACCCTAAGAGTGAGAGCAAACAGAAGACCAAGACCATCAAGTGCTGCCTGAATCCCACATGGAACGAGACCTTCACATTGTAAGGAAGCTTAGTGGCACAGCCAAAAGATCAGTAATTTGTTTGTCTGGGAAATGCAAAATCAAATGTTCAGCTTGATTTCTTTGTCTCTGTCTCTCGCCGTCTCTGTCCTCCTCCCTCCTGCGCACTGTGTCTTACAGTAATCTGAAGGAGTCTGACAAGGACCGCAGGCTGTCTGTGGAGATCTGGGACTGGGACTTGACCAGCCGGAACGACTTTATGGGCTCTCTGTCTTTCGGCATCTCGGAGCTTCAGAAGCAAGGAGTGAACGGATGGTGAGAAAGCCTGTGCTGACACACACATATACATCTATGGAAATGAGGAAGTGCCCGAGGGGCAAATAGATTATGTACACACTAATATTAAAAAGTTTGCATCAGATAAACGGCATTGGATATCAAAGGAATTCACAGACGTGCAGCAGTCCGTACACATCTAACTGGTTCAGTCATCTCCTCTGGATTTGAAGACTCTTGCTCTTTCAGAAGTCCTCAGCTCTTCATCTAAATGCTCTCCACTCCTGTTTTCCGCTCACACACATTCCCGTCCCTGCTTGAATACCTTTAAATGCCGGGAGTGTCAGCTAGGGTGTGTGTATTTTTGAATCTGCATGAGCCCCTGTGAACGCTTAAATGTGCAGTTAATGTGACAGAATTGAGTTAAATGACAAAGGTCAGATCCACATTAAATCTTTGCTCTCTTCTTCATGTTCTATCTGTCAGTCTTTTTTTCTTCTACTGTAGCCTATATTGTCTAGTCAGTACAAGTATCTAGAGATTGAAGTATCTAGTAGTTCTTTCTCACCAAGCAGATAATGTTCCATGATCATGGGATAGCATTATGTAAAGGTTGTGTAAACGTTAAGATTACGCTACAAATATATGAATGTCTGCGCTAGGGCTTTTTCAGACTGTTAAAAGCCAGGGACACATGATTATGATAACCCTTTACAAGGAACCTTTTATTTGTCATTGTACAGTACTAAATATACTCTGAACAAAATTATAAACGCAACACAGCTGAACTCAAAGATCTTTTTCTGTGTACACAAAAGGCCTATTTCTCTCAAATATTGTTCACAAATCTGTCTAAATCTGCGTTAGTGAGCACTTCTCTTTTACCGAGATAATCCATCCACCTCACAGCTATGGCATATCAAGATGCAGATTAGACAGCATGATTATTGCACAGGTGTGCCTTAGGCTGGCCACAATAAAAGGCCACTCTAAAATGTGCGAAAACCAGTCAGTATCTGGTGTGACCACCATTTTCCTCACGCAGTGCAACACATCTCCTTCACATATAGTTGATCAGGTTCAAACTCAAAGATCTAAGACTTTTCTTAAAAATAAAAATAGAATGTCCACTTTAATAGAATGTTTGAAAGACCGTTTAAGAACATACATTTATTGACCAGTAGGGTTTGGTCCCAATGGCAAAAAACAAACAAACAAGTGATCGATTAGTGAGGTTGACTAGTTTTATGTTTTTGTTTCCCTTTTTTTAGTGTCTCCTCTCTCTGTGGGTGTGTCTCAATCAGCTTTTTAGCTTCCTAGGTCGTGAATCAGTATATCGTGTACATGAATTCAGACACTGGTAAGGACGCTGGCTCACTACACATTGGGACACTGATGACTCTATTTCTGGCGACATGGCAACGTCCTCATTGTACAACATCACTACTGGTATTTACAGCAGAACTGATATCTTCCCAACATTTTTTTTTAATGTTATTTAAAGAACATTATGATAAATACTTGCTTGATAAATGCTTGTTACATATACGTGCAACATTTCAGCCGTAAAACAATTGTAAATGTTTGCTAGATTATGTTCATTACCTGCTCAGCGATGTATGTTTATGCTTAAAAAAATTGTTTGGATTTAAAAAAATATCTATTGGATATCATTATGTGCAGTAAGTTGGCCCATGTCATGTGATTTATGTTTCGGGCTTCAGAACTTCCATTAAGGGAACATTGTGAGGATGGTTTTCACAGTGCATTGTGGGACTTTTTAGGGAGCGAATGTTTTAGGGAAACGATTTTGCAATTGAGATAGCCCTTAAAATGTCCGACTTCCTGATCAGTGCCCTGACTACTGAACTAGGGAGCTGATTGAGACGCACCCTTTGTTTTGCTTTCCAGATGTGACTTTTACTGGATGGTTTGATGAGATGCCTGTATGTGTTTTGTAAGGCCGTTTCAGAGCAGTAATGAGCCTCTATGTGACTTCGATGGCTGATTGCTGCCACCTGACAGTAGAGCACAGTGTCAGATTAGAGGTGACGTTTCTGCTCCACAGTTTACCTTCAGTCAGGACAGATCCACATGATCACAATCTTTGTCAGAGCTGTCACTGTCTCGACGCCACACTCATTCATATTTGCTAGTGGATGGAGTATGAGAACAGGGATAGGTTTTTTTTTTTTTTTTACAGGATACTAAACAAATAAATGGTTTTGATTGTCCAATTACTTGTCGTTTCTCTACAATATACAGTACTTAACAAATAAGTACTTTACAGTACTTAGTAAATTTTGCACAATAAATTGAATTATGGTAGCGTTATTCACTAAGAGCATTACTGAAGGCACCTTTACAAATTTTGCATTTGGCCAATTTAATAATGTTTTTTTTCCACTTTTTGTTTTGTTTTGTTTCACTTTTTATTTATATTCTTATACTTTTATTTAGCAAAGATGAATTAAATGTATCAAAAATGACAGAAAATACATTTGTATCATAGTTTCAAAAAAAAAAAAAAAGCAGCACAACTGTTTTCAACATTGATAATAATAATAATAAATTATTAAATCTTGCAAATCTTTAGCATAAAATCATCATATTAGAATGATATCTGAGGATCATGTGACACTGAAGACTGGAGTAATTATGCTGAAATGCAGCAATGACATCACAAGAATAAATTTGATTTTAAAATAGGTTAATATAAAATAGTTAGTTATATTTTAATAGTTGTAACATTTCACAATATTACCGTTTTTACTGTATTTTTGATCAAATAAATACAGCCTTTGGTGAGCAGAAGTTAAAAAAAAAAAATTTAAATAGTGTAACAACAAATATATAATAACATATTAAATAAAATAATTATATTAATAAAGTAAATTAATATATCATTTTACTTGACCTATAAGAAAAGGTATCCACGTCATTTCATGCTAACTGCCATTCTCTTCCTCTTTCGTATTTCTATGAATTGAAGAAGACCTTCTTTTACTGTCTATGGTTCACACACACTAAAGCCTCTGGAGGTCTAGATGTGGTAGGAAGAAGTGTAGTGGGAGAGCACTGCAGTCATGACTCATCTCCAGTCATAAACACAACACACACACCCGCGCACACCAGAGGCAAGACGAACACAGGGCCTCCTACCACATCAGTAGCAAAACCCAGCAATGGTCACCTCGTCACACCGTTAAACAGGAAACTGATTTTCTGCTATCTGGGAGCACAGATGTTAGAAGAGCTAAATATGAGACGGGGTATCACGCTGTCCCTCAGACGTTTGAAAGCTGTTTGGGGGCAACTCAAACCGGTTGGATTTCTCTCCACACTTGATCATAGTCAAGGTCGTCCCCGCTGAGAGGGAAACTATAAGCGTATGAATGGTTCAAATGAGCTGAGGTAATTTCGCAAAATGTGCCGTTTCAGGAAGCGCGCGAGCAGTACCAATTCCTATAGCGGCCAGATGGAGCCATTGTCAGAGGAGGATTTAATGTCTGTTACTGAACCATATGTGATACTGCAGAGATCCTGCACTCATCTAAATGTGCCTTATTTTCTGTCTGTCAAACACATGCACACACACACACACACACACACACACACATATGCAGGTTTAAGCTGCTCAGTCAGGAAGAGGGCGAGTACTTCAACGTACCTGTCCCAGCCGAGGGAGAAGAAGGCAATGAGGAATTCCGGCAGAAGTTTGAGGTGAGCTGTGTATGGGTTCACTTGCTTTTTTTGGTGTGTGTGTGTGTGGCTCAATATGGGGGGGATGGGGGTAGTAGAATTTTCTCCATTCTTCGTTGGTTTAAAATCAACCTGATATTTCATAACTAATTTTCTATTCATAATTCAATATAACATGAAAATAAATAAATGTAGAGTGGGACTTGATTTTATTAATTGCGTGTTTATTGAATTATGAAAAGTGGGTGTTAACTGAATGGAGTCAGATCATTGGAGGAGGGCTTGAAAAGTAAGAGGAGAAAAGTTGTTTAGATAAATGATTACATTTTGGCAATCGACTGTGAAACCAACATTTTTATTTGAATAACACATGCTGGAATCATACCTAATAAAACCAGGAATGAAAAAAAAGAAGTAAATAGGCCCAGTTTTGATTTTATGTTGATTTTGACACTCCGAACTGGGTGCAAGCAGGTGAAAGAGAGAGAGGTCTTTGTGCATGAAGCATATATCACTCACTGACAAATCTGGCACAAATAACACATTGGCAAATCCCAGCTTCCTCCCAAAGTAATCACACTCATGTCAACTTGCATTCTGCTCCGCACGTCCCAATTTGAATACAGAATGGAGCTGACTGAGAGGTACCTGCACGAAGCTCCTGATCCCTGGGCTTTTTTTCTCCACAGACTGATTCGGGCACATTTTTAAAGTCCCCTTTCCTCTGGTTTCCTCCATCTTTTGTGAACATACAGTAGTTAGTAGTTCAGACATGTTTCCCACTTAGTTGGTAGGTGAAAATGGTTTTGACAGTTGGTTTGTGCCTATTTGTGCGTGCATGTGATGCGTGTGGCATGTATGTTGTGTGTGTGTGTGTGTGTGTGTGTGTGTGTGTGTGTGTGTGTGTGTGTGAAGGGGCATAGGCTGTGCAGGTCTCTGCATAATTCAGACAGTCCCGCGAGCAGACCCAGCTGTGGACGCAGTGCATGATGGTATTATTTATGAACAGCCCAATGTGAGGTTTAGCGTGTGTGTGTGTGCGTGTGTGTGTGTGTGTGTGTGTGTGTGTGTGTGTGTGTGTGTGTCTGAGCTGGCAGTTTTCCTACAGTGGTGTGATGCATAATGCAAAATGTGAGAAATGGTCAATCTGTCGCTCACCTGATGGCTGGCATTTCACACATCATGGAGGAAAAAACACAACTGTTTAAGTCTTTTTTTTTTTCCTCTCTCTTTATCTTTTTTGTCTCTCTCCTTTTGTGCTCTGAGATGGTTAGGTATGTTGATTCAATTCAAAACCTATTGAGCAGCATCTTATCATTTTATAAATTGGAATTTATAAGACTTACTCATTTCAAAACGTAGTAGCCTCACATCCCACTGTCTATATACAAATGGCAGCCTAAACACTCGCAGTCTTCCTCTGAATCCACACTTTCATGATGTTACGGCGCTTTGACTGTCAGGTAGAAGTCTACTGTGGAAAAACAGCGTGGTTGTCAAAAGTGCGCATCGAGGGCGCATATTGACTGTTTGCGAGCACCCTTCTGTAACCTAAAATGCCAAAAGGGGGACCCTATGGTCTTGTAGACTTCAAAATCACATTGCGGCCATTGTAATGCGCAAGACTGTAAGTGCATATGAAGTGTGCAATTTGGGACAGGGCCGTAGAAAAATTTGAACAAACTCTTATTTTTAGTAACATCATTACATTCATACAAAAATATGAATAATAACAATTTATTTGTATTTAAATATTGAAAATAATAATAATTATTATTATCATTATTATAATTGTTATTATTATTGTATTGAACTTAGACTTACTAATTTCGAAACCTAGTTGCTTCACTTCCTACTGTCTTAATGTTGACAAAATGTTAACACTCTTTTAGTAACTTAATGGTTACTTTTTTACGAAATAATAATAATAACAACATTAATAACTATTTATTTATTTTTACATATTGAAAACATTTATTATTATTATTATTTACAGTTTATATGGCAAAGAAGATTATGGTTATAATGTTGATGATGATTATGATTATTATTATTATTATATAAACTATTTTCAATGATATGAACAGACTCCTTGTAGCATCATGTCCTACTGTCTATCTATATAGATAAATGAACACTCTTATTTTTAGTAACTTACTGATTATATTCCATAATAACAACAATAGTAATAAAAATCATAATGACTATAATATCATAATATTATTAATAATAATTTATGTTTACATATCGCAAAAAAAACAAAAATCAAATAAACTGGAACTTCTACTTAAAAGGCAGCATAATTAAGTTGTTTTGGAATTATGGAGCAGGCTTTGTGTTGTCTGTGATGGCTCTGTAGGCTGCTCACTAGCTTTAGAGCAATTCTGTCATAGATTAGCTTCACATCTGGTGTCTTGTTCAGATCTATGTTGTTCGACTGTTGCTGGCTGAGAATAAATGACCCTGCATTCCCAGCATGCTCCAAGACTGTGAATGGTTGTGACGGGGAAATGCTTAGGCTCGATTTGAGAGCATCAGGATGGGAGATGTAGGAACGGCAAGCGAGTCAGTTCCTCTCTATAGGGTGTCTGCGGTCAGGGCAGGTCTCTGCTGAAAGGTGGAGGGGGCAGATGAAGGATTGGCCTGTTGGTGCTCATATTGAGCTCATTAAGGCCCAGTCTGTATCAGGCTACTTGCCAGCAGCTCCGTCACACACACACACAGACACACACACAGACTGACCGCCAGGCCTCCCTTCAGGATCCGTGTCACCAGTAACACAGAGACGGTCACTCCTGTTCCTGTGCCGAAGGACCCAAATCTCTCAACGCTCAGAGCTGTAGCCTCATGTCAACTTTTGTTCCCGTGTCGTGAGTTATAGCCAGATTTGGCTCAGCATGAAAACAGAGACAGGGAAATGACTCATTATCTCACACTCATTTTGGATCAACTGTTTTAAATGGATACGAATGTTCCTATAGACTTAACTTGCCCAGGGATCTATAGCGTGACACTCTTTTTAAAATAAAAACAAAACAAAAACAAATCCATTTTCATCCAAATCCATTACATTATTAAAAAAGAAACCATTCTCACTTACTTAATTTGGAGTTGTACTTTGCCAAGCTGCACACTTCTTAATTTAAGTTTCACTCTAATAAAGTTACTACACAAAAAGTCACTAACTAAGCTGCTTTAGGGACTATATTAAATGTTAGATAATTTATTTTAATTTATTTATTAGCACAAACGGATTAAGGTTAAGGTTATTCAATGATAATTGCAAGTCACTTTAATTAATTGACACCAAGAGTATAAGAATTTATGTTGATATTATCCAAAACCCCACTTTTAAACTTATAGGGGGTGTCCAAACTTTTTAGGACAGTGCAAATGTACACTAAATACTAAGAACACTAGGAACTAAACAATTGTTTTACTATGTTTAATTATTTGCACTCTATTTGCACTTTATTGCAATGTAAGGTTTTTCAGTCAGTATTTTTTTTTTTTTATTGCTTTGTGAAAAAAAAGTGTGGTATATTTATAGATAAAGTAAATATACTTTGTAGTTATAATTCATTTTCCATTCACCAATATCACCAATAAATAAATTTGGTAAGCAAATCACTTTAATTTTCATTTAATTAATTTTCAGCTCTATTATAATTTTTTTTTTTACCACAAATGGTACCAAAATTACCATAATTTCGTCACTAATTAAAAAATAAAAAGCAGGAATAATTAACTAAAACATTTTTTTCCCAACAAAAAAAAAAGATGTTGAATCCCAAACATGGTCTGAGAATACTGCTGAGTGATAAATAAGTATTTTAAAAAACAGCTGAGCTGGCACGCATTTTGGTGAACTCTTCCCCAAGCCTTTCATCCCTGTATGGAAACGCTAGTACTTCTGTACGATGCTATCTTTTGTGGATGCATTTCTGTTTAAGTGTGTGTGTGTGTGTGTGTGTCAGAGGTGTAATCAGAACTGTTAAGTCGTCTCACCTAATAGCCACTATCCTGTTGATAGCATCTCCTCAACTTTTATTCACCTGTAATTTGACCTGTCAGGATGTGGCCACCTCCCTCCTCATCTCACCACTATGAACAAATGACTTTCTTTCTTTTTTTCTCACTCTACCGTCCACACTGAAATGACTGTATTTGTGTGCAGTGAAGCACGGTGAAAGCAACGCATTAAGCACAGTGGAAATCTACCCACATTAGCATTTGTCTCCTTTTCGCTTTCATCCCTCTCTTCACATTCTCTCTTTCCTCCTTTCTTGCATTCATCCTGTCCATTCTGGATCAGGAATGAAATTTGTTGTCACTAGGTCGTCTGGGAGAGCGTTTCTCGTGTGGATGGGTTTTACTGCTGCGCAGAATATGGCTGAGATGTTTGCTTTTACAAAAGAAAGAAACACTGCCTTAGTGCAGTGATGAGGCTCTTAGCTGGATACAGAGCTAATCGCTCGTTCACGCCCAGCAATCGATGGAGGAGGAGGTGGAGAGCGTTTTCTGTGAGCATGTATGGTGTGTGTGTTAGCAGAGATCAATGGCGCCACTCAACTCGTGGTTTTGGCTGAGAGCTAGAGCTTCTCATATGGCTTTTCCCCAGAGGTTACATGTCCCTACCCACAGATCTACAGATCAGACCTACCAAACCAGTGTGAGATAGGGAGAAACTCTATGAGCTATGGAGGTTAGAGGGATTGTTCAGCCACAAATGAAGATCACCCTCATATTAATACGAACATGTGTTCTTTTTTTCCCCACATGAAAGAATGTGCTGCATGGTCTTTTCCAGGCATTACAATGAATGGGCTCTGGAAGCTTTAAGCTTTAAAAAGGATGCAAACGCATTTTAAACGGATCATAAAAGTGGTATATATGACATGTCATTCACTGACAGTCCTCTCATCCAATGAGCTGTTAACTGTAACGTTTCCAGATGTACCCTAAGAGCAGAGCAATAATTTACAGATAACATCCCTTCTATCGTTTTCTGTCAGTTTTGGCCCATGAATTAAATGGAAAGAAAAAAAGCTGTTAACTGGAATGTTGAGTCAGTGAGTTGAACTCACAAAACAAATCAGTTCAATTTGTGAACAAATCAGTCAAATTAACGCAATGAATAGATTCATTGAAAAGATCTGACTCTAAAGCACAATTTCTATATTTATTATCAAGGGCCCAGGGCAGTTTTGGCCAAGGTTTTCAACTACTTTAATTTAGTTATTCAGAATATATCACATGAGTCATATGGTCCGCTTTTATGAGGCTTCCGAGGGTTCCAGTCCCCATTCGTTGTAATTGTATTAAACAGAGCAGCCAGCACAATATTCTAAACTTCTCACTTTATGTTCTACAGAAAGAAAGTCAGTCATACAGGTTTGGAGCAACACAAGGGCGAGTAAATAATGACCGAATTTTGGTTATATTTGTTAGAAAAAGAGGCCGAGATGTGTGAGTGAGGCTGAGTGCTGGGCAGCCGGTCTGTGTTTGTCTGCAGGGACAGTGTGAAGTGTGGCGTCTGAACAGTAGGGACTGGGTTAATGGAATTCTATGCTAGACTGAGCTGCATGCCAGCCTCACAATATGGCAGCAGTTTGGAAATTAAAATTGAATGTACTCCAAGAGGCTGCGAGAGAGAGGGCAGGAGAGACATGAGCGTGTGGGATGGGCCGAGGGGACCCAAGCAATCCTACACATTCATTCTGCTGGCAAATAACTGTGGAATCATGGGGAAAGTGAGGGGCACGCAGAAATTCACTTGGAATGATTGAAAAGGTGCCTGAATTGAAATAAGCTCAGCATGGTTTTAATTACAGTCACCTCTTGTTCATCACATCATGTTAGTGGCGTGTGTAATTTAAGAGATGCGTGTGGACTGCATAAATTAGCAGATAAAAAAAAAAGACAACATTTTTTGTGTAATTTAGTGAGTGAGTTTTTCTGAAATGTGGCCTAGCGGACAGAGGACATGCCCTAACATGTTGCAGAATAAGGCTTAGGGCCCTTTCACACCTATCTTGTTTGGTCCGGACTTTCTGACTTTTCGGTTTGGTCCGAATCAAAATTACAGGTGTGAAACCTACCCTGGACCACGGTCCGGACCAAACAGATGAAATTTGGTCCGACGAAAAGAGGTAGTCTCGGTCCGGATGAAACTGAACAAAGGTTTGGTTCGCTTCTAGTGTGAAAGCATTTCTGTATGGTTCGACTTTCAGACCTTTTACAGGAAGTTCCGGTTGTTCCCGCATTTCCGAAAAATCAGAAGGTGGCAGGAATTTGAACTAGCCTTGTGTATAGTTGGTGCTGCAGGTAATTATGCCATAACAATAACAATATAGTTGCAACGATATGCGTCTGTTCATTCATGTTGTCAAAGTTACCCGCCGAATTGACAACACGCTGACGTCAGACGCACATCCATTTACAAACCAATCACTGTCAAGATGCAGCCCACATAGATGATGACCACAGGACGCAAGTATGTCACGTAAAGTTCTTTAGTGTGCTCGCATAATTGCAGTGTGAAACCAAACCAAAACTTTCTGAAAGTATAAAATGTATCAAAACGTGAACTTTGGTTCTTTCAGGTGTGAAAAAGCCCTTAGATAAAAGTTTCCTCCTATAGTTTCTTGTCAGTTCTGTCCCAGCGATTATTACTAAATAAATCTATCAAATAAATAATTATTCAAATAATACATAAATATATTTAATTAAATATATTTATATTAAATAGATATTTCAATATTTAAAAAAGAGTCAGATTAAATACATATTCAAATAAAACATATTTAAACATTTGTATAAAACAGATATTTAATCAAATTAAAAAAAAAAAAGATTGACAGACACTAAAACAAATATTTAAATAAATCGTTTAAATAAGTACATTTTCAAATGAAACACACTTATCAATTAATACATATTAAATATTTATATAAAATATAGATATTTAAATAATTATTTAAAAAGCTATATAGACGAACATATATTTAAATAAGATTAAATACAAAAAAAGTAAATTGATCTTGTTTTATGTACGTTTAAATATTTTTTTCCGAATTGGGAAAATGAGAAATTCCAGTTAAAATAGTGCGTAAAAAGCAAAGTAAGTGAGGAATTTTGACACACTGTTGTGTTTTGTGTCTGGCCCCAAGTGCTATACAAACGTGTTGTGAATGAAAAAAGCTTTTAGAGCATTTAAGATGGTATTAGCGTGTGTGTGTGTGTGTGTGCGTGACCTGTTGCTAGGCTGCTGTAGGTGTGATGGGCTCACAGCTGTAGATAATGGATCAGTTCTCAGTGGACTGTGAAGGAGAAAGTTGGTGAACAAGGAAATCGGCAGTACATTTCCCCTCAGCCTGCAGCCGACCGGGCCTAATGACTATGGCCTGTGACCGCACACACACTTAATACAGAAGGAACCACAGACGTTTACACAGGCCGTCTGTCATTCCCTAGCATTCCAGCTTGGCCAGCGAGATCACTGCCAGAAACTAAACGTTCACCCTGGGAGAGCGAGACACACACACGCGCACAAACCGCCACAGTTTAACAGACACACACCCACTTCCTCTGTGTCTAACAAACACTTTAGAGCTGTTTTACAAATGCTGCCAAAGACATATTTAATATCTCTCTTTGTATTACAGATACATGCTGTCTCTTTCACACATGCACACAATAGCCAAAATTTGCTTCATCTGCAGTCTGGGTGACAGGTTTACCCAGCGTTTGCTGAATCATGTATTTGACAGATTTAGCAAGGACATGATGAATAGACCTGCTTAAGAAATTCAGTAACATCAACAGATAAAACAAACAAGGGATGTCAGTCATGTTAGGCTGTGGCTCGGTCGTGTGTGTGTGTGTGTGTGTGTCTGTGTCTGTCTGTGTAGGTCAGGTTTTGCCCGCAGACCAGCAAATGATCAGGGAAAATTTTGAAGAAATATAGATGACACGGTGCTTGGGGAGCCATATGGAACAGTTGTTTTTTGTTTTATTTATTTATTTGCTCACTCTTCACAGTGTCTCGCTGCCTTCTTGCACTCTTTCGCTCTTTCACTATTTCATTAGCCTTTAGTCATTGCTGCGCTCTTAATCGTTGCACATTCATGAAGACAAGACTGCTAGATTTCAAACAAGCTTGAAGCGTGGCTCGCAAGTGGACGTTGTCGTGGAAATTCTTAATACAAATACAACCTACTTAATCTGACTTCTTCACCACGGACAATTTAAACAACTTGCAGTTGTTAAAATGAATAACTACAGTATCTCGAGGTAATTCCCAGAATTACTTGAACGATTAAAATACAATACAATACTTCCCTGAAGTAAGGTGACGGCGTCCAGTCAAGAAGCTACTATCACTACCTCAGTCACACATGAGCACACAAGTCTTTAGCATCTATACACTCTCACTGTCCTTCTCAGGTGTACGCTGGTCCGACACAGGATCATTAATACTAACTCAGAGTATTACAGCCTCACCCCGAGGGCAGCTCTATAGTCTTCCAACACTATCACTGTCTCTGCGGTGGTCTTCTGAGCGTAGAATCTTTAGTACTTCTATTACTACCTCAATCACACATAGATGTTATTTAGTTGTCTTTTGAGCGTAGAATCTGTTTCTCAGCTGCGTAGCATACACCTGACACGACTCCCAAGTTGCTCTTTGTAGAAATGGAAGTTTTATTCACGGCCGGGTGATCACTGGTCACAACAACCAAGTCTCTTGAATAGAAACCGAGTCTCTTGAATAGAAAGATTCATGTATATTTATATCATACAGTTGAGTAAAAATCAATGTCACTCAAGTCTTCTTCACAGTGATTTGTTCTGGTGATTGGTTTGTAATGATCTAAGCTAATCATATGACTGTTAGTTCTACTGTGTTAAGCACTTTTTCGTTAAGTATATATAGCCTTTGACCTAAGCATCCTTTAGTCTGCATTTCTCTGTACATTTAATGTTGAAAATACACATTACATAAAATATTCCTTTCACAACATTTTACGGTAATGCTTGTCTTGTTTGACATTAAAATGACATTAAAAATGTCTTGTAGTTTATATGTTTAGCTTTGTATAAACATTGTAAATGTCCTAATGAAAATGTAAAAATGCTAACAGTTTTCTGTAGGGATGCACAATATATGGGTATATTTGTTATACAGTAAGCCGATATTTTTCATTAATTAGATATTCTATAAATAATATTTACTTTATCTGTATCATCAATACTGTGTGTGTGTGTGTGTATATATATATATATATATATATATTTGGCATTTTTGTAAATTGTGAATGCATATGTCTTCTAATGATGCACAGTATTGTTACTGTTACAGCTAATATTAGACTTTTTAATTAAACAGTATTTGATTCTTATTGTTTCATACATATTACCAACTACATTTTTAAATGTAGATTATATTTTCCTTCATCTCACACTCACTGAATGTTAAAAACACTAATAATTGAAAAAAACAAATAACTGTTAAATGTAAACTGTAAAATCTTTAACAAATCTCTAAATGAATATCCATTTATTTTACTGAATTTGTTGGCCAGATTCACATGTAGCATTTAAAATGGTTGATTTTAGTAGTTATTAATAAGTTTATTTGTTTAGAAAATATAGTGCAATATTTTCATTGACAATTTACAGCCATAACATGGAAATAATTATAAGCTTATTGCTACCAGCAAGAATTTTAATATTGGTGCTAAGTTACTGTGACAGTTGGTTTTAGGAGTAGGGGAAAGAAAATATTATTGGCTCTGTATAAAAACAATAGAAGTCAAATGAAAGTCGCCAGCATGCTAGACAAACAAACGTGTGTGTGTGTGTGTGTGTGTGTGTGTGTGTGTCTGACCCCAAACTAACACACGCTTATTGTTTCTTTTTGCTCTTTCCCAACAGAGAGCTAAAATTGGTCCCACCAAAACAGATGGCTCTTCCTCCAATGCCATCTCCAAATTCGACAGCAATGGCAACCGGGACCGCATGAAACTGTCTGACTTCAACTTTCTCATGGTGCTGGGCAAGGGTAGCTTTGGAAAGGTAACTCTTGCCCTCGTCTTTCGCTCTGTTTCTCTCTGTGTGTATCAGGTAGGCTCACTGGTGCTTTGAGCAGCAGATAATCTTGAGCTGTGTGGTCACTCTAAACAACTAATATTACTGGAGAGCAGGACTAAAGGACAGCAAGAGGGGAGATAGGAGGGTGAGTGAGAATTCTCATGTAGCCTCATGTTCCAGCTGCTGCCTGTTGCCATGGCAACAGGATTTTTAAAATGATATTGATATGTTGAGGTGTAGTGCTAGACCTCTCTGTCAGCATCATTAGCTGAGACTCTGTTTGATGTCGTCCACATCACGACAGACGTGGTCTGACCTGTCCAGTTCGGTGCTGCGACCAAACATCAGGCACAAATGTCTTTACATGAATCTGAGGTTCTCTGCAATCTCATAGACTCGTGTTCAGATGGGAAAGTCAGTGCTGACGTCAGCCACAACTTGCAATTTAAAAAAAGTCAGTATTTGTTTTCCAGAACTTAACAGCTTTAATGAGGGAAAGGTCAACAGTACAGTGAAGCATTGCAAATGACAATGTAATTAAAAGCAATGGAGAAAAATAAAACTGTTAATTTAAAGATGTTGATGTGTATGGAATGTAGGGTTACTGACTCGACGTTATTCTCAGTTCCAATTCTCTGATTGGTGTAGATTCTTTTGCAGAATCATGGGTAATGTCGTTCTTCACCAGGAATTCCCCAGTTAAACCCAAATTTTAAAAAATAAGTAGAAATAATGCTGGCTGGTCGCTTCAACAAAAGCTTGTACCATCGATTTGCTACTTTTTAGCTCACAGTAGGTCTGTCTTTAATGGTTGAATGTTAAGTTATTGTTAAAAATCAATTCCCGTATGGAGAAAATGAATGGGGTTTTTACTTCCAAAATATTGTTGCACTCAAGGTTGAATCGACTGTATTGTACATTTTATTAGGGTGACATATTGGAACCATAATTAACACAACAGTGTACTTTTTATTTTTTATTTCTAAATATTGTCGCATACAATCAGGATAACTACAGTGACAACATCAAATTGGAACTAATTTGTAGTAAATAGAAGTATAAAAACATGTTGTTTTTTGAAACAGTTTGTCAGTCTATATTAAAACATTCCTTCATCACATCAGTGGCTGCTGCTAAAAGCTAAAGTAGCTGAAGGAAGTAGTTTTTTTTTTTTTGTCTGAAGCCTTTTTATTGGCAGATGCTTTTTAAAGGTACAGTGTGTCTTACAATATCCAAAAAGTATCGTCCCTGGTCATTGTCACCTGTCAATGATGTAATATCCGCGTTATCCCTGGTTTCCGCTCGTACTGCCATAGTAACCATGGCGACAGACGAGGACAATTGCGTTATGTCTAGCGTTAAAACCATATGACAATTGCGTTATGTCTAGCGTTAAAACCATATGACAATTGCGTTATGTCTAGCGTTATGTCAACCTACGCCTTTGTTATTGTACGAGGTTAGGCAACCCCTAGCGGCGAAAAAAATGACATACTATACGCTTTAAGGATAAATCTTGCAAAATTAAGTGAGGTGTTTTTTTCATGGATTAATAAAATAAACCTAATTCAAGATTGTGTCTTAAAGTCTTAAAGGGGTCATGAACTGCATTGTTTTTATAATGTTCCATATAATATTAAAAGGTCCACTTATAATGTTATCAAGATGTTTACATTAAAAAAAAATCCTAATTTAGAATTAATAAGCTATTTTCTATCCTGTTTTGAACGAACACTATGTTTTGATGAGCGTACCGCATTCAAGACTTGGAAGTAAACTGCTAAATCATTTTTTCATTGTCCCGGCCATACACATGTGGAATTGTTTTGAAAAGTTCCGATGTTGAAAAATACCTTGTTATATAGTTGAAACATTTGCCATAATTGTGAAACATTTTAGCATAATTCATATGCTTTATAAGTCAAATTCACAGTAAAATGAAGCAAACAAGCGAAGAGTGTCTTACTGACATGATCTAACTGGAACTTTATTAAAAATCTATTTCATCCCTGCTTTCCTGTTAGAATCATAAGGATGGCAATGCAAAGACTTTGTTTTTACAAAACTTGGCACTTCAAAACTTGTAATCCTCAGAGGCATCTCTATCATTTTGTTGCTGGTGTAATCCTTTATTTGCATCTCTCTCCTATGTACTTCTACTTGACATGCACGAGTGGGTGGGGCTAAAGAGGCAATGATGTAAAAGTAGACGTTGATCTTCTGCAGAGGCGATCTTTCGTCAGACTATGACATAACGAGTCGTTTTCTGAGCTTGATTTCAACAAAAGCCGTTTTTGGACTAACAAGAAAATTTTGAGTTCTGAAACTTACAGGACATGACCTCTTATGTGTCAAAAGCTCAAGGAAAATTTGATTTCTCAATTGATGACCCCTTTTTATCTTATGCAATTTTACTTCTCAAGTAGTATTAGTCTTGTTTTTAAGGATATTTTTGCTCAGTAAGAAAATTAAGTGTGAATGGGAGAGGGAAATTGAAAGGATGACAAATGTGCACTTTCATGAGTCCAGTTGTGTGATTATAGGTTTGATGCAGATCTCACAGTTGGAGACATGGTCATTGATCAGATTCTGTCCTTGAATATGCTGATCCTGGAGCAGTTCTCATCCAACAGATACTGTTGTGTGGCTGCACTAGCTGACAATGTCCTTGAGACTTTGAAGCACCGTGTGCAGTCGCGTACCTTTTGTTTGATGTGTGTTTTTCTAAACAGGTATGCAGTGTTAATGAATGCGTTGGAATGGACATAACCTGCTTGCTATGCTGCCAGAGTAGAGTGGGTGTGCGTGCGTGCGTGTGTGTGTGTGTGTGTGTGTGTGTGTGTGTGTGTGTGTTAGGATGTAGAGCCTGTGAGGAGCAGATGGTGTCCTCTGTAATGTTGAAGTGTATCGTTTCTCTTTTCCCATCGCCAGTCACAAGGTGTCCATCTGGGGCTGCCTTTACACTGAAATAACTCTGCTCATTTCAATATGTGCATTTATTTTCAGCAGAGAGCTAAAAGGCAGAGTCAGACTGTCCGTAAAGTTTCTTTAAGCATTACTTTTCCTCTGTCAGGATTTTCTCTGTCACCTTGACGCAGAATGAGCAGAGTTATTTGAGAGATGCTTTCAACACACTGATGAAGCGCTATTGGTTTGGTGACAAGAAGTGCTGTGGCTGTGTCAGGCATATTGAATTGGGTTTAAATGCATCACGTGCACACACACACAACACACACACACACACACACACACACACACACACACACACACACACACACACGCACACCAACTGTGTTGGAGAAGCTAATTTGAATATTTAGCTTTCCAAGCAATCAGATACTCCTAAAAAGTTATGCTGTGGTCATGCTGCTACTCTTTCCACAACTTGAAAAATCAACTTTTTGGAACCCAGGAACTCAAATCTGTAAATATAGTTTGAATTGGTTTAATTTACATGAACAGATTTACTGCAAAGAATCAGATGTTCTAGCTCTACATATACGGAAGAGAGAATACTGCCTTAGTGTGCTTTTTGTTAGAAAACAGTAGCTGGAAAAGCTACAGTCACTCTATACTGAAAAATTTACTTAATTGGCATATGGATTCAATGTGAACGTGAAACTTGAAGCCTGAAGTTTTAGTGCTTTTATTTGTTTATCATTTATTGGTAGTTATTGAGAGCTGTGTTTGATTTAATTCGTCAATGTCATCTATGTTTCATCCATGTTTGTGTGGTAACAGAGGTTTTAAGAGACCTCTCTCTGCGGAGAGAGTGTTTGTTTAATTATTTATTTATTTATTTTTATTTATTTATTTTTAGTTCATATTTTATTTTCACCCTATAATTTAGTTTTAGTTTAATTTTGTAGTATATTTCCTTTGTAGTTTAGCTTTAATTATATTATTTGATATGTTAATTGACATCATTTAAAACAAGTTAAGCACTGGTCAAGTTAATGCATTCATTTACTTTTTCATTGTGTTTAGATTTGTTTCAATGTTATGTCTGAAAATTTTATTTAGGTTAGGTTTGTTTGTAATTCAAAAATCTTATTTCAGTTAAAATGTTTGATCTTTTTTTATATATATAATTTAAAATATTAACTTTATTAACCTTACATTATATTATATGATATTAACCTGGTCTCTCCTTCAACTTTGTTTATTTCGTCTTCCCTAATTTATATTGTTCCTTCACTCAGTCAGTCTTTCTCTCCCTCTTTTTCTTCCATTTTTTGTTTGTCTCTTTTATTCTCTTTAGTGCATGTGGTTTTAGGCTCAATCCTAAAATCTGCGCTCCCATCACTCATGATTTCCTCACGATTTCACTCTCAAATCTGCTCCTTATTGTCCTCACACTGGCGCGAGAGCTTTGTCTCTTCTGTCCGTCATATCTCCTTGTCTTTGAATATTCTCTCTGTCCCAGCTGCAGCTGTTCTCTGGTCTAACGTGCTCTAAACGTGCTGAGAATGAGTGCTGTATTGATCTGCAGTCAAATGCCAGTGTATCTACTGTTAAAAAATGAAGCTCATGTGTTGTGTTACAGTGTTGCTTTGCTCATTTTCTCCTGCTTGCTTGCACAAATGCTTTGGTTATGTGTTTGTTTTCATAACTCTGAGTATCCCTGCTACCTTCACTCTCTGTTTGTCTTTTTATAGGTGATGTTGGCCGAGAAGAAGGGTGGAGATGAGCTGTATGCCATAAAGATCCTGAAGAAGGATGTGGTAATCCAGGATGATGATGTTGAATGCACTATGGTGGAGAAGAGAGTGTTGGCCTTGTCAGGAAAACCACCCTTCCTCACTCATCTGCACTCCTGCTTTCAGACCATGGTACTACAGCTTCTCTTCTCGTCTGGTCTCATTCCTTCTCATCTCACCTCTGCTATTCTCTTTCCGTCTCTTCTTTCTTCTCGTCTTTTCTCACCTCTTCTCGTCTCTTTTCATCTCTTCTCATCTTTTCTATCATCTCTTCTCATTCCTTCGAGTTTCACCTTTACTATTCTCATGTCGTCTCTTCTCGTCTAGTCTTTCTTCTTGTCTCTTTTTGCGTCTCGTCTCTTCTCATCTTTTCTCTCATTCCTTCTCGTCTCACCTCTACAATTCTCTTCTCTTCTCATCTCATCTTTCTTTGTCTCTTCTCACCTCTTCCTGTCTCGTCTCTTCTCGACTTTTCTCTCATCTCTTCTCATTCCTTCACGTCTCACCTCTGCTATTCTCTTCTCATCTCTTCTTTCCTCTTCTCTTCTCGTCTCATCTCTTCTCTTATCTCCTCTTCTCTTGTCACTTCTCATCTTGTTCTGTCTGGTCGCTTCTATTCTCTTCTTGTCTTTTTGCCTTTTCTCATCTGGTCTCTTCTCTTTTTTTTCACCTCCCTCTTCTCGCATAATCTCTTCTGTTGTAGTCTTGTCTCTTATGTTCTTGTCTCTTCTATTGTAGTCTCATCTCACATATTCTCTTTTCGTCTTTTCTCTTCTCATCTCTTCTTTGACATAAGCATAAACGTGGGCAAACGTCACTTTGTATTCTTTCATTTTGTAGCATGTGACCAAACATACACATGCGTGCACACACACCATCCCTCCCATCCCCCACACGGTGCTTAGGGACTGCAGTCATTTGTACATCGACAAGAATGGTGTGTGTGTGTGTGGTCATGTGGATGTGACATGCTCACAGTGGGGCAGCGCGCCACACACTCATCTGTGGCCGCAGCAGAACTGTGACAGGCAGCATCGCCGTCTCTCAACATCCTACTGAGAGTCGCATGAGCCCCTGTCACCGACAGCAAGATAGCAAGAGACGGAGAAATCGAGACAGGAAATGAGAGTCAAAGGATAGAGAGTACTGAGTCAGAAACCAATGAGACTCTGGGGGAGGAAAAGATTGTGACGTCATGCGGCTACAGTTCTTTTATGCCTTATTTTTCTGGAAACGCATTGGAACTCACACGAAGCTACGTCTCTAAATCATCTCCTTCACACGCACGTTCGTTAAGAGCAAATAAGTGGCAAGATACCCAAGCAGGGTGATGGGAGGGGATTTCTTTATGGAGGGGGATCAGTCACAGGAGGTATTTGACAGCCAAACAGCTGCAGTCATGTAGATTATCCTCAAGCCTATAATGGGGAGTTAGTCAGGGGTGTGTGTGTGTGTGTGTGTGTGTGCGCGTGTGCCCGTGTATGTGTGTGAGTCTGCCCGTGTATGTGTGTGAGTCTGCCCGTGTATGTGTGGTTTTGTATGGTGATGTGTTGTAGTTGTGGGGGTTTAGGTAGTTGGTGTGTAGTGGAGTGAGGTAAAGACTCTTTCCCGCCCTCCCTCTTTCCTTCCTGACAGTGATGGGACCTCCTTTAAGCACTGCTGCCTAGCAGTCCCTGTCCCTCTCGCACTCTTCATCACTTTCAGTCTCTTAATCCTCCCTGACTCTAATTCCCCTGACCATCACACACATACACATACACACAAACAAACACACACCACCACCACTGCAGGAAATTACACCACCCAAAACTGATGCAAAATAAGCCTCATCATTACTGGAAGAAAGCCAATAAAATGGAGCCCAGGGAAAATGTGTCTGAAACTTCCAGATATGAAGATGTCCAGTGTGTGTTGATCTCTGGATTTTGGCTTGGGATTTGTCTCATGTGTACTTGTTTGTGAATGTGCAGTTGTGTGTGTGTAATGCGTTAAAATGTCTTATAGGTCACTAACAGTAAATGTTTTTGCAGGGGGTTGAGTGACAGTAAAGCTATATATATATATAGT
Organism: Semotilus atromaculatus; assembly: GCA_031834385.1. Lineage (NCBI taxonomy): Eukaryota > Metazoa > Chordata > Actinopteri > Cypriniformes > Leuciscidae > Semotilus > Semotilus atromaculatus. Next base: position 19,830,699 of record JAULUF010000005.1, on the reverse strand, counting down.
AGGGGTGTGCAAAAAAATCGATTCACATCTGAATCGCGATTCAAGCTTTACCGATTCAAAATCGATTCATAGAATTCCAAAAATCAATTCATGTGTTTTTTTTTTTTGTTTTTTTTTTTGTAACTGCGTGCAGGGACGGAGTGGCAATCGGGGAGTCGGGACTTTTCCCAATGGGCCGGTAGTGTTTCGTGGCCGCGAGGGCCGGTCTGATAATAGTTAGGCTATACATTGCAAGTTCTTAGCAACACCCGTCGGCCTGGCGTGCGGCCGCTGCCCGCTGGTCAGCATCTCTGCAACAGCGTTTAGATTGAAGAGCGCGTCCGAGTGAAGAGAGACTGTGCACGCGCCACAAGACAAGAGAACAACTGTATCCATGCAACTGATATAGCAGCGGCAACGAGCGCTCAGCTGGATTTCAAAAACAACAGATTTAAGCGCTAGATCTCTTATTTAATAGTGAACTAAATTAATGCTCTGCTAGTGAACTGGGGATCTTTTATTTATTTGTATTAGGTACATCCGTGCCTCAATGTTTAAAAAAATGGTTGCTGGTTGGGGACAATATCGATCCTGAGAAAAAGGGGTGGGGACATGTCCCATCCGTAAATCACGCCTATGACACGACTTCACTGGATCTAAACAAATCAATATAACCATAGATGTTATCAATATAACCATAGTAGCGGTGGCTTTTTAAATCTATTTAAAACAATTTTGCAAGGGTTCTATGACATTAGTATATTTTTTAGGAATTTTAGGTCAGTGGTCACATTTCAACAGTCAACCTGTAGCTGAAATACTCTAGCTAAATGTAAACGTGTTTTATTTAAGTTTTATTTTAAACTTGAATTAAATGTATATGGAAGCTGGCCAAAGCTTAGCACTTTTTATTTTTTATTTTTGTATGAAGACATAAAAAGTAATATCAAACTACATTTAATTTGTTGTGTTTCTTTTCTTTTAAATTTTATGTCTACTGCAATCAATCACATAAGAAAAAGTAAACTACATTTACAAACTGTGAATCGTTTTTTGAATCGAGAATCGTTTTTGAATCGAAAATCTATTTTGAATCGAATCGTGAGCCTAAAAATCGTTATCGAATCGTGACATTTTCTGAATCGTGCACCCCTAATACATAGCATGACTAATTCCATCCAATTCACAAATTAATGACTCTTATGAATCAAAAATATACCGCATGACCAGTCTAATCAAATTCCTGAGTGATTGACTTGATTTTTTGTGCGAGTCAGTTATGAACCATTCTGCAGAACTGTTCTGTTTCTTTATTGTTGTCTGATACCTGAATGTTTTTATGTCAATGAATCAAAAACATGCAGCATGACTAATTTCGTCAAATTCCCAAATGAATTATGCTTATGAGCTTTTTCTTATTAGCTAATCAAAAACAGAACAGCTCTACAGTTACTGAATTGCTGTAAATTATTACTTTTGTCCTGTCCAATTCAAAATGAACCAAGAACCTGTAACAATGTGGCTGCAGTAATCGTACGATAAAGGGGAATACAGCAGAAAAGCTTTTATTTGCAATCAAACTAGTAAAATGCTAGAGACTGCAGAGTAATGATAGTACAACCACTCAAACATAAATGGCACACGAACAATGAGCAGAGGGAACTAAGGACTTAAATACATACAGGGACTAACCAACATAACATGGAACAGGTGTGTAACTGAAATTAGAAACCGTGGCGACTAACAATGAATGAGAACTCAGGCAAACAGGAACAGGGAAAACTAAACCAGAACACCATTAAACTAAACATAACTCCTGCAGAACTGTGTTCTGTTGTACTAATTAAATCATCAAGGTCACTAACTAATTGGTACCAGAATTGTAAAATTTCCATACCTACTATTCTGTCCTATTTTATTCTAAAATATCTGTTTACACAAATCTAAACTAAAATACTGATCACAGGAAAAACAGAAAATTAAAAAAAGCAAAAAACTTTTCTATATTCAGCTGGATGTTACAAGAGAATTCAGCTGTCTTACCTTCTGTCATCTATTCTCAGCTGTCCTGTGTTTGTCTCTTAACCTACTGTCTCTGTGTCTTCAGGACCGCCTGTACTTTGTCATGGAATACATCAATGGTGGGGATCTCATGTACCATATCCAGCAGGTCGGGAAGTTTAAGGAGCCCCACGCTGTGTGAGTACAGCTCTCATCTCTGTCTCCGCATAGCATCATCAAGTGGCTACACTGCAAAATGTGGCATTTTCAGAGTCAAATCAAAAGCAAAACGTTACTGACCAATGATCCCTTTGAGGGAAAAGGGCCGATGAGCTCACCAATGTTAAATGTTGACTTCACAGAACTTGTTCACAGTTGAACTCACTGATAGGCTGTTCAATCACTGATTATTTCACCATGAGCTCACCGATTAGTTAATCGATGAGCACATTGATTAGGTCATTGATGAGCTCACCAATTTGTGTCTGTTAGTTGAAGATGGTTAAAGTAATTTTGCTTGCACACACTGTAGAATGTACAGGAGCTCTCCTTGTTATTGTTGGATGATGGGGGGAAAGGAGGGACATTCAAAGGGCAGAAAAAATTTCCCGCTGTGCAGTGTTGTCACTTAAGTGACCTCAAACTAGTTTGGGCCACTCTTTCTGCTGTCGCTCCTCCTCCTCTTCCTCAGTGCGCTCCTGTTGGAGAAAGGAGGTGTCTACTCAGCATAATTTGTAATTAGGTGTACGAACCTGGTCAACCTGCTCTCCCCTTCTTTGACTTTCTCTTTCACTCTTCTTTCTTTCTTTTTATCTCTATTTCTGCAGATCTATTCATCTCTCCCCCTGTGGTTTGTTAAGGTGTTAAGTTGAGGCAGATGAGATGAAAAATATGACGCTTATTCGTGCAATGTTTAATCTATGGTAATAAAGTAATTGTTGTTTTAACAATGTGCGAGATGACATTATCAACGGCCATTTTGCACATATGAGCAACCGTGCCGTTTTCCCGAATATCAGCAGGAATTTGTTCATCAGCATGATCAACAGTTCAATAAACAAGAAGAAAATATTGTGAGTTATATTTTAGACACAATATTGTTAATATTGTCTGTATTTGCACTATTTAACCAATGAAAATAGTTCTAAAAAAACCATAGATAACCATTGTGTGTTATGTAGCAACACACAGCAGTGTTTCATTACTGATCTTCATTACATGTTCTTTAAACAAATCTGATGAGTCAATAATTCAATGACTCATTCTTGAAGACAGTCACTTGCTTTGTTCCTGAATGAATCGCATCGCATTTTTCTGATTTAATTTTATTGGTAATAGCCCTATATTGTCTTATTATATAATATTTATTGATTACATGTAAGACCTTGACACTAAAGATGTGTACTAATATCTAATAAGGTATTATTAATAGCACCCCTTAATGAAATGTTAATGTCTGTCACCGCTGTGAACTAACCACCACCACACAGAATAAGAAGAATATGAAATATGAATAAGTATGAACTTTGGGAATTAGCAGGCCATGACAGACCTAAACCAGCCAATGTACCAGCACGCTCAGCAGAGTATATTGTCTAATTATTGTTATCGACAAAATCTAAGAAAATCTAAATAAATAAAATGCCAATATCGCACACACCTACTCTTACTCTCAACTTAGTTTAGTTTAAAATGAGTATAAGATAAGTAAAAGGTAAACTAGTTCTCCTACTAATAAAGTGAACCTGGAGCATTTTGCATTCATAAAGCACAATCGCAAGTGATATAGTCTGATGCCTGAACTCATTTAAAGTCATCACATACAAGCTGAAATTCCTTGAACCACCCTGTAACTAATTTGAAGAAAGAACCAATGGCAAATAGACAGGCGTTTGAGGATGATCTCAGTATGGGCGACACCTTGGCAGTAGATGACTGAGCTGACCTTTGCGGCAATCTCCTCTCAGAACCGCGTTCTGTCTCCACATCTAACAAGCTTCATCTCTATTTGCTTTGCTTTCAGCTTGCTGTCTGCCCTTTATCATAAAGAATTAGCCCGTCTCTGTGGAGGAGAGCCACATTGTCAATGTGTTGGATATGAAGCGCAGCACAGTTCAAAGGTCAGGGTGATTATAAGCGTCCAATGACTTGGAGGACCTGCTTAATTGCAGTATTGCAATGATTGCGGCATGTTTTAGCTGTTGGTAGTAGATCCAGGTTTCCACATGCAAAATCCCACAATGGTTGTATGGAACACAGTGAGGGGCTTTTATTTGTCTGTGTTAAGACATAATGAGAGTCAGTTTTATTTTTGTTTGGGAAGTAAAGTAACCAATTCAACACTAATTCAACAAAACACTTGTAGGAGTGTGATGGTTTACATGTAGAGTTAGAGCAATAACTGCAGCAAATAAATGGCTCGAAATCTGCTGTCTTCTCAAAAGGGTCTGTTTGAAAGCAGCAGAATACCGACTTCATGCTACGCACAAACAGTAAACCCAAGTGTCGATCACTCTGCTGCTCATAATAGCACTAAATTCATTTAAAAAAACACAATAAATTGACCTGTTCTGTTTTTATTTTTGTGTGTGCTGATGTAAGATGAACACAAATGCACCAGTGAGTGTGAAACCAGTCTCAGACCACAGCAAACGTGCCCAGTGTGAAAGGCCTCATAATTACTATTTCTGTCAGAACCAATATAGTCAAATACGATTGACAATTAGCACACAGTTTGGATTGGCTGTATGGGTCTGTTCTGGGCAAGAACTCCCTGCGCATCCATGCATCCTAGCATGGATAAGAGCAGGGAGAGCAATAACCCCCCTTAGGGTAAACAGAACAGAACCAACATGAATGTATTGCAGATATCATTAATTCAATATTTTAATGTACAACATAATTCGAGAATTTAGTCTGATTCAAAGGGGAATCAGAATGCCAAATCCTGACTGGACGAGAGGAGGAGCTGGGGATGGAGGAGGGTTATTAGTTCCTAAGAAACTCGATAGCTGTTGATAATACTAAAGGAGCTTATACTGTACATGGATGCTGTGATAGGCGTCGTATTTCTATAGGTAGACGTGGATCAGCTGAGAGAGCTGCCAGAACTGACACTACACTTGATTTTCTTCTCCCTTATTCTTTCAGTATCTGGATATATAGCTACCATTTATTCACAAAATACACACAAACATCTAGTTTTAAACAAAAAGCCATTTTGTGACAATTACCACAAATGGTAATAACACGGCGTTAATTATGGCAGAAAAATCTCAGTGAGTTTTGTAAATGAAGCTCAAATGAAGCTGTAAAAGTGTTGCAAATATTTTGCAAATTCTCCTCTCGTTTTTTTTCTTCTCTCTGAGTGGTGATAGCCGAAGGCTAGTTGCTGTTCTGGCCTGGAAACAGAAGTTATCTTTTGACATAATCTGGCTCTGTAGTGAGGCCTGTTTTCTGCTCCACCCCCAGCTACATTAGTCACTGAACACAGATGCTAATTCTCTTCAAATGTTGCTCTAAAATATGGGACAGACAAACACGCCACCTGATAAATAAAAGATTACTGCATGCGTGTATTAATAACAGATATCTGGCTTGCTTAATCTCTCTTATGTCTTTTCCGAGGGCAAAGCTCCAGTCTCCGTGCTCTCAACAGAAAAGACACCTTTATCAGACGCACCTTTAATTATTATTTTTAGGCAGATCTCTGGAATACTTGATTCTGATTGGTCAGTTGTCACACTATGTAGACCCCTCTACTTCGTGTTGGAGTTTATTTTGTGATAATGGCCACCTGACTGGCTTTTGCCCATCCACTTTTTCCAAGAAATGCAGCTAAACTGATTCATCTCCTGTGCTCTGATGTTCATATTGATTCAGATGTGTGTGTGTCTTTAGATTCTATGCTGCAGAAATTGCCATAGGCCTGTTCTTCCTGCATTTGAAGGGCATTATATACAGGTGAGTGAAGCCCAGACAGCAACACATAATAGTCACACATAGAAGTGGAGAAAGACTTGCTGATAACAACTGACTGCTCAGCATGGCCACAGCAAGCGTATTTAGACGTATTCTAAATATTAGACGACTCGCTTCCAGAGCAACACACAAAACACACTTGCTTACACATAGCAATTGATCTAAGAGTCGATGTTGTATTTAGTTTGACGCAAACAAGGCTTTGAGGGATGGAAGTACTGTCCATTCAATTTATTGTACTGTTGTTTAACTGAGTGACGATCATTCAGCCAGTGAAACATTGACAACACAATACGTCTTTCCAAAAATTTTTTGTGGACAAAAAATTATTGGATATCTTGGGTTGTGATTAAATAAACATGACCTGCGTCTTAATGAAACAATGCAGCGTTTTGACTTGTTTTGCGTTTCATTACATTACAAAAAAACATTATTCTTTTTCATTGTGCCAGTGTAGCAAGTCAGCCCCTGGACAATGACCTAAACAGGAAGTAGGGCTGTAATCCAGTCTGTTAACACAAAACATGTTTCCACTGCAAACAGACAACACTCATGAATTCTTTACAAAACCCTTTTTTCTCCTTCATCAAGCTCACCTGTAAAGCTGCATAGGCCGGCCAGTGTAATGAATATTAATGGTGTAGTTGAGATGATTTTGCTGGCGACATAAAAAAGTGAATGAATATTGCAATGATTTGATATGCTTTATTGCCATTTGTCCATTAACTCTGCACTATTAGACTAGTTTCATGACTTAAGAAAGATGATTAAATATTGTTTTGGATTGTAATACAGCAATAGAGTTGGTAAATTCGTAAATTTTCTGTAAAATGTTTAAAAGTGATGTATCCATATGGTATTTCGATTAAAAAAAAAGCTACATAGCTAAATATTGTGGTGTGCGTGTGTGTGTGTGTGTGTGTGTGTGCACGCATATATATATATATATTAGTGCTGGACGATATGATGATATTATCGTATATCGACGATGTCTCGCGATGTCGATTTAACAGTTTGTTTCCAGAAGATAATCGTCATCAAAAAATGAGAAATGACATAGGCTATTTTTCACATAGCCCTATAGTTAAACACATATTTATTCACATGCAATAGGCCTAACACAAATTAAATATTTTTTATAGGCTAGTAGGATTAGAAAATCTATAGCATTCTTAAAGCGCAAGATGAAAGAGAACATTTACATTTATTCATTTAGCTGACGCTTTTATCCAAAGCGACTTACAATTGCTATACATGTCAGAGGTCGCACGCCTCTGGAGCAACTAGGGGTTAAGTGTCTTGCTCAGGGACACATTGGTGTCTCACAGTGGATTCGAACCCGGGTCTCTCACACTAAAGGCATGTGTCTTATCCACTGCGCCATCACCACCAGAACATGTCTGCATGCACGCTGTTTTTTGAGCTGCGCACTCATACAAAGCGTGCAAAAAGCTCTCATCTAGTGCAAATAGACGGACAAATACACATAGGAATACACATCCATTGAATCAGTCCAATGACAGCCTATACTCGCTGCCACCATTAATGTTGATCAAAGAACAAAAGAAAAAGAAAATCCCTCACTGAACTTTTGTAACTTTAATTAGCTTACTATTTTATTTGGCTGTTGTTCGGAGCTGACTGTTCCAACTGCAACATGTCTGTGTACATGCGACCTTGAGATGCGATCATTTATCCTTATATTTTCGTAATTTTGTTAAACATTTTTTCTGGATTTCTTGATCTTTAGCCAATATAATTTTTTTATTCGTATGCTATCCATTTTTATAAAAATTTTGTTCTGCAGACGAAAAAATTTAAATATCCTGTTAATTCAAAATAGCAGAGTAGCCTATATATATAAACAAGTTGCTCATAATAAAAAGGCTTAATCAAAAAGCTCAGAGATGACCATTGTAATTAAAATCAAAATTGCATCATCAGGCTATCTCATGCACGTTTTCGGAGTTTATAATGTTGGCAGCTCCGTTACAGTATAGCTATGGGAGCGTTATAGCCTACTTCGCTTTAGATAAAAAAATTAACAAACAAAAATCCCCAAATATAATTTTTAATGACTTCTGTTTCTAAATAAACAAAGCAGTCATTTTTATTTCGTAAACGGCATAAGGTGACCTTAGAACTCTAAAACCAAAAAGGAGGAAAAAACAAAAATGTTTCTGCTCGTGCAGAACGAAACAATTCTTTTTTAATTCCTAGTTTTAGACAAATAACAAATATATTATAGTTTGAATACAAGTTTAAAAACAGCGCTACACATTAGTTGTATTTAACATTTCTCCTCACGAAATGAAATTCGTTTCAAGATGCAATAAGAACAGTGAGGAAATTATTAGGAACACTAACATAAGCAAAGCTAATGTTTTATGCTCTTTTAAGCTCAATGCAAAGTAAAAACTTTAACGTTTCAATCATCAAATTAAACCAACTAAATCGCAGGCTATCATTAGATAAAGTGCAGCCAAACTCAACATGACTTGTGTTACCGGTGTATTCCGTGGTGTTGTCTCTGGCGAGGTGTGTTGGGGGCGGGGCTTGGGTTGACGATATAATCGGATATCGCGATATTTTTTAAGGCGATTATCGATAAAATATTTTTTACATATCGCCCAGCCCTATATATATATATATATATATATATATATATTATATTATTCGAAAGAACTGCATATATATATATATATATATATACATACATATGTTTGTATGTGCAGCCAATGAGATTGTTTGATCAATAATCAAATTGTTTGCTGTGGGGTAGTTCACATTTCCTCTGAAACCCTCCACCTCCCCCAGTTCCACCTGCCTAGTGGACTTCTGTATGTCTATTCATGGAGCAGCAGCATATCTTACATACGCACAGCATATCTTACATGCGCACAGCAGTGTGTCTGTCTATCTATTAGCAGTAGCAGCAGCAATATATATATATATATATATATATATAAAATATAACACAAACTCAAAAATAATTGAATAACACATTCTCACAGTCATTCCTTGTTCTTGCTCATTTGCATTTTCCACTGATTCATCTCACCTCTTTGTGCATCAGAGATCTAAAGTTGGATAACGTCATGTTGGACGCAGAGGGTCATATCAAAATTGCTGACTTTGGGATGTGCAAGGAGAACATGCTTGATGGAGTCACCACCAAGACCTTCTGTGGGACCCCTGACTACATCGCCCCTGAGGTAAGTGCTCCAAAAGGTACATGTCTGTTGATGAGTAGCAAAGTATTGAATGAGCGAGAAGAGCTAGTGGCCTACATATTTCATGTGTGTATAATTCATGGACATTTGCTAATGCAGTAGTACATATGCCACTAATGTACCTGTACTTGGTCTGACACCTACCTACCTTTACCAGTCAGTACTTCGACTAATCTCATATTGGGATAATACATGAAAACTTCAACATCAGAGCCGACTCAGTGAGGAAGTGAGTTGTCTGAATTGTTCAGTCTGATTCGGACTGATTCACAAACACCAGATTCATTCAAATGAAAAAAAGGGGGTGGGGGGAATGTTTAAAAAATGTATTATTCATTTTTCTTGCATAAAATGGAATTCATTACTAATCAGAAACTGTATTTAAAAAGAATATTTGAAGGAGGTACTTTTTACTCTACTGGTCAAAAGTTGGTGGATTGGTAAGATTTTTTTATGTATATGTTCATTCTTTTTTTCACCAAGGCTGCATTTATATAATAAAATATAAAGTAAAAACTTAAATTTTGTGAAATATTATTACAATTTAAAATGTCTGTTTTGCTATTGTAGTATATTTTAAAATGTAATTTGTTCCATTGAAGCTGCCTACCTAGACAGAATGTTTGGGCATCATGGGTGTATTCGTAATGCTCAAAAATGCTGTTTAGATTATTCATTACTATGGCATATACTACCATTCAAAAGTTTGGGGTCTGTAAAATAAGTCTCTTTCTTTATTTGATCAAAAATACAGTAAAAATAGTAATATTGTAAAATACTATTACAATTTAACATAACTGTTTTCTATATTAAAATGCACTTTATTCCTGCCATGGCGAAGCTGAATTATCAGCATCATTACTCCAGTCTTCAGTGTTTCATGACCGTTCAGAAATCAGCTGAATATGCAGATTTTTGAGGAAACCATGATCATATATTTTTCAGAATTCTTTTGTTATATAAAAAGTTCAAAAGAACTGCATTTCTTTGAAATAGATCTCTTTTGTAGACACCAAATATTTTAATGGTAGTACCGGTATATAAAGGGACCTTCTATAACTAGTTTCTGGTTAGTAATGAGATTATTAATGAGGTATGTTGGCAAATCTGTGCTACAATAGAAGGACATTAATCAAATACAGGATTTTGATTTAAATACTAGTGACTATACATTTAGCTGGTTTTACAATATTAAAAATGTTAAACGGCAAAGAACAATAATATAAAACATTTTTATTGTGCTAAGTGTGACCGTCCTTAGGTTAACATAATGACAGAATCTAATATTACTGCTCTAGAATAACATTATCGATAATTCAAATTAAATATCAGGTAAAATACCAATAGGTTAGACACACTAATAATAAATAATATCAAAAATATGAATAAGAAACATAGCATTTGATAGATGTAGTTTTCTTTATAATGACTGTATTCTCTCATACAGTGTTGTTTTTAGAAAGCAAACTCACTTAATTCAGTTTCACATCACCTATAAATCATTTATGTAAATGTGTAAATGTTTTAAAATGAGTTTACTCACTAACAAATGCGAATCTTATTTTTTGATATGTAAAAATCTACAAAGAGAAGCTTTTCCCAAGGCATTTCTCCAGAGCAAAATGTGCCAAAATTTTGAAATGACCACCAGGACACAGTATGTCCAAGAAAAGCTTTGTAATGTTTTATTGAAAGTCATCCTTTCAATATTAACGACTGTATTGCCATCTCATATAAGTCATGTGCTCGTAGTAAAGAAAATGGGTGTTACCCAGAGACATCATCAAGTAATAGAAAGTTCATCTCACCGAGCACCACATGGTACAGCTCCAAGTGTAACCTGAGATGGTTTCATGTCAACAACACACTCCCAAACCCAGACACAACACGCTGTTGGAGTGGAAGGATTCATTCATTCATAAATGGACTCATTTAGTCCTCAAAGCTTTAGCTATTTCATATTGTGTGCAAGACACTTTACAGCACTTAAAGCACATGTTGAAAGCACGATGAACATTTCAGGGCTTCTGAAACTCTCCAGCATGTGATTGCACGGATTTATATAAATAATTACAGTTGTCCTTGGAGTGTAACCCATTTGTAATTGGTTCTGTTTACGCCTTACGCTCTGTGTGTGTCTGTTTCAGATCATCGCTTACCAGCCATATGGAAAGTCAGTGGACTGGTGGGCTTTTGGAGTTTTGCTCTACGAGATGCTGGCTGGGCAGGTAAGAGTTATGACGACCCAGATCAAGAAGGCCCACGTCCAGGGGTTTGTGCCTTTTTGGCCTTCTCTCATTCGCTCTGTTTCATTTCCTCTCTGCTGCTTGCAGTAAATCACCTCTCGCTATCTCAAGGTCAGTTTTTATTAATTACGCTCTGCAAATCTCCCGAGACTAACGGCAAGTATTTCATGCCTATCGGGCTCAGTCAATTATTTATGAATTGTTCTGAAACAAGTCAAGCTTTGAACACTAGAGAAAAAAGTCTGAATTGTTTCCAGCGGAGACTGCTGCTGCTGCTGAGCTGTCCTGACAAAAGGACGTCATAATTCTCTCTAGTCTTCCCTGAATAAACAAGATTCGAAGAGGCACTTTTATGGTGATGACTTTCAAATTTCTCTTGTTAAAGAAACAGAGTAAAAACTGCAAGCAAATGAGACATAATCCATGTTATTATTGTCGACCATTTATAGTGACAGCAAACAGCATCTTCCTGTCACCTTCACCCTCTCTTCTCGCTCTGTCTCTTCCCACAGCCCCCGTTTGATGGTGAGGATGAGGACGAGCTTTTTCAGTCCATCATGGAGCACCATGTGTCCTATCCCAAATCCATGTCCAAGGAGGCTGTGGCCATCTGCAAAGGGGTGAGAAGCCAGTATACATCACATTCCTGAAGCAGTGACCAAAATCCTGTCTCATACTGTCCAAAACATTTCAAATTATAATTGTTTTTATTATTTGGTGGTCAAATACAGTGGCATTCAAATGTTTGCGGTTAGTACGTTTTTTTGTTGTTGTTTTTTTATGTAAAAAAAAGATATATAATTTTTTAAAGCAAGGATGCATGAAATTGACAGGAAAGGCATTTCTAATGTTGCAAAAGATTTCTATTTCAAGTCAGATATTCTTTTGACCCATTCTACTCATCAAAGAATCCAGAAAAAATGTATAGCACCAAATATCTATTTTCAACATTGATACAAATAATAAATGTTTCTTGAGCAGCAATTATGATTTCTTAAAAGATCATGTGACACTGAAGGCTGGAGTAATGATACTGAAAATGCAGCCTTAAGTTGCCATCACAGGAATAAATTACATTTTAAAATATATTCAAATAGAAAACACTTATTTTAAGCTGTAATAATATTTTACAATATATATGTAGGCCTATATACTGTTCAAACTTTTGAACAGTAGAGTATATCAATTGAATTGTGACATTACTTTTTATTTACCCAGTTCTCATTACCATAATTCAAAAAGAATTGCATTCATTTATGTCATGAGAATACATGCCTTTTTTGAATGACAGTCAATGAAGAAAGATTAGTAGTTACAGCATCTACCAGCAGGGGCTAACAGGGTCATGCTAACAAGCCACACCTTGACCCCTTGGCCTGAGTGAACCCAAAAGGGTCAAATTCAGTTCAGGTTGACTCATGGACCGGAAAGGTGCTGATACAGTCCAACTCATCAGCGTGTCCCTGAGAAAGTTGTTTCAAGGTGACTGTCTCTGCAGTTCACATACTATTAAGTTGCTTTGAATGAAAATGTCCAGTAATTATATGACCTCATGTGATGCATTATGAATCACCTATTCATAGCTCCAGTGGTCATTGCAGTTCGCTCTCAGCTGCCTTGAAAAATTCCACAACCTCTGACCTAGCCTTTCAATATGCACGCCACGACCCTCTCAAAAATGGCCCGTTCTGTCTGTTTCTCTCTCTTTATTCTTCATTCACTCCCTCTCTCTCTCTCTGTTATTAGCAAGCCAGTGCTGCTCTAGACTCGAGCACTGGCAGGTGAAGCAGCGAGTACACATGATTTAATTCTTTATTTGAGAGATCTTCTCTCCTGCAGATAAAAGCACACAAACCTACGGCCTTAGACGGCACACAGTGGGAATGCCAATGACTCTTGGCTGTGTGCAGGACCCAGGATCTCAGCTCTGTTAGTTTCCTGCTTTTACTTGAGCATGGCTAGGCTGGCTGTAAAAGGATATTAATGTTTTTTTTGTTGTTGTTGTTTTTGTGTGTGAAGATAAAGCCCCAACAAAACCAGACAAAAGCCTCAGAATGTCAGGGGCATCTCAGTCAATAGTGTAACATATTCCATAAAAGTGCTGGAGTAAAGAGCTGTCTTCTATTTGCTTATTCTTTACATGTTTCTGTTCTTTCTCCTTGTCACTGCGGTGTCAGAGTGGAGCATATGGCTGCTGAGAAAAGGAGAAAAGAGTTTTGTAGAAAAAAGAAAGCCAAGGGATGTGCCGTGGAGGACGCGGGTACAATCTTGCGGTGGTTGGGATACGATACATCTGTTATCCGTGTGAATCTCACAAAACCTGTCAACATTGAAAATAAAGAAAGTCAAGGACCCTTCAAATCAATTTTACCGGTTCTTATTAACGTGATGCACGAATAATAATATTAATAAAAGATCAATTATCTACATTACATTATGATATTATTGTAATTTTCAAACATTCAGAAGAAATTAAATAAATGCAAAGGGCGTGTGTTCATGAGATTCACCAACATAGATTTTCCCTGGGCTTTGATCATCTACCCAGCATGTCGTCTGGTGACCCATTTTGTTTGAGTTAGGACAATGGAAATCTTTGGTATTGGGAGGACAGCAAGTTTTGGAATATAAAGTGGAAAGGGAGATGTGAGAGCAGGTGTCTCCGGAGGGACCGGCGCACTAATACATTCATGCTAATGTGAGCATTAAATAATGAATCAACCCTCTGCGTTCAGAATCTGAATGCTACCCCTCTTTGGCTGGCTTCATGAAAATACAGCATGCTGCTGGGTAAAGCCTGATAAACAAAAGACCCCCTCCTCTCCTCCCTCTGTTCCCTCATTCTGCCTCTCTTTTATACATCCTTTCATTTTCCGTCTATTTTCTCTCATAGATATAGATGCTCTGGATAACCCTCGTCTTTTCTGCGTCGACTTTTTTCTTCCTCGACTTATCCTCTTTCTGTCTTCTCCTCAGTTTGTCTGCAGAGCTCACTGTCTTGATGAGTTCTGTCTCCCTCTCTTTTCCATAGGATCTGCTGTAAGTGCTCGCTGAGCTTCTCTAATAGCTTAATTCTGCAGTGCAGCATGTGTGTCAGATCCTGGAGGCCTCTCTCCACAACAATCTCCTAAAATAGAGCAGGAATACTAAATGAATCCTTGACATTTAAGACAGATTGGAAAATCCTGTAAGTTTGGGAGAGCGCGGCTTTAGGCGTGTGGCGCTGCCGCCCGCGCTTCCGGGAAAGCTACAATGGAGCCATGCAATATAAATGAGGTATTTCCCTTAACCAAGCGGAGCAATCGTTCTTCCAGCACAGTAATTGAATGACTAATTTAGTCTGGCCTTGTGACTTTCAGAGGACAGATGGACAAATTGAACCTGTCGTAATAAAAATGTTGATGCCTTATTCTGCCATAAAAAAGCAAATCCTCCTTTTTGCTTCTGAAGAGCCTGGGGTTTTAGGTGAAGGGGATATAGGCCTTTATGCACAGAACATCAGCTGAGGGAATATTCATTTGTGCCACTTACATCGACAGATTGCAGAGAAACATCACAGTGAGTGTATTAAACTCTCTGTAAGACGTGGTGTATATATTGATGCGCAAGATTTTTATAACTGTGCCTCAAAACGTACTAAGCTGCCTATCTAGACAGCATGTTTGGGCATCATGGGTGTATTCGTAATGCTCAAAAATGCTGTTTAGATTATTCATTACTATAGCATATACTACCATTCAAAAGTCTGGGGTCGGTAAAATAAGTCTCTTTCTTTATTTGATCAAAAATTCAGTAAAAATAGTAATATTGTAAAATACTATTACAATTTAACATAACTGTTTTCTATATTAAAATGCACTTTATTCCTGCCATGGCGAAGCTGAATTATCAGCATCATTACTCCAGTCTTCAGTGTCACATGATCCTTCAGAAATCATTCTGATATGATGATTTGATGCAAGAAGCATTTCTCATTATCAATGTTGAAAACAGTTGTGGTGCTTAATATTTATAGAAATCGTGATACATTTTTTCCTAGTATTCTTTGATGAATCGAAAGGTCAAAATATTTTTTTTTATCCTTGCAGAATAAAAGTATTAATTTCTCTCCCAAATATCTCTCAAACATTTGCACTGCAGTGTGTGTCTTTATATATATCATTCTTGGGTCCCACTTTATATTAAGTGGCTTTAAGTACTATGTACTTACATTGAAGTTACTACTTTGATACAATGGACTTATTGTGTACATACAGGTTTTTACATTGTACTTTGTAAATACATTGTAAATACCTGCATGTAATTACAACTGTAATTAATTTATGTAATTACATTTGTAATTACACAGTTGACCCTTCCCTTACACCTTAACCTACCCTTAAATCGACCCATACCACCACACCTGTCCTTAGTGTTTTACAATACAACATTAACACAATAAGTACATTGTACTTATTTTTCTATGTAAGTACATAGTACTTAAAGCCACTTAATATAAAGTGGGACCCATTCTTGTACCTCAAACAGTAGAGAATGATGCTAGCAACACCAAGGTCATTGGTTCAATTCCCAGGTAATTCATTAACTGATAAAATGTATTTGTTTGAATGCAGTGCAATGATAAACTTTGGATAAAAGCTTCTGCCAAATGCATAAACATAAAGTACCATCTGACACCATAACTATGGCATGACACCACCGCCGTACTTTTTGGTAAGTGTAGATAGACAGCTCAATATGTTTTGAGACACAGCATATGTGGATGATAAAGTAGCTGAATTAAATTGTATTAATTCTATAAAAAAAATAATGAAAAAGCTGCCTGGTGTGTTTAAGGACTGGTTTAATGAAGCTGACAGAGGCAGAGGATGGCGTAGTGCTGAAATGGTAACAGCAGATATGTGCGACTGCAGTGCTCAGAGTGCTAATTGAAGAGTATTATCAGTGTTGATGGAGTGTACAGCTCTGATATCATAGGATTAAAGTGGGATGCTGTGGTTCTTTGATATGGAACACAGCCCAGCACACCGCTGAGAGAGGCTTGGGACACAAGCCTGATACAGGCTGATATGCCATGACTAAGGCCAATCTAGAGCTCGCACACAGACTCTTGCTCACTTTTTTCTTTTTTCTGTTTTCTTTTTTCATATGCTGTATTTGTGTAAGTGCTTGTCACTATACATTGACAGTACAATGGTATCTCGAGCCATCTATCAAACCATCTGAGTGTAGATCCTGGTGCATGCTCAGCTTAATGCCTGTTCTTGATACGGTTGTGAAGGGTTACAAATTTATTAAATGTTTCATAAAGGTTTAACAGTATTTTTAACTGAGAAAGTGCACAGTTTTCTCCATTTTGAGGCATATGATGACCTTTTCGTCATGTCCCAAAGTATAGCCAGGGCCTTTTGTCTCTATGATAGTGTTAATGTTTGAGTGATCTAATCAGGCTGATTGTATCACCATCTATGCCTGACACTGTCATCCTGATGAACTCAGGTAAACAGTTGAGTCATGAATCATTTACATGCATTGTTCAGAGTGACTCCTCCTTTAGGTAATCCCGCCCTCTTTGAAAAGTTTAAACTAAGAATGTAAAATTCCCTTAGTCAGACGATGTTGGTATGACTGCAGCGACAAGCAATAAAGAACTTCTGCTTGGAAAACTTCCTCCATCTCCTGGTCTGAGCTTCTAACTTTTCTACAAGGAATGTAGCTAATGTAAAAGTGGAGATAGATCTTTTGTCTTTTATGTATTGTTTATTGAGTTTTCCTCATTGGGTAGAAGATACTGTTAGAATGAGCCATTACATAATCATTCACATTCTCAAGTGATGATAATGCACCTTGCGATCAATAAGGGAATTTTAAAAAATTTTGATTTCCAGATGTGGAAATGTCTTAAAAATGTTTGGGAATAGTTTTGCTCTGTTTTATATTAGAAATTGATCTTTGAAGGTGCTTGGTGTAGAGTAAAGGCTGGAAAACACTACATGACTTTTGCTCAGATTTTTTACTTGATTTATAGAATGGCTACGTTGATGCTATTTGCCAAAAGTCAAAGCTAGTCGGCAGATTTGAGGTGACATTTATTAAACACGTTTGATATTTTGAACCTGTGATTTTCTTTATACTGTGTTCATTTTATGTTTACTTTAGGCTTATGTTTGAGTTGGTTATTGCTTGGACACCAAAATGTTTCAAATTGTTCCAAAATTGTTAGTGCCCTGCACTAACAAAGTTAGAGAGTAAAAAGTCTTTATTATTTTTATTATATTTGCAGATGCACTCCCCAACAAAATCACTACAATCATTCTAGAATGATTATTTTCAAATAGAGCTGTGGCATCTTGTGAAAATCCCCAATGTACCTACATAAAATACATTGTATAAAATACACAAGTATAGTAGTAGAATTCACAAGTATGAATTCTATTAATTGTTGTTGAATCCTTATCCATTATGAATTCTTATCCCAGTACCATGAAAGACTAGAAAAGTAATGGAACTTTATTAGTTCAAAAACCATTGAAAAATATTTACTTGTAAGAGTGAACCCTTGGTCATGATCCATCTTAGGTTAATTTGTGAAGACAGTGATGAGGCAAAACCTCCCATAGGTTTCTATTGCTGCCTGTCTTTCATGTGACCAACCGAGTCACAGAGTCACCGTAACTAACCCAGAGTTAAAGTTCAAGAGCATCAGTGCTGAATTCTCTGAAGAGCACTTCTGGGCTGAAGAAGGCCAGGAGGGAGAGATAAAGCAATTGACTTGACTCCGATGTTGCAGGTCACTTGTACTTTTGGCTTCAGTCGGCCTCTAGAGCCTCTCCTGAATTACAGATTACACTGCAGCTCTGACGTTCAGAGCGGGACAGCTGTAAAAGATGAGCGGTCAGCTGTACAGAAACGAGCTGAAAATGAGAGATGGATGGGTAGGAAGGTTTTTATAAATCAAATGTAAATTCATGTCCCAGTTATAGTTAATGTTGTCACATTTTCCTAGTTAAATTAAAAAAAAGTATAAATTTCATCAATTTAATTTAACCAATTAATTTTATTTGTGAACTGGTTTTCCGCTGTTCTTTTTAATAGTCAACTTATTTTCATCAGTCATCAAGCTCGGTAAACACTGGTCACAGACATGAAGATGTACCTTTAATTTCACCAAGCTGATTTCTCACAAAAAAAAACAAAAAAAAAACACAATCATCATGTTTTCAGGGCATTCAAGTTTGATTGTGACCTAAATCTGTGATATCTAAGTATAACTGAGTTGTATACTTACTTTTAAGTTGTTAAGCCAAAGGACTCAGGAGAGAGGCGGACTCCCGCTGTAACTTTACCTGATGGTGTCGCTGTTGGACATCGTTGTGAATAATGTCACATTTTGTACATAATGTCACATTTTGTAATATGGATTATTTTCTCGTCCTTTTTTTTTGATGAGGCACTGCCTCCCTTGCCTCCTCTGAGGAAATGCCCCTTATAGATTGTGTTTTATATGGATGGATGTGTGTTTTGAATAGATAGATACATTTGAATGGATGGACATATGGATGTAGAGAAAGAATCAGCCAGCTGTGTCTCTGTGGCAGGATGGCCCAGCTGTACATGTCAGCACTGCCACACAGTGAGCAAGTGTGTCCTGGCCCCTGCTGTATACATTAATGATGACAATGATGACAAAGCTTCAGAGGGCTAAGACGCCTCTTAGCAAGCGCCATGAGTCCAGAAGGCATCTCGGGTCAGGGATTGATCCAACCCATCCCGACCGGCCCCGACCCAGCCCCTTCCTGACCCGCTGAGGGTTAAGGCTCTACCAGTCAGCAGAGACCTTCATCTCCCTCACTTCACCACCACCTCCACCTGTGCCTTACAAGAGCCTGGAAAGACTTTCTCTGCTGCCATCAATTTTTCATGCGCACTGAGGCGCTGAAGAAGAAGCGGCAAGTTGTTTTTCCCCTCGCCTAATCTCTCCTACACACGCTAAAGTCACTCACTGGAATAAAATAGCCAAACGATTTTGTTATATTCAACATTGCATGTTCTACTGGGTTATAAAACATCTGTCGGTGAAGGGGAAAAAGGGAGAGAGTTGGGTGTGCGGAGGAAGCTGATGAAAAGAAGCTGTGCTAAAACAAAGGTTGCAAAGTAACAATTATTTGAACAAAAAAAATGTAATGGCATTCTCATTTCTTTGGATTTAGTTTTAACGCCCTCCAGGGATATTAAAGCTGCCGTCGGCAACTTTTTTTTTTATCATATTCAGCGAATTCGACACTATATTCCGACAGAACAACATAAATAAAGTGGTTTTAGAAAAAAAACCCGAGCTTCTAACTCCACCTGGAGCGTGTTATTTGTTTTGCAAAAATCCACCGCTCCCGATTCATTGTGTCCAATCAGCGCAGGGGGGTGTGAGATAGGACTGTCAATCACAAGTCGTGCACGCACACGTCAATCACATGCACACGCCTGAAGTTCGCGCAGTAGCAAAGAGTGATGGCGCACTGACGAGCACGAACTCTGTGGGAGGCTATTCGTTGATAGTGGGGGAGGGGCATGAGAGTTGTAAACATTCAAAAATTTTTCCTAAGTCCACTCAATCAGCCAGAGTTGCCGACGACAGCTTTAATGGAACATGTATTTTTGACCCATAAAACAAAATAATTGAACAAAACTCTTTGGAGTGGGGGCAATCTACAGAATGGCAGGTACCCTGGCTGTATTTTGAGCTAAATATTTGAGATCTGTGTGTTGCATATTAATATAATATTATTAAATATATGAATAAAACTTTTATCATCTGGCATACATAAATTATATAGTAAGGTAGAAACTACTCTCTGCTCATTCTGTAATGTAAATGTATTTTGTCAGAAAGAAAATATAGATATGCTATTAATTCTGATTAACTTGATTAATTATTCTGTATATTATCTATTTAATGTGGTTATTGCTTAAGCTATTGACAGCCATACTATATACCTAGTGGTCCTCTCATCTCTCTGCTCTGTACTGTTTCAGCTGATGACCAAACACCCAGGCAAGCGTTTGGGCTGTGGCCCTGAGGGTGAGAGAGACATCAGGGAACACGGCTTCTTCCGTTACATGGATTGGGAGAAGCTGGAGAACAAGGAAGTTCAGCCACCATTTAAACCAAAGGCCGTAAGTCCAGCCAATCACCTCCCCTCTAACACACACACTCACATATTCTCTCTCTTTCTCACTAACACATTCACTCCTCGAGTGTTTCTGTTATTTCAGAATATTTTCTGAATTTTTAAGCCCGATACTTAACACAAAACGCATGACATGATTTACTTGACATGATTTGCCAAAGTAAGACTTTGTAAGCATTGCATCAACATTAACCACCCTAATGACTATTCCTAACCCCAATCCGACCTCAACTTGAACTCATCAGTTACTCAGTTTGAACTGAATTTGAATTTGAATATCAGGAAGTATAATTAAAATGGATAAGAAATGTTTGAAATGTCACCTGTAGACATTTGTATTTTATAATTTATTAATTTTTTCATTATATTTAATAAATTAATTGAATGTTTAATAGATATTTAGTAAATTAATTCATTTTCAGATTTGTTATGGTGAAATAACATATTTCCTAGAATGCTGTAGTTTATGCAAAACATTATATATTCACTAGAATGAAAATTTGACACTACATTTATTTTTAAAGTAAAAAATCAGTTATAAATCAAAAAAAAAAAAAAATATTAATCTGGAATGGTGGACATTTTGTTTATTTGCTTTTTACGCAAATATGTTGCAAAAATAGGATCTGTTTACTATAGTTGGCTGTGTACACTTGACGGTATTAAAGATGTCGACAAAAAAATATGCATTTCAGGGAATAAATGAGAATTATTTGTAAATGTATACATTTAATTATTCATGTTTTGTCACAAACCTTGTATTGGATTAAATTCCAAGTATTCCATGTTTTGAATAATTGTTTCTTTAAATTGTAACAGAAAATTCTTCCCGTCTTTCTAATACAAATTCCAGTTCAACATCCTGTCGGTCTCAATTCAATTAAAATTTGTATCAAATTCCTTTTCCTAAATTCTGAATTTCACTCAACACTGCAGTCTAGAAACCTAACTCTATAATCAGAGGGCGGTGATTGGTTAATATGGATGTTGTCTCAGGACTAGCAAAGGATGTTAATCCAGGAAAATGTCTTACTTGTGTAAATCACATTAAATGACCCATAACAGTTCAAGCTCAAACTGGCCAACTGGACATGTAGTTTTTGAAGCCAGTGTCAAAGTAGTCAAATTCTACTGCAGCACAGAGATGACAAGTAAAACTTTCAGGGCCGTGGAGAGCAGTAGGGTGTAATGAGGAGCCTGTATGTCCTCCTTACTCACCACAGCAAGAGGCACACTAGCATCTTAGCTTTGTCTGGCCGAGCTGAGGCGCGTTTGTCAGCCTCAGTCAGATCTTTAATGAGTACAGCTTCTCGTGTGTGTGTGTGTGTGCGAGCTGTCAGATGGAGCAGGCATTGCCCAGGCAGTGCTGCATTGTGCTTCCCTCCACGTCAGCCTTCCTGACCTTCTGCTCGGACTCAGACTGGCCTCAGAAGTGATCTCCTTCCTGCAGTGCCTTCCTGGTTATGAGGTCTCGTCACAATCATTGAGAACAGATTGTCCTGTTGATTGTGACTAGTTTTACTTTAGCACTTGAATTGAATGCTTTAGTTTTAGTTGAAGTGGTAAAGGTGAAGCCAAGTGTGTCATTTCTGTGCCACTAGTGTCACCAAAAGGAATTGCAAAAGACATAATGACTGTTTTTCAAACAGGTTTTCTTGACACACAGCCTTTCTTCCATTAGACGGATAGTTCTTCCTCCAAAATCTCACCATTGGTTGAGCCAGCGTTGATGGGTCAGGTTGGTCGGGATGCCCAAACAGAGCAATGTGTTTGACATTAAACGCCATTGGTTCTTGCTTGTCTCATAATCAATTGCAACACTGTGCTATTTTTGTCATTTAATTTTTATTTGACTATAATCGTACGATAATTTCACTATTTAATACTACTACATAATTTTTACTATGGCTAAACTCGAACATGAATAATCTGGAGACAACAAGTTCAACAACATCCTTTTTGCAGAATTTTCTGTTTGAAATCATTCCCGTCTTTGGTTTTTCAGGCTTTCTTGCAGTTAGTTACATTAGCTCACTGTTCAGGTGTGTGTGTGTGTGTGATTGGGAGTGTTCAAGTCGTTTACTGCCTGTGGCAGCAGAGGGATGTTTGTGTGCCGGTGACATTAGCTGAGCACAAAGACGGATGATTTTAGACCCTCTTCATGACGATGCCCGCATGCCGGATGGACACAGTGATTTGCAAATTTCATCAAAGGCAATTAGGATCTGAACAAGACTCATTTTGCCTCATGTGGAGACCAAAAAGACATGCACACATAAACTTTTTCCAAAACTTAATAAGAGGCAGCATGTTAAGGCATCACAGGCACGCTCCAGAAAAAAGGCCATCCCAGAATGCACTGTGATGAGCGCAGTGAAAACAAAATACAAGATGGTGGACAATGTGAGAGAAATGGGATTATAAATATAATTCATTCAATTAGTGGTGCACTGATATTATCCGATATGGATAATAATTTTTATGTCTGTAGACCCTTTTTGCTGGGCCATGAAAAAATACTGATCAATTCTTATGCGTCAATAGAGATTGCCATATGCTATCCTGAGAATAATTTTCCCTGATCAGTTTTTCAAGCAATTGTGTCGTGTGTTTCCTATCAGCTGTTTAGAAACAGAATTAGCCATGCCAGATTTGTGAATGAATCACTCTTCTGATCTAATTAGTCAAAATTGTTTGCCAAAAAGGTCAGAAATTGTTCACGATTCAGTTTGATTCGTTCAGACAGTTCACTTACCCACTGAATCTTTTGCATTGTATCTGTCATTGGATACTTTGTTAGACAGAAAACAAAAATAGCACCGGATGAGGGGATATATACCATCCTTTGTAGGAATAAAACATGACTTCTGACGTTTGTCGATGATGAAGCAGCTCTGTATTGCGCATACCACTTGTGAAAGATGCTTTTTATGGCTTTTTTTATATATTAAAATAGGTTTTTGTCAATGTCAGTTCATGTTCTTGTCATGAGGCATCTCAACATAATAATACACAGTAAGAAATATGGATAATTATTCATTTTGAGAGAAGCTGAGATAAAAAAGAGGTGGGAAGTAGCTCATCAAAAAATGCAAATAAATCTTTGCCATAATCTATCACTGTCCCTTTGAATAAGTAGATGGTGGCAAACGTAATCTAAAAATAGATGCAAATTAATATACAGATAATAAATAAATAAAATTGAATCACTAATAATGCCTGATTTGATCTCAATGTTTTGTTCACCAAAATACAAAATTATGGAAAAAAAAATACAAAAATATAATGCTATATGTATATTTCCCATGTCTTCAGTATTTATTGGATTAACTCGAGTCTCCTGTATGATTCCTGAGCGTGTAGAGCATTCAAAATAACGAACTTTTGACTTTTATAATGCCACCTTAAAAGGCAGCTCCCAATGTAGGCAGTGAGGCAGCTAACTCTAACTAGGTATTCTTTTCAAAACTATTATGTGCATTTGAAGGTCCAGAACATGTGAACAGAAGACTGTTCCCTGGAATCCGCCCCGTTTGCTGAGCACCTCCTCACCCAGATCTCACTCCGCTGGGAAACACAGTAGTCTGACGTAGGATTTGGATGGCGTGTCCCTCTACACATCACAGCCCATGGCTCTGAAATTAAGCGTGACAGCAGTGTCTGGCAAGGGATCATGCCATTGAGGTGGATTAGGGAATCGCACCCAGGTGATGCGAGACAGTCAGAGTGACTTTACAGCTCAGGTTTGGAGCAGAACGAGGGGACGGCCTCCATACGGAGCTCTTCATTTCTCTGCTGGTGCTGTTGAATTATCTGGTGGCAGGTGAGAAGTGACTATTGATTTGTTGTTTGGGATGCTAGCCAGCTCTAGGTGGAACGCCTCTGGCTGTTTCTGCAGCAGATGGACTGTTGTTGCCTACGTGTTACAAGACTGGCAGTGATAGCCCGCGTGTGCCAGCCACGGGAGGGTGGCTCTCTGAACGCTGACAGTCTCGTTGCTGCCAGCGCTGCTCACTCTCACTTCCTGTATGTCAGTCGGCACCTTCTCTATGTCGGTGCAGATTGGACACGCTCACCTTAGTCTCACCCTTTCATTGACACACACTGTCCGTCATGCTCTGCTCCTGCTGGAATAAAGGAATGATGGGTGGAGGTGAATAGGGATCAAAGCCAGGCGAGGAGAGTGACAGATTAATTATGAAATGTCTAGCTGATACTGTCAGGTTGATACTGTTTATGCTAGTTAATACTGGTGCTGGTTTTGGTGATCATCATCAGTTAAATGGTGATGTATGATGTCAACATCAGAATGTCCCGGGTATCTTTCCGTACAGTGAAAGTGAATGAGAATGGATTCAGTTGAGCCCCGAAAAATGACAATGACCAAGTCATGGCAGGATGCGAAGTTTGACATCAGTGATTATTCATAATCTTGAATGATAATATGATTATTTCTGGGAGAACTATTCCAAACTCAAATTGCACAGCCAGTTTTTCCACCTCTAATTCTAATAAATTTGTTTTAGATTCAATTAGATGGATATTCCTTATAACAACACTTGTATTTCCCAATTCAGATATAATTATACAAATTATCTTAATTGTAATTTAGTTTTAGTTTATATTAAGATTTGTTTTGTGTGTGTAACCGTTTCATGTAGTTTTGTGGATGATTGGGAACATTTTGTTTAAACAATTTATAAAGTAATGTTTATAATATACGTTTTGGATCATTAATTAGATGCATTAAATTGATCGAAGGTGACAATGAAGATATTTATACATTTTACAGATTTCTATTTCAAATAAAAGTTGTTCTTTGAACTTTCAATTGATCAAAGAATCCTCAAAAATGTATCACCGTTTCCACAACCATATTAAGTAGCACAACTGTTTTCAACATTGATAATAATAAATGTTTCTTTCAGCAAATCAACATATTAGAATGATTTCTGAAGGATCATGTGACACTGAAGACTAGAGTAATGATGCTTTGCAATCACAGGAAAAATACATTTTAAAATATAGTATATTAGAAAACAGCTATTCACAGTTAATGTTTTGGTCAATAATATTTCACAATATTACTGTTTTTTACTGAATCTTGGTGTGTCTTCGTATAGATACAATAGAGTGTGTGCATAACCCCTGGTTAAGACTTTCACTGTAATCATTTTTACGTTAAATGGCTATAGATAAAAGCAGCTTGAGAAGACATCATCTCATGCTGAGGTCCAGCAATGGTCTTTTGAACAAGGCTTGCCCAGAGTGAAAGTTGGAGAGCATGTTGTAGACAGAAGTGAGAACTATGGGTTGTGTGAGCGTGATGCTCTGTAGCTTTTGCTTTAAATATTGTTATTCTCCTTTCATTCCCTCTCCCTTTATGCCAGTGTGCAGCAGCCATTCAGAGATATGTGTGTGCCAGAGAGAGGACGACAGGGAAAGTATGGATGCATGTGTGTGAGAGAGATAGAAATAGTTGTAAATGGGCTGTGTTTAACACAGCGGTCTTCAGACAAGCCACTTGTCACGTGTGTCTTTAATAGGTGGATGTGCCCCCCTGATGGTAATGACTGTAGACAGGTGGTTTTAAGAGGACACCGAAAAGCTTTTTCCTCAATATTCAGGGGTGGATGAGATGCAGGTCATTCGACTCTCTGTGGGTTCACTTGCCTGGGTGGCACGGCGTGTATGGCGGTGAGTGGGCAGATCCATGAGTCGCAGCCTCCTGTGATTGCGTTCAGAAACACTAATGCATCTGCAGCGGGGTGGCCGAGGTCAGGTGGCTGCTGCAGCGGACCATTAATTGAGTTTAAATTAAGAGGGGCTTCTGAATGCGGAGGTACACAGATGCTGCGCGAGGTGATTTAATGGTTCCCACACAGATGTTATGCCTCAGTGCTCTCACTGTCTGTCAGTGTGTGTGTGTGTGTGTGTGTGTGTGTGTGTGTGTGTGTGTGTGTGTGTGTGTGTGTGCGCTTATGTGATCTATGAGGACACAAATTTGTATAATGACATGTGTATTACACTGGTATTACAACTTAAATGTGTTTATGAGGACATTTCACGAGTCATTATTCAAATAGCTTAAAAAACATAAAAAAATGCAGAATGTTTCCTGTGATGGGTAGGTTTAGGGATAGGGGCAGTGTAAGGGGATAGAATATAGAGTTTGTACAGTATAAAAACCATTACGCCTATGGAGAGTCCTCATAATGTAGTTGTGTAGTTGAGCTTTGGTTGTGTCTCTGTCTTATTTAAGATGTATTGGTTGTAAATCATTCACATGGTGGTCAGATCCCTCTTGCTGAAAATGCAGAGCCACATCTTAAGCTATTGTGTTAGCTGCCAGGTCCACGCTAAGGATTCTGGGCTAATGGTACAGTCAAGAAAATTAGGTCATTTCTTGCTGTACGAAATGGTGCTTTTAAAGGCTCAAGCTTTTGTTGGGCTGCCTAGTGGCAAGGGGGTAGCCGGATTTTAGTCTTACTAATGGTTCTGTTTACCTCGAATTCAGATAAATACTGCATTTAAGTATGTGATATATGATCATTTTAAGTGCTTTTTGCAGACCTTGATCATGCAGGGATGGATTACACTTTTCTGTGCAACACCATTATAATATGAATTAAAAGAAATTAATAATTTAATATAATTTTAATAATAAGTTTTGAAACATTTTTATTGTTGATATAAATAAATAAATGGTGGTCCATTTCGGATATTATTGTTCTATCGCACTGACAGTTCACATTACAGCGCTTTACTTAGTTTAATAGGCTATCAGCCTCAGCTGAACCGATTGATTGCAAAGTTAAACCACCACAGTAGAAACAGTTTTACAGCTGCTGTTAAAGTAATAACGTTAACGTTACATCGCGATGCTGAGCTACAGTGAAATGATAGAAAAGACAGCGCCGCGCTTAACGCCTCATTCGCGCCGCAGGACCTCTAGACGAGCGTAAACGCGTCTTTACATTGACTTAACATTGAAATCACTCGCGCCAGACGCTCAAGAGTGAGTGAGTAATCTAAAAAACTTTGCTTTAGCCTCAATTGAGTGAAACACCGTATGTGTAACTTCGGCCATTCTCAGTGGTGTGACTGGGACACTAACTCTGCTTGTCATCATATAGAAACAGATAATCAGATTGTGATGTTTATTCCCGCTTCAGTATATGAATACTGCCTTCCTTTCGACACACAGCTCCATTGCCCAGCGGACCTGCAACCGTCTCGCAAGTGTTGATAGGCTATTACTCGTGAGGTGTAACCAATCAGAGAGCGCCATGGGTGGGACATTGAGCAGAGTGGTGATTACAGAGAGGCTGTGGCGGCCTTTATCAGAGCCAGCCAAAGTAGCGCATTTTTAAATAATATTAAGTAAAGTTATTTATAATACCAGCTCATGATTTCATCATCCACTTTAGGCAAATTCTTTTTATGCTAAAAACGAGTTTTTCAGCAATTGTTCTGTGCTGTGGTTCTATATTTGATCCATACACGTCATATTTGATCTACAGTGTTAGTGTTGGTTCTCCACTAATGACTGTGTAGTATTACAATATGGCACAAAGTATGGAGGTTGAAACATACAGTTTCAATATGTTTTTATGAATAATGCATATGTAGAACAGTAACACATGGATTGTGATATGCATCATACTGTGAGCTGTCTCAGCTCCACAGCAATAATTTTGACCACTTGCCAGATTTTTCCTCTCTTTCAATGTGGCTGCACCTACAGTATTGTTTGCCAAAGGAGAGGATGCAGAGATACATCATCATGGGCCAGAGGTAGAGAACTGGTCGGGTTCTGTTGGTTTGACTTTACTTGCTGTTCATGAATATTACATGACTGTGCTTTAAAAGGTGAGTTTTGCCGCTGATCGATGCTCTCCACGAAAAGAGATCCGTATGTGTGCGAGGAATTTCATTCTCATTTACAGATTTGCTTGTGTGGACTCACCTGTTTCTTACCCTTATGATGAGCGAGCTATTTAAATGTCACTGGAAGTGCAATAGAACATTGGAATTTCAAAAGCTGACATTTGAACTGAAGCGTATGTGTTTGTGATGGCATTAATGCTGTTGTTATTGTTTTCACTGTTGTTGTTGTTGTTGTTGTTGTTGTTGTTGTTGTTGTTGTCGTTTTCAAAAGCATCATGAATGACACCCTAACACGCCATTGACATCTGGAAACATATTTCTGTATCAGTATAAGTGTAAAGGTCTCACACACACCTCCATGCATTCATATTCTCCAAGTTACACCCAATACCCTGGTGGAAAGACCAGATTAAGGCTTCCCAAACACGGGTAATATGAATTCCCATTCTGGTCAATAGTTTCATCAGAGATACACCAGATCAATCTCCCAAATAATTGCAGCTCTGTAATCATTTATTTACCCTCATGTTGTTCCAAATTTTGACTTTCTTCTATGGAACATAGAAGAAAAAATGCAAAAGTACCATAAAAATAATTAATACGACTAATTTCATATGGCTTCTGATGATGGCTTGATGAACCGATTAAAGATTTTGAAACAGATTGATTTGATGGAACAGATTGATTTTACCTTCCATTGAGCTTTTAACCACTGCAAACAAATAATTTAGGTGACCTTGAAAGCATGTACATTCTCTAGTGTCCTATAAAATAAAATAAATAAATACAATATCTGCCTGAAATTATAATTTATGTGTGAATCAGACATCATTATTTCTTAAGTTGTTAAGACTGATGATCGTGTGGCTTCAAATTCTTGGAATATAGAGCTGTACATTGTATGGACCACTTGTAAGACTTTTTAAAGCACGATATTTTGGAATGACATGAATGGTAAATCATGACAGACTTCTCATTTTTGGGGTAAACAAAGCAGCCTGGTAGGGACATACATTATGCTGGTCTGTTTAACAGGATATGTATCCAGAATTGCTATTCAGTAACCTGCAGTACCTGTCACAGCCCTAACATTCACATCCATTCCCATACTTTTATTTGTTCTCTCTTTTACTTTCTGCTTCTGTCTTTATGACCATTTTCATCATCCCCTCATCCATTACATGCCTCTCTTGTTCTTCTCTCCCTCCTGCAGTGTGGCCGGGATGCAGAGAACTTTGACCGCTTTTTCACCCGCCATCCACCGGTTCTCACCCCTCCAGACCAGGAGGTCATCATGAACCTCGACCAAGACGAGTTTGAGGGCTTTTCCTTCATAAACCCAGAATACCTTGCCATGGAAGCCCAGAGTTAAGGGCGACCTCCAAAACTAACCCAACCCTCCATCAAACCCCCTCTTCATCAAACCTCCTTATGTTTATGTACCATACACTCCGTGAAACGGCCACGTGTATGTATATAAACAGCCATGCACCGAAACTAAACCATCTATATACATATGCATGCGAAATTTCAATATCTGTAGATTAGCCTAAAGGTGGCTGCGTTTTTCACAGCATCCCATTGAATGTATCCAGGCTGGAGGAACATTTGCATCTAAAGGCCTTTGTCTTTATTCTATTTGTACTCTACAGTTTTCCTGAATGTGTCGTGTATTACATAGCTCTCATCTAAACTACCCTCAGATGTGTCTGTTGCAGCACCGTAGGTGTTCAGATTCAGCCATTTGCACTAAAGGTGCATGAATCACATACGAGATGCATAATGGCTAGCCTCGCTCTCCTTATCCAGTCTGTGACAGTGATACTTTGCTTTGTTTCAAAAAGAATGCAAACTCGAAAGGTTTTTGCATGATGATTTAGTTTTGCCTGAACTTTTATGATACATATGACGTTAGTTTCCTCTATAGTGCACCCCAGTCTTGTTTCAATCTCTGACTTGCATTGTACAGACTAGTAGATAACAGAAATTTACCAAAACTTTTTTTCTTTTCTTTTTTTAAGCATGAGTATAAGACTTTTTTAGGATGCCTGTATCCTCTTTGCGTGTATGTACAGACCGTAGAGCTTGATGGATGTGGCTGATTGTGGTAGTGATCTGCTTTTTTGCCTGATCATCTCACACCATCAGCAAACACTCACCCTTGTACAGGAAGCATGACTCCTGTGATGGTTCCCGTTGGCTCTTCCTTGTTTAACACTTGACTTCTGCTTAAAGGTCAGCCGGATTTTATCGAGAGGTATTTGACAGGCATATTAAATATCAACTACCTCCTGCTTGAGACAATTACAGATTGAGGTAGGATGAGAGAACAAGTGCTAATATCAGAAAAGAACTAGTGCTGTAGCCAATAACCTTTAAAAGACCCATCGCCCGTTTATTACTGACCCCTTGGTTAGATGTGAATGATTTTAATGGGTACGATCTAGAATCTCAAAAAAAAAAAAAAACATTTTTCAACATCATTGGGGTTTACAATGACAAAAGGATGAGTAGTCAGCCATGGGTAATATTTAAAATGATACCCTGGATTTCATAGAAGAGCTTGTGTATGAGCAAATTAGTCTAGTTGGGACGCATTGATATAGCTTCGTTTCGCTTGAACAATTCCATCTTGAAGCTTGTCAATAGAGACCCGCCGCGTGATAATATGCTGAAACTTGGTATGTGAAAACACTGAAGGAATACCACAACATTTGTGTGGAACATAATATTGAGCATCAAAGACAAAGTTGAGAAGAACAGGATATAAGGACGCAGAATAATTTGCAGCACCATTAAACAGTGTAGCTTTGAAAATAAAACATTTTGAGCGTGTAAACATTGCTCGTAAGCACCAACAATAGGGGTCCGATGAAGCTATCTGACATTGTGTTAATGGGTCCAACAGGGGCTGGTCAGCGTTTTAATAAAGTGCCCTAATTTAGCATGGTGACTGCTCAGATACGACAGTTGGTCTAGAAACGCGAGCACTGTTCATGTCAGCGGTAACAGCAGCGAAGTCCCTGTGTGGAACAGATACCGTATCACTAAATGGAACTGGAAAGGCCACAAGAGCCACACATCCACAGAAATGGGTCAGATCCTCTCAGACATCAGAGTTCCCAGAGCGGTTATCCGTGCTGACTAGCGGCCAGTGGCTTTTATTGGAAACCACTGGGGCTTCATATCATATCTTCATCATAGGATTTCAGGGAAGGGATAATCTCTCTAAAATGGTTTCTCACATGAGAAGGTTTCCAGATAATGTTGTAGAAAATGGTTTTGTGGGATAAGATACTTTTGTTTAAAACATAAACAAAGGACAAAAAAAAAAGTGCATTTGTCATTACTGCCAAACAATACAGCGAGCAGTGCAGCGTAGGACTTTGATATTTTTTTAAGTGTCTTAAAATAAGCAAATAAAATGTATAAAATGTGTCAAATGTTATTAAATGTTATGAAATCTATGTGGTCAGTATTGTAGATAAAAAATAAAATAAAAAGGGGGGATTTTTCTTGTGTTTTCTATACCATAACATGTGCATAGACTAAAGAAGCTTTGTGCATGCATTACTGAGAATTGATTCAGCTTAATAGACATATTAGACAAGTGTTTTAGCGAGTGCTCTTGACCTTTTTGTGTGCTTTGCTTCATACCTCCTCAATGCTTTTCTTGTGCCAAAATATTTTCCACAAACAAAAAACGCAAGTATACAATTGAAATAAAACTGAAACATCAATAGCCATTGTTTGGTTTTGCGTTGTTTCCCTCATTGCAATTTTGAGTGTATAACCTTGAAATGACACGGTGCCTGTAAATATGAACTCTGGAAACACAAAAGACTGTTTTCCATTCTAAGACGCAGATGTGACATTTTATTCTATCACATAAAGCATTATTTGTATGTGTTTCTTAACTGCTTGGCAGAGAAAGTCTTGTCAGTTTGCTTGGAGCATTGCTGTATAAAACCAACTTGGACGGTATGCAGCATGTGCCCACGCTAAGCTCTGCATATTTCATGCCTGCCACTTAACATGAGAACATTTCATCCTGTTTCAGCACCATTCAGCCAATGACATATGGAAAGAACATACATAGGGGTGGTTAAAAACTAGAGAGACGCTTTAGATGCTGTATTAATCATGCTGCAAATTTGTATTGTGAATATTGGTGCTGTTGTTGGTGCTGCCAACAACATACAGTTTAATGTGGCCTGCTTGCGCAAGTACCACCATAAAAACCAGCATGGGGGTCCAAGAGATCTTTCAAACTTGATGTTTATACATATATGTGGTACGCAGTTGAGTCTGGCGCTCCACATAAGAGTGTTAATTAATTCTGAATGTCGCAGCCTCAAATTAAATGAGTTGGTTAGCACGAAGTGTGTGCGGCTTATCAGCTGAAAACAGGTCAGCGTTTGATACTGCTGTTCTCTTCTTGCGCTGACATCAGCTCGGCGCTAATCCGCTCCTTTATAGAAAGCTCTGTGCCTTAGTATCGCACGAAATTACAGAATCACGATTGGAATTAAAGCCTGGCAAAATGAGCACCTTGGATTTGAGGGAGGGAGGGAGGGGGGTTGTCTCTCGTCTTTTCTCTCCTTCCCAAGAGCTTTTTTTTATTATTATCTTTCCCCTCTGGGCTTTTGGTACAGCATGCATCTTGAACCCTATCTTTGCTATATATCTGTATGAAACCACGGGCGATAAATTCAGATCTGCTGAGGTACAAACGTCTCATCCTGGTATTCTCAATGTGCCGACGTCCCTTGTTCTGCTGTCATCCACCACTATCTTATATGTCCACGTGCATCATGGCCTGTTTATGGGAACTGAACTGCTCAGTGTGCCCGTGCTAATCTCATCTTGTCAAACAGACCTGTATCTAATCAACACAGAATGGCACTGGCCTGCATCAGCATGGCAAGCTAGCATGGATATTCCTGTCAACTGAGACCATTTTGGACCATCATTCATCTCTAATTAGTGTCATTTATCATTTAGTGACGGTTCAGGATGAAAAATATTTTGTTGGATGTTCTTTTTATGCTCTTTGATCTGTTATATCCATTCTGATGTTAACAATTTACACAATTTTTTCAGTTCCTGGTACGCAGCGCTACACACATGCTAACAAACACAAAGGTCAATTGCCAATTTAGGTATCTAAACGTGGATGCATGAGTTTTGTTATTTGTATATTATCTGTATATAACACTTTTACATGGATCATTACATCAGTAGACATTTATAGGATCGTTAATTCTACTTTGATCTATCTACTTTTTTTTTTTTATCATCTATCGAATAATTAAATCTCAAGGTTATGTTGGATGGTTAAAATTTAAACTAGCCTTTCAGAATCAAGCCTGCATTGACCCCCAGTCCTGAAGTTTCCATGCCAATGCCCAGTGCCATTTACCTTTGAACTGTTTGGCTCTTGAGAGCTCAGGTAATCTAGTGGCCATCACTCTGGAGTTGTGGCTTGTGTGCTTCGCTGTGCTGTGGTGTGCTTGAACCAGCAAATGGACATAAGGTAGGAAATGTGCTTCTGTTGTTGTATTATATATCTTCCTCCTGTCCACTGTATTCTTTCTGTCTGGAGCTGTTTTTATCCATGTGTAAGGTGTCAGGAGATCTCAAAAGCTCTTCTGGACTGTCTCTCTTCCAGTTTTCTCTTGTTTGATGTGATCTGCATACCAATATTTGCAGTCATATGTATTCTCTGCGTCTGTGATCCTGGTTGTTTGTAAATCCTTTTCGCTGTGCTTTGACGGCACTCTTATCTCTCTCTCTGTCTTCCTCACCTGAAAGCGACTTGTCCCTGTTCTTTGTCATTTTAAAGTGCTACTGTATGTTCATTGCCTTGAAAAAAAGAGATAACACTGCTTTGTCACTGTTGGTTTGTTGTCTTCAAACGTACTGAATGTTTGCTTTTAAAACTGAGCGCCACTTCCCACAATTCCCTCAGGCCCACCATTGACCAGAAAGCTGCATTATTTAGGTGGAAATAATAAATGATTTGCATTGTTTTTCCAAGCAGGCTTAATTTATTTTTTTTATATATATTTTTTTTTTAAGTATAACAGGATATTTTGACAGGAAAAATGGTGGAATAGCAGCATTATAGCCCCTTTTACACAGCAATCCCAGTAAATTACCATACAATTACCAGAATGACTTTACCAGTAAATACACAAATATGCTGTTCACACAACCAACGGTGTTCTGGCTTTTTACCGGTAAGAGACCATTCACACACCAGTACCACAATACCCGTAAATTCAGGCGTTAGGGGATGATTTTTGAAAAGGTCACACATGATATCTTACCGGTAATTTACCGGAGTGTCATTTCAGAATAAGAGCTTTAGGGAAGCCACGTTTCTGCCTCAGAGTAATTAAAATAGACATAGAAAAATAAAAATTGAAAAACTTAATTCCGAGTAAAAATGTCCAAGCAAAATTGTACTTAAATTGTAGATGATACACCAGTAGCAGAGTTGTGATGTCAAAGGGAATCATCTACTGTATAATATAACATCTATAAAGTGATCTATAATGTAGACAATATATCTATAGAGACGTGTGTGTGTGTGTGTGTGTATATATATGTATAAATATAGGGCTGTCAAATGATTCATCGCGATTAATCGCATCCAAAATAAAAGTTTGTGTTTACATAATAAATGTGTGTGTACTGTGTATAATTATTTTATATATATAAATACATACACATGCTTGTATATATTTAAGAAATATTTGCATGTATATACTATAAATAGATTTATATATAATTTATATTATATATAAATATAAATATTTTATATATAAATAACACATTTTTCTTAAATATATAAATGCACGTGTGTGTATTTATATATACAAAATAATTTTACACAGTACAAACACATTTATTATGTAAACACAAACTTTTATTTTGGATGCGATTAATCGCGATTAATCGTGATTAATCGTTTAACAGCCTTATATATATATATATATATATATATTAGTGATGGGCCGTTATCGGCGTTAACGTGCTGCGTTAACGTGAGACTCTTATCGCGCGATAAAAAAAATATCGCCGTTAATCTAAGTTGGGTTGGGATCATAAATAGCTTTTTCGAATATCGTTATTTTCGCGCAATTCTAATGTGTAGTATGACATACATACTTGACGCCGCGGCCGCGCCTACTGTCACAGATCGCGCAGCAGGGGTATTTTCCTATCAGGGACACAAGGTGTACTTACTTTGTTATGTTGGGCGACGTTCCTCTCGTTACTTTATTTTAATGCAATACGTTGTTAAACGAGTTTATTCCAAGCGCGCTGTATCCTTTGTATGGGCATGAGCGATGCTCATTTACAAATGAATCACTCTTTTGAGTCGTTTCTGTTCAAAGACTTCATCAAACAAGTTGTCAAATCTGTCTAAATCGGTTCGCGAATCAGTTGATCTGTTCAGTTCCCCACGCACTGAATCGTCTGAAGCGCTTTCAATTCACACTCGAGGAGTCGTAAATAACAGGAAGATTTAAGAACATCAAGAGCGTTGGATGAAGTGGCCGTGGATCTACAGTTTAGTCTAGTGAAAGCAAATCTGCAAATGCATCATATCTTTGCCAGCGATGAAGATCTTTATTAGTTGAACATCTTCGTATGCTGTCTGTGAATGAATGATTCTACAGGACGATACATTCGAGTTCATTTCATTCAGGTAATACATTTTACAACCAAACAGATTATTACGCCACGATAGCACTACTAAAAAGTATGACATTATCCGGTTTTTGGACATACATTAATTTATAGGCTACAAAAAAAACCGCTTCAGAGAGTCGGCGCACTGGCAAAGGTTAACAGGTTTAAATAAGCTGCCATTGTCCACAGTTTATGAAATGAACACCCGCCATCCCGCGGTAATGTATGTGCATTGCGCAGTGGCATAATCACACTAATAGTTTACATTGATTGAAACTAATTTGTTTAAAAAGGAGGCTATTGCAGTAACAAGGCAGGTTCACATAAAATCATTATGACATATGATGACATTATTTTTTGATCTAACGAGCATTGGCGATGCAAAAACGGACTGTGGTGCGTATTGTTTTTTTTCTTCTTCCAATTAACGTTACTGTTAAAAAAAACGAAGAAAACATGTTACTTGTTCAATTAATAAACAGTTTGTTTGATGACAAATCGCTAAAGATGAAATTGGCCTCCCTTTCTGTCATTGCGGGTTTTGTTTTTAACGATATTCGACTTTTGTTCCTCGATTGTCGAATGGCATTTTTGGCAGAAATGCACATCCCTATGCGAGGCGAACTATTCTCAAAGACTTACTTTTAGTCATTATTTGGGTAGCACACATATTCTGAATGCCTTCGGGAGAATTCAAATGAGCCATTTTAATCTAGATTAATTTTAAAATTAATCTAGATTAATCTAGATTAAAAAAATTAATCTATGCCCACCTCTAATATATATATATAGTTCAGTCATGAAATGCTAGAGGGCACAGGCTGGTCCTTTACATGCAATCTGCAAGCAATCACATTATTACTGCATGGCACAATGATTGGCCTCTGCTGATCCTGCAGCCAATGAGATTGTTTGCTCAACATTTAAATAGTCTGTTTCAGTGTTTGCTGTAGAGTATTCCTGCAGAGCGCTAGGTTTTGAAACCCTCCACCTCCCCCAGTTCCACCTGCCAAGATCTGCTAATGGACTTCTGTATGTCTATTCATGCAGCAGCAGCATATCTTACATACGCACAGCATATCTTACATACGCACAGCAGTGTGTCTGTCTATCTATTAGCAGCAGCAGCAATAATCAACAGTGTAGCAGATCTAGTCTGCTCCATTAATCCATTAACATTGCCATATTCAATAACATGCCAAAACTATTCCTGAGAGTTGTCATGGTTGAAATATCTATAGAGATTGAGCAGAAAGCAAGTCTTTAATTAATTAATGATAATGAAGACATTTAATGATTTTGCACATTATTCAAATTGTATATGGTGTATTTCAATCATTTTATAGGTGTGAAGGGCATTTTAAAGGGATCACCTGATAAACAACCATGTTAAAGTGATAGTTCACCCAAAAATGAAAATTCTGTCATTAATTACTCAACCTCATGCCGTACCAAACTCGTAAGACCTTTGTTCATCTTCAGAACACAAATTAAAATATTTTTGGTGAAATCTGATGGCTCAGGGGGAAGCTCCATTGACAGCTATTTAATTAGTACTTTGAAGGCCAAGAAAGGTAGAAAAGACATCATTAAAATAGTCCATGTGACCAGTGGTTCAACCTTAACTTTATGAAGAGACGAGAATACTTGTCATATGTCAGAACGCCAGCTCCTGCGTCATCACCACGCGCATGTGTCGTGGTGATTGTTGAATGAAGTAATTATTTTTGGCACACAAAAAGTATTCTCGTCGCACAAAAAATTGTAATTTGTGTTCCGAAGATAAACGGTTTTGGAACGACATGAGGGTGAGTAATTAATGACAGAATTTTCATTTTTGGGTGAACTAACCCTTCAATTACTTAAATTTTCAGAGGTTTCTTTGTGAAGACTTGTGAAAACTACTTTTGGATAAATAACGGATAAAAAGTGACAGGAAAGAATAACTTTTATCATTTTGAAGAAATAGACACATCTGTAAGATATGAAGTCAAAATTACAATAGTGAAACATGAAGGTAAGGAAAATCAGTCACAATAGTCAGATGTAACGATGCAATTATGAGAACAAAAATCCCAATTGTCAGATATAAAGTTGCAAGTACAGTATGAGACATTTACATTTCACATTTACTATTATTTATTTATTAGTATTTTTATGTATTTTTTTTATTTACTCTGAGACAGAAACCAACTTGCATATTGACTTACTGAACATAACAATGTATGGCGTTCATTCAGGAATATGTATTTTTTTGCTCCACTATAATTTGAGATGAAAGCCCCACTACCCTCTATCAAACACATTTCTACAAGTCAACATAGCTTAGCACTTTGTGTGAATTTGTGCATTGAAACGTTTTGCAGTATTTGCGTTGCTGAAGCTTCTTGCTCCACTGATGCTCAGCATATTGAGCGCGGCCCTCCCCCCACGCCAGCGTTTCCTTTGCCTTCATGGATTTACATTGCCAAGCAGTGCATTAACAATGTCTAGCCCCAGAGAAGGCCCAGTCCTCTCTCCTTCACTCAGTTTTTTTCTCTCCATCCCCTCCATCTTTCCCACTCTCTCACACCTTCTGTCACATTCCCTCTATCCCTTTCTAGCTCACTCTGACCCACCTTGTGTCCCCCCCTCATTTCCCTCTCCATCCTCCCACTCAGTATGTGTTTGAATGTGTGTGTGTCCTCTGAGCCAGGCTGGCTCTTCCCTCGGGCACGCTGGCACACAAGGCCACAGCAGCAGTAGCGCAGCGGAGAGGAATTCTCCCAGTAAGAACAGGCCTGTGGGCCTAACAAACCGTCTGCCCCTTTCATTTAGACTCCTCTCGCAGAGAGAGGCAGAGGGATATAGAGTAAAAGAGAAAAGCCAGCCGTGCCTACGCTTTAGCATTTCATAAAAGAAACAGTACCGCACAGTGTGTCAGTGCAGCGAGCGTCTGCCACAGCAGATCTGGATGGGGACTGTCAGTGAGATATGAGTCTCATCAGTGGCCTGGGCGTCTTTTTAAGTGCTTGTGTGTTATAGTGTCTTCTCCTGAAGTGGAATCCCTTCTTCTTCGGCACACACTTCTTCAGCCTTTAACACAGCTCGGCTTCTGCCTAGAGTCGGTTTTCCATCAGCTTCCAATTTAATGTGGACAATTGTGTTTTTTTAAGGGACAGTTCACCCAGAAATGAATATTCTGTCATTATTTACTCATCCTCATTTTGATCCAAAGCTATATGCTGTTTTTTATACTAAATATTTATATATTGTATACATTTCTTGTATACATTTCTTTTTTTTTTAAGAAATCAATACTTTTACTCAGCAAGGACACATGAAACTGATTCCTATTTCGAATATGCTGTTCTTTTGTTAATTAGAAAAAAGAATCTTTGAATCAAGAATCCTTGAAAAAATGTTTCACGCTTTTCACATTTTTCAAGAAAGGAGTGGTTGATTATGATTTCACTTTTTTAACTTTAAGTTGTGTGTAATGTTGCTGTTAGAGCATAAACAACATTTATGCAACAACAAGTCAGGACGCTCAAAGTTCAAAGCAAAGGGAGAGATTTTCTTTTTTGCTTTTTAAGGACTACAACAAAAGGCTGGTAGGGACTACAAGACATTCCTCACGGGTTAGTGAGATCACAAACCCTATAATTTACTTAAACCCCACCCGAGAACGTGATTTATAAATTATCATGACAGAATATGCTAATCAATGATTAGAAGGTATCTACATGTAAGCTACATAAATTAATCAACTAACCAGATGAATTCAGAGTCTACATGTTGTCTCTTCTTCTTGAGTCTCTTCGTCTTTGTCTGTCTCCGGTTTGAACATAAAAGGCTCAAAGTTTTAGACATTTTCAGGACACAAGCTGTTGTAGCTCTGCCCCCTGTGCTGGGAGCAGCAGCTCATTTGCATTTAAAGAGACAGACACAAAAAACTATGTGTTTTTGCTAACCTAATATTTTGAGCTGAAACTACACATACACACTCTGGGGACATCAGAGACTTATTTTACATCTTGTAAAAAGGGCATTATACCACCCCTTTAAGTAGCAAATCAGCATATTAGAGAATTTTTGAAGGATAACATGACAAAGTTTATTGCTTGTTTTACTGTTTTTGATTAAATAAATGCAACTTTGGTGAGCATAAGAGACCTCTTTCACAAACATTTAAAAAAAATCTTAGCAACCGTAAACTTTGGAGTAGATTTCGTTTGCCATACACCAGTTTGTAGTGACCATGTGCTGTCAAGCTTAAAAAAATATTATTTTCCAAGTATTCAGAAGTCACACAATAACAATAATGACGGTTGATGTTACTGATATCCAACCTGCAGCATTGGCATCACATTTGATTTGAGAGCAAGATACAGAAGATTTTCACAAAATAAAAACTTCAGTTTCCATCAGTGCATCGAGGAAACCAATCAGACTTTGAAAACATGAGTCATATTTCTTTTATTGTGCTTGTATGGTGTTTTGTCATTTTTGGATCTGAGTTAAGATTCCACAAAAATTTCTTCCTTTGTGTTTCACTGGGAAAAAAATAACATTATACAGGTTTGGAAAATGAGGTTCAGTGAATACAGACCTGAGATTTTTTGGGTGAACTATCCTTTCAAGATCTGAGGATTTTGAAAGTATATATTATTTTCTAAATTCAGCTAATACCCCTTTCCTTTCTCTTTTTTCTAGCGAAACAGCCGAGATACCTGCAACTTTGACCGAGAGTTCACTAAAATGGCTGTGGAGCTCACGCCCACCGACAAGCTGTTTATCATGAATCTGGACCAGGACGAGTTCCTGGGGTTCTCCTACACCAACCCGGAGTATGTCATTCCCACTCAGGGTTAATCAAGCATACGCACCAGAGACTGCTGGCCATGTATCTCTCTGTCTGCCTGTATGTGTGTGACATGTATGCTCAGGGTCGTGAAAGCTCACTCATATTACTGTAACAGGATTTTACCAAAGGGCTCAGGTTGACCACCTCAGCATATAGCTGTGCGGTATTCAGACAAGTTCCCATGAAGCCAGAATTCAACTAATCTGTCTCACCATAAGTCAACCGTTTCCCTCTTCCTTTCACACTTTCAGGGGAGCCGGTAG
Organism: Semotilus atromaculatus; assembly: GCA_031834385.1. Lineage (NCBI taxonomy): Eukaryota > Metazoa > Chordata > Actinopteri > Cypriniformes > Leuciscidae > Semotilus > Semotilus atromaculatus. Next base: position 19,789,371 of record JAULUF010000005.1, on the reverse strand, counting down.
CCCCGCAGCTTTGCGAGATTGCATTCTGTGTTGGTGTTTATACAATGCTAAATGCGGCCTATGCAACAAACGAGGAACAAACACGACTAACCCCGAGTGAGCAATTTGAAAAACAACAATGCCGCTTTCAATTATTTATTTGCGGTTCATTATTTTCCCCCTGTTTGGTCTCTATTTGAGCTGAGCTAATGTTTAATTCACTGGCTTAAACCCATTATTCCAAAATATTATTACCTTCCACACATGACTTGAGCCGGCGATCCCATGCAGCCTCTGCAAAGTGCTGAATCCTGGCAGAAGTGTCATGAACGAGAAAACATGAACAAGAAAGACAAAGATGTCAAGATGGTTGCAAAGTGAAAATGTCATTATCATTCATAAAACTCTTTATTTCAGGAAGGATTCATATCACTGGGTTTGGGGAGAGTGAAGATTTGTAAAGCTACTAGTTCATATTTCAGTATCCTTGAGGACAAGGATTAGAAACAGCCGGATATAGCAAACGCAGTCGACGCCGTCTTGCAATACAGAATTAAAATAGTACATAAATGTGTATCTATGCACCTTGTAGGAAACACAATGTGCCATTTTTCAAAGGACGTGAGGATTCAACCTTTCATGAGGTTTTGCATCCTTGTGATTTCAAATGCTTAATTTGCATGATTGCAATAGTTTGTTTATCCTCTAGGCATAATACTTTTGGATATATCTATCATTCAGGTGAAAAGACTGGTTTTCAATCACAGAAAAATCATACTTGCATTTCCGAACACTTGGTCTAGATCAGTCGTGTATAGCAATGTGATTCGAGTCCGCCACCTATGTGCACTGATGACTCATAGGCTTTGTGTATATAATGTAACTAAGCACTTTCTGAAACGACATGTAGTAGTCCTATGTCTTAGCTACCTTCTTGTTCATTTAAAAGATAAAAGCATTCCGTTGATAAGGTTTTGCATGTTTGGATTTATTATCATTACACATTAATGGCTTATATAATTTGCCCATATGTATCATCTTCATTTTTTTTTTTTTTTTTTTTTTAAGTAGGCCTATGTAAACATATTCATTTGTCTAAAAGGTTCTTGATGAAACCTAATGAAAATGACTTTGAGATTAGATAAACATAAATCGATAGGGTTCTCACTCTTGAATAAGCGGAGCTGGATCTGTTCTGCCCGCTCTTGTACAGATCCTCACCTCTCTAGTGCTGTGTGTGTAGCGGTGCCGTTTCTGTGAGGTGAATAGTTGCAGTGTTTAAGTGATAGCCTTCATTTTATACTCACAGTGTGGCTGCCTGGTTGCGCTATCCCATAATACTGAGACCCGTTCGCACCGTAGAAAGTTAAGCCGCCACGTATCGATCGGGCAATTATCAAAAAGAGAAATAACAAGCATATATCAGTTGACACCGTGGAGCGTGAGGTGATTTAGAGGGAAACTTTCGCAGGCTTAAAGGCAGCTCATGAGCTAGTCAGCTCATAAAGAATGCGAGGTCTCGGAAGCCACAAACACATAGATAGGCTACTGAATGAGATGCAAGGTAAATCCTTAAAGTTATAACTTATTGATGTACTTATGAGAGAATGATGACATGTAATATGTTCTATTTATAATACAGATATTCAGTGTAAAACTGCTTTTGTCTGGTTTCTGTGTGGACGATATGTGTTGACTACAACAGTCTTTCGAATTGTAGTCTGAGGATGTGTTAATCATTTAGTCTATAATAATATTTTTCCTAATATTTAGTAATAAATGTCATGTAATATCCAATGGGTTTTCTTGTATTATATTATTAAATACTTTATAATCAAACACTTTCAAACAAATTCAACATTCAATTGGCTATATATTTATAATAGGCCTATAGCCTATTGAATGTTATATGATCAATGTTTTTTATCTTAGATTAGATTATATAAGAAGTGGGTCCCTCACATATTTGGGGGTCCTTGGCATCAAAAAGTTTAATGTAATATTAAATATTGTAGTATTGCACATCTAACATTGAATGTTGTGTTTTGAATTTGGTTTTGTGGTTTTAAAGATAATCAATGACATTAAATATTTCTCTTTTTTCTTTTCTTTTTTTTTTGTTTAGAAGAAGAAAAAATATTTTGTAGTTTAAAAGGTGAATATAATTGTTTGACCATTTTTCTTACATATTATAATAACAGACTATAAGTAATTTGCCATTTAGATGAACTTTAGCATTTCTCATCACACATCTAGTTTGTTGAGTAAAATACAAAATTTTCTTGTTAAGGTTGGCTTCAATGTGGAGTCACATCTAAACTGACCCTGCAAATTTAAAACGTGTGTGTGTGTGTGTGTGTGTGTTTGTGTGTTTACTGCACTTGAGGGATTAATATTTGGGTGACTCAGACAAACATACAGTATTTTCAGGCATGTGAGACGCTGCAGCCCCTATGAGTGTTTTGCTAAGCACAAGATGCTATCTGCCAAAGAAATGTCCCATCTTATCAGCTGCAGAAATTCATGTTTGGGAAATGAGACGATGCGACTGGAGTCATGGGCAATCTGCAGACGCAAATTATTCCCCTGGCCTGCCGTCACTCAGAGCTGACTCCCACATGATTTGATCTTTCAAGAAGATCTCCCTCGCCCGAGTCCGGCACTCCAGACCTGGGACAAAACTAAACGGTATAAACAATTACCCAAAATCCTCCTCTTCCTGTCAGAATCATCATAATGCTGTAGTGTGTGTGTGTGTGTGTGTGTGTGTGCGTGCGCGCGCACGCGCATGAGAATAATAAAGGTTTCATTCTCGAAATGTCATCCTGGTGCTTTCTCTGAGGCTCGGTGCTGAGTGAGCACTTTAGGTGTAGCTTTCATTGTGACAGTTAATGAAATTATTTGCCTTTGACAACAGCTCATTATATGCCTCAAAGGCATTGTCTGGGACTGCTGTGTTCTGATCTTTTTCATTCTCTTCCTGTTTCTTTTTCTTCTTCACCCCCTTGTTTTTTTTTTCTAAATATATAAATCCAATTAAAATCATCCCCCATGACAACGAATCTGCCATCGGAAAAACCAAAGTTAGCCTTAAAAAATAAAACCTATGGACGGAGACAGGACAGCAAAGTAAAGCTTGCTATAGAATAATACAATTCATAATGTCTACACCCCGCAAGTAATTTATCAGCATATAATTTAAGAGAGAGATACATTCTCCCTACTTACTCATGCAATCATCTATGTACAATTTAAACAGACTAATGGTGCGTTCAAGTCCTCCTGGGAAGTTTGTATTTACAAGTTGGGAAGTCGTAATTACGATAGAGGGTGCATTTAATGCTGCCTTCACGTGCTATCGGAAATTTCCTACTTCCCACTTCTGAAGTTGTTATTATGAGCTCTTCTCATTCAAGTGCTTTGTTGTAGGAAAGAATAGGAATCATGGAGGACACCAGGTTTATTCTTGCCTATTCACTGTGAAAATGTTATTAAACCCAAAATGATATTTAGCATTCCATTTATTGACAACCATATAAACCAGGGGTGCCCAGTTATTTTCCTGGAGATATAGCCTACCTTCCTGCATAGTTCAGATCCAACCCTTATCTAACACACCCATCTGTAATTATCAAGTGCTCCTGAAGATCTTAATTAGTTGGTTCAGGTCAGTGTGTTTGATCAGGGTTGAAGCTGAACTTTGCAGGAAGGTACACTATATTGCCAAAAGTTTTGGGACGCCTGCCTTTACATGCACATGAACAAATGATATCCCATTCCTGATCCGTAGGGTTTAATATGGAGTTAGCCCACCCTTTGCAGCTATAACAGCTTCAACTCTTCTGGGAAGGCTTTCCACAAGGTTTAGGAGTGTGTTTATGGGAAATTTTGACCATTCTTCTAGAAGCGCATTTGTGAGGTCAGGCACTGATGTTGGACGAGAAGGCCTTGCTCACAGTCTCCACTCTAATTTATCCCAAAGGTGTTCTATCGGGGTGAGATCAGGACTCTGTGCAGGCCTCCACCAAACTCTCTCATCCATGTCTTGGCCATCCCCAAACTATTCCCCAGAAAGTTGGGAGCATGAAATTGTCCAAAATGTCTTGGTATGCTGAAGCATTAAGAGTTCCCTTCACTGGAACTAAGGACCCAAGCCCAACTCCTGAAAAACAACCCCACACCATAATCCCCCCTCCACCAAACTTTACACTCGGCACAATGCAGTCAGGATAGTACCGTTCTCCTGGCACCCGCCAATCCCAGACTCGTCCATCGGATTGCCAGACAGAGAAGTGTGATTCGTCAATCCAGAGAACATTGTCTTAACTGCTCTAGTCCAGTGGCAGCGTGCTTTACACCACTGCATCTGGCGCTTTGCATTGCACTTGGTGATGTAACTTGGATTTGGATGCAGCTGCTTGGCCATGGAAACCCATTCCATGAAGCTCTCTACGCACTGTTCTTGGGCTAATCTGAAGACATGAAGTTTGGAGGTCTGTAGCTATTGACTCTGCAAGTTGGCGACTTCTGCGCACTGTGTGCCTCCACATGCGCTGACCCCGCTCTGTGATTTTACATGGCCTACCACTCTGTGGCTGAGTTGCTGTTGTTCCCAATTGCTTCCACATTGTTATAATACCACTAACAGTTGACCGTGGAATATTTAGTACTAAGGGAAATTTCTTATTGGACAGAAACTTATTGCACAGGTGGCAGCCTATCAAAGGACCACGCTTGAATTCACTGAGCTCTACAAATATTTGTAGAAGCAGTCTGCATGCCTAGCTGCTTGATTTTATACAACTGTGGCCATGCAAGTGATTGGAACAACTGAATTCAGTGATTTGGAGGGGTGTCCCAATACTTTTGACAATATAGTGTAGATTTACAGGAACAGGATTGGCCACCCCTGATTTAAACATTCCCCTCACTATGTAGTAATTCTGGAATTTCGGTCAAATATAGGCTATTCTCGCTGTATATAAAACATACAATGCTCTTCCAATGATTATTCATAATCATTGGAATGTTTTTATTCACAATCATTGGAATGTCTTGTTTTTATTCAAACTATTAAAGATGCTGTAAATTGAATTATGTATTCTTTCATAATTGTTCAGTATTATCATTTTTTGTTAATGCAACTTAGCTAGTTTTATTGTGTTAATTTGAACAAATTTACCATTACTGTTACCATCTATTGCGTCCACCATATTTTCTCACTGACGAGCCCGCTTCAGGCTGTGTGATTTCGGCAATCCAATAAGATCATTACAAATCACACTGTATGACATGAATCTAATAAACTTGGGTACAGCATGTAGACTGTATGATGATGACACCTATTGAATCGTAGGCTACGACGCAAGTTATGGAAGAATAAAACATCATCAGCACTGGTAAACAAATAGAGCAAGATGAATCACACTTTGGCAACTGTGGTTTTTATGTGCCCTGAAATAAAGAGGGGGAAGTGAAAGAGGAGAATATGGATGCAGTCACAGGGAAAAGAGGCCAACTTGGCATGTCAATTTTGCAAGTAGTGGTAAGTAGTTTTAAGTTTTAGTGCCATGTCGCGTTGATCAATACACCATTTCACATTGCATTTTTATTGGCTAGTCAGTAGACGTAGGTCGTAGCAGCAAACACACTGTGAAATGATCATGCTAAATTTCTGACATTGTCAGAAAATTATCACCGGCTATCTTCAATCCTTGTACCTCTCTCACTGTATGACATAGGTGCCACAACCACAGAAATCGTCATGATTGGTCATCTCACTTGTAATTTACTTTGTGCTGGCATTCTTGTGCGTTCAGCTCGTAAATATGATCTTTCCAACTTGAACGCACATATCTATTAGCCTCCTAATACATCCAGCCACATTCTTACCTCGCCACGTCCACTGCTGTTGCTAAAGTAATTAACTCCTCACCCCAGCCTCTTTTTCGTTCGTAATGTAATCGCACAACCAGTAGACTATCTAGGCGACGTTTCTTCAGCGTCATAGCGCGTGGTGTGCGGGCCTTGTGCAGTGGCCCCTTATCCATCCTCTAATGACACCCTAGCAGGCCCCTGCAGTGAGATTTACAGACCAACAGACGCGCCCCTTCTCCTTCTTTTCTGTATGGGATGTAATTATAGCTGTGTTGGGTGCATGGTGTGTGTTTTAGCGTGCATTATATCCCAGTGGTGGCTTCCCTCCCACTTCCCCCACCCCTAAATGCCCCTCAATTCTCCTAGCAACTCCCCATGCAGCGAGCAAACAAACGGAGAAAAGCCGCTATTGATTTGAATTCGTTTTGTTCTTCCTCAATTAGTGTTCTCTCCTTGTGCTGTTTGTTCTCGCTTTTAAAGAAGATCCCTAATTAACTGCTAAACAATTTGCTCTCTCGCACATGGCAAACACCAAAGCGCAGAGATATTCTCCTCCACAGAGAATGCTCTCGTTCTGAAGAAGAGAAGATGAAAAAAGACAAAGGCCCAGCGTCTGATATTTATTTCATTCATTGTATCTTGGAAAACGTTTAGGAGAAATGCATGACAGAAGGATTTATTGGATTTGTTAGCACTCGCTTACAGAGAGGTGGAGAGAGAGGGAGCCTCATGCTTTTTTCCCTTTTCTTTAATTGTGATAAGTGGTCCGGCTGTCCTGTCTTATAGAGGTAAAACAATTTAAAAAGCAATCTCCTGTTTTAATGAAAACAAGCATGCGGGCCCGCATGGAGCTAATGAAGCCGAGAGAGTTATTACAGAGGCTCCAGGGATCTTCCACACGGCTTGTGTACAGTCACAGACATGGTGTGGAAGGGGAGGGCTTCTCTCTCACTGTGAGCAGACAAACGTAGTACACGGAGAGGAAAAATCCAAACCAGGAACAGTGTGTTCATCTACCTTTCTCATATTTGTAACACACTGCAAAGGAGACAGTGAATGGGCAGCAGCATTGCTAAATGTTGCGAAGCTATTGGTTGAATTGCATTTCTCCCTAACGATGTGGTAGCAAGTACTGTGGCTTCTTATGGTGCGCTCAAGTCATGTCGGAAAGATCGTATTTACGAGTTTTTATTTATTTACGTAAATACCAGTGGGGAGCTCTTGATTTTCTTTGAGCCCAGAGTTTATGAGTTGGGGGGCTTGTCAGTGATAAACATGGTGGAATGTCCTAATACTTAGATATATAGCAGCGATATTACGTGTGTTTGACTTGATGCGGCACTGCACAGACCAACCTGACTTGAAGCAGTGCATGCTGGTTAGACATTTTGTCTGAATTGAGACTGTACCGGCACCACGTGACTGTGACGTATACCATCATAGTACTACGAGAGCGATTCAAGAGCGGCTGGCTGGTGCTCTGATGATGACACAGCTGTTCTATGATTGGCCGGATTCGTGTTTTGTGTTTTTTCTGACACAATCAGCTCATCTGATGCTCACCACTTCATGTTTTATAATAGTCAACTTATTCATGTAACTTTAATGTTATCTTGTGTATATCTCCAATCAAACACACCTGATTCAAATCATCAGCTCTTTAGTAAAAACTCTAAGGCTGAATCCGAAATCGTCCCCTATACCCTTAAATAGGGCACTATTTGAGGCAACAGCCATTTGTAGTGGTGTCCGAAACCATAGTGACGTTATTGAGTGCACTCATTCAGGAGGAGACGCTGCGCATGACACGTGACGTGTTGCATTTTGTAACTTTGTAGCCTAACTTGTGCAACTTTGTACACATTTGCTACTTAGGCCTACTTTGCTAAAAATATATATCATATTTCTGATTATGGCATAGCTTTCTCCCCACCCAATTAGGCTAATAAAGTAATGATTAAAAAAACACTGCACTCCACACTGCCATTTACGTGCACAGGACCGTTTGCCGAGGCTGTAGATTACAGGTATTAATGTAAATAATGTTAATTTTCTTGCACAGACCGATCGTTTCGCTTCACAAGGGTATAAACTTTGTTTTGTTTTGCCTGTTTGGTTTTTTGACTCTCAAGTGATGGTAACCATTGATTTTTCATTATATGAATCACCAAGGACCACATTTAGGTGTTTTTATTTTTTTTTACATTTCTACTGAATAAGAATAGACACCTACATTTGATTGCCTGGGGGTGAGTAAATTAACAGCAATTTTTTGGGTGAACCTTTAATCGGCGAAGTCACAAGCTTCATGACTCAATCACACAACTCCAAACTACCTCTTTGTGTGTTTTGTGAAGACACACACACACACACACACTTTAGTACTCTCTTAAATACAATTTTATATTGTAACTACTTGACATGCATAAGGTAATGTCACATTTCCTCAAGACAGACAATATGTTTTTATTATTATTTTGGAGATTTTCTTTTAAATAAACAAGTATCTGAACACATTGCAGATGACTATATTTAACATATCACACATGAATGGAAAGTAACTGCAAGCTATACTGTTTTATATGTAGCTTCTAACTATATAAACATTCAGATAAGCTTTGCTAATTTTTCTATTTAGGCCTAGTTTTTAGCTTGGCTAGGGACAATTTTTAAAAAAAATATTATTTTGAGTAGCTTGCCCAATAAAGATAGAATTTTTTTTCTATGCTTCTCTGAGCATCATTATATAGGTTCAGATGGATGAAAGCGTTCTCCTTTCCTGCTGATGTGCTCTTATATTAGTGGTATTTTGCGGAGAGATGCTGTTCATGGACGTTCTGTTCCTTTTCAGTGGATAGTGCCCTTCCACTGCCCTCTCCTACAGCAAACTCAATAATATGGCATCATCACGGACCCACTGAGAAGATTTAACCCAGACTGACTTCAGCCGCTTCGACAATATGAATCGAGCATGCTGTGCTTCCCCTTAAAACACGAGGGAATTGTGCGAGGTATAGATGGAGAGAAATGATCCTTTCCGCTATTGTGATCAGTAATGAAACATTTGGGATGCTAATTACAGGGAGCCCTGGAACTGATAATTACTGGTGTTTTTATAGGGGTCTAGTTCATAACTCCCAAAATGATACTGCGAGAGAATAGTAATTACTTGCCTTCGAACACCCATGTTTGTCAATCAGTGGTAATCTTCAGAGAGCGTGGTATAGCTCTGAGCCTTTGAATTATAAAACACTCATCAAATATAGAAAACTTCATAGGAAACTTTTTATTCTATAAATATTTCCCAGAGCACAGAATGAATAGATAAGTTATTCAGAAGGAATACACCAGCAGAAGCCTGGCTTTGTCTCTCTATTTCCCCCTCTCTGAGGAGTCATAAACTTTCCGGCACATTTAATTGGTATTCTTCATGTTTATGTAGTTGTTCTCCGACAGCAGCTCATGCTGAAGAGGCAGTGAGGTAGAGCGAGCGCTGCCTGATCATGATCCAGCCTCTGATTATGTAAGTGTCCTTTCATCCCTGTGTGAACTCTCCTCCCTCTGTCTGAGTCTGTCACTCACCATCACTGTTCCTATCTGCCATCTCGCTCCAGACCGCCCTTTCTGCCCACGTCCTCCCTCTGCCCCCCTTCTTAGTTTCATATTCTTTTGTCACACCTGTGAGGGCTTTCTCTCTGCTCATCCTGACATGCTGGGACTTTGGTGTCTTCACGTTGTGTACCCAGGGGATGTTTGGAAACATTTTTACCTGTATCCTTTCAGCTCTCACTCTTTTATCTTCATGATCCCTTTCATCATAACCCTGTGCGGAGTGAAAATCTCTTCATTATCATCATATCATTATAGCCATTACTCATTTAGAGGTAGCTGTATGGTGAAAAGTCATACTCTAACTGTGCCGTTTATAATTAAGCATGTTGACAAGTCGTAAACATACAGAAATTCCTCTGCCTTGAAGAGGGTGTGTAATCTGACAGCTCTCACGTCAGATCCTCTTGGGTCTTTCCTCTATCAGTCTCAATTTCTTGAGGATTTACACTTTGAATCTCCCAGCACATCAAAATCTCATAGCATGGTCTCCGCCATTGGTTATCCACCATTGCTGACTGTTCTGCATCAAATTTAGTAATTTTCCCAAGTGAGTATTTTCTCTCTAAAAATAATATTTTTCTCATTTCCCAGGTTTAGTATAAAAACATGGACACATTCTAAATAAAATGGTGTATGTGTTTTTCACATCAAAAATGGCTTTTAATCCATGTCTTTTATCTCTGAGACAATCTGTATTCTAGTGTACTTATAAAAGTTGACTAAAAGTGACCTTTTAGATATACACATTTTTAAAATACAGTCGAAAATAGTCATGACATTCTCTTCCAGGAAAATGGTGAGAAATATTGATGGCTTATCCTGCACTACTAAGACTTCGAATCAAATCTGAATTGAAGGGTTTGGAGAATTTGAAATGTGCATAGTAGTATAAAGACATTTGTCCAATAAAAAACAAGTACTACTCGTCTATCATTAGTTCCTCAGGGATCTGTCTTGGGTCCTATGTTGTTTAGCATTTATATGCTTCCTTTGGGGAAGGAAATATGGTTTAGAGTTTCACTTTGATGCTGATGATACTCAAATTTACATCAGCTCCAAATCTGATCTTACTGTCTCCTCTGCGATTCTCTTGGAGTGTGTTCAGGAAATAAAAATGTGGGTGCACCATAATTTTTTTGAATTGAATTGTTCCAAGATAGAGGTTATTGACACACCAGCGGCTTTTCACAAAAGGAGTCATTTTAATTTGATTATGGATGATAGTGTCATGTTCTACTTAAGCTCGTAACCTTGGTGTGATTGTTGACACTCATCTGACATTAGACTCACATATTAAGAGTATCACAAAACCTGGAGTTCCATCATCTCAGAAACATTGCTAGAATTAGGCCTTACCTCTTGATGCTGAAAAGCTTATCATGCATTTGTTACTTCCAGGATTGATTATTGTAATGCACTATTTGTTGGTTTACCTGCTAAATCAATCAAACGGCTGCAGTATATTCAGAATTCAGCAGCACGTGTTCTTACATACGTATACTCCATCCACTTCAGCACATCATAGACGTGCTTTGAAGTTTGCATTGGCTATATCACCTGTTCAGTGATGTATTGTTTTTAAAACTCTTACACTAACATACAAAGCTATGCAAGGAATAGATCGTTTTTATATCTGTGGCTTAGTCACCCTGTACACGCCTTCTCGTTCCCTTCGGTCTGCTGATTCTCTCACTCTTCAGCAGCCTCCCAGTAGATTCAAATCTATGGGGGAGAGAGATTTCTCTGTCGCTGCACCCAGGTTATGGAATGCACTTCCTCTTACTGTTAGAGATGCTCCCACATTAGCCAGTTTCAAGAAGTTGCTAAAAACTCATCTTTTTTTGTCATGATTCTATTGTGATGTTTAGTTGTATTGCGATGATTATGATTTATTGTTTCTTTGTATTGTTATATTTTTGAAATTCTGCATTTTATTTGTTTTATTTGCTATTCTTTGTAGCGCTTTGGGTTTTAGAAAAGTGAATAAATAAATAAATGTATTATTGATAGAGGATCTAAACATCACAGATTGACCTGTAGCAGAGTGAAAATAGTCCATGTGAATACAGTGGTTCAAACTTAATGTTATGAAGCAACGAGAATACTTTTTGCACATAAGTAACAACTTTTTTTCAAAAATCTCTTCTCCTCCATGTCAGTCTGCTACGCTGATCACGTAGTGTAAACAGTGCAGCGCTTCTAGGTTCTACGTCAGAACGCCGGCTCATTATAAGTATCTTAATTTGTGTTCCGAAGATGAACGAAGGGCTTACGGGTTTGGTAAAAAAAAACTAACAATCGGTTGCATTATACAATGCTTTCTTTTGTAAAAAGTTCTTTACAAAACAAGAACGACACTCTCTACTGCTTATAATAATTCACTGCAGTATATATTACATAGTCCATGTTTACATTACAGTACCAAATTAGGTAACACTTTATTTTACGGTGTTCGTGATACAGTGTAATTACTTAATGAATTACTTAGTAGTAGATGTTGTAATAACATGTAACAAAATGTAATTAAAATGTAACTAAGTTATGGAACAGCCTGTACTTAACAGATTGTAATTATGCACATGTGATAGGCAGCTACTGTTACACATGTGCATATACAAGCAGAGTTGGATAAAGTCTGTAGATACACATGAAGTACACTTAAGTACATTCTTGATACACTTTATTTTACGTAGCTTATCCCTGTGTAATATTATGTAATTGCAATGTAATTAGGAAGCTACTGCATGTATTTAAGCTGTGAACTAGTGAGTTAATTTGAACTAAGGTGCATATGGATAAGGTAAGATAGAAATGAAGTACACTTAAGTACAATCTTGATACACTTTATTTTATGTAGCTTATACCAGTGAAATATTCTGTAATTTTAATGTAATTAAGAAGCTACTGCATGCTAATTAAGATCGATAAGGTATGTAGATACACAGCCCATTCTCACCCCAAGGCGTCATTTAATTGAGACTTTTGACCATGCTTCAATAACTGACGCTAAAGGGTGCCTTTAGCGCAGTTAGATGACGCTCATCCTCGAGCGTCATGTAAATGACGCTTTTGACCATGCGTCTAAATTAGACGCACACGGAACCCTTTAGCGTCAATATGAGACGCGCCTACCTACCCATACCTAAACCTACCCATAACGGAAGCGTCATCCAACTGACGCTAAAGGCACCCTTTAGCGTCAGTTATTGAAGCATGGTCAAAAGTCTCAATTAAATGATGCCTTGGGGTGAGAATGCGTTGCGATACACATGAAGTGCACTTAAGAACAATCTTGATACACTTTATTTTATGTTACATACGTGTAATGCTACAGAACGTACAAAATTACCATGTGTAACTGCAAGCTTTACCCGACCTTAGTAGTCTAAAAAGTATTTAGTACTACACAATGTAACAACAAGTACTTAGAGTCTAAGTACTTGTTGTTACATTGTGTAGTACTAAGTACTTTCTTATATACACTGTACCAAGTCTGTAACATGTATGTAACCGACTCGCCTTGTTACGTATGTGTAACAGTAGCTGCATGTGCATAATAACAATCTGTAAGTACAGGCTGTTCCATAACTTGGTTACATGTTAATTCCATCTTGTTACATGTTATTACAACGTCCACTACTAAGTAATTAATTAAGTAATTACTCTGTATCACGGACACCGTAAAATAAAGTGTTACCCAAAAGGGTTCCTATGTTTTTCCCTTTTGGATGGTAATGCATTTCAAACTAACAATTGTGTAGGTGTTCAGCTACATCTAATTGTTTTGATAGTTTTATTTTTAGATTCAGAATATATTTTGGTATTACTGTAGAAATGGTGCAAATTCCTATCTTATTCATTTGTGTGTTATGTTTATCTTAAGTTAAACCATTTTGAAAAGACTATGTAAACATGTGCAAACTCGCCATCATGAATCATGAAAAAATAATAATTATTATTAAAGTCTGCATTAAATCAAAATTGATTTTATTTACTTTGTTAGTGCACATTAGTCTTGTGGTAAACAATTAATCCGTGCAAGTTAATCCACAATTTCTTTATATTACTTTTTTTTCTCTCTCTCGAATTTAATACGTTAATGAATACAAGACAGAAAGTTGTAATTTCATGGAGTCTTGAATGTTATTCACACAACAGATGTCATTCAGTAAATCAGATTCCAAATGATCGTCAATGCCGAATGAAAATAGTGTCAAAGGGCTGCTTTGACATGAACATATTGAAGTTCCAGCATGCAAGCTCACTTTCTCAAAGTCAAAATAAAATATACATAAACATCATGTTTTTTTGTTGTTGTTGTTTTGCAGTGACTTTATTTTAACTTAAATATAAAGAATATACACTTAAAAGTACATCAGGATTGTCTGTGTTTTGCTCTTTGAGGGTTAAGGAATGAGGCCTGAACACAAATATTGGGCTAAATAATCTGTTGCTGCATGCTTAATTATTGTGGTTGGGTCATGATGCCTCTATATAATTGATATTATATACACTAGACTGCAATATATATACTAGATTAATTAGGTATGTCACTCCCCAATATTGTCTCTCATAAAGTCCCCCCGTAGTCAATAATTGTATCCCTTAAAACCCTAACCCTTTGTTCATTTAGTATATGCAGATATAGGAATAATCATATTAGCTCCACCTCCACTCACTCACGCCAGCTCACTCACGCCAGCACCTGATCCTCTTGGTCAACTTTACTGTAGTAAATGCTACATGATGGCAAGTGGAAATACTAGTTTAATTCAGCCATATATGTTTGAACCAGAAGTTGAAAGAGTGAATTATGGGTCATCTAAGTCGATGTATCAGAAAGGTAATACATTTTATGTATCGCTCTTTACAACAACAGACACATTACGGTAAATGGCATGATTAGCCTTTGGCTTGACTACGTTATCAAACAGCTAATAATGTGTTGTTACACAGACATGTTCCCATTCCGTTCGCCATCTCAGAGTCAGATAGCTGCCTTCTAAAGATCAGAAATGCTTTGAACAACATAGAACGTCAGTGGAAAAGGGCATAGTTTATCATAACATCGTAATATACATTCACCCGCTATATTGCTAAATGTTACACGATTTTTCATATCAACAGAAAAATATACCGGGATAACCTGGCTTCTCTTGAGACTACCCTGCTTCGCAGCACAGTAATGATTATGCTAAAGCCCGTCCCAGACGTTGACGGGAATTGTTGCAATATGTTTGTGACAATAACAAGCGCGATTTCAAACCGTGTCTTTGGTAAACTGCCGTTTTAAGGAGACAATACTCAGCAATGGTGCTGGCTGATGAATTTGCACATGGTTTATTGAAAACACCACATAGACATATAAACAACATTAAAAACTTGAGTTTCACTTTAACACAATGCCTTTTCTTCCCCCTACTCTTTCAGTTATAATGAAGTGGTGCAGTCCTCCTGTGGTCTGGCCTGTGATGCTCCGCTGCACCAGAGGCTGTTCAGAAACATCATCCATTGTATTTGACAAGGATAAATTTGAGCAATACTGGAGCATGTGTGTTTAGTCCGGGGTCAATGCACTTCACAGATGATGACAGACTCCATGGCTGATATCCATAACTGCAGTGGGCTCAGTGCCTCGGCTAGGCCCACCCAAGGCTGAGGCAGCCTGTTCACCTAATGCCACGTGGGAATGCTGCATTTCTTGATGTAAATGCAAATTTAGCTCTGTTTTGTGGATGTTTGACCTTAATGAAGGTTATAAGCATTCTCAGCTGAAGCTCTGTTTAACATCTTTCATAAATTGTTCACACGATGTAGCGCTGTGCGACAAAATTTGTCTGCGGTCCCAATTGTTCTCACAGCTGAACATGTTGGCTCGCAGACTGAAACGATTCTGAAGGTCTTTGATTGTGTGGGTGAGCAGAGGCTGCATTCTGGAGCTTTCAGCAAGCGCAGACTCATCTGCAGGGCTTTACCTCACTGCTACCTGTGGCTTTATTTATCATGTTCACTCTGCAGTGACTAAAACTACTTTACAAGCCACAGCACGGAATTAATGAAGGATTCTGACACAGGCACCTTCCCCGAGGGTTCTAAAAATAATTACCAAGATAAATACAAAGCAGGTTTTTGTCTTTCCTTATTAATTATCACATTACAGAAAATATTAAGGCTAAAAGGGCTTTTTTAAACTGGTTTGTTTATGTTCATTACAGAGTCCATTTTTTGGTTCTAATTGGCATGGGTAGTGCGGTTCTCTGTGGAGATCTTCAAAGTGCCTCTGTAGAGCATTGCATGAAATCGTGCTTTGTCATTGCTCTGTCACATTGGCTATGGACTGGCCTACCTGGTAAGAGATTGGAGTCTTTAAGCTCTAGGCTAAAAAGGCCTTCCTAACCTAAATCAGCCTCAGGTGAATGCCAAGTGTAATATGACTAATTTCATCGGCTGAATTGATTGTGTGACACGAAAAGCAGTATTTCATGACAAAATGCAGTTTGTACTCAAGAAAAACAAAAGCACGTTTTAATCCATCGATGGAAAATTCAGTCCAAAAACTGATTTTGATTTTTCAATACATAAGTAGAGCATGGTGCAAGCAATGCCACAGTCATGGGTTTGATGTCTAGGGAATGTAAGAATTGATAGAAAATATATATAAACTAAACAACTATGCCTAAAAGCATCTGCAAAATGCATACATGTAAATGTAAACTTCATTTAAGAAAATGCACATGAAAGAGGTTGTTCCAGATCACACAATATATATATATCAATCATCAAATGGGCAAAATCAAGGATTTGGATTTTGTGACATGCAAAATCACTAAATGCAATAAACAAAAACCCTTTTGTGGACAAAATGTTGTGATCCAAATCCAGAAAATCTGTTTGATGGACAAAAAATGTATGTTATTTAAAGATTAATCATGTCATAGACGAAATGCATTTATAGTGACAAATGGAATGCATTTTTATCCACAAAAGTGGTTTTCTAGTTATTCACAAATTAAAACGTATCAAAGTTATGTGCTCAACAATTTTGTGCTGACTTTGCATTTCCGTTGACAAAATGGCTTTTGTCTTTCTGTAGAACTTCTCCTTTAGA
Source organism: Semotilus atromaculatus (assembly GCA_031834385.1). Lineage (NCBI taxonomy): Eukaryota > Metazoa > Chordata > Actinopteri > Cypriniformes > Leuciscidae > Semotilus > Semotilus atromaculatus. The sequence continues at coordinate 19,772,795 of JAULUF010000005.1, read as the reverse complement.
ACTACACACATATAACTAGTTGCTGGCTGGAGTCTTTATGCACCCATGAAAAAAACATCAAAAGAGAGCCGGTATCGCTTGGTTATCCAAATGACATTGTATTCTGCTTTTCTGTTCCTTTTCCCCTTCCCTCCGCTCCCTCTCGTTGCCCTCAGCCAGTCTTCATTTTTGTCTTTTTACTCAACTTTTCCTCTCCTCACATCTTCTGTTTCTCTCCATACTAATGGAAAGAGAGAGTTGAGAGTTACCTGTGCTGGGTCCTGCTTCTTTGCCTCTGCCTGAAGTAATTTCTATGCTAATGAGACTCTCAATAAGATAAGACAGTCAGCAAGGGCTGCCTCTCCAACACAGACTTTATGATGAGAGGGGCTGCCGGCTTTGCCCTCTGTGTCTATCCGTTCATGCGGATATTTATCTTTTATTCATTCACTTTCATTCAGATTCTGTCAGCTTAACTGTTTGTAAGGTTTTCTTTTCCTGTCTAATGGCATTAGACGCTGTGGAACAATGCCCAAGATCATAGGCAAGGTCTAATGGGGAAGTCGTCGTACTCTTTCCTTTCTGCGTTTGCCTGTACGACATGGACTGCTGCATGGGCTTGTCTCTTGTTCGTTCTTTATTATTTCCCTATAGTACAACCTGCCTTTGAATACATCAGAACTTATTTCTATGCAGCCGCTAAATGTGACAAATTACTAAAAAGTTTGGAAGCAGGTGCTGTTGCCACCTGTTCTGACAGTATGGAAATTCTTGTTGTCCTTGCCATCCAGATTGGGTGTTTTGTCCACAGTGACTGTCTTGCACTGGGACTCGCCGTCATGTTAGCCGAGTGTGATTACTTTTAGACACGACTTAGTATGCATGCTAAGGCTGAAGTCTTTGACATTCAAAGGCATTTGGGTCTGCCATAGCAAATTAAAATGCGTTTAGTTTGCAATCCCATAAGAAAGGGTTGAAAGGAGACTTATAATGAATGGTAATGAAATGCTGATATAATGGGGAATGTGACAAATATCTGCAAAGAGAGCTGCTATTCCTCAAACCGAGAGCAGAATTATGATTGCATCCTCAGGAACAAGGGAGGAAGGATTATTAATACCACACTGCAAGATTGTCTCTATACTGTCAGGAACACAATCACAATAGATTTATAATTAATACAAAGTTCTGTCATGAAACTCTAAATGGTGCAGGCTGATTGGTCCTTACCTCAATCGGTTTGCAATCACACCATTCTCTATAGGGCACAGCTGATTGGTTCCAGCCGTACCAGCCAATGAGCTCGCTGCTTAGCTTTCAAATACTTGGTCAGCGTTTGCTGAAGTAGTTTGCAGTGTACTTTCAGAAACCCTCCACCGCAGCTCCACCTGTATAGATCTGCTATGGGTAATTCATGTATGCCATATTGTACAGCAGCAGCACGTCTTGCTCACAGCAGCGTGTCGTGCATGTGCAGTATTGGCAGTAGCAAGTCCAGTACTTGCAAAAACCAACAACAGCAGCAGCAGCATAGCAAATCTATTCCACCAAGACCAAACATATAATCATTGTCATATCCATTACCATGTCAAACACAATGAGTATTGTCATGACAGAATTATTGTTATTATTATTGATGTTAATATCTATTTACAGCTTTTAATTTTGAACCTTGGTTGGGAGTAATCAACATTACAAATAAAACATAATGTATAAGGTATCCAGAAAATAAAATGGACAACATTTAAATAAGGCAAAAATAAGGGAATCTAGCAAAAGCTAAAGTGTGCATGTGGGGAAATAGATGTATGACCATAATAAACTGAATTTCTCTGCTGTCAGTTTCTTCTAAAAATTGTATTTCGGCCATTAGCTTTATTGCTGAAGAAACAGAATCATTGTGCTTCTCTGTCACCCTTAAAGCTGAGAGATCTCACTGCATTCCAGCTCCATCAGCAAATGACACAGCTATGTGAACTGACCTTCATGGCACTGGTCCATCTAACATAAAACCCCACATCCCCATTTAAAGACAATCTGGAGCTCATTCACGGGCATTCATACAGTGCCAGATCAATCAAGCCCAGTGCCTCTATGGGGAACAACTGTGAATGAGAGGTTAAAGAGGGATGTGAACAGAGGGGTTATCGTAATCACTTCACAGGAAATGGCACATGGTGAATAAATGGATTCATCTCAAAAGCTTGATGTCTTGTTATTGCAATGTTCTTCTAGGATTGGTAAGTTCAGGCAATCGGTTGTTTATTAGAAAGCCCTAAAAAATATTACTTTTTTTTTTTTTTTTTACTAGAATGTCACTCAAATTGAATTCAGGATCATATAAATTTAAATAAGATACGAACAATTTGTAAGTCTATACACACAAAGCTGTGTCAGTGAGAAAGCTACCAAGTCTTGCATCACAGCAATGATTCCTTATCCTTCTAGAGATTTGTGGCTGAGCATTTGAATTATAAAGCATTATTCATAGGATAACTTCATTCTCAAAGCTTATTCTGGCTCTGTTGGAGGAAAGCAGGAATTGCGGTTAGGTGTGACCACATTAGGTGTGACACATGTGGGTTTTTTTTATCTGCTCATTTATTTCACAATTTGGAATAATGAGCAAAAAAATGCACCCTGACCTAGTGTACTTAAGCACATCTTTTTTCACAGTATATAAGATTGTAAAAATAAATAGGCCAACATTAAAAATGGCCTGTTAAATTTGTTAAGTCATGATGTCAGTTTGTAGGAGTAGTGGGTCAAAGCTGAAGGCTACTGGAGCACTGCAGTGATGACGTTTTTATGAAGGCCAACCCGGAAGTTAGCAGCAACATGGCTCCCTAAACAAAATTATTTCCTATTATTTTCATTGGCTTTTAAATTATTACAGGAAACAAGCTCTGCAACCTGATTCTTACGTGATTTGTTCATCATGATAATCTTGAAATGAACACAACTTTTATGCATTTTAAAGCTTAAATACAACCGCCTTAAGTAAAAAGCTAAATGAATGACACACGACATCCCTAATGCCGAGTTCAGACTGCACGATTTTCAAAGTAGTTGGGACACTGTTCTTTTCACACTGCATGACTATCTTGGCCAGCATTCAGTCGCTGCTGTGTTCACACTGAACGATGGATCGGCGACAGGAGGTTTCTCACTGCATGACTTTACAACAGGAAGAATCGCCGACAACTGTTTGGCACGCAAACTACGTTTCACAAAAACACACGCGAGAAGTGATAAGAAAATAACAAGATCACGCGTGCGTGAGACTCAAATTGTTATTAAAAATTATAGCCTGCAAGAAGCTTGCGATCCCAATCTGTGAGCTGATTTGCAGCGAAAAGGAGAAAGAAAAAAAAGATTATGCAGGAGGAAATGGTTGGGGAGAGAGATCAACTTGCTGAGCTCAGGATTGTGTGTTCTACAAAGAGAGTTGGGGGTAAAGAAATAATTTTGCAATGTGATGCTGGTCAAGCAATATGTAGGCTACTTTGTTTCTGTTTGATATAATTGTATATATCTATTAAAATACTGATATTCTGGTCTATAACTCCTCCCCGAACTCCCCGCTGCTCTATATCTGGCTCTCTCATTGGCTGTCGGTCATCGCCGATGTAGTTTTCAGTCAGAACACTTTTCACACAGCAGGATTTTGAATCGCCGACAGGTCCAGATATTTAGCATGCCAAATATCTCACGGGCGTCGGCGACTCGTCGGTGATTCTCTCAGATCGTGTCTTTGATAATTCACACTGCATGATTGTCACTCGCGTGAACGAGCACCGATTTGCCTGTGATTTCGGGCATTTGTCGGCGATTTCTCAAAACCTGTCGGCGAGCCAAAATCGGGGCTAAAATCGTGCAGTCTGAACTCGGCATTAGCGTCATGATGTGGTTTTGTGTCTTGTCTTGTTCTGTGGTTCTCTGTCTTGTTTATTAGTTATCCCAGGTGTTTCTTATTTCCCACGCCCCGTTGTTATCCTGTTAGCTCGTTTGTCCCTGATTATTTAAGCCCTGTGTTTCAGTCTTGTCTTTGAGTTCTTGTTTGATGTTAGGTTGTTAACGCGAGTGTTGGTTGTCCCTGAATCCTGAATCCTGAATCCTGAATCCTGAATCCTGAATCCTGAATCCTGAATCCTGTCCCTGTCTAAGTTTGTAATCTGTTAAATAAAGCGTGCTGCCTGCATTTGGATCCTGCCTCTCCTCTGCTTCATCCACACCTCATTACACTAAGCTTCCGACAACTCTTTCAGTTTTTATTTTAAAAACAGTTAGAGTAGTTTGCAAGGGCGCGATTCTAAACACATCAAGACTGTAAACAGGCACGTTTTACTGTTCAGTGATGACGATTAATATCTCTGACAATGTCTGTAGTCCCATTTAGCCACATGTTATAGCAACCACCTTTTTTAAGATGAGTAAAAGCACTTGAAAGTATGTTGAGCTTGTGTTAACCAAAGAACTTACCTCAGGAATTAAACAAAAAAAAAACATTCAGAAAATGCAAAATTTTCATCCACAATGAGTGTTTCTAATTTCTTATTTGTGCATCCTCTTTTCCTTCATTTGCTTCCTTTCCTCGTATCTTAGCTCCACCCCCTTAGGATGCGAGGGAAGGATACATCTCTGCATCCTCGATCATGACTCCTCAGGAAGCTTCCTCGCTCCTCCTCATTCCTCGCTCCTCCTCATTCCTCGCCTCCTTGCGGTGCGATTAACTGAGATGTCCTTCAAGATGGCTGAGTTTGATCGGTTTTCGGGTCACGGACTTGAGGACATAGGAGCGAGGAAATGAGGAAGCATCAATTTGAGAATTAAGAAGTACCTAATGTGGCCAAAAAGGCATAATGGAGGCCATACAAAAATCACCTGCTTCTGCATATATATGCATATCTAATCATATAGTCAGAGGTAACCATTTAAGGCAAGCCAATCAGCTTGAAGACTTCTTCATCATCTAGCCTGATTGCTTAAAGCTGCAGTCCGTAGATTTTCCTCTTTGTCGCTATCTCTGTTCGAACTCTGCAATTGCAGTTGTTTGCGGAATTATCGACAACTTTACGTGGGTTGTGCCCATAGACTGTAAAAAAAATGGACAAAGGGTCTGTGACGTCACCCATAGACTTTCTGAATAACGGTTCTGAAGCCGTTTATGGGGGTATGGGCGGCGCCATACCCAAGATCCCAAAATCTTGGGAAATCCTAACCCCGCCCACCTTCTGGCCAATCCATATCTCACACAAAGCCCGGTAAAAGGGCGGGCTTTGTGTGAGACTGAGTCTCTGTAACGTTATAAGATCGACTGGCAGACTAGGCTACTACATTCACTGCAAAGCTGCTGAAGAGTACAACCCATTTTAAATTACATGCGTGTTTCACATTCTTTTTGTGACAGAGAAAACATCTCTACAACTTCTGAAAGTGAACAGTGTTTTACTGTAGCATAAGAAGTGTTGTTTACATCAGTGTAAAGCACAGCGTTTAGGGTTTCAGGTTATCCTACATTAGGTTTATTTAACAACAGAAACTAAATAATCAAATGTAAAAATAAAACACTGTTTAGTTTTCAATGTATGAATTAAATATACTGATTCTTATTAAAGTTACAATAGTTGTTCAGCCAAGAGCAGTGAGTGATTTTCTCTCTGTCTTTTGTTCATGGACCCGTTATTGCAAGCCGTTGCGATATGCATAGGCAGACGCATTTACAGTTCAAACGTCAGTTATTATAACCATAGGTAAAGTACCTCGGACGCTAACTTATTTGAGGCGATTTAATGCTAACTGTTGCAGTGCCACTGCCCACAAACATTGATGCTAAATAGTGCTAACTACGTGAAATAGTAGTGGAATGTCACTTACCGGAAAGAAATGGAGCGAAGTTACTCCTACAGTGTCAGTTAGTGCAGTTTATAGCAGAGCAACCCATTTTATGTACGATATTTCAATACAAATGTTCAGAAAGGATCCAGAGGTGGTATGATGTGTTGTGTCAGATCATGGCCGAGACGTCACATTTCAGGAATTCCACTCAACCCTAACCCTAACCCTAACCCCGTTATCAGCTGTCAATCAAGCTGTCAATCAAAGTTAACCACGCCCTTATTTGTCATACATTTTACATCTAAATACGATCTAAACTAACGAGTTAGAAAAAAAATTCACCCCCCTCACAGTTGTCAGGGAAAAATACAATAAAAGGTCATGGGACCAACCTGTAAAAACATGAATTTATGCTGTGAAAACTGACATTTTAACATGGGGTTTATGGACATTTGCTCCCTTTTGGGACCTGCCCCTAGCGGATTTTCGGGTAGGCTTCAGTTTTCATGTTGGAATGTTGCCGCTTGGTTGTGCCTCGGCAAGGCACAGCGCGGATGAATCCAATGTTTTGAGGAGAATGTGCTGTCAGTCACCGCGCTGGTGTGGATACTGTCATTCAGAATCACAGATTCTACTTATTGAAAGTATGACCAACAACATAAGAATCTGTCATCTAAACAAGTAACATCCACTTTTGTTCTGACCAACTAAGGGGGGAAAAGCATTGCAGTAAATCACGCTGATTAAATCTAACGATCGGTTATCATACCACGTCAAACCGTGCAAATTATAACGTTACTTTGTTCTCAAATTGTTAATGTTGACAACATCAGCATTGCGTAACTACATGTAATGTGTATTAGGGCTACCTGTAGTTCAGTACTCCGTAACTATATGAATTAAGCGAACAAAGTGCGCTAATGTTACATAATTGAACCATTGAAATGTCTTACCTGTCCAGCAGAAAAAATAGCCGTCTCTGCGTTTGTTTTGAACCCCTTCAAACACGGAGTTCACGCCACCTTTCAAAAGCCCTTTCGATATCCTAGTTTTCGCATGGGCCAGCGCTGGTTGCAGTCTCTTTTTTTCTGTAGCCACTCCGAAGTCTTTTGCATTTTACAACGGGTAAATCTCCAGTTGTCACTGGTGATTGTCGTTTGAACCTTTCTGGATCCGCCATCAAATTGAAAAGTTCAATTATATCAAGTGCTGTGAGAAAAGGCTATAAATCTCCACCTCCAACATCCTCACACGCAATATAGCCTACTAGCCGAGACTCCTTCTTTATGTGTACAGATGTGACGTAATGACGCGAAGACATGCTCGAATTTCCCACGGAAATCCACCAGTACAACTGGAATTAAAAACATTATTACAAGCTTACCGTTTTGAATCGAGCTACGTCAAGCAGATAGTTTTGAACACTGGCTAGTTATGTACTTGCTCCAAAATTTATTTGGGATAATTTTTAAACCCAAAAAGTTACTGCAGCTTTAAGGTGCATAGAAACGTCCAAAGTAGCCAAAATATCAATGAAATCCATATTATTCCAAGTGTGGGTCACTGCAAATCGGAGTAAAGTGAGACAGGCACATATATTTGACATAATAAAGGAGTGGAGGATAGACTTTCTCACCATTGTTGAGTAGGTGTTGGATCGAATGAGTCCCTCCAATTCATGTATAAATGTATAAACTATATTGACAGATATTATGTTGGTGATCAGAGAGACTATGTCATTCATGGGATAGTTCACCCTAAAATAAAATGAAGTCATCATTTACTCACTCTGCTGTTTTAATGCCCTTTTACCTTTATATGAACACAAACGGTTAATTTTTTATAAAAATTTCCTGCTTGGGCTCGTCCATATAATGGCAGTGAATAGCGACCAGTATCAAACTTTTTAAAAAAGACTCAATAGTATCACAGAATGATCACATGCTACACACCTCATATATTCCAAGTGGTCTGGGAGTAGGCTATAGGGTTTTGGTGAAAAACAAACCAAAACACAATATATTATTTAATGAAAATCCTGACTTTGGTCTTCAGACAGTTCACATCTATGAAAAAAAATGCGACATGAAATACGGTAGGCTACTTTCTTTTCTGAGGTGAATAAACTAGAATATAACTACTCCTACACCTAACTAACCCTACCAAAAATTGACCCTTAAAATCAGAGGGAAGTTATAGATGAATAACACTGATGTAGAAGCACATAATCCTGTTTGTAAACCTAAATTTGTTCCTCAAATCTGATTGGTTGATTGAAATGTTCATCCAGGATCAACAAAGAACATGTTGCACTTGGAGAAATCAGGTTCTGCGAAAGCCCATTCGAGCACAAAAGACCAACTGCCAAGGTTAGGATTTTCGTTAAAGAATACATTCAATTGTGGTCTTTTTTTTTTTCTTTGGTCTGTTTCTTTTTTTCTCTTTTTACTTAAGAGTAACTCTGAAGACTAGCTTGTTCAGGTGTGTTTGATTAGGGTTGGAAGTTGGAACTAAACTCAGGTCAGTGGCCCACCAGGATCGGATTTGAGGAACCCTGCACCCCAAAAAAAAAAAAACCGCCGTCACATGATTTTTGATTCACTAAAATAATCATGCTCATAAGAGACATTATTTTGATAATCGGTCCACATTGGTTAAGCTGTATGTTTAGTTATTCACTAAAAAGAAATGACATAAAGCCATGGTCACAAAATTTCTTCGGACACTGTAACAGTCCTGATATGACCTCATGCTCTGCAACGTCTTATTTATAAACATGAATTCAACATAAATAGTAATACATTCAAAATGTAAAAATATACAATCTGCTCGAATTTACTACAAAAAAATCGTTATTTGAATTAAGCCAAGAGGTCACGCCGTGACGTTTCGATATTCTACTGGTCACACGTGTTCACGTGATGCGAATTCTCAGCTCAGAGAGCACCAGACGCTCATGCTGCGTCCCAATTCGCATACTATCCGTCCTAAATAGTATTCGAAAGTAGAATTAGTACGTCCCAAATCGTAGAATGTTGAAATGAGTGTTCCAAAGATACCCGGATGGTCTACTATTTCCGGTCAGAATCCGAAGTGCAGATCGATGCACACTCTAACGGCTGATATTGCCCACAACCCATCGCGCGTTGGACGAGGATTCGATTAGAACTACAAACACGAGTAAGTGTTAAAAAACTACAGACATGGAGGGCGCGCGATTATGTAGAGAGGTTTGAGTGATTAATTATCAGTAGGCTATCTAACCTGACGAAAATGTATTTGTTCAATGTTGTCTACATTATATTGCACCTGCAGCAGCATTGTGAACTTTTGTAAAGAGACGTTTAGCCATTAACTTTTAAATGCATCATTACATTCAAATTGCAAACACACGTGGAGAGTCCCCGCATGAAAGACCCATGACTGGCAGATGAACGTGCTGCTACACTTCTCTCCGAAACGGTAGGAAATTAAATTAGATTGAATGGAGGATTTTAACTGTCTGTGACAAGATGATTGACAGGGTAGTTTACGGTGACAGGTGCATGCGACAGAGCTGTCCGTTAAAGTCCCCGTGAACCGGAAGTTGCAACCGACTTTTCTCCAGTGTTGTGACGTATTTCCGAGAGAAACGGAATACTAAATGAGGCAAAATAGTGGGCATGGCTTTTTTTTTCAACTAGCACCTGATTGGATCTAGAAAAGTAGGTGTTTCTAGTAGCCGGTCTACTGTCCGTTGGACGGGCGTGGTTACGGATGTTAAGCAGACACCCAAACCGTCAAACCTGCGTCATCAGGGAAGGTCCTCCAAGGCAGAGGGGAGGGGCATTTTCAGACTTTGATGAAAGATTACGAAGCCAAAAAAATTGTTTGTGTGGATTGACTTGCACGGATGAATTGTTCACCACAAAACGATCAATTTAGGCAAACAAAGTAAGTATGGTCAGTTTTGATTTCATGGGGACTTTAAAGATGATGAAGTAGTATGTCCCAAAGCTTGCCTACTCTTTTGCTACACACTCAAAAGTATGTACTTTTTCTTCACAAAAAGAGTACATACTTTTTTTAGGGCGTAGTATAAGTAGGCGAATTGGGACGCAGCAGCAGCGAAATGCAAAACGTTTCGCATGAGCTTCCGGTTTTACGCAGGCATGCGTTGAATGGAACGAAAAATGCAGTGTGTCCGCCCCTTAATTCAAGTAAGCTCGTCGCTGTTTCGCGCTTCAAATTCAGAATAATCTGAATAAGAACCTTTTTTTTTACACCCAACCCTATTAAAAAATAATTCAATAAAAAATAAATAAAAAAAAAGGTCAATGGAAGTCGTGCAACTTTTAATTGTAGTCTACTGTCATCATATCCCTAAGAATCCAAATTATCCAGTGATCTATACAACTCTACAGAAATGCCCATATGAAGGTCTCCATGGAGGAAATCATCGAAAATGTCTGTGGCTCTTTAAGGACGTTCCTGTTCTCCAGGGTCCGATTTTTCATGCATCGCTTCTTACCCATATCTTTGCATATGAAGGCCTTAAGTAGCACATTGGTTGAGCCAGGGGCGCTGTGCAGGGAGAAACTCCGAGATTAGACGAGAGGCTTCGTCCATTCAGCGCGGACAGCAGCAGCCAGCGCGCTCCCTCTGTGGGCGGTGTTTCAAACCAGCGGATTCGGGAGGAACGTGGGAGCTGTCATTGCTGTAAAACACATTTGCGGGCACCAGCATCACCGTTGACAGCAATTACAAGTGCTGGGATTATGTTCATTTAAACGACCACTTATTGATAGGGTGCCTTCATAACATGCTGCTCCAAATGTAATCCATTGTATTTTTTTTAATTCGCCAGATCTGAAGGGGAATTTTGGAGAGACAAGCTGATCATGAAGTGGGATATTTTACTCTTCTCTTGTCTTTTAGAGAAAAATACCGGATGCATCAATTGAACGAAGGTATTTTCCGCTGGATTAACAAGGGACAGTATTTTTGATACTTAATCTCCGTGCATAAACACTGATCAATTGGCGTTTACGGGAAACAACGTTGTTTTTATGGAGTCACAGGCGAAACATCGTGTCATTCGTTTTGCCTAGTACCTCAATTGCAAAATGCTGTGGTGCTGATGAGAGACTGTTCCTCGATAACAGTTTTTTTTTTTCACAACCCAGAATGAGAAACAAATCGCTCTCCGCTTAAGCGATGGAAAGACTGTGAGGCTTCTACTGAACTTGAGAAGCAGCAACAGCGACTGCAACAGTCTCGACACCCCAGAAATCAACACATAATAATGGTATGAGCTTCTGAAGTCGATTGGAGCATGGAGTCCGCACACCAGGCAGGCTAGGGGGTTTTGCGAGACACGCTAAGAACCTTGTATTGACCCCCCATCCTGAAATGAGGCAAAATGTTGATGTGTGACAGAGGAGTCCAAATGCTCATCACTACAGTGGGCGCTTTCGCCGCGTTCAGCCTGATGACTATCGCTGTGGGAACGGACTATTGGCTGTACTCACGAGGAGTGTGCCGGGTCAAAAGTAATAACGAGAACGAGACGAGCAGGAAGAATGAGGAAGTCATGACCCATTCAGGGCTCTGGAGAACCTGCTGTCTGGAAGGTAAGACGTTTTGTGTGCAAGTCAAATTTATGTGCTATCTATCTATCTATCTATCTATCTATCTATCTATCTATCTATCTATCTATCTATCTATCTATCTATCTACCTATCTATCTATCTATCTATCTATCTATCTGTCTGTCTTAAGATTGTAGTATAGACTCTAGTATACACCACTGTTCATTCTATCACTAATGATTAAACTGAGTTTTATTTAATGTGACATACTGGAAGCACTACTAACCTCAATCTATCACCAGAATTTACTTTTATACTACAATATTTACAACTGTTAACTGCTGTTAAACTGCTACAATATCCTAACTGTTTAAATGAATTGAAGGCTTTTTGAAGCTATTTTCCCACAGTCACAAATTTAGTCTTTTAAATAGGCAGCATGATGATTGCAACTGTCACATTATACCAATAGATCAGGGCTAAATTGTCTAATTACTCGCTTGTCAATCCAAAATAAGATGGGCAGTCACATTGATTACATTATATTGCAGTTCAATAAAATCACTTTATTCTACAAAGTATAAATCTCTCAGTATTGCAAGCTGTTGACACAGAGTCTGGCTATTGTTGTTGGTGTCTGCCTGAGTGCAAGATTATTACCAATATTACCCAATATATTTATTCTCTCATGAAGCTGTGATCAGCCACACCGTTCTGTCAATCAAGGTGCTCTGAATGATAGTGAACAGCGTGTTGTACCACCTCACACACAAAGCAGCTTTAAAGGGCTTTTTGAGGGGAAATAAAAGTCAATTCAAACTAGAAGCCCGCAGTCTTACATACAGTGAGCTCAACAAAACACCCTATGGAGTTTAAAAGATACCCTGTAATTCAAATGTACATCACATACCCTTAAAACATGATGATGACTTGTTCCTTTTGCTTATCCTCTTCCTCTATTTTCCTCATTTTTCTCCTTATCTTTCCTCTCTTTCCTTGCCTTTGTCCTCTGGATGGATTCATTCTAATTCCATGCAGTTTAGGTTTTGGCAGCCCTGACACTGCTTGACTGGGAGCGAAATAATGTACTTCATAATGTCTTTTCAAACTTTGATTAATCTCCTGCCCCAGGGAACGCAGAGAGGTGACATGACTGCAGTGTGATGGGAAGATCCTCATCTTTAATTGAAAGGGATGGGCGCAATCCAATAGATGTGGCCATGGCAGATTACACAAATCCAGTGATTGACTTTTCAGTATTAATTTAATTGAAGTGTATGTCACTGTCACCCAGTGCACAGATACCCACAGCCATATTTGATCCACTTTAAATCTCAAAAAGATTCTCATGATTTATTTGCTTAATATCAATGAGGGATTGATCCGTCTAAGTAACCTATCACTCTGAGTCATGGTCTATGCTTGTCTGGACATAAATCTTTGAGGAAGGTAATAATGAGGCTTTCTGCTGGACAAGACTACATGACCAGCCTCTCTGAATATAACCTTCAAGTGTTGGGTAGGCTCTACAGCCGCTTACTACCAGCATGTTTCTCCATGCATGACAGCTTTGCTTTGCCTGTTGATGTTATTCATAATCATCATGAATCCACCATTGACCCCTTTTACTTCCTTAATGCACATTTCTGGTCTCATTTTGAATGAATCATCAGTGGATATTATTTCATAGAAACATTTTATTGATTGTGTAATCTTTAATCAAAATATCTTCTTTTTTTTATTTTTTTACTCTTTCTGGAAGCAACCTTCCTTTCACGCTGACATCATCTAGGCCAGGCAGCCTATTTGAGCATGTTAACCAATAGCAAAATAGGTATTTAGACACATTTTTTAAAATTCTTTCTGGTATGAAACACCCACTTTTCGCAATCCAATAGTATTTCTTACTCAGAAAGGTGTTAAATTCTCAAATAACAACGGTTGTGAATGCCAATTCAGATGACTTTAAATATTTATCTTCACTTGTTGTTCTTAAAAGATTTGGCCTCTTTGTGATTATTGGTCTTGTGTTTGTGATAGTGCAACCAAAAATTTAAAGTTTTCTCATCATTTACTCACCCTCATGATGTTCTTTAGCTGAACACAAAATAAGATATTTTTTTGAAGAACTTTGTTTTTGAGCATGCAATGAAAGTCAGTGTGGTCTATAACAATGTTGGACCCCTTGGACTTTCATTGACTGGACAAAAAACACTGGGGCATTTCTCAAAATATCTTCTTTTGTGTTCCACCAAGAAAGTCATACAAGTTTGAAAGGACATGTGGGTGAGTAAATAATGTCATAACTTAAATTTTTGGGTGAACTATCTCTTTGATGATGATAGTTTGGATCCTTATAAATTTAGGCTAAAGCATCAAGAGAGACTAGAGATTGGAAGTGCATTTGTTGAATAGCTATTGAGACAGTGTTAAAGAGGGAGTGTAAATCGATTTAATCGTTTGTTTGTGTTTTCAGTAGTCTGTCAGGTCATGCTATCTTTCTCTTCAGCCTCCTTACATGTCCAGCAGCCAGATGTGTTAAACGCTCTGGGAGAAGTTCGTCAAGTGCAGCTCTGTGTGCCAATATGTAAATGATTGTCTCTGCAGGAGGCCAAAACAGCAAGTACTGATCGAGACTTCCTGGAAAAGCTGTGAACTGAAGTGCGACTTGAATTTGATGGGCCATAAGATTCACTTAAGATAATGATTCCTACCACGTAATTACAGTTTAAATGCCAAAGGCTGAAGGTACAGTCATATATTTAAAGCAAACAACATCAGACTATTAGAAATCATATGAATAATATGAATCAGCGTGAGGATGTGATTCACTGCACATTGTTCCAATTTTCATTGAAAAAGTTAACAAAAGGCATGACTTTATTAACCCTCGTGTTCTTTGGAAATTATACTTATTATTATTTTATGTATGGGTTCACATGTTTGGGGTCAGTGAGGTTTCTTTATTTTTATTATTTATAATCAAGTATGCATTAAATTGACCGTAAGTGACTGTAAGACATTTATATTGTTAATTAATAAATTGTCAAATAAATGTTCTTTTGAACTTTCAACTTTCTATTCATCAAAGAATCCTGAAAAAATACAATCACAGTTTTCACAAAAATATTAAACAGCACAACCATTTTCAACATGTTTGAATTTCAAGAAAGGTTTCAATAAATTTCAAGAAATGTTTCTTGAACATCAAATCACCATTATTATGATTTCTGAAGGATCATGTGGCAAAGAAGACTGGAGTAATGATGCTGAAAATTCAGCTTTGCATCACAGGAATAAATTACATTTTAAAGTTTTATTAAATACATGCAGTCTTTCAAAACGTTAAAAATTCTTACTGACCCCAAACTGTTTTTAACAGTAGTGTATGCCTAAAAAAATTATAGTAATTTCAAAATTAACATTTCAGAATTACTTTCATGTGCTCCATAGTCAAATCAATAACCCAGTCAGCAGATAATTTTAAAACTTTAGCCATCTGTTTACTAAAGTACAGTAGTACAGTTTAGTCATGCACTTATTAGATATGTGACTAGTATTAATTCCAGCAATTCTAGTAAGAAAAAAATCATGTATGTGTATGTGTACAATTTCAGAAAATCTATTACATTTAATCATGGTTTATATCTTAGGTCTGTGAGACCAAAACAGAAGCGATGTAACATTTTTCATTGAGGACATTTTTTCAAAGTTGAATTTGTGTTTATGATCAATTTTCATAAGATAGGAAAAGTCACAAAGAATCAACCTGATACTCCAATATATTAAGTCTATTTTTCAAGCTGTTAATAAGGCCTTGAGGCCTCCCAAACAGAACATGAGGGTTAAATATATGGTGTGTTGCATCACATGTCATCATAGGGCGGCACATTAGAGGTTATGTACGTAATAATAAGGGAATGCTCCGGTGGAATTCAGCACGGGTTCATTTGCTGAATGGAGGTGTAAGATTAATGCAGTACGTCCTCAAGTGCAGGTGGATCTCAGGGGAACAGTTTGGCCTTGCTTAGGATAAATGATGACCTGGGAACTGAGGTGGGGAGGGAAGGGGGAGAGAGAGGCAAAGCAGGGAGTGATGAAGAGGGACTCTTCCTTCCAAGTGTGCACCCAAGCAAAGCCTGTCTCATACACTCTCATCACGCACACACATCTCCTTGGAAACCAGCCGCTCCCGTCTGCGATATAGGCCCGCTGCTCTATCTCCATACCTTCCCCCATCCTCAACCCTGTTTCCCATCCTCCTCCTCCTCCCCGTGTTCACCAAGGCTTTGGAAAAACGGAAATACGGAAATCATGAGATGCTGCTCGGCCATCACACGGCATCTCAAACATGTGTCAAACATGCATGGAGAGATGCGCACGCACCAGTGCACATATTCTCAAACGGACAATGAGATTGGCTCGTTGGGATGTGAACATACTACGGTACCTCATAACCACTTACACTGCCACTCGGGACACTCCGCAGGCATGGGCCCATGTGTTTTTGCCTTTTTAATGTGCACTAAAGGTGCGAGTGAGGGCTGTTAGACTAGGAACAAAAGGTTGGGCTAAAACACACGGCTACAGTGGACTTCATTTATTATTGCACTAGTAATGGAAGAAACTTGTCAGCACTTTGCAGTACATTGTGGAAATACACTTTTTATCTATACGCTAGCAGAATTTTTTTTGATGGCAATTTAAATGAGCAGAAGAAATTAATAATGAATGTTTCTTTGTGTTAAAGCCCAGTCAGTATAACAGTCAGATATGCTTTCACCATTTTCATTTAGTGCCTCTAACATGAGCTCCTACATATCTTTGTGAAAAGACTTATACATATATATATTGGGAAAATACTTATATACATATATATACTATATACCGCATACATACTGGGAACTATATTCTCAGAAGGCGAAGCACTGCTACTTGGGCGGAGTGATTAGCGCAACACTCTGAGCGAACTCTCTGCTCCTCACTACGGGGCTTCTCAGGTGCTGCGAGCAAATCACTCCGCAGAAGTAGCAGTGCTTCGCTTTCTGAGAATATAGTTCACAGTACCTTAGAAGATGGCTGTGTCTCATGTGACCTTGTTATTTTTACACACTGTGACTATACAAATCACAACATGTAAATAGGAAAATGTTGTCGTTATTTTGTCACTTATTGGGAGCAGTATGCTAGCTGGAGCTGTTTACCTCCAGTCTTTGTGCTAAGCTAGGCTAGTGGTGGGTGCGTCAGAGTTACAGCACGCACGGAGATGAAAAGGGTATGTACTATGGACTTATCTAACTCTGGGGGATACGGTGAATAAGCTAAAGTCCAAAAAAGTCGGCGTGTTCCTTTAAGAGCAGAATTTTTACTCTTTGTATAGGCTGGGCTTCTGAAACCATGCAACGTTTAGCAACCGATGTATTAATATCTAACACCATGCAAAATCAATACAATATTGATGCTAGTTTATCCCTCCGTGACAGTGTGTTGATTTGATGTGGTGGGTACATGGCGTCCTGTGAAGCCGGCAGGAGAATGTGGACCATAGTGAGTCACTGCTGTTCCAGGCTCCTGCCTGTGATGCTGCCTCTGCCCCTGGCTGCGATGACCTTTGTGAGGCAAATTACTCTTGATAGATCCTCTAACAGCATTGGTTAAGCTTGCAAAAATAGCTCCCTGCGTCTCCTCCCCATCTCAGAGGCTCAGCGACCAGAGATAACACGGTCGACCCCCACTCCAGTGGGTCTGAGCCCGAGCTATAGGAAGTGAGGTTGCGGTGTGAACCCGTCACTCTGGTCTGCATTCATACGGGGCTGCGTCAAATTTTGTGAGAATGCGTTTTGGGTTAACTTTAATTACCCTTTCAAAAGCTGCACAATCAGTCATGCATTAGTCTCAAAGGTAGCAGAACACTGATCAAAGACTGGTGACACGTAACTGAGTTTGCATCAAGGAGGATAGATTATATTTATATATGTGCTGTTATTTGAAAGCCATTTACTAAGGAGCAAGATATAGTTTTATGGATGTCGCCATGGTCCTCTTATGACCCCAAACACTTTCTTTTGGACACTTGCCCACTGTATTCTGTACATAAACACGCACACATATTCACAGAGACCTGCCAGAGATACTAAGTGGCTCATATTATCTTGAGATGGAAATGCCAAGGCTAGGATGGATTTCGTATTGGTTACGGTGAAAGGGGGAGCGCGGAATAAAGTAAGAGACTGTATTATATTGATGAGAGGGACAGGGTGCCAGGAAAAAGCAGGCCTGAAAAATCTGTTTGTGCAAACACTTTTCAATGAGTGTTGATTTAGGTGATAACAGGGCTTCTGAGAATGCGTTGCTGGCAATCCATCTTTGTGTGTGTGGCCCATTTGCTCTGCCACTATACTGTAACTTTGTTATCACTTACAAAGGAGAATGTCAAAGGCGAGCTGTTTAAATTCATTAATCAATATTTTTCACACTTTTTGCAAACATAAATATTTGCTGCTCACAAACACTTACTTGTATGATTGTTACTGTGTTCTAAGTATATAAATACTTTTGCAGAGTACAGAGATGCTTGATATACTGTATGGGTTCCATATCAATTATCAGCTGATATTAGAGATTTTTTTTGCAATTTATTGGTATCGGCCAATTTTGGATATTTTGGGCCAGATTTACTAAACAGGGCAAATTAGCACGAGAGTGCAATCCCATAAAAGCACTAATGGACCAAGAGCAGCGCAAATTAGTGTCTGGTTTAAGACATGTTTTTTTTGGACAGTAAATAATGGTGCAAATACCAGTAAATTGACTTGCGCAAACCTTAGTAAATCACCTTACATGATTAATAAAAAAAATATATTTATTTATTTTTATTTGACCTTTATTTAACCAGGATAATCTCTCTGAGATTAAAAATCTCTTTCACATTAGTGTCCTGGCCAAGAATGGACGGCAATTACAGTCACAAAATTACTGATCAAAACAACAAATATAAAATCACAACACTTAAAAACAGTTGCACATCAATGAGTCTTCTTCCAGTGACCGGATAATAGTTTTAAAATGTTCCATAGGCACCAGATTTCGTAACTTCAGTTTCGTTTGGAGAAGATTCCATTCGAATGGAGCTGCATACATAAAAGCCCTTTTTCCCAGTTCAGTTCTTACAAGTGGAACAGAAAGTGTAAAACAATTTTCAGACCAGAGGGAATATTTTGAAATACTTTTCTTATTAATTAGACAATCTAGATATGAAGGCAACAACCCCAGAATAGCCTTATAAATAAATAGGTAATAGTGCATTTTCCTTCTAATGGACAGAGAGGGCCAGGTTACTCTGTTATACAATATACAACGATGAGTTAAAGGTTTACAATCTGATATAAATCTTAAAGCGCTATGATAGACGGCATCCAAAGAGGAGAGAAGATGAGAAGAAGCAAATTGATACAACACATCACCTTAATCAAGTACAGGAAAAAAAGTGGCAGAAACTAACCTCTTTCTTACATTAAATGAAAAACGAAACTTGTTTCTGAAATAAAACCCTAGCTTTATTTTTAACTTTTTCTTTAGTTGAGTTATGTGAGAGCCAAAAGATAAAGTGTCATCAATAATCATGCCAAGATATTTATACTCTTTTACTAACTCAATCACATTACCTTGTAAAGTCTGGAGAGGAATAGTATTGTCTACCACCTTTTCCGAGCTTGAAAATAACATAATTTTGGTTTTGTCAACATTCAGAGCAAGTTTTAATGTATGAAGCCGTGACTGAATGACATCAAAAGCCACTTGAAGCTTAAGCAAGGCTTGCTGTTTAGAAGGAGCACCACAATACATAACAGTATCTGCATAAAAATGAAAATTAGTATCTTGAATATCATAATCCAGACTGTTTATGTAAAAGAGGCCCAACACAGATCCTTGAGGGACACCTTTGCAATCTTCAGTAGTCGTGAATTTTTATCTTCCGCCTTAACACATTGAGTTCTATCACTTAAATCATTTTTAAACCAGAATATAACATGATTTGATAAGACAATGCTCTCTAGTCTATGCAGCAACATTTCATGATCAACTGTGTCGAAAGCCTTCGATAAATCAATAAAAAGGGAAGCGCAGTAATCTCCTTTATCCAAAATGCTCTACACCCATACATTTTGTATCTGAAAGGGAAACTTTCATAAAAATAACCCTGTCCACGCCTTTTCGGTGCTAATTTTTCACTGCGTGTCTTTAGTAAATCCTGACAGTATAGTATTTAAACACTAAAAGAGGGTTTGTGCTGGCACAAGCTGTTAGTAAATCTGGCCCTAAATATTGTAATATTGTAATATTTTATATTCTTGCTCATTTCTCCTTTTTTTACATTTAGATTATCTTTGCCATCATGTAACACTCACGTAAAGAAAATCTCTAAAACTCTATCTTAACACTGTTAAACATAATATTTAGCAAAGCTTAAAATAAATATTGATTTTTCATACTCTACATTGTAATGATGTGATGTCTAAATTCACAAAAAAAAATAGTTTTTATTTTGTAGTTATTAAGACAGTACATTATTAGAATTTTGCCCATTTATTGATTATGAGTCATAACATAATAATTATTGGTTTATCACAGTATTATTGTTGAGAACTTGTATATTGGTGCAATCCTGTTTTTCACATAAAAATATAGAAAAATCTTTATTTCACTCTAATGTGTGTAATTGATCCTACTGCGAACGATTCATCCGTGGTTTTTATTTATAAAATTATAGCTTGATCTTCTGGTAAAACGTCAGACTTCTCTCTGGTGATGTCTCCGGACTTATTGTGTAAATTATTTACTTAAACCCTGCCTTTATCTAACATTTGACTGCAAGCTCATATTCAGCTGATCTGCTTGCATCCAATCAACAACCAATGGACAGAACCAAGTCCCCGCCATACCTTTTTATTTTATTTTTTATAATCCAATTCCCTCAGATGTATATCAAAATACGAAAGAAAAGATCTGTCGCTACTTCCGTGTCATAACGACATTGATATTAAAACTCTAGGTCTACGACAAAAGTAAAAGAATAATCTACATAAAAGGGACTTGTGAAAAGTTTCCTTGATAGTTTTTAATGTGAATATAGAAAAACAAAATTTAAATCAGTTTCTAGTTTGAAGATCTAGTATGGGGAAAAAAAAATACCCCTGGGACATAAAGGTGCCAGTAGTTGAAGAAACACTCATAAAAGACTGCATGCCCACACAATTGTTATATGTAAATGCTTAGCTTTATCTGACACTAACAACAACAGGTCCGGCAGTCCCAAGATCCTTTGCGGTGTCAAACACAGACTTTCACACTCCTTTCATCCAACATTGATTGTGTTGGCCTCTGGGGTGTTTCTCTTAATGTACTTAGAGCTCAATAGTCTCGCTATAGCTCTTCAAAGTAGCAACCACATCGGCCTGTCCGTACAAGTCACTGCGAGAATTATTGTGGCTTTGGCAATGAGTAAGTGTCTTCAATATCTGCAGCATGTCCACCTGCGGGGGTTCATAAGCTCACCGCCGAACAATAGTTATGGCTGTGTCCCTGTTTTTATGAGCTATCCATCTTGTGTTTCTGCGATCTCCTGGAGTATTGTGATTGGGAAGCCTGCTGAAAAAGCCGTGTTCCTCCCCTATGTTATTAAGTGCCGTTATCTCCCTTAAGCCCCGGTTGTTTACTCACTTGCATCCACTCATGTGGAACAGTTTTTGGCACATTGCATGTAGATGTCCAGCACTATTCCCGAGCTTTTGTATGTTACGTATTTTATTAGGGATAATAAGAAAGCAAAGGGATCAGGGAGGGATAGAACTGAATATTGATGTGTATGTGTCGACTACACCTCTGCGTGAATACGGGCAGCGCTGCTAGAGTGTGAACAAGCCAAATAAGTCCATTAAACTCGATGTTGGCCCGCGCCTGAGGAGACCCCTCTGTGGAGAATGGGCTGGCAGGAACCTTTGGCTGGCTTGCACAGGCAGCTTCTTCCTTTTCATGGAAACTAAATTAAGCACATTGGCTCTGAAGAATAGCCATGAGATGAAGACCATTCGATGTGTGTCAAAAAAAAAGTGCTTTCACAGCAATCACAGCATCTGAATTGGCTGCTGTCAGATTCACATGTATGTACCAGCTGGTTTCCCTTACAAAAAGATTTTTTTTAATCCTTGCGAAACGTTTAATTGTAATTGAATTAATTTAAAGACAAAGACAATTTTTTCATTAAACCACTGTTTAAAAAAAAACAAAAAGCAATTTTGGCTTTCTAAACCCCGCCCACCGAACCGAACCGAACCGAGACGTCAAAACCGTGGGAAGAACCGAACCGTCAGTTTTGTGTATCGTTACACCCCTGATGTTTAATGTTTGATGATCACTTTATTTTACATTTTCGTAAGTAATCTTCTATCACATGTTTCTGCTTCTTCTTCACCTGTGTTTTGATCATAGACTGTAAAAAATTCTGTGCCATTTCAGAAAATGCATAATTGCGCTCCCTACCGTATAACAGTGAAAACATGGATAGCCGGAAAATTCCAATACTAAGAGTAAAGTAGATTATTAATGAAATTCCTATGTACACTACCTAAACTTTGCGAAAAAAGTATTTAGTAGGCTTCTCAATCAAAAGAGTAAACACAACTACAAACCAAGTATACTTTAAATACCTAATTATACTTTTAAGTATTATCGCGACCAAAAGATTGCGTACAAGTATTGGCCAAATATACTTAGACTTTAATGTCAGTATAAGTATACTTAAGTGCAATTTTTAAGTACATTTCTGTGAAGTACAAAAAAAGTAGACTGAAAGTATACTATCTTATTTTTAGTTTAAAATAAGTATAGCACATTTTAATAAACTTTTTTTTCGTAAGGGTTTGAGTCCTTCCCATACTTCCAGTAAACTTCAGCAGAACACTTCTCTTCCCTTGCATCAGGCTCCGATGGTGTAGGGCAAACATTTATCGGCCGAACATACGGCCTTTTAGGATTAGCTCCCACACAAAATGTGTTCACTTTCATGGTTCTGCTGTCTTGTTTTGCACAGTAAGCCCAAATATTCATGAGCTTGGCAACCAAAAGACAAGATGGTCTCATTGAATTACAAATAGGGATTGCAGCCCACTTTAGATGAATACTGTTATTCCTCTGTCAAAGCACTTTGGCCTTTCTGGGGTGAGTTAGCAGTCTGCTACCAAACAAACTGGCAGATTTCAGTCCAGGTTTGGGTCCGTTTTTCATGTATAACTATTTGGGTCAGGTTTAGTTTTTTTTTTTATGTTTTAGAAATATTTAAAGGAATAATTCACCCAATGACAAATGAAATGTATGTCATCATGTACTTACCGTCATGTCTTTCTAAACATGTATGACTTTCTTTATTATGTGGAGAACACACACACACACACACACACACACACACACACTCAAACAAACAAACAAACAAACAAACAAACACACACACACACACACACACACACACACACACACACACACTAACGTTTGGAAAAAATACAATGAAAGAGTGCCAGTACTGAATTACATTGTATGAACATTGTATGAGTTAAAATCTTCAAAATACATACAGGTTAAACAATTTTGGGTGAACTATAACTGTTTGGTAAAAGTGAAAATTCTGTCATTATTTACTTAGCCTACCTGTCATTCCAAACCTGTATGAATTTTTGTTCTGATGATTGCAAAAGTAAATATATTTGATACATATACCATCGCAATTTTAAGAAATTAATATTTTTGTTCAGCAAGGATGCATTAATTTGATTGAAAGTGAAATAAATGTTGTTCTTTTGAACTTTATATTTATGAAAGATTCCTGAAAAAGATATCACGGTTTCCACAAAAATATCAAGCAGCACAACTGTTTTCAACATTGATAATAATAAAAAAAACCTTTCTTGAGCAGCAATTCGTCATATTAGGATGATTTTTAAAGGATCATATGACACTAAAGACGTAAAGATGCTGAAAATTCAGCATTGCATCACAAGAATAAATTACATTTTAATATACATATTTAAATTTAAAACAGTACTTTTAAATTGCAATAACATTTAACAATTTTTCTTTGCACAATATTGTTTTCCCGCAATTTTTAATTAAATAAATGGTGAGCGTAAGAGATTTCTTTAAAAAACATTTTACAAAATTCTACAATTTTGAACAGTAGTGTATATTATGAATGGGTGATTTCTTTGGCATAGCATTATAGACAAATATACATTTTTCTTAATTTATTTTAATTATCAAAGAAACAAATAATGATATGACATGATATGGTTTTGTCTTGGAAATTGCATTGCTAATCCACTCCTGAGGGGCACTTTGAATGGGCATGACATTTCTGGATGGAAAGGAAGAGATATTGTCCTTGAGTGATGTAAACCTGAACACCTCAGTATCACTCACAGTCCCTGAGAGGCATTCAAGAGCCCCTGTGGTTCTAGAGAAAGTGGCTGCCTGGATCAGCTGCTGCACAACCCCTCTACCCGTCTTCTGAAGTGTGCTGTCGTTTGAAAAGACTCCATTTAATGGAAAAGACCAAAGCAGAAGTAGCGGACTTAAATAAACAAGAATAGTTATTGGGCCCTGCTGAGACAACAGTAATAAGCAGCTAACTACAGCCGAGTTTGCGGGCGAGCGGGGCAATCGACGCCACAAGTGGAAGAAGATTACCTCTTGTACAGTCTTTCAGTGCCGTCCCAGTTGTCTTAGACAGGCCACATTGCACATTTATTACCCCATTCTCCAGGAACATGATTTAACATGGACGCCCCATGTCTTCACTTATCTCAGAGCTCAAATAAAGCGTTCCTTGCCTTGTTGTGTTTAGTTGAATTAGCGGGCTTATAAGTGAGCTTCTCGTGTTGGTAGGAATATTATTGTGCAAAGATATTGTGCCCTGTGGAGGATCATTAAAACCATACCTAATAAATGTGGATGACTCACCGTGTCAAAACCATTAGGCCAATCAGTCTGTCTGCACGCTGGGCCTTAATTTTCAGACCCTACCTGCAAAATGAAAGGCACACAGGTCATTTAAAGCAGCAGAAAGGAGCAGTGCTGTCGCTGGAGAAGTGATTACAGTAACTCTCTGACGGGCACTAGCCATCGCTAGCTCAATAATCAAGATCTTCATTTAAATGATCTCCAATTGAAATCCCGAAGTTGATCTTTAATTCTGTGCCTATTTTCAGTGGTTGTGAATTTCATTTGATGTGTGTAGTGTGTACTGAATGTGGTGCAAAAAATTTCAAAAACATCCAAAACAACAATTAGAGAGGGTAGGGTAGACCATGACAGTGAATGTGATTTCACCAGCACGTACACGTACACCTTTGTTGATCCTGGAACAACATTCCAATCAACCAATCATTTGAGGGAAAATTTAGTTTATGTCAAGTTTAGGCTTATAACCAAGGAAGGTACTTCTACACCAGTGTTATTCACCTATCATTTCCCTCTGATTTAAAGGGTAACTCATAGGATTAGGACAACATTTTCGGGCAGGAATATTATTCCAGGATAAAAAAATATGTTGATCCAGGAACATGTATACAATCCTATATAAAGGACCAATCAATATATAACCAATAAATATGACATTTTAAAGATGGTAAATAACACATGCATAACAATTGGTTCAATGAATTGTATATTTATTTAATATAATATTTACAAATTTAGAAATTAATCATTTGAAAATGAATCATATGGGGGAGCTTTTTTTTCATTTTAAAAAGCTCTCACTTTTTAAGAGCTAACAGCTAGATTCGCCAAAGTTTGCAAGACTAGTGGAATTAAATGTTTATCAGTCCCTTAGGCTGCTGTCACTTTAAGACCTAATGTACATTGGTAAACATTTCTCTTTACTGTTTACACTCACTGAGATTTTTTGACGAATTATTTGTGAATTTGTCTGTTCATCACGCAAGCAACGAATAAAGTTCCCTTTGCATCTTATCTTCTTGCACTTGAATATTTAAGTTGGCAAGGCTTAAACTCTTGTGACGATGCAGCGCTGGCCTGTCAACTGTCCCGAGCATTGTTCATATTTGTTTACGTTCATGTTCTCACAAAATTGCGTTGTTAGAATTCATAAAAATATTTGTCGCCAACTGGCGATTGACAGTTTCATATACTCGCCAATGACGATTTTTACTGGCATTTGGCGCTTGGCGAGTGTTCAATTTAGGTCCTGCTGCCTACCGTTTGGGACAGCCTTATAGTGGCCATTCACACAAAATGTGAGAGAACATGAGACTCCTGACTCATGTTTTTTTAAATTTGAACTTGAGTGCCACTTTTTGCTAGATGCGAGTGCAGCAGTCAAACATATGTTTACATAGAAAAACAATGGAAAAGCAGCACAGTGTAATCCAAGAGTCCAATGTTCTGTTTGAATGGCACCTTAGTGTCCTAACTACGGTTGGGTTGGTACATATTTAACCCAACCGTGGGTTGAAACAACCCAGCATTTTTTAAAGTGTATAATGCTTGTAATGGTATAGGTAGCTCACTACAGCATTATACTGCTATAATGTCTTATAAGAAAATGATCATATTCTTCGCATGTAGAACACACTAAAAAGAAAGGCTTTAAGATTGCCTCTAAAATCGTCACTGTATTTGACCATCATATTTCAGAAACAGGATGAAATCTTGCTTGACAGGAAATTTTATGGAAATGCTGACTTCGGCTCCGTTGCTCTGTTCAGCACAAATGAAGTCTTTACATTTTGACTGTAAGTTCCCTTTAAGCTGTGGGTGAATGCATAGGCAAATTAAGCTGAGCATGTATTTCTCTGAAGTGTGACTAACCGTGTGTCACTCAGAGCTCGTGTGCTATCAGAGGAGCTCCAGTGGCAGAGCTCTTCACTGCGCCCACAGCCACCCACCCCTGGCCACACAGGACCAGCGGACGAGAGCGGCGATGCAGAGCAACACAAAAGCCCCTTTTTATTCCCCTTTCTCTTTTTCCTTTTAAAAAAGTGTCGCTTTATCTGTTTAGAGGTGCGCTGAATGGGTCAGAGAGCTGCACTGGCTACACAATCCAAGAGGAATGGAAGAAGGGAGGGCTGGGTGGAAAATGTCTCCATCAGTTCCTTAATCTTTCTGGTCTCGTTCAACAAAGCTGTCACCTTTGAGGAGATCTCTGTTGAATTATTCAAACTGGAGGTGTGTCAGTGCGGCGACAGCCCCCAACCCACAGGACTCGCCGCTCTTTTCAACTTCTCTCCAATGCGGAGACCCAGAGGCTCGAATCAACACAACTGGATGAGTTGTTTTCTAATCCGCACAAGGGTAGCCTTTAATTGAAAACATGTCTCTGGTGATTTTACCTCAATATTGAATGTAAACTACTTGCTTTCCCCCTTCTCTCTCTCTGAATGTCTCTATTGAGCACGAGCACTCCATTAGTTTAAAGTGTGAAACAGAGACTCAGATGTGACTAATTGTTTTAAGAGGGTCCTGAGACAAAAGGGTCAATGAGACCTCAAAGTAGTGATGAAGACAAATCTTTCCACCTGCAGACAACAAAGCAGGGGAAAAAGTTCATCTTTGTGTGTGTGTGTGTGGGTGTGTGTTACGGAAACAATGTTTGAATTTCCTAATCAGATTATTCTAAATCATTGCATTGTCAGCATAGAAACCAAATTAGGACTTTTAATTCCAATACAAAGGATTCCTTGCAGGCATTTTTCCAGGGGACCCTTTCAGCTAATAGCATCAGTGTTCTTTTTATTTATTCACAGGCTGTTTGTAATGATAGTAAACACAGAGATAAAAGCTAATGAAATACTTCCTTGCTAATGCATTCACCCGTCCTCTCTGACAGGTCTGCAACTGAAGTTGTGACAAACACGCAGTCATTCTGCAGGTTTTTTATGTTTAATGGAGACAAAGAGTAGGGCTCTAAATCTGAGTGATTGTAGGTAAAAGCAGAGGCTGGGTCTTATGATGCTTTTAGCGCCGCTGTAATCCATCGTAGCTCATTGGAGGATGAAGACGCCTGATTATACTTCACACTACGCTAGACAGATAAGTGTGGACACAGGCAGTGGACATGTAATTTATTGAAATATGATACGAGATGACTGTCTTTCAGTTGACATTCCAAAAGCCAGAGTGCTAGAAACTACTGTTTATATGTGTGTATATGTCTGCACCTAATTAATCAAATTTTGGGGACAAATCTGTACCCAGAAGTGAGCTAAATCGGCCAAAACCTCCTTTTGGTCATGCCCTCATTTGTAATAACTATTTAAAAATAAAGTTTTTTGTTTTATTCAACATTTTAAAAGTTTTTTATTGTAAAAAATGTTTTAAGTTTTCTATTCTGTTTCGGTTAGGGTTAGGTATAGCTATTTGTAGTAATTTTGTAGTTAAAAGAAGATATTGTGAAGAATATGAGGAAAGGGCACCTATTATGGCATTTAAAATGTTCCTAATATTGTTTTGGGAGTCCCCAACAACAGTTTTATAAGCATGCAATGACAAAAAACACTTTTGTTGTTTTATAATATGCATTTATTTTTACCTAATTTGCTCAGTGACTCCCATATGAATCGTTCAGAGATTCATTTTTCCAAACCCCGCCTTTGCGTGACGCTAATCTGCGGTGATTGGTCAGATGACCCAGTCAGTTGGTTAACATGGAGTCAACAACCAGTCAGTTGGTTAACACGGAGTACAGTGTACAATGCTTTCATCAATTACATTGTGTTATAATAGTGATTATAGTGCACCGCTTCGGTAGTAAAAAATTCAAAATAAGAGAAGGAATTTAAGTTGAGTTATGTTAGCGACCATAGCCCAAAGTTCAGTGGTAAAAGCACATTCAGGGCCCTATTTTAACGATCTGAAATGCAAGTATCAAGCGCGAAGCGCAAGTAACTTTGTGGGCGGGTCTTGGGCGCTGTTGCTATTTTACTGGCGGGATAAATGACTCTTGCGCCCAACGCAAGTTTAAAAGGGGTTGGTCTGAAATAGCTTCATTATTCATAGGTGTGGTTTGGGCGTAACGTGAAATAAACCAATCAGAGCGTCATCCAACATACCCTTTAAGAGCAGGTGCGCATGTTGCATGGCGGATTGTTATTATTATGGCGGATTTACCAGGCGCGTGCCAGGAGCGGTTCACAGCCGAGGAGACCGACGTTCTCGTCAGGGCAGTGAAAGACAGAGAAGTGAGAAGCTAGATTTAGGCCTACATTTTTTTACATCTTCATGGACACCACAATGATTTCCCTCATGTATTCATATTTTTCCTTGTTATAATGTATGATTTGCAAAAATAAAAACTGCTGCATCTGTATTGATGAGAGAATCAAAGTGTATGCGCGTTGTGCACCTGCTACATTATGGCCAAGCATGCGCGCTTAAAATAGCATTATGAACAACGCGCAACACGCCACTGACTTTAGACTAGGTTTTTTCTGGTCAGTGGCGGAATTGTTTTCTGGAACTGCAAAATAGCACTAGGGAATGTTTGCGCCGAAACACGCCTCCTTTTTTGCGCTGACCCGCCCCGGGAACGCAAGTTCATTCTCTAGTTTGCCGGCGTGCGTCTGTGGAGGGAAAAGCCCGCTTTGCGCGGGTGCAAAATATGAATGATACATGCGTCAGTGTACAAAGTCATTTGCGCCGGGTGCAAGATAGGGTCCTCAGTCTTTGTTTGCGTTAGCCCAACGCATAAACATATTGATAATGCAGTACTACGAGGTATTGCTCTATTCTTTATGACAACTCCAATAACAACGACAAACACTTCACATATTTCAATACAATTGACATTGAAGACTATAGAAGCTGCACTGTGCGTACACAACACACAAAATAATTATTGAGCATGCTACATAAAACATAAAAGCAACAATTATTAATATTAATAATACTTACAGGTTGTGATTCGTAGGAGGAAGCTGATCCAAATAAACTTGGTACTAACTGAACCTTCCTTCAATATCAGCCGGCTCGCGAATCCATATTTGATAGCATTTATGTTTGTGATGCAATCATCTTCAAAATGACGCGAACAAAGCACAAGGTTCAGGCTATACGCTCCTCCCTGGGCAGATGAAAAAAGTTCGCTTTTGCGTCGCACTTCAGAACACAGCATCTCGTCGACATGATGTTTTGTTTTCAAGTATTCCCTGGCGTCTACGAGCGCAATAAGTGGGCGTATCTTATTTAAATAACTTGTCAAGTTGACGTCATCTAGACAGAGAAAAAGCATTGTTCGTCTATCGATTCATATCAGCGACTCAGAGTCGACTCTTACTTTTGAGAGACATTAACTTTGTATACGGTGAACTTTCATATTTAAAACTTTGCAGGATGTTTTCGTTCACTTAGATCTATGTTACACACTACATGAAAGGTAATTTTCAAAATTCCATAATAGGTGCCCTTTAATGATCACCATCATACTTTGAATGGGGCCCATCAACTGTTTGATTACCGACATTCTTCAAAATATATTCTTTTGTGTTCAGCAGAAGAAAGAAATTAATATAGGTTTGGAATAATTTGAGGGAGAGTAAATTTTAATTTTTTTTTTGGTGAACTATACCTTTAAGGGAGTATCGATGCTCCCTGGTTTTCACAGTGCATTGTGGGATTTTTTTGCGAAAGTTTCAGTCCACACTGGAAGGATTCCCATGGCACCCTCCATTTAGGCAGCTAGGTAAGTGTGTGTGTGTGTGTGTGTGTGTGTGTGTGTGTTTAGACAGGCTATTTTAAAATGGCTTTGAATGTGGCTCATCTGTACAGCTAAAATCATTTATTATGTAATGTTAAGGGGTACATCTCACAAAGAAATGCCTGCATGATCTTTTACCTGAAAATCAAAAGAAAAATTTTACAAATTTAGAAAATTATGGATTGTTGTTGTTGACTAAACATTTCCACCCAAAAAGTCATCACTATAATGCCAATTTTTCATGTAATTTTATTTATTTATTTAGATGGATGGATGGATGGATGGATGGATGGATGGATGGATGGATACTGAGAAACTGCCAGGGTTATGTTTAGTTATGTTTCGTTTCATTGTGTTGGATGTTTTGGTTTCGTTTTTTTCCTGATCCTGTTTGCCTGTGTTCTTGTTCATTGCTCGTTTTCATGGTACCTGATTAAGTTACGCACCTGTTTTTTAGTTTTGTTAATTATCTAATTCTGTAAAAATAAGCTCTTCGTTTTCTCTGTTTAGTGTTTGTCATTGTCAGTGTTAGATGTGTATTTGCCCTGGTTATTTCTCCTGTGTATTCTCATGGTTTATTAAAAAGAACTTTATATTAATTCTGCTTCGTTTAGGGTTAGGGTTAGGGTTAGGGTTAGGGTTAGGACTGCTGCCTTTAATGTAATTCACAGACAAAATGCCAGAGCCCACTGCAGACGCAGAGCCCGAGCCTGCCACAATGCCATCGCCAGAGCAAACGCCTGAGCCTTTCATCGCCCCGAAGCCTAAGTCCAACGAAGAGTCTGACCAGTTGCATGAGCCGGCAACATCGTTTGCCCCTGTGGTTGTGCTTGTAGAGTATTAGGGCACGGAGGGAAGCCCCATCCACACACCAGCCACTGAGGGTGAGCTGCATCTGGCCTCTGTGAAATATTTTGTGGAATTGGAAGAGGTTGTTCCCCAAAGTCTCCTGTCGCTGCTGGTCCTGCGCAGCTCAAATTCTCCTGCATCTCCGCTGGTCCCGTCCAACTTCAAGTCTCCTGCGTCTCCGCTGGTCCTGCCCGGCATTAGGTCTCCTGCATCGCTGGTCCATCTCCCTCGTGATGGTCCCACCCAGCCTCCCTCTACCAAAGCCAGACAGTTCCTCTACCCTGCCTCCACTGGCTCCCTTCAGTTCCTTGGCTCCACCTCTGTTTGCTCCAGTCTGCTGCTCTGCTGCACGGATCTGTCTCTGTTCTTCCGGTCTCCAGTTCTGCCTTGCCAAGTGGATCCTCTGGCTCCTCTTTGGGCTGCCGAGCCCATATCTTCACCTCAGCCCGTTGACCAGTCAGCTCCACCTTGGCTTCTCCCTCCCTCAGCTTCACCTGAGACCATCTTCCTTACAGCTCCACTGGGCTCCCTCGTCCATCCGGCTCTGCCTTGGTCAGTCGTCGCTCTGTCTGCGCCTTGACTCCAAGGCCTTCAGCTGTGCTTCGTCCCTCCACCACTTTGGCTCCATCGGGCTCCTCCTTCCCTCCAGCTCTGCCTTGGTCCTCGGTCCCACTGGCTGCACCTCAGTTCTCCCGCACCCTGTCTCCACCTTGGCCGCTCATCACCGCGGCTCTTCCTTGGCCTCCAGGACCTAAAGTATCGCCTGCTCTCTGTCTTCTCGGCTCCGTATGGGTCTCCAACTATCCTGGCTCCATCACTGGTGGTCGGAACTCTGGCTCCTCCCAACATCGGTTCCGCCATTGGCCTTCGTCCTGGTGTTATCTGGTTCCTCTCTCCATCATCTCCTCCCTGGATCTTTCCCTCATTCCTGTCTCCTCATTGGTGTTTCCCTCTGCCAGCTAGTTTTATCTAGTTCTATGTAAATAAGACCTTTTCATATAAGAGATTTCTCTTTTCCGTGTTTTTCGTCGTCAGTGTTATATGTGTATTTGCCTTGGTTATTTATCCTGCGTATTCTCCTGATTTATTAAAAATAACTTTGTATCCTTGTAGTAGTGTAACGTGACAGAAATGGGGAGTTTTTTTTATATTGTCATTTAATATTTATTTTTTATAATATATAGTATTGTATTCTTGAGTTTCTGGCAAGATTAAAAAAAATACATTGTATAAAATAATATATATTGTTACCATTATATATGTAACGAATCAGCTCTTTGGAATATTAATAATCAAAAATAACTTCTTATGATTAATTATGAATATTTGGGTCAGTTAATTAGATTAACTTGATGTGGCTGAATTAATATTACAATCAATTAATCAGTTCGTCCAACGAACTCTTTGTTTATTAATTTATTCTAAGAAAAAAGTACCTTCCATGGCCACAGAAAAATAATTATTTCTTAGCTTACCAGATCAAAATCGTAAAGGGACTTTGTGTTGCAAGCAAATCAGAACAAAATACATATTGTGCACAAGTTTTATTAACTAAATCACAAACATAATTAAATGAAACAAACATACATATATAAATACATAAATAGGTGAGCGATAGGATGAAACTGGAAATGTAACAATGGAGAAGATCCATCTAACTATGAAAAGAACCATGTAAACTATGAAAAGAACCATCAGCATTTAATTTACAAAGCATTTAATTGAATTGATATTTGCATTTTTAGTGCCGGGTACACAGTTCTTGAAGTGGTTGAAAATTGAAGTTGTTGATGATTCTGTGAGTGTCAAATGTTGAAGTCGCAATCATTTTCTTCTCCGTTGGATGAAGGAGATATGATGAACTTGCATGGTTAGTTTAACTCTGTTCTCATGGCTGGAGTGTGGCCTGCCAGCCCTGGTCCGGGGAGGACACGCAGAGTAAGTGGTGGGATTTCCGATGGACTTCTTCTGCCTTGGAAGAAGACAATGTTCCAAACTCCCGAGGTTGTCCTTCGTTCAGTTGTGTTTGAGAGAGTCTTCTCTCTCCTGCATGAGCACATGTGAGTCCAGGGCCTAGCAGTCTGTGGTCACAGCCTGCAGAGGCCATAGGCCGTTTGGGGGACGGGGTCCCACAGACACCCCTCTGAAGTAAACAGCCCTGGGGTCCAGCAACATATGAGAGGTAAGGGCTTTTGTGAATGCCATTTAAAGTTTAAATGCCCCTAAGGGTTGGCTCGACCAATAAGAAAGGTGGCATTTCCAAGCGGGAGAATTTGATTTATGGGTCTTTGTCCTAAGTGTGGTTAGACCTCTGATATAACTGGTAGATATAACAAATCCACACTGCATTCTAAGAGACGGTGATGTGCATCAAAGTGTGAGTCATTAAATGAGGATTAATTAGGTAGGAGGCACGATATAGGTGAGGTTACATTGACCGTTGTTGGTTGTATAATAAAATACATACCATAGTATATACATAATAGTACACAAGACAGTAAATCATTTACACAGTTTCTGGGATGCATGTTCATTTATAGATCAGTTGGTCTATGACTAATGCAGCAAAGTCTGTATTAAAGATTGTTTCTGTCTTCCCATTGTCTCTCTCTTGCGCATGTGGCCACATTCCTTTGGAGGTCGTAAAAGTCTCCTTATCAGTCCTGTAACAGGACACCAGGTTCTGCCAGTGTGTTCATTTCATTTGGGATGTTAGTTTCGGATTGTTCATTAAATATAAAGAATAATTAGTGTGTCTGATTGGTCCAGACGCTACATATACAATTGCTCATATAGTGATACATGTCTGTTTTTGATAAAAGCTGTGTTTATAAAGTGTCATAAAAACACTTTGTAATTATTTGTAATTCTTTAACATTGTACGTTGCAAGCTCTGTGAAGACAATGATTGATCAATGATCATTGACGTGTTTTGTACCACAATTTTCGATCTTATTAAAATTCAAATAATTTAATATCTGAGGACTCAAATCATGTTAAAGGCCTTCCCACTTAAAGCATAAATACGTCACAGCAGTCACAGTCACCATGACAATAACCATCCCTCTCTCAGAGCCCTTATCGCCTACTCTTTTTCTGTTCTCCCTCCATCTCTGTGTTATGAGCAGGCGATGTTTGTGTGCCTGTGTCTGTGTGTTCGAGGGAGTGAATAGAGCTGAATGGCTTTGAATGGCCAGTCTGCCAGGTCACCTGTAGACAGTGATGGTGGGAGAGGGCTGCGGGCTGAGCCAGAGGGCATTTCTGAAGGAGCCCGAGTGCCCTTATTCACTCTGAATCATTGAAAGCCCTCACCATGCACCACAGAGACCTGTTCTGTCTCTTTCTCAAACAAAATGGCTAAAAGCATTCAATTGACACACAAACACACATGCAGACCCATGGAAAATAAAATCATGAAGTTGGTCTATGCAGATTCTTAGGGTGCTGCTTTTAGTTTTATGTTCAGTATTAAATTCAAAATGATCAATATGGGTTTTTCAATGGCTGATTCGTTTGTGGTCTGAAATGCCAATGCCATTTCAATAGTAGTAAAAAATAATTAACATTTGGTTGTTCCAGTTGATACTTTATTCAGATTTTTTTTTTACTTTTTTGTATTTTCAGGTTCAATACAATTTTATATTTTCGATATTTTTAGATATTTTATTTATTAATTATTGTTTATTCATTACAGTAATATATAAAATATTTAATAATTGTAACATGTCATTTTATCTATTTCCAATTGAAAAGATCTTGGTGATAATGGTGATATTTGTAGACACTAATAGAAATACACTCCTGACAGTTGATTATTTTGATATATTTTATTATATTTTTTACACTGTGTTTTTGCTGTGATCAAATTGAGTCTTAATAGAAATGGATACCAGTTAACATATTTGAGAATTACATAATAGTTTTATGATAAAACAGGGTTAATGTTTCAGTAATATCTTTTAGATGGGGGTTGATTCGGTCCAAGGAGCACATCAAATAATTTGAATGGAAAATAAGAGGTTCGTTTTATTTTAAATTATGTAAACCATTGGGGATCTCTGGAACGCCCCTGACATAAAATCTCAACATAAAATAGGTGTTAAATATTTTTGGTAACGTCTTTGAATTAATCCATTTTAACAGTTACTTTGTGTTTTAACAGTACTGTGCATTGATATTAGCTACAGAGAAGTTGATGCATTAGTGCTGCTTAAAATGGTAACATTTCAAACACAAACCGAGTTTTGACACTGTTTACACTTATGATCTTTTGGGTCTATATGACCCCAAACATGTATAGAGTGATTGTACAAAAAATATTCGTTTTAATAATACAAATTATATATCTTTTTTTTCGTTTACTTCTCATCTATATTTATGCTGTGTTTTGGGGTATATGAAGTATTTTATTTATTGCAAAATTTCTCAACTTCACCATTAGCATACATATGAAATATAACATTTTTATGAGAAAAAAAACACATTAATGATGATTAAATTTAAATATGAGTTGTTTCTGGATATTGATCTAGGTGTTAGATGCATAATTTTGCCATCTGCTGGTTAGATGTTTTTTGTAGATAATATAGTTTTAGCCAGAAAGTGTAATTACTATATACTTCCAGCAGAGGCCCCATAGAGATCCATTAATTTTTCTGGATGTGACTTACTGGTCTTATAACAGCTTTTGTTATGAATATTTAAACATTTTAAAATACATTAAATCAGTATTTTGTCAAAGTTTAGAATAATTTTTGTTTTAAAAAAAAGTCTTTTCAAGTGTCTTGTTATTTCAATAATGCTATATAAATTTGCAGTAATCCCAAATAAATTAGCAATAATGCCACATAAGTTGCCACTAAAAGAAAAGACTTGATTGCAATTACATACAGGGCCCTATCTTGCACCCGGCGCAAATGAATTTGTACACTGACGCATGTATCATTCGTATTTTGCACCCGCGCAAAGCGAACTTTTCCCTCCACAGACGCACGCCGGCAAACTAGAGAATGAATTTGCGCTCCCTGGGCGGGTCAGCGCAAACAATCCCTGGTGCTATTTTGCAGTTGCAGAAAACATTTGCACCACTGACCAGAAAAAACCTAGTCTAAAGTCAGTGGCGCGTTGAGCGTTGTTCATAATGCTATTTTAAGCGTGCATGCTTGGTCATAATACAGTGTGTGAACAATGCACATACACTGTAGATGATTCTCTCATCTACACAGATGCATTTTCCTTTTTGCAAATTATACATTATTATAAGGAAAAATATTAAAACACGAGGGAAATTATTGTTGTGTCCCCAATGTCACTTCTCTTTCTTTTACGGTCCTGACGAGAACATCGATCTCCTCGGCTGTGAACCGATTCTGAAGCGCGCCTGGTAAATGCGCCGTTATAATAGTGTTGCGCCATGGAACAAGCGCACTTCGTTCATCATGCTCTTAAAGGGAATGTGATATGACGCTCTGATTGGTTTATTTCACGTTACGCCCAAACCACACCTATGAATAATGAAGCTACTTCAGACCAACCCCTTTTAAACTTGCGTTTAAAGTAAAAGAGTAAACACACCTGTGTCTGTGTGTGTTTGTGTGCGAGCACGTGCATGTGTGTGTGTAATCATGCTCATTCCACATTGTTTTTTTGCTCTAGTACCAGGCCTGTCATGATTCTGCCATCATGTCTCTGATTTCTCTGGTCTTGTGGCAGGATCATGGCAGACCCATGTTTCATGTGCAGCACATGGCCATTTGTTTGGGCCATGTGCTTGCGTTGTCTCGTCTCGTAACCCCGCCCCCTTGTTATCCTCGTCTTGTGATTATTGTCTAGTCAGTTTCACCTGTCCTTGTCATCAGTGTTCCCTATTTTATCCCCTTGTGTTTGCTGTCCTGTGTCGGTACATTGTCTATCTTACCTTGTCTACTTTGTGAGAAACAAGCTGTGAGTTACCTGTTGAAAGTTTTGTCTTGTAAGAAGTATTTATCCTGTCTTAGCTGTTAGTTAATCGTCTGAGTCTTTGTCTAGTCTAGTCTATCTTGTCTTGTTTTGCCCCATCGTGGGTTTTGTTTTTCTGTTTTCATTGTCTATAAATCAACGTTCAGTGTTACATTTTGTCTGCGCCTGGGTTCACCTTCCATCCTCATAACAGAATGTACCGACCACTACAGAACCCAGCAGACAGTGTGCCTGCTCCCGCAAGACTGCAATCATCAGACCCCGAACAATGGTGGCAGTCGGCCATCACCGACAGCCTGGAAGGCAAGCTTCCTTTCCCTCCTCAGGGTAAGCTAACATTGAGGAAGTATGCCCAGATCGTGGAGAAGAGAAGGGTATTCTTGCCGCAGATGTTGGTCAATCGATATCTCGTCGCGGGTCTCAACGTCCCTCCTCCTCTCGCTGAAAGAGAGAGGCTGGTCAGTCTCCCGTTCCACCGTATGATGGACAGTCTGTCTCAGAGGGAGCTGCAGGAGGCTAGAAGGTCTGCATCTCCAGCTACTCTTCCTGTGATCCCTGAGGGTCGTCTGCTAGCTGTCGCTACACTTGGGGACCAACCCAGTCTCGCCGCGACTCCTGAGACGCCTTCCCCGCCCGACGGCCTTCTTGGTAAGCGTGGAAGGCACCCGTCGTGGGAGTCTGCATCGGAGTCTTCCTGCCCCGAGTCCTCCTTGCCTACAGGGAGTTCACCAGTTCCGGTAACAGTCCCGGCTGTACTTCCTCAACTGGTCACAAGCCCGGCTACGTCCTCTGCTCCGCGACCCAGGAAGAAGAAGAGGAAGAAGGGAGCCTCTTGTCCTCCGTCTCTGTCTTCCCCTGAGCCCGCCTCAGCAAGCGCTGTCCCAGAGCCCGCCTCAGCAAGCGCTGTCCCAGAGCCCGCCTCAGCAAGCGCTGTCCCAGAGCCCGCCTCAGCAAGCGCCGTCCCAGAGCC
Source organism: Semotilus atromaculatus (assembly GCA_031834385.1). Classification (NCBI taxonomy): domain Eukaryota; kingdom Metazoa; phylum Chordata; class Actinopteri; order Cypriniformes; family Leuciscidae; genus Semotilus; species Semotilus atromaculatus. The sequence continues at coordinate 19,734,868 of JAULUF010000005.1, read as the reverse complement.
CGCCTCAGCAAGCGCCGTCCCAGAGCCCGCCTCAGCAAGCGCCGTCCCAGAGCCCGCCTCAGCAAGCGCCGTCCCAGAGCCCGCCTCAGCAAGCGCCGTCCCAGAGCCCGCCTCAGCAAGCGCCGTCCCAGAGCCCGCCTCAGCAAGCGCCGTCCCAGAGCCCGCCTCAGCAAGCGCCGTCCCAGAGCCCGCCTCAGCAAGCGCCGTCCCAGAGCCCGCCTCAGCAAGCGCCGTCCACGAGCCCGCTCCGTCAAGCGCCGTCCACGAGCCCGCTCCGTCAAGCGCCGTCCACGAGCCCGCTCCGTCAAGCGCCGTCCACGAGCCCGCTCCGTCAAGCGCCGTCCCAGAGCCCGCCTCAGCAAGCGCCGTCCCAGAGCCCGCCTCAGCAAGCGCCGTCCCAGAGCCCGCCTCAGCAAGCGCCGTCCCAGAGCCCGCCTCAGCAAGCGCCGTCCCAGAGCCCGCCTCAGCAAGCGCCGTCCCAGAGCCCGCCTCAGCAAGCGCCGTCCCAGAGCCCGCCTCAGCAAGCGCCGTCCCAGAGCCCGCCTCAGCAAGCGCCGTCCCAGAGCCCGCCTCAGCAAGCGCCGTCCCAGAGCCCGCCTCAGCAAGCGCCGTCCCAGAGCCCGCCTCAGCAAGCGCCGTCCCAGAGCCCGCCTCAGCAAGCGCTGCCTCAGAGCCCTCCACTGCGAGAGTTGCGGCTGATCTAGCCGCTAAAGAGGTTCTTCAAGCTGTCTCGGCGCGTCAGGAGATGCCCGTCATAATAGCGGCCAAGACCCTGTCAAAGTACCTGTCCCGTCTTGTCGCTATTCTTGAACCCCCTGTCTGTCCTGCCTTGTCCTCCGCATCCAAGCCTGTCCCTGTGAGCGCTGCACCCGAGCCGGTCGCCGTGAGCGCCGCACCCAGTCCTGCCCTGTCACCTGCCATGTCCCCCGCCAGGAGTCCCGTTTCCTCATCCTCTGTGTCCTCCGTGTCTGAATCTGTTGCTGCTACCACTGATGCTGTATCCCCGCCTGTCTTCCCGGTCGCCCCTGTCTCTACCAGCCCCCGGATTGTTTCCCCGTTTGTCCCTGTCTCCACCAGCCCCCGGACTGTTTCCCCGTTTGTCCCTGTCGCCACTAAGCCCCGGACTGTTTCCCCCAAGACCCCTAGTCCTCCTATTCACCCTGGACTGCCCCCTAAGAACTTTGTGTTTCCTCCTCCTCCCCTGCCTTGTATGTTGTTTTTGATGTTTCACCCTAACCCAGTTATTGTTTATTCATGTTTGCCTTTGTTAGTGTTTTCCATGTTTTGTTGGTTTTTATCTATGTCACAGTCTGTCTTGTCTTGTGTTTAGTTTCCCCTTGAGGAGCGTCTGGAAGCCGCTCCTTAAGGTGGGGGTTCTGTCATGATTCTGCCATCATGTCTCTGATTTCTCTGGTCTTGTGGCAGGATCATGGCAGACCCATGTTTCATGTGCAGCACATGGCCATTTGTTTGGGCCATGTGCTTGCGTTGTCTCGTCTCGTAACCCCGCCCCCTTGTTATCCTCGTCTTGTGATTATTGTCTAGTCAGTTTCACCTGTCCTTGTCATCAGTGTTCCCTATTTTATCCCCTTGTGTTTGCTGTCCTGTGTCGGTACATTGTCTATCTTACCTTGTCTACTTTGTGAGAAACAAGCTGTGAGTTACCTGTTGAAAGTTTTGTCTTGTAAGAAGTATTTATCCTGTCTTAGCTGTTAGTTAATCGTCTGAGTCTTTGTCTAGTCTAGTCTATCTTGTCTTGTTTTGCCCCATCGTGGGTTTTGTTTTTCTGTTTTCATTGTCTATAAATCAACGTTCAGTGTTACATTTTGTCTGCGCCTGGGTTCACCTTCCATCCTCATAACAAGGCCTTCATTATGTGTGAAAATTTTTTAGATTCATGCTGTTTGTTTAGATTCATTGTTTGTTTGTTTGTTTGTGTGTGTGTGTGTGTGTGTGTGTGTGTGTGTGTGTGTGTCTCTCTCTCTCTCTGTGTGTATGTGATCTGTGTGTGGTCATGTTCTTTCCATATTGCATTTGTGCTCTCATACCATACCTTCATTTATGTGTGAACATTTTTAGATTTATGCAGAAATTATTGATTTTATTTCCCAATTTCTATAAAATTGCTTTCTATTCCAGTCACACCTCGCTCTATCTGTGTATTTGTGTCTGTGTGGGTGCACGTGTGTGTGATAATGTTCATTCCACATTGCATTAGTGATCTAGTACCGGGCCTTCATTTATGTGTGAGAATTTTCAGATTTATGCTGGAATTATTTATTTTATTTGTCAATATCTATAAAAAGGCTTTCAATTGGAGTCACACCTGTGTGTGTGCAAGTGATCATGTTCGTTCCACATTGCATTTGTTCTCTAGTACCAGGAAGTTTTAGTTTTAGTCTCCTCAAAGATGCAGAGGAGAATGTGACAGCATGTGTCAGAATGGTTTCCCCCTACATAGGGCACATGTATTTGGTACGATAAACCTCTTCATTAGCTGGTCACATGTTACGCCCAAAGGCAGAAACGTTATTTTTGTTCATTTGTCATCTTGAGCGCACAGCCGAGTGAACGGGTTGTCAGTGAATGCACAAGAAGGCATGCATACGTGCACATACACACACATATACATAGCAAGCAGCTTACTAGGACTGTGCTCATTGACCTGATAAATGCATAAGAAAATCCAGCAAAATAAACACACCAAGACACATTTACACAAAAAAATGTACTCCTGGGCTGTGTGTATTTGCATGCACTCCAACACATGCATGCAAAAAAAAATAGACTAATGGTATTTTACACTCTCTCTCTCTCTCTCTCTCTCTCTCTCTCTCTCTCTCTCTCTCTCTCTCTCTCTCTCTCTCTCTCTCTCTCTCTCTCTCTCTCTCTCTCTCTCTCTCTGTCTCTCTCCTATTCTCTCTGTTCTTCATGGCTGCAGGAACATTTCGAGGTGTCTGTAAGAAGATTGACCACTTTCCGGAGGATGCAGATTATGAGCAGGATGCAGCAGAGTATTTACTACGTAAGTCTGTCAAAACACCACACATCAGGGGCGTTTCATCAGGCAAGACAGCTCTTCAAAATAAATTAGATAAGAAAATAATCGACTACAAAACAAACAAATATTTCAAAATATGACCTCAAATACTGTGTAAATCACAAAATTTTATGAAGTAACTGTCCAACAGATAAACTGGGAGGCACACCTTCATGCCTGACAATTAGTTGTAAAAAAAAATATATATATATACTAGTGATGGGCCGTTATCGGCGTTAACGTGCTGCGTTAACGTGAGACTCTTATCGCGCGATAAAAAAAATATCGCCGTTAATCTAAGTTGGGTTGGGATCATAAATAGCTTTTTCGAATATCGTTATTTTCGCGCAGTTCTAATGTGTAGTATGACATACATACTTGACGCCGCGGCCGCGCCTACTGTCACAGATCGCGCAGCAGGGGTATTTTCCTGTCAGGGACACAAGGTGTACTTACTTTGTTATGTTGGGCGACGTTCCTCTCGTTACTTTATTTTAATGCAATACGTTGTTAAATGAGTTTATTCCAAGCGCGCTGTATCCTTTGTATGGGCATGAGCGATGCTCATTTACAAATGAATCACTCTTTTGAGTCGTTTCTGTTCAAAGACTTCATCAAACAAGTTGTCAAATCTGTCTAAATCGGTTCGCGAATCAGTTGATCTGTTCAGTTCCCCACGCACTGAATCGTCTGAAGCGCTTTCAATTCACACTCGAGGAGTCGTAAATAACAGGAAGATTTAAGAACATCAAGAGCGTTGGATGAAGTGGCCGTGGATCTACAGTTTAGTCTAGTGAAAGCAAATCTGCAAATGCATCATATCTTTGCCAGCGATGAAGATCTTTATTAGTTGAACATCTTCGTATGCTGTCTGTGAATGAATGATTCTACAGGACGATACATTCGAGTTCATTTCATTCAGGTAATACATTTTACAACCAAACAGATTATTACGCCACGATAGCACTACTAAAAAGTATGACATTATCCGGTTTTTGGACATACATTAATTTATAGGCTACAAAAAAAAACCGCTTCAGAGAGTCGGCGCACTGGCAAAGGTTAACAGGTTTAAATAAGCTGCCATTGTCCACAGTTTATGAAATGAACACCCGCCATCCCGCGGTAATGTATGTGCATTGCGCAGTGGCATAATCACACGAATAGTTTACATTGATTGAAACTAATTTGTTTAAAAAGGAGGCTATTGCAGTAACAAGGCAGGTTCACATAAAATCATTATGACATATGATGACATTATTTTTTGATCTAACGAGCATTGGCGATGCAAAAACGGACTGTGGTGCGTATTGTTTTTTTTCTTCTTCCAATTAACGTTACTGTTAAAAAAACCGAAGAAAACATGTTACTTGTTCAATTAATAAACAGTTTGTTTGATGACAAATCGCTAAAGATGAAATTGGCCTCCCTTTCTGTCATTGCGGGTTTTGTTTTTAACGATATTCGACTTTTGTTCCTCGATTGTCGAATGGCATTTTTGGCAGAAATGCACATCCCTATGCGAGGCGAACTATTCTCAAAGACTTACTTTTAGTCATTATTTGGGTAGCACACATATTCTGAATGCCTTCGGGAGAATTCAAATGAGCCATTTTAATCTAGATTAATCTAGATTAATTTTAAAATTAATCTAGATTAATCTAGATTAAAAAAATTAATCTATGCCCACCTCTAATATATACACAAAATATGATTTTTACTGTATTTTTGGAGTTATCCTTTTTTAAAGTTATATAAATACATAAATGTTATTTATAATAAACTATGCATGTTGGTATTATTAAAAAGTGTCAATATACACTATTGTTCAAAGGTTTGGGGTCAGTGACTTTTTTTATTTTTTAGAAATTAATACTTTAATTACAAATTATTGATGGTAAAGACATTTATAATGCTACAAAATATTTTTATTTTAAATAAATACTGTTCTTTTGAAATCAGGGAATTTTGAAAAACAAGGTAATAAAATGTATAATAATAAATGTTTCTTGAGCAGCAAATCATCATATTAGAATGATTTCTGAAGGATCATGTGAAACTGAAGACTAGAGTAATGATGCTGAAAATTACATTTTAAAATATATTACAATAGAAAATAGTTATTTCAAAATGTTACTGTTGTTTTGACAGAATAAATGCATTATTAGTGAGCATAAGAGACTTCTTTCTGACCACGCATTTTGAATGATAGTAATATTGCAGCACGCAGCAATATTGTAGTATTGGTTGTGCATTGAATAAATGGTGTTCTCATAAACCATATAAACATCAAATGACATATGAATTTCTACTTGAATAAAAACTCCAACCCAGGGAGAGAACTTTGAGAAGTCCACCGAACACAGTCACATCTTATTCACACATCTTACTGTCTCACAATCACCCAGACTGATCATATGCATAGAGAAGGGTCAAATTGGTGAGATGGATTTTTCTTGTTTAGTCCTGCTAGGTTTCTTCAGTTTTTGCAATGACCTCCACACTTTTTACCATCGTATAGATTAGGTGCAGCATGTCTTGAAATTGCTTGGTGACTGAAGCCGAACAAAGTAGATGCACGCATTCAAGCATGTCATGGTTTATGCTTAGTGATAAATCATGCTTACCCACAAGCCTTTACACTGTCATGGTCATTTGGTTGTACTATTTAAGTGACATCTTCTTTAACTGGCTCCCCTATGTAAATTCGTACATATTCTTGGAATATGTTTGTTCTCTCAGTTGTGTGTTTGAATGCATATGTCAATTAAATAATGTATGAGGCGCCCAGCAGATTCCTGTGATTATGAATCTCTGCTGCAGTGCATACAGTGACACATTAAAAGGATGGTTCACCCAAAAATGAAAAATCTTTCAATATTTACTCACCCTCATGTTGTTCCAAACCTGTATGCTGGATTTTTCCTGTGAAACACAGACGTAAAACATTTTTAAGAATCTTTACGCACAAATGAACATCACTGAGAAAACTATTGCTACGTTGAAGTCTTTTATTTAACTTGTTTAATTTGTAAAAAATTTAATATTTTCATGTATCCCCCACCATCTAACCACATTTATTTATTTTATTTTCTGACTGTCTGTTTTTTTGTTTGTTTTTTTGTTTGTTTGTTTTTTAAAGTAAAGGGGGGGGGGGGGGGGGGGATTTTATCAAAATCAAAAAATAATCAAAAATCATTTATCAAAAGCAGGCAAATTAATCAGATGTAATTTAAATAAATATGTGGGGAGAGGGAATACTCACAATGCTGCTAATGACCCAGAAATACACCCTGGACATCTATAATTAGACCTTTTACATTAACATGCATTTAGAGGTGCAATTAAAAATTATAAAATTATTTGTATAATGATTTAATGATAATAATATTTTTTTTAATTATATACACTTTTGACAAATATACCAGTCAAGTGTGGACAAATGATAACCATCCTTGCAATTATAGGGGTCATGCATTCTAATGAAATGTACCATGGACTAGTACCATGAGATGAACGTGACTACATTCTAGTTGAATGTAGTCACGTTCATCTCATACTTTTTAGTCACAATGAAATGGAGGTAGCGACAGTCAGATCTTTTCTTCCATATCACGATGTACAGATTATCGAAAAAGAAGATGAACAGGGTGGGGACTTGGATCTATGCATAGGTTGTTGATTGGATTTTGAGATGTGGGCTTTGCACTCAAAAATGAAGGTGAGCTTGCAGTTGATTGTTGAGGTTTAGGGTGACTAAGGGTGTTTTCACATATGAACTAAACCCAGGTCATTTAAAGTGAACCAGAATTTAAAGGGGGACTCAATTGAACCTCAAAAGAGAGGTGGTCTGAGTATGGTTCATCTGTGGGTCCTTTTAGGAGGGTCTGAGATCATTTAGGGTGTTCTCATATACATCTGCCCAAGACCACCTGCTGGGCCCCAAAAAACGAAGAAAAAAACACCCTAAATCGCCCGATAGATCAAGTGATAACTAGTGCGTTTAAATTAATTAATCGCAGAGACATATATATAATAATATGGTTTAACACATACCATATTATGTAAACACAAAATGTTATGTTTATGCAATTAATCGTGATTAATCGATTTGAAATTATATGGTCAAAAAAGAAAAGAAAAATATACAGATGAATCATTCACAATAAATTCTATAACATGCATTTTAAAAATAGATTGGGTTACTTTTTTTTCATGTTGACTTTAAGGTGCTTTTTTGTGCATTTATCGCTGTCAGGCAGAAAACTCATATTTCAATATTCCGGGGGGTGGGGGGGTTCTGTAAATCATTACTATTGGTCAACTTTTATGTTTATCTTTGGGTTTTGAAAAGATTTAACCAATGAAAAGTTTTTTTTTTAATTATGACTAAACCTCTTATAACTCTATTGGATTCTCAAACTGTCGGCAAAACCTCATATTAACACCACCCACCTGCCACCTCTATCGTGAATGAAGTGCTGCATGCAGTTTGACCATCTGTGCTTGTTTGCAGTGCAAGAGTAAATAAAAAAAATGGTTCTTTGAATAAGTACAGCATTTTCATAGCCAGTCAGCCAATAAATAGCCAGTGCGAAGCACTTCAACTTTTATAACATGAGACTTTGGCCAAATGGCAGAAAAAGCTGAGCACCCATATAGCTACAATAAACTTTATAACTTGTAAGTTGACGAAAACGTAATGCACTTTCTATCTCAGATGTGGCCGTTCTAATGATGGGCAATAAACGTTTGTCTGAAAGTCGCTGGTCAAGAACCTCATAACTCCATCTGAGCTTGATTTTGGCAAGTGTCTGACCATATAATATGTAAATCCACAATATCAACATGGACAACACAGTGTTTAATTATTTAAAAAATACAGTGTTTTTTCCGATTCCAGAAAAGTAGCAGTTTTGGTCTTATAAGGTTTCCTTCTGACAGCAACGATGTGCTGTTGTTGCATGGAGAGAGTGAAAAATCTTCTAAATCAAATTCTTCTTTGTGTTCTATGCGAAGAAAAATACAAGCATATGAGTTTGGAATGGCAAGAGAGTGAGTAAATAATGGCAGCAATGTAATTTTTCATTTTGGGTGAACTGTTCCTTTAATAACGAGTCCAACAGCAGCCTTCCACACTGGAGATTTATGGCGAGACTGATGTGATGTGAGATCTTACTGCATGTAAACAACAAACCACAGCAAGCGAGGTTTCTGCCAATAACTATTTACACTAGACGTCTTAGACTGAAGTTTCACAGGAGATGAGTCTAGCCTGATCAGTGTCGGCATGACTGTTTGTGCAAACCAAAAATACAGACATCCTACCCAGACTTTAAAGGCAAGATAGAGAGAAAACAGGAGACCAGAGACATAGTTTAAAGCTTTGTGTTACAGCTCCTTGCTCTGTTTATCCTGCTTTTGGCATGTCATTCACAGTAAACAATGCAGTGAAATACATTCATGAGCACACTATAAATATACATTTGTGAGCAAAATGTGGAGCTGATTATAAAGGAAATGCAGTCAAAATGGTTCATTTCTCTGCCTCTGATTCCCTCGATCTTTATCTGTCTCTCTCATAGCGTTATTTAGTTATCCTTGAGATGACTCTCTCCCTATGAGCATTGTTCTAATTTCTCTGTTGTTCATTTGAAGCAGAGGGCCGTGTCCTCTGGCCTAACATGCTCTGCATGCGGGTTCAGATAGGCATTTCACATTCTGCCCTGCGCTTTGTGTACAATGCCCACCGCACAGACTTCAGGGGATTTGCTAGGCTGATAACCTCAGCTTGTTAGCCAGAGAGGCCCATCCATCCAGTTTTCAAACTGGAAGTCTCCAGCCAAGCACAAATAAATGTTTAAGTCATCCCACAGAGGTATTACCCTACGTAGATCTTACCTGTCAGCGAGACGATGGACCCATCAAGGACGCAGATGTCATCCCTTTTGTTGCATGCTAATGCTCTGTACAATCCTCTTCAATAAATATCTCCCGTTTCCAGCTGTAATTAAGCACAGCTCGGCCCCTGATCCATTTTTCAAGGATGGCAGGAAAATTGGATGATGGAGGAGTATTTTGTCTTCCCCTGGGCACCAATATATTAATGAGGTGTGCCATGGGAGACTGCTGATCCACTGAGGAAAGAGAGAAATGAAGAAGAGGGAATGAGAGTGACATTTATAGAAAGACAATGAAACCATGATAGTGCAGTTGCCACTCAGTTATAAACAACTGACCCCATTTGATCATCAATGAATGCACATCTGTTTAATGCTCAAACAACATTTAAAGTCATGTATTCTTTTATCATAGACTAAATGGGAATAAAATGGTTATCGTTGCGCCACTTTTCAGAATTCATAATTTAAGAATTGGCTTCCTTTAACTGAAAAGGCCATACATGATATTGAATTGAAATTTCAATTGGAGTGATAGGAAAAGGAATGAGTGAACTGCAGTTCAAAGAAATTCAACACAGTCACAGATGGACTTCAGTGGTTTTGCAAGAAAACATAATTATGTCGTTAATTTGGACTTATTCTCTCTTTTTGCTGCTCCCATTAGGGGTCGCCACAGCAGATCATCCACATGTTTATTTGTTTTACGATGGATTCCCTTCCTAATAATTTTGACTTGTTATTCCCTGGTATATTTGAATGTATTTATCAATGCATTTAAGAGCCATTAAAACAAATAGTCATTTTGGCATATAGCGCCGTAAAATGTCCACCACATTGTTTCAGATATCTTTATAAAAATAAGTATATCCAAATTTGAGGTAAATCCTTGGTTTTTCATGGTTTTTCATGTATAAGTGCTTTTATCACATTCTGTCAGCTAACTCAATGCATGCAAGTCTGACTGTGTAACACTTCTTTACAGTGCATGCAAACGTTATGTTTTTGCATGAAGGGTTCATTGATTTGCATTGCTTTTATAAAGAGTGAATTTACATAGCTATCAGTGTTTTGTTGTAAATATAAACATCAGTGTCAATTATTACATGTATGCAGTCAAGGGCAATGTAAAAGCTGAATTTCAGAAAAAGCTAAACTAATGCATTTTCCTATCACATTCACTGGTTATTTCCTCTGTAGACATGATTGGCCCTCTTGTTCCAAAATATTTATTTCTTAGAGGATAAGCGCTCAGAAGGGCAAATGCTGCAGTGCTGCGGTATGCATAGCAATAGAGTACTGATAAGGGCAGTCAACTAGGCTATTGACATTGATCCTGACACTCTCAGACGCCCCTCCTTTAGCTTTTATCCTGTTTCTGAAGAGGCTGATCAAGCTTGATCTGAGGCAGAGTGAGGAGCGAGGAGTTCAGCTAGTCTGAGAAGCCCCATGTGTGCTGCATTTTTTGATCCAGAACTGTCCGCAAATAATTGGATGGAAGTATGAGGCATTTTGGACAGATGCTGTGTGTTGCAGTGCTCAAATCTGCGACGACTTAACTAAACACAGACATTCTTTTGGCAGAGCACCATCAGATGGCTCACTCGGGATAGAACCTTCAAATGCCGGGTTATTAGACCAAATACCTTTGTATTGCTTTTTAATTCTCTTAACATCTATGAGAGAAGAGCAGTGGAGACAGTCTGATTTATACCATAAATCTAAAACATACCAACCTATGTGTATCATAAAATAAGTAATTATGTCAGTAAATCTTATAGGGATAGCTCACCAAAAATGACATGATCTTTTCACCATCATGTTGTTTGAAATGTTTGATTTTTCAGTGGAACTCAAAAAGAGTTATTTAGCCGAATGTCTAGGTTGCTTTTTTCCAAACAACAAAATTAAGTACTATATATACTACGAGAGGTCATTCTATATACTGTATCCTAAAGGGCAATTTTAGAAATTAATATATATATTCATAATATTGCAACTTTTAGCGCTTTATTCAAAATAATTATTATCTAATAAAAATATTAACGAAATTTTAAGCAAATTGAGTGGCATTTTGCTGTATTGTAAAAGTGTGATCACAAAAATATTGTGAGTCTCCTGTACTTTATACATTGACACTAATTTGGTTGGGTTTGCTTGTATCTCCCTCAGGAGCGGTGAGAGCGTCCAGCATCTTCCCTATCATGAGCGTTGGGCTTCTGTTCATGGGAGGTTTGTGTGTGGCTGCCAGTGAGTTTTACAGGAGCAGACACAATGTCATCCTCAGTGCTGGAATCTTCTTTGTCTCTGCTGGTAAGAGATTAAACCCACTTGCATCAGTGCGAGCGCTCTCAGCCTGTTTATATTTTTTTAGCTTTAGCATATTTCACTCTTACCACAGTCAATTGTCCAATCAGGGCTTCCCCACATGATAGAAAGTAACGTTGGGTTCCGAATACAGCATGTTGAAAATAGATTAGTTCACAGACAGGTTAGGATGTCGTTCTCCCCATAGACTCTGCAGATCCGTGTTGACTTCCCAGATTAACTCTGATTATTGACAAAGGAAATGGATGGGCCGGCTAGAGCAGTGTAAACAAACAGCAGGCCAGTATATTGACCCACTGCTGTAGTTCTGGCCTGGAAAGGGGTGACAGACGGGGATCCTCAAACAGAACTGCATGTTGGTCAAATATTTAGAGAAGGCCCCATTAGGACCTCATGAGCACACAAATGAGCCCAACTCCCTCCGTTAGAACTGAATTATGATGAATCAATCCTCACGATTGCAGCGAACACACTGCCGATGACTGAGCGTTGCTTTGTACACAACAATGTGCTTCAAATCGCCTCATCCTATTGGTTATGATCTAAATATTCAACTGCAAACTGGTAATTATTTATCCTTCAATATGATGGCGATGATAAAAAGCTAATTAAAATGTTTCAATTGTTCTTTTTTTTTTCTTTGTTCCGCATGGCTGATAAGCGATGCATTCTTGTGTAATGATACGGAATGATGAGCCACAGCTGCGTGCTGAGCCATAACTTTCTCTCTCGCCCTCTCCTCTGCTTTTACTCTTCACGCAGGCCTAAGTAACATCATCGGCATTATCGTGTACATATCCGCCAATTCAGGTGACCCGGGCCAGAGTGACTCGAAGAAGAGCTACTCGTACGGCTGGTCTTTCTACTTCGGTGCCCTGTCCTTCATAATGGCCGAGATGGTGGGCGTGCTCGCCGTGCACATGTTCATCGAGAAACACCGGAAGCTGCGTGCCAAGTCCCGCACCGAGCTGATAAAAAAATCGGCCTTCAGTCGCATCCCCAGCTACCGCTACCGTTTCCGCCGGCGTTCCAGCTGCCGCTCCAGTGAGCCCGCCTCTCGTGACGCTTCGCCCATGGGCAAGAGCGGGTACACGGGCCCCGCGGCGGCAGACATCTCCATGTACACCCTGTCCAGGGATCCCTCCAAGGCAGCAATGGGTGCCTTGCTCAACTCCGAGAGGGAGTTTTTGCAGGCTCACAACTCCAACGCTAAGGACTTCAAAGATGCTGCCAACAGGAGGACCACTCCAGTCTGAGAGAGTACAAGCACAGAGGAAGTGCCATGGCCAAGACGTTACAACCACAGACTTGAGCTGGACCCCAGCAGGAAGAAGAATTCACTCGAGGCCTGCAGGGCTATAACCCTCTTTCTATAACAGTATATATAAATATAGATGGTAATTGTTAGATCATTGGTGCTTCCTTTTAATCCTAATTTTTCAGTCACTGTTTCTGTTGTTTCTCCTGAGTCACACATCCCTTCCCCTAAGGGCTACTCGAGTAGAATGCTAGTCCTCTCCTCAGTGTCATTCATTTTGCGATTGAAATTCCTGAAGTGCACAAAGGTAGCCCAGCGAAACTGTGACGCCCTCTGAGGGGAGGATTGTTCCGCTTCTGACAGATGAACTGAAAGGCTGTCCCGATACTCGCCTTATGCACAGCTCAGTAGCCCATAGCTGTGAGTGCCGCCTCACAATCACAAGATTGTATACAATTGTTGGTTTCTCTCCCGGGTCGGAACTTGAGCCCACAACTAGTGCCACTGTCTAATGCTGATCACCCCCACTCATCCCACCTACACACTGCCCACGAGCTACTTGGCTGGGCTCTGCATGCCATTCACACAGTTATTTTATTTTTTTACTTTTACTCCCAATATTTCCATTTCAAACACCCCAGATTCCCCTGCATAAACTTTTATAACAGGGTTAAAGTGCTTGTTATTAAATATGATATTTTAGCCCACCAAAGTTTTTTGGTATTACATTGTTTTCATTGAGATTTTAAAAAAATTATAATAATTATATATAGCGAAAGGTTTTCTGTGAGATTTCATTGATAAGAGGTTTATTGGAGGCCCTTATGCTTATTAATATGGATATTGTGGTCATTATTGCTGTAGAGTTTTCTTCATCTGTTAGCGAAAGAAAAGCAGTTGGCTGCCAAATGTAGATTTCTTAATTGTGTATAGTTGAAATATTTTTAGAGAAAATATTGTTCACCAAAAGCTGGGCATCAAGAGTCAAAAGGAACTGCCCTGAGTACTTGGATCCTTCACATATCATGAATAGAAAAGCCTGTAAATGGGCTTATGGGATTTTCAGGTTCCAGTCCAAACAACAAACGCAATGCTTATGAACATGCAACACCTCTTTGAAAATATATACTGCTCATTCTATCTACATTAATGCTACATCAATGCTATACTGAACTTAACTACAAAATATAAATGTATACTGTTCTTTAGTTGCTTAGTTAATGTTATCAATATCATACTGATTAATATTAAACTCCAAGGGCTTTTGGTTTTCAAACAACAAGCATACAAGGGCTTTAAATAAGTTTAGCCAACAGAGAAAACAACAGATCTGCCCTTACAATTGTTAAATTGAAAGAAAAAAAAATTCTTTACCTGACAATATTCATGTATGCAAAACACATCCAGACGTGATGATATAATGTATACTACAAGTTTTCCTTTGCATTGGTCACAATTATTAATCCATGTGTCAGTTAGATAGAAATGGAAGTAGATCTTGAAACATCTATGATAATGTAGTTTTTCCAGAAATTCACCTCATTTCAGAACCCGCAAAAGCTGACGTGCATGTACTTTAGCTTTCAGATTCATGCAAGCCAGTCGCTCATCTCCAGTTTTATTTCATTCAGCTTACTGAAGTCATGCTAAAGATCTGCTGCCTCAATGGAAATATTACTGTAAATGTTGCCTTTTGTTTGGATCCACTTTATGTTGTGAAATCGTGCTGTTCTGGGTCCAAAACTAAGTGTTTCATATTTGAAGGAGTCTACCAGAGTGCGTCCGGCACAGTTGAACAGTTTAACCCTTCAAGTCTCTCTCAGAGCACCTAGTGCCTGTCTCTTCTGCCTACTCCGAGCACCCATCGCTTTTGCTCGCTTGCTCCTTCATCTCCATCACAGTCTCGCATCAGCTCCTCTTTACCAGGACTGTTATTGCTCAGCCAATCACATCCATAGAGTCTTAGGCCCTGTCACTCACCACTTAGGCCTGCAACATTGTGTACGTGACCTCTCAATGAAAACAGCAGTCTCAGCTCGATACATGCTGTAGAAAAAAAAGCACACCTTTTAAATACAGTAGTTTACATCAATAAAGATAATAGTCAGAGAGATATTTAAAGATTTAGAAAAATAAAGTCAGTTTCAAGAATGCCAACAATGCACTCTTTGTCTTCTTCACAGAATATGTGCAAACTGACCATCTTATTTGAAATAATGCACAAACAATGTTTTGGTTCAGAATTAGGGATGGAAAAATATTAAAGTCAACATGAAATCAAAATTGACCCGATTTACTTTCTTAATTCACATTACAGGTACAATCAGTGCACATTATTCCAAAGAAAGTAATATATATATATATATAAATATATTATATATAATAAAAATGTTTATTCATAATCTTTCATGAAAAGTCTAACTGGTTTTCCTTTTCGGCTAATGTCAGCAATATGGCTCCGTACTAATTACAATTGCACATAACTAACCTTTTTTAGAATACCTTGCAATTATGTAATAAAATTATAATGAAAAATGACTTGCAGTTCAGTGAAGTAATGAGTTCAAGGCTGTTTCGTGAATCTTTTGTTTCAAATGAACCAGTTAATATGAGTCATTTGCTCATGAATCAAACATCACGGATCGTGCTGTGAATGAAACTTTGATGTAGACTCTAAGTCGCCTTTTCACCTTTTCCATTGTGGAGTAATACAGGGGCTGTTCTGATCACATGCGTATACTGAATTTTGTTTTGAGCTTCTGGTGTGTAGAACTATTTGAACTTTTGCTGCTAGATTGTATGCAGCTCACTGACCAGTTGTGAAACTATGAGCATGAGGTTAGAATTTTCTCTACAATTTCTCTAAAACTGGCAATAATAAATAATTATGTAAATATTAATTTTGTTGATTAGCCCTAGAAAGCCTACTCTCCTTTTCTTTCAAATGTATTTTTGGTAATTTGTGTTGTGTGGATATATTTGAAAATGTTGTTAAACTGCCAGTAGAGGGCAAAATGTAACAATCGTATGTGAATGTTGGAGAAAGTGGAAAGGTGGCTTATCAAGATAATATCTGACGAATCGGTATATGAACGCACATAAAGCTTTCCCGGCTGTCATGAGCAGTAACTTGCGATCTGTTGTCACATTTATTTTGGCGCATTTGAGACTATTTTAGTTGTAGTCTGGAGCCTTGAGGAATCATACAAATCATGTAATACAGAGACCACCTTTCATGGTATTTTTAAATAAACATCACAAATAAGTCACATTATGTAAAATTTCATGTTGACTTTAACACAATGAGGGTACACCCATACAGTGCCCTATTATATACCCTATTAAACAATTATATCCTGATGTTTAACTATTAGCCTTATCTACGTTGATTGAGAGGTCAGTGACAGGTTTGTGTCTTCACACATCCGAAGATAAATCCTCCACAGCGAAGCCTGGAAAAGCATTTAAAACACTCTCTCAAAAAAGGCCACTCATCATCAGAGACGGGGGTAAAAAGCGTCAAGAGTTTGTCAGAAAACATTTAAGTGACTCGCATGCACACGACGCACAGGTAAGACATTCATCTAGCTCAAGTGCTTCTGACAAGAGGAATGAGTGAGAGCTATCTGGGCAGTTCATCAAGCCCCCCTAGAAGGGAAGGGAATTTAGTATGCCAGAGAGAGCACAGCTTACCAGCAGCTTGTGCTATAAAATCAATAGGAGCCCTGTCTGTGGCGTATGAGCTCCAGGCTGCACCTCTTCATCTTCAATGGGGCAGCATTGCTTGATTTTCGGCCAATGTGAGTGAGAGCTGAGCCGTCAGACTGAAGGCTCAGAGACATTGGAGCACGTAGGACCTCCAAACAGGTGGACAACTGCACGTCTGCAACGAGAATCATCCCACGGCGCCGAATAAAAGTGCAGCAGATCTCAGGTGTGCGACTGGCTGAATACAAATACGCAGGTGGGCTTTTTTGTCAGTGACATTACCTGAGGCGAGTCTCTCAAGAGGCTTTGTTTTGGTGGATAGGGAGGGGTCTTCACCCTGTGGGTCTGCGGCCCTGAGGTTGGTCCCTTGCAGGGGTGAGTGAGGGCATCCATGCAGGCGGTATTGAGTGAGTGTCTTTTAGAGATCAGGGAGATCTGAGTCATAGACACAGAACAGGGCAGGTTGATCGTGCAAAGATTACCAACAAAAGCATTGTTATTCCTCATGGGCACCCACCAGCTTGCTCCAACATAGCAGTAGCCAGATAACTATCACACAAAGGTCATGTTTTTCAGCCGGTGCTTCCCTTTCCCCTCCCTATTCACCTGTTTGCCCTCTTTTGAGTCCTTTAACCTGACACCATCTACATTCTCAAGTAACCCTCAACCACTTGGAAAAACGTGCCTGTGGTGACATTTTTGCAAAATAACATTGTTGCTTCTTACGTGTTTTGTGAAACTTTCAAAGTGAAATGTCCAGTGAGTGGTGTTAAAAAGGCATTCAGTTTTATCCAAAACAGATGAATGTGAATCTGACCATGTTTTATTATGTCGGTTGTTGTACATATCACAACGACTGGAAATGAAATGTCTGGTGAGAGGCACTAAAAGCTCTTAAAACAAAGGTTCCGTAACAGGGGGTTTTCTCGTTGAAGTACTATTTTTGATTCACCTTTCAGTGAACAGTTCTTAAAAGAACTGTTTTTTTTTTTTTAGTGTGAAGAACATTTTAATAATCTAAAGAACCCTTTTCCATTATAAAGAACCTTTTGTGCAATGGAAAGATTCCGTGGATGTAAAAGGTTCTTAATGGAACCATCAATGCCAATAAAGAACCTTTATTTTTAAGAGTGCTGTATTGAATTTGAAATAACCACCTAGATTAAATTCTACCTTAAACCTTACCGATAGTGTCAACAAAAGCAAATGTGAGAGAAACACATATTTGCTGAAGCAACCGTGCCATGTTGACTTGCTTCTACAAGTGTTTGAGCTATTTTATCATTGCTCGTATTTCAAGCCTGTGTTTACTCGTACCTGACAGCTCCGCAGTGCCAGGTGAGCTACCAAGCAAGTTTATTACATTACAAATGATATACATAAGGAGCTGGTTATGTGATGCAAACATCAAAATGTATTTACAAATCATTCATTATGGTAAAGGTGTTTTGACATCATAACTTAGTATTGTGCAAGGAACCGAAAACAAGTCTTTATTAATCAATAATCTGCCCCTGTAATTACAATTTTGTTTTTGAACAGGAATAAAAGAAGTTGAACTGCCAACTGGCCAGAGACCTTGCTCCTGACTCCAAAAACACAGACCTCAATAGACTTCACACACTCTTCATTAGCACTAGCATTGCAAACCTTTCAAGATTCCATCAAAAGACTTTTTACAATTTTCTCCACTGATTTTGGCAGAAGAATCAGTGTAAGGGTGGATTGGAATGGAGTTGAGATTACAGACAACATTCTTATTGGTAGGTGAAAGTGTTTTATGCCACTAGTGGTAATTTCAGTTGTAAACACCAGTGAATTATATCTATAGGTTTTAGAATTGCAAAAATGTAGGTAAAGGCATTGTTTTTTTCCAATGAGCCTAGGTTGATTAAAAAAAAGCTTGGAAACTTTGAGAAACACCATTTCATGTTGTCTGAAAAAGAGGCTGTTTTGCTCCCTGAGCATGTCTGTTAAGCAGCGGCAAGACTGATGGATGAAAATTAAAACAAGAGGATTTATGAAAACCTCATTTCTGCACTGAAAAGGATGAAGGGAATTTTGGATGTGTGCTTTCTAAACAGGCTTTGATGATTCACAGGGTGAGTTATCTACAGGAGCAAGTGCAGGCTGCAGATTGGCTCCTCTCTGCCTGAGTCTGGAGATAGTCAGCCATCCTCACCATAACAATGTTTTAATCTCTGCCTGTCAATTCCACTTCCTCCATCTTAACTCTCACTAACTCTACAAGTCTGAAGTTGTTTATAAGTGAAGCATTACAGGCAGTCATCCACGAGACATTACAATAGCTGCTGTATAGAGTAATAAAGTAAAAAAATAAATAAATATGTAGCGATTATCTTGTTCAAGGAATTATCTAAATATGTCTACATATTTATTTTTTTTAAAGTTAAGTAGCCACCCAAGTATATGGATATATTTATTTATAGCCATATGGTCCTATTGATCATTTTGGTAACACTTTGTTAGGGCCCACTTCTCACTATTAATTAGTTGCTTATTAGCATGAATACAATATTGGCTGTTTATTAGTACTTATAAAGCACATATTAATGCCTTATTCTGCATCACCATATTCGGCATCCCCTAAACCAATATCTAAACTTAACAACTACCTTAATAACTAATATGCAGTAATTAGGAGTTTGAGACAAACGTCGTAGTTAATAGTGAGAATTGGGCCCTAATCTAAAGTGTGATCATTATTTTATATATATATACACTCACCGGCCACTTTATTAGGTACCCCATCCTAGTAACGGGTTGGACCCCCTTTTGCCTTCAGAACTGCCTCAATTCTTCGTGGCATAGATTCAACAAGGTGCTGGAAGCATTACTCAGGGAGTTTGGTCCATATTGACATGATGGCATCACACAGTTGCCGCAGATTTGTCGGCTGCACATCCATGATGCGAATCTCCCGTTCCACCACATCCCAAAGATGCTCTATTGGATTGAGATCTGGTGACTGTGGAGGCCATTTGAGTACAGCGAACTCATTCTCATGTTCAAGAAACCAGTCTGAGATGATTCCAGCTTTATGACATGGCGCATTATCCTGCTGAAAGTAGCCATCAGAAGTTGGGTACATTGTGGTCATAAAGGGATGGACATGGTCAGCAACAATACTCAGGTAGGCTGTGGCGTTGCAACGATGCTCAATTGGTACCAAGGGGCCCAAAGAGTGCCAAGAAAATATTCCCCACACCATGACACCACCACCACCAGCCTGAACCGTTGATACAAGGCAGGATGGATCCATGCTTTCATGTTGTAGACGCCAAATTCTGACCCTACCATCCGAATGTCGCAGCAGAAATCGAGACTCATCAGACCAGGCAACGTTTTTCCAATCTTCTATTGTCCAATTTCGATGAGCTTGTGCAAATTGTAGCCTCAGTTTCCTGTTCTTAGCTGAAAGGAGTGGCACCCGGTGTGGTCTTCTGCTGCTGTAGCCCATCTGCCTCAAAGTTCGACGTACTGTGCGTTCAGAGATGCTCTTCTGCCCACCTTGGTTGTAACGGGTGGTTATTTGAGTCACTGTTGCCCTTCTATCAGCTCGAACCAGTCTGGCCATTCTCCTCTGACCTCTGGCATCAACAAGGCATTTCCGCCCACAGAACTGCCGCTCACTGGATGTTTTTTCTTTTTCGGACCATTCTCTGTAAACCCTAGAGATGGTTGTGCGTGAAAATCCCAGTAGATTAGCAGTTTCTGAAATACTCAGACCAGCCCTTCTGGCACCAACAATCATGCCACGTTCAAAGTCACTCAAATCACCTTTCTTCCCCATACTGATGCTCGGTTTGAACTGCAGGAGATTGTCTTGACCATGTCTACATGCCTAAATGCACTGAGTTGCCGCCATGTGATTGGCTGCTTAGAAATTAAGTGTTAAGGAGCAGTTGGACAGGTGTACCTAATAAAGTGGCCGGTGAGTGTATATATATATAATTCCTATTCTATAGTATAATTTGAATTATAATTATAATTCTATTTCATTCTATCATAAATGTTAATAATCTACGTTTATATATAGTGAAGCACAAGACCATCATCACTTTTTTTGATTGTTTTAGTGCCCACCAAAACAAAAACTTTTCAGCTTAGACATTTTACAAAATTAAGTTTCCAATGTTTCAAAATATTAAACAATAGATCAATGAAGACAAAAAGTCCTGGATACCTTCTGGTTTTCAAACTTTGAAGAACATGCATATATAGATATAGATATATACAATGAACTACATCTGTGGTAATTCTGCTACAACTCCTGTGTGATATTGAAGGGAACTGATTCATACAATCACGAAGAACACCTCAAGACCAGCTGGTTAAAAATAATGGAAAAACTGGCTCATGAAAGTGAGATTAGTGATTGCAGATGCTACTTTGCTTGTTGTAACATGTAAAACATACTTTACATGTTGTATCTAATGCAAAAACACCTTTCAAGGAAATTCCAATAAATCTTAAGCAATCATAACATATAGGTGTCTGCCCATAATTAATCTATTTTTGAAGTCTTTATTATACAACAAATTAGAGCACCTTTCATCGCAGAGCAGAGACAATGCAGGCCTCATCCAGCCTGGCAAGATTCTAATCTGAGCTGCTGTGTCAACATTTTTAAATTACCCACTTCTAGCGATAAAACATGCCTTATCTTCCCACCCTGCCCAAATATATTAACGTGCATGGATTGAGCCCCGGCCCGGGCTCAAATCCTCCCAGACTATTCCACACAGACCCAGACAGGAGCGGAGGGATCAGATTTAGTGTGACCTTCTCAATCACATCTTCAACTTCCTCCTGTAAGACAGGCCAGTGCACACCGATGGAGGCCAATGAACTCCCTCATTGTGACAGCAGTCAATCTATGAATAAAAGCCGCCCTCTGTGATGCTGTCTTAACAGGAAATGGGAAACGGCTTAGGAATGATTTTTGGAGGAAACCCATTATTTCAGATTGATCTCATCATGGCCGATGGCTAAAGCTTTGACTCTTTGTTGACTTTAACGTGACTCCTCATTTCACCCGATTTTTGCTTTCGGTGGGTGTGCTGAACATCCTTCTCACTCTTCTCCTTTTTGTTGAGTAACACTGCAGTTCCTCATGTTTTATTTTCTCAATTCTAGACTTTTATTTATTCATTTTCTTCAACGACAGCAATGCGGGGAACAGCTGAACACGACTTCATTTAAATAGGCTTCCTCTAGTACGAAGGCAACATTCAGAGCAGCTATTCATAACTACCAGAATAATTTTATTCACACTCGGCTTGAATTGCTACGGAGGGAGATAAGGGGCTGAGGAAATGGCAGAGTCAATTGGTGTAAACAGATAATGACTGAGCCACTTGCTCGAGAGCCGCTTACCGTATAGACGTAGGAGCGATGTAGCGCGTGGTGACAGCACACTTACAGGGATAATAAAAAAATATCAGACGAGATGCGGCTCTCAGATTAATCACCCACATGTTGCCAACAATTGTGCCGTCAAATTTATCGTGCAAAGAGACAATAACTCACTCGTGTTTGAAGACTATAATGGCAAAGTGCAGGGCCGGATTCACCTCATATTGCGACACACAGGCAAACAAAACTTTGCCCCCCCAATACGCCACCTGGTCACCGTGATTTTGCCAAGTAAGACATGTTCCTGGATCAACATTCCTGTCCCAAATTGTATTCCTTACCCAATCCATACCCCTAAACCTAACCCTACCCATAACTTTTCACTAAAATTTTTACATAAACTGTAAACTTCTCAAATCTTATTGGTTGATTGGAAAGATGTTGATTCAGGAACATGTGGTACTTGGTGAAATCACGTTCACCAGCCTACTACTATATATCATTGCAGTTGGGGGGAAACCAGCACCCCAGCAAACAACGTTGGCACAACGTACCCAATTGCAAAATCTATAACACAATCGTATTTTGTCGAGCTAAAACTTCACATACACACTCTTGGGGACATCTTGTTAAAAGGGCATTATAGGACCCCTTTAATCTTTTACAATTGGTGCTATAACTAAATTAGCAAATGTTTCTATTTGTTTCCTGTAATAACACATTGGCTGATGCATCATCATCCTGCACATGCTAAACTTATATCTAAATATGTTACTCATTTGAAAAGTCAATCCACATTGTTCTTAAGGGGGGCATCTCCCCCATGTTGCGTTTTTTCCCCATTATTAGAATGGCCGCATCTTACGGAAGCCCTAAACCGCAACCGCAAAAAAAAAAAAAATCTGTAAAAAAAAAATAACAATCTAGCATTTCGAGATTAAAGTCGAAACATTTCGAGAATAAAGTCAAAACATTAAAGGTGTCCAAGAATGGTTTTTATTTTTATGGTATAATGTTTTCTGGGTTGCCCTTATAATGTTAGTATGTTTTTTTAGATCAAAAATAGTCATAATTTAGAAATAAAAGGCATTTTTCCTAGCCTGATTTTAGCCTCTGATGTGAACGCTCTGTTTTGAAGGGGCGTGTCTGCTGTGTGAAACGGCCTCTGCTGTGATTGGCTGACATGCTTGCATATGAAACATAGCATATTACATGTGAAACTCTCTCGAATACTTTTACTACATATATTATACGTTTTTACTATTACAGCTATCGAGGTTAACGAATCGTGAGATGTTTTTAAAGTATTTAGATCTATTCCCATCACATAAAAGGTTGCGTGATGAGCATTGAGCAAACAGATGGCGAGAATGAAGATCTTATCATTGCAATGCAGTTTCTGCACTCTCTCTAATGCTTTCACCAATGCAAACACGATGATGTAAATACAGTAAGAGGTTCGTTGTGCAGTGTAACATGCGTCATTGAATTCATAACGAGTTTGGCAAGTGTCTATAAACTCGCGGTGTGGAAAGATTGTTCTTTTTATCGCTTTCTGAATAGAATTTATTCACAATTTAAATAAGGTTTTTTTCATCCTACTAAAATAAACGATGTAAAGCTTACTGATGCATAAACAGTATTGAACAATTTTGAGAGAAAGATTACCTGTCTGAACTTGAACAATTACACATCAGAAAGTGTTGCTTGGTAGCTCGATCGCTTTATTTTCAGACGTTCATCGAGGCTAGCTCTGTATTGGCCCAAGTTGAGGAAACAGTCTCGTCCGTGAAATGTTTGGAAATTTCCAGAGAAAATAAAATTAACCTATTGTTTCTTCAGAGGCTCGGATGAAGGAACTAAAAAATACTTTTGTGTTCATTTGTACATCCAAACACTGAGCAACTGCCATGCTTCGGCTGCGCAGTTACGCCTGTCATTGAACATGGGCTGGCATATGCAAATTTTTGGAGTCGTACATATTAATGATCCCGACTGTTGCGTCATAGTCAGTGTTATGTGGAGATTCGCCTATTTTTCAGGGGTGTTTTTCAAAAACGAGATTTAAGTAAGAAGGAGAAAACAATGCTGTTTGAGACTCACTGTATGTCATGTCCATGTACTGAACTCTTGTTATTTAACTATGCCAAAATAAATTCAATTTCACATTCTAGGGCACCTTTAAGATAATACAGTCTTCCATAGAAGTGTGTGCATTCTAACAGTGCGCGTCCAGACCGCATGTTTCCAATTCATTAGTGTGTGAGTGAGTGAGTGAGTGAGTGAGTGTGTGTGTGTGTGTGTGTGTGTGTGTGTGTGTGTGTGTGTGTGTGTGTTTAAAGAAATGCACTTGTGAAGTCGACTGCCTCGGACATGGATCAGCACAAAATAGTAGCTTTTTACTTTTATCTGGGCTTTCAACAAAAGGAAATTCTACACGTGCCAATTACCAACATGAATTAGTCTACCATGGCGTTGCCTATAGACGAGGACAGACTCCACCGGAGTAGGGATCACAATCTGGTCCAAACTTTATGCGGCAGTGTTAACTTTTGAGGTGTTTTCGTGCTCGGCTAGGCAACACTATGGGTCGAAAACACTCAACAGTAACTGTTCTGTCTCCCTCTTCACCGTAAATACGTTCTGGATACATTTTAAGTGCATTATTCTGTATCCAATCATTTGGCCGGATCCCGTGATTTCCTCAGATTTAATAACCACTAATGTGGTTGAGGAGAGATTATGTGATTGTAAAGCGTTTTGATTGTAGCCCTTGATTTAGGCAAGTCATGCCACTCGGCCGCCATCTTGGCAACGCCTCCGGGCAGCTATTTTGGACTAACAAGACCAGGCTCCTATCTAAATGAATGGGCAGAGAGTCAGAACTGCACATTCACTGGTCACCGGGACATAAAAAAGTCATGTATAGAAACAGCAGTAAAATATGATAAAAATCGCTGAAAAAGTTTGATGACTTTCCCCCAAAATAAGGTTTAAAACGCCTTTTTCCCCACAGGTTATACTTTACTACGCATGCGCAAGGGTTCTCGTCTCCGCTGTCGCAAACGTCAACTGTGCGCATGCATCAGTGGGACCAGACGATTGGCTTAAATGTTTCCCGGCTGTACTGTTAAAAAGCAGACGATTGGCTTTCCAGAAGGAGGGGCGGGGCATGTGCATACAACCGTCATCTTTGCCGTTACGGGTTTTCCCTATATAGTTGTATTGAGGAGTAAGGAAGTGGCATGTCTCTGTATAAATAGTCTCTGGTTATCTGCACGAACACAAATACTCTTATCTCGCTGAAATCTTGACAGATTTACAAACGGTTTTGTTTCTTACTAATGTTATTAACGTGGCTATAATACTGGATGTTTACATAATTAATACATAATTACTTATAAATGTGCAGTGTCATAACTACATCTCTGTTGTTTATAACGAACCAAACCGTTTGAAAATCAGTAGAAAATTGAGCAAGTTATGGTCACCACCATTGGCCAGCAGCGCGGACGAGACATCTGGATATCTATGGTCTCGTCCGCGCTGCTGGCCAATGGTGGTCGATGTCAGCACCTGGCGGCCATCTTGTCACAGGCTGCTCGCTCACTCGTAACATTGTGTTTATGGAGCATGTATTTTTTAAATAACCAATTTTCTACCGATTTTCAAATGGTTTGGTTCGTTATAAACGTCAGAGATGTAGTTATGACACTGCACACTTATGAATAATTATGTATTAATTATGTAAACATCCATTAGTATTATAGCCATGTTAATAACGTTAGTAAGAAACCAAACCGTTTGTAAATCCGTCCAGATTTCAGCGAGATAAGAGTATTTGTGTTCGTGCAGATAACTCACCTTACATTAACCTTGCCTGTGACAAGATGGCCGCCGGTGATGACGATAGAGACAACGCCATAAGACATCTAGCCTTTATTGTGGATATCTATGATCATACCAGTCAACATTTGGTTTTCAAAATCCGGGAGATTTGTGCGGAGACCGTTCGACGGGGGGGTCCGGGAGATAGGGCTAAAAAATGGGATTAACCCGGGAAAAACGGGAGTGTTGACAGACTCGTGATGGAGAAGTGTATGCATGTTGGAAGAAAGCTGGTCTATGAGGCAATGTGTGCATCGCGTTACGTTTTTATCAACAAACAGGTTATAAAGTTTATAGCTAGCCTATAGGCACTCAGTTCTGTGATTTTGGCAAAATGTTATAAAAGATGAAGTGCTTTGCACCGGCTATTAAAGCAGTGACGGTCCAAACTCCATGCGGCACACAATTTATGATAGAGGCGGTGGAGTTTATATCAGAATTGACTGACAGTTTGAGGATCCAGTGGAGTTACGAGGTTTAGTCAAAAGCTCTTTTTAATACGTTTTATTGGTTAAATAATTGCAAAACCCACAGATAGACGTAATGGGTGACTAATGGCAATGATTTACGGGGGGAAAAAGACAAAACATGGAGATACAAGGTTTCTGCCCGATATTTAAAAATGTGTAAATTTATATAGTAGGCTAATTGCATTACAGTGTTTTACTATTTGAGTGAAATAATAATAATAATAAAAATGTATGTGTCTATATATTATTTCTGCTTATTGTAATTGCATATGCATAATGCGGCCCTAGCAAAGTGTGTGCTTTCGCAAACACCCGGCAAGGAACAAAGACACTCATGTAAGACACACAATCACTCGTCATTCAAGGGAAACAAAGCTAATTGCTGAGAGCTGGGCGAAGCTTTGAGAAAAGTACATACATATTTATAAATGGTGACGTAGGAACAAAACACCAAATTACAGAACATCTCACTGGGTGGTCAATTTGAAATGCATGATTCTCCTTGTGAATGACTAATTTGCCCAATTAGTTTAGACCTAATTCCATTTTTTCTCACTAGTGCTCACTATAACGTTTATATCTAATTATTTACACTGGTTTGTGGGCATGCTAATTGTACAATTAGATCTCATTTTCTTAATTGTCTCATTAGAAATGTAAAACGTTTGAAGTTGATTGTGTAGGACAGCAGTATTTTATTAAAATTTTCACAACAACAGGCCCACTGAATCTATTCAGAAACTTCTAGATGTTGCTTTCTATGAATGCCTTTCACTTTCTATGGTTCAGCACAAGTGCTTGATGGTTAGCAGCAGTTAATTTAGAGTGTAAGTGTTTAATCAGGGTGAAATTGTTCTTCTTCGTAATGGTCCCTGCTAGAGATAAAAGTGATTGAGCGTAAAGACCTCCTTAAGCATGTGTTCATGGTTAAAGCCAGAATAAAAAAGATAGGAGTGACTTACCAGTAGGGACAAACTGAACTAATTTAGGTAGTGCAGTACATCCGCTGAAGTTTGTGTGGCAGTGGCAGACATAAAGTACTAAAGCATTCAAATGTGAAAGGGCAAAGACCTGAGTTTTACTTTCCAAAAAGGGCCTTTTTTTACTTTCCTTTTCGTGTATACTTATTTTTCATCTAAAGTGCCTCATAAAAGTCCATCAGTGTACACAGGGGTCTTCAGTCTCTCTCAGGCTAAAGATCCCTTGGTGTGTATAAAAATACAAATTGTATAAAACTGAGTGTTGCATTTTAAACCTGGCCTCATTGTGTATACCATATGTTAGAGATGCTATCTGTCAGACGTATATATCAGATGTTCCATTTTAATGCAAGCACACACACACACACACACACACATGTTGTGTTTTCGTGTGTTATAGGGACATTCCATAGACATCATGATTTTTATACTGTGCAAACTGTATATTCTATCTCCTTATTGCCTATCTATCTCTATCTACCATACCCATAAACCACCCATCAAAGAAAACTTTCTGCATTTTTACATTTTCAAAAAACATCACTTGACATGATTTATAATCCGTTTTCCTCTTGGGGACCAAATAATTTCCCCACAAGGATAAGGATTTCGGATATTGCCATCTTTGTGTTTGGTCCTCATAATGTAGGGTTTACCAGGACACACACACACACACACATATTTATTTATTTATTATTTATTTAACTTTAAAAAAAATGATGAGCTTTTCCTTTGGTGTTGTTTAACATTTACTTAAATTGTTTTTAAAAACTTGACTGAAACCTTTGATACCTTTACACCAAATAATTCATTCTATAAAATTCTAATTAGATAAGCAGATCACTCCATGACCCCAAAAAATCATAATATTTCCATGTCAATGAGAATTAGAGGGGTTGATAGAGCATCTGGATGAAGGAAAACAAGGTGGGGTTCGCATCTGTCTACACCCAGTAGTCTCAAGCAAGCTGTCACCAAACCATGACAGATGACAGAGACACCTGGGCCTGTTACCCCGCTGCGTGCACAAGGCTCATATACCTCCGAGGTTAAACAGAGTGTGTGAGTCGTTTTCTAAGTTGAGAACGACTGAATAAATGTGTGAGGATGGATGTACAGGTACATTGTGGGTGTTTGACTATTCCAGCCTCGAAAATACACACACACTCACTCATCCTACTCCTCACTGCAATCAGTGATCCCATCTAACAAGGTTTATTGGGCTGCATAAACAAGTGAAGGTCTCTCTCACTGAAAAAAAAAAAAGGCTAGCCTAACATCTGGCTGGCTCTTTCCCAAACGCCAGGGGACAACCCATTCACTTTGATATCCCAATTAGCATCTTTTCAGGCCCTTTTAAGTTCCTTGAACCGAGTGAAATGCTGTCAAACTGTTTACTTCCAAACTGAATTTTCAACTAACGTCAGAGAAAATCAGAGCCATAGCAAACAATTAAATTCCCAAATCCACAGGGATGGTACCAAGAAGACCTGGATCCCTAAAGATTAACACAAATCTGAGAAATGTATTTGATGGCCAATATTCCACACAGAACGTGTGAATTAAAATGTGAGATGCTGCACAGTGGATTGGAGTGGAACGCAGGGTCTTGAGACAGGGTCTTAAGAATTGACATAGCATCTTCATAACACAGCACTCTTGCGTGAGATGCTAAGGTCCTGTCCCAATACAGTCTTGGCCACTTGAGACCACATGTACACAACAGGAAGTAAGTGCACAAGTCTGTCCCAGGTCTTGTTTTCCTGCCATGACTAAATCAACACTATGGCCCTGTCCCAAATGGCACCATAAATACCCCCGGCCTTTCTATGCAGACTTAATTCTCCTTTAATTGTCGAGTAGAAGTCTGGCTCTGCATTCGCGAGCACCCTTTTGAAACCTAAAATGAAAATTGGCATGCACTACAGTCTCATGAACATCAGAATCAAGCGCACACAGCTGCCATTGTACACAACACCTGGAAGTGTGCATATGAAGTGTGCCAGGCTAAGCGTATCCCATCATTTATCATTTTCGGACTTATGAACTCAGAAAACTTTCCATTGTAAGTTAAATTAATTAGATTATTAAATTACTTAAGTATTTAATATAATTTGGTATAGTAAAGTGTTGCACATTGTATTGGTGCAGAATGAAAGGATCTTGTAAAACGTTTGCAACTGATTTTTATTACTTAATTAGAAGCACCACAATTAAATAGTTTTATCTGTGACATAGAGATTACAGTACTGAACATATACTTTATTAACATATAGAAGTTTGTTCTAGTTCTACGCTTGCGGTCTTCACGCCCACTTTAACATTTGGGCCAAATACATGAAAATTTTCATTTAAGTAGACAAGTGACCCTCAAGTTTGGGTTCGGACAGGTTCTAAAAAGTAGCAACGCATTGCAATGGTGCAGTGTAGCAGAGAAAAGAATGCAGGGTCTCAAGACTGGTTTTAAAGGCCTGTTCACACGAAAGGCGTTTTTGCATTTAGTTATTGCTCAGAATGTAACCCAAACCCACGCGTTGGCCAATACCTGCACTGATTGGGTAGTTCCCTTTCGAACGTCACTTCATATTGCGTAGCTATACGCAGTGGGGAAACTCCTTTTCCGCGATTTACTTAAGCCTATATGTAAAGCGCATTGGCAACTGCACAGCTAGCACATTGAGTGTCTGGCTTGCTCATTGGTTGTATGGTTGTACCAATGAGCAAGCACTACGTCATTACACGTCAGAGCCCACCAAGGGGGCGTGGCCTTAGCCTATAATAGTCCCCCGAATTTGTCATTATAGCAGATTTTAATCATTCAGCTGCAGCCACGTAAGTTTGCCCTTCCCCTACTGACTTTCACTTTCGGTGCCCGAATGGAAGAGGTTTTGCGGGTTTTTTTTTATCTAGGCCTACGTGAAATTCTGCATCCATTGTACAATTTATTTATTTATTTATTTTCCCCCTTGGAAGAGCAACGTGAGTTGAGAAGGGCATGTGGGCAGTTGCCCGGGCAACCTGAGCAACCCCCCTGTGCACGTCCCTGGTGGCCTGAATTTGCCATTTTAGCAGATTTTACTCATTCAGGGACAACTTCACGTCTCTGACATCTCTGAAAGCCTTCGTCGTCGAACAAGCCCTTTTAGCCTGAGCGCGCATCACTCAGCGGACTATGCCTCTCAAGTCGTTTTCTCCTGATGCCGTTCACCTGTGGCTATCCGGCGTCGACGCATATCCTTTTTACTGTTCTATTCTGTGATTTTAGGAGCGCGAGGCGTTGATCCAAATGCCTCGCTCCTCTTGTGCCACGTGCAGATGCAATCTGCACAAGGCCGACGAACACACAAGCTGCATCTCATGCCTGGGAGTCGACAACAACGAGACTGCACGGTTCTTCAATTTCCGCAATGCTCTCCTCCATGGACGGCGGAAAAGGGCTATGAGTTGTTGCCGCCCCTCGAAGAGGCTGTGGCCGCTCATCTTTGCCCGAATACCGCTGCTAGCTGGCGAACTAGACCAGTCCATCCATCTAAACCATGCCGAACACTTCAGCCCTCGCTGGACGCGCTTATTCCTCGCGCTCGCAGACCCCCAAAATTTCAGGCGGTAATCGAGACGTCGGTGAGAAGCAACTTGCGTCACATGCTTTGTGCCGAAATACAGAATGTGTTAGCAAAATGGGCGATAGAGCTAGTCCCCCCCCGCTCTAAAACACTCAGGTTTCTACAACCGCTATTTTCTAGTCCCGAAAAAAGACAGATTTGAGACATTTGAACAAGGCTCTCATGAGACGGCCTTTCAAAATATTAACTATCAAACACATCCTCACGCAAGTTCGACTGGGGGATTGGTTTTTTACAATGGATCTGAAAGATGCATACTTTCACATTCAGATAAACCCTCGTCACAGGCCATTCTTGAGATTCGCCTTCGAGGGTCAGGCTTATCAATACACAGTTCCTCCGTTTCACGAAGTGTATGGATGCAGCGCTCTCTGCCCTTAGACATCAGAGAGTGCGCATGCTAAATTATCTCGACAACTGCCCGCTCTCTGTGCGAATGCTAGCAGCCCCATTCAAGGTGGGCGAGCGTGCACCCCTAAAGAAATTTCAGAAACTTCCCGGTCTCATGGCCTATTGTTGTTTGTGGACCCTGATCCCCTGGCGGGCTCAGGACTGGTATCACGGGGGTGTGACCATGGGAGTAGTTTCCAGGAGGAAAGTGTTTTTTACAGACGCATCCAACCTGGGTTGGGGAGCACTGCACGAGGGCAAGCCTGACTTCGGCCTCTGGTCGAGCACGGAGTAGAGCTTACATATCAACTGTCTGGAAATTAAAGCAATTGGTTTGGCCCTAAAAGCATTTCTGTCAAACCTCAAAGGTCACCACGTCTTAGTCCGCACGGACAACACGTCAGTGGTGGCCTACATAAATCGCCAGGGTGGCATCAGGTCAGGCAACCTGCATGCCATGGCGAGAGACCTCCTCTTGTGGGCACAGACCAATCTGAGTTCTCTGAGGGCAGTGCATATCCCTGGCATTCAGAATTTTGGTGCAGATATGCTCTCGCAGGGCAACACTCCCCTAGGTAAGTGATCCCTGAACTCACAGACGGACAGTCTGATATGGAGTGTGTTTGACCTGGTGGTACCAGACCTCCTTCTGTGCCTCCTTTGGACCTCTCTACGGTCCTTGGGGCTCTGAAGGGTCCACCTTTTGAACCGCTCCAGTCGGTTGATCTTAAACCTCTCTCGCTAAAGACTGCTCTCCTGTTGGCACTGGCATCTATCAAGCGAGTGGGAAATCTGCAGGCTCTCTCTGTGAGCCATTCATGTTTGTGGTTTGGACCAGATGACTCCAGAGTCATCCTCAAACCCAGACATGATTATGTACCCAAAGTACTCTCAACGCCGTTCAGAGCACAGGTTATTACGTTATTAGCCCTTACTCCTTCTGCCGAGGACGGGGAGGTTAATCTTCTCTGCGTCTTTTAGACAATCGGAACAGCTCTTTGTCTGCTTTGGTGGCCGATCTAAGGGTGATCCAGTCACTAAGCAAAGACTGTCTAGATGGATAGTGGATGCCATTTCTATGGCTTATACCTCAGTGGGTCAGGTTTTGCCCTATAAGTATCAAGGCTCATTCGGCTAGAGGCATGGCCTCGTCGTGGGCTTGGTCCTCTGATTTTCCCATTTAGGATATTTATTATGCGGCCGGCTGGTCTTCGCCTTCCACATTTATGAAGTTTTATAATATGAAGGTGCCTTCCCTGCAGGAGAAGGTGCTTTTGGTATGATTAAGGCCCGACGGTGTCTGGTCTTGTCTACAATTATGTTACTGTGCACAATCACATATACATTTTATAAAAAACCTGCTTTTGGCCGGTTATATTTTCCCTATACTAATAGACCCGACAGTATCCGGTCCTATTAGTACATTATGTTGGTTTAGTTACTGATACATATATATTTATTACTAGACCCGACAGTGTTCGGTCTGTTTATTATATATACTTGGTTTCTGGCTTGTTCTGTGAGCTCAGGGGTCCTGAGTTGCAGTTGGCAACCAGTTACTTATGGTGCAGCGTTTTGCATGGTGTCTCCACTGCGTATAGCTACGCAATACAAAGTGACCGTTCGAAAGGGAACTACTCGGTTACTATCGTAACCTCAGTTCCCTGAGAATAGGGAACGAGTATTGCATAGCCGACCGCACTATAGTAACCTGGCGAGTTGTCGCTTCAGTCGTTAAACCTGTGAATTCGGGGGAATATTGTAGCCTAAGGCCACACCCCCTTGGCGGGCTCTGACGTGTAATGACGTAGTGCTAGCTCATTGGTCACACGTTAGAGGCGCCCGCGCCATTGGATGTGCAGTTGCCGCAGCACAGCCAATGAGCGAGCCAGACGCTCAATGTGCTAGCTGTGCAGGTACAAATGCGATTTAGAAATAGGCTTCAGTATATCGAAGAAAAGGAGTTTCCCCACTGCGTATAGCTACGCAATACTCGTCCCCTAGTCTCAGGGAACTGAGGTTACGATAGTAGATTATTAATAGTAGATTATCTGAACGTGCTCCTCCCGAACTTTGTTTATAAAGTATCTTAAAGAAACAAGGTTAGACAGGAGAATATAGTTTTTTGGGGGGATTTTACGGTGGCCGAGAGAGCTCAATGCGCTGCAACTGAAGAAAACAAATGCAAATAGAAAAAAAACACATGCAAATAGGAAAAAACACAATTAAGAAAACATCTTCATCAGTTTCACGACACACGTGTGCTCCAAATACTCACAGCACAACCGAATACAGAAACGCACAGCAAAAGTTCACAACACAACAAAATACAGAAACTCGCTGCAAATAACACAGACCACAACGGAAATGTTTCCAGGTGATCCCAATATGTGACGAACCCGGCTGGGACGTGCTGACGTCTCATTATTTGCAGCACGTTTCTGTATTTGGTTGTGCTGTAAGTATTTGGAACACACAGGTGTTGTGAAACTGATGAAGATGTTTTCTTCTATGTGCATGTGTTTTTTGCATGAGCTCTCTCGGCCACCGTAGTTTTTTTTACATTGATGCTCCACACTCCAGCCCAGTCGATGACAGTAATGCTCTGGATGCTGGCTTGTCAACAGCCAATAATGTAAAAAGAAGAACTTTGTTAATAAAACATCAACCTCATACGAACTTAGGCAGCTGACTTGTTGCCTCGCTGGCTTATAGGCAATGTCTCTGCAGGCAGCGTTTGCACATGATGCCTCACGAAACTGATTTTGGACAGACTTCTGAGGCAGCGTAACAGTTTAATGATCTACAGCAAAATAGAGCAAGCTTTGGTGAGAACTAAACAAACATTTAATTACTACAGTCGTAATTTATCATAAGAAATAACATGAGAAATGGAAAACGTTGGTCAAAAACGTATATTTACACAAAAACTGACCAGCAACTGCATATTTTTCTTGCTCAACTGTCACCGAATGTGGAACGCACAGGATTGTGGGATATCAAAGGCAGTGAAGGATACATCTATGCTGCCTTTAAAAATCCATCAGATGAAGGTTTCTCAGGAGACAAGAAGTGAAGCTAACATTGGATTCAGACGTGCCTTGATGCGTTCCTATGGAATGCCTCCACAAAGGCAGCATTTTTAAGTTTTCGGATGCAGCTTTCATTTCCATTTCATGCCGACTTTAAGCGCTGTGTTTTAGGAATGCTGCATCATGCTCGAGACCCTGCAAAAGATGTGAGACGGGAGCACAATGGTTAAAGACGTCTGTCTAGCACATGTTTACATAGAAAACAATTTAAACATCTCAGTGGGATGTGTTCTCTGTGAACAGGTCATTAATTTACAATTAGTTTTTAGTCAAAACAGCCACATGGAACAGGTCATAGATCAGGGTAGGTTTTTTGGGACTCAAGTACTAATGAAGATCAACAGACCAAGACTAAGGCATCATATGTTTGCCGCACACACTAAATCAAGCCTTTAACAGCCTGAGTCATGGTAAGTTAGACACAGTAATTTGTTATTCTAGTTCAAATTCATCTGTCTATGAGCCAGTCGTGTTGTCCAAGGCTGTTAGCAAAATCTCAAGAGCAAGATGACAAGATCTGGACTCCAAATATGCCAATGAACAAACTAAATCATAACAGCAGATTTTCTCCTACAAGCAACTGAATACCCTCTCTCAAGTGTGTTTACCAGGAACTAACTCGCCTTTAGAGGGGGAAAAGGTACTGTATGTAGACAAAAGGTCACAGTAAGATCAGGTCATGGCAAAGTATTGCCCTGTCACTTCTGATTTTTATTGAAAATGCTGTCCCTTTTTGTTTTCCCAGCATATATATTCTGACCCTGAGCAGGGTGCATTGGGGCCAGACCCCTCCATCACCCCCATCCAAGGGCCTCCGAAGCCCCTGAGGTATGTGACACTGACACACATGATTCACCGTATGGGTTAATGTCAACTGCCAACACACATAGCACACTGCCATGAATCAGAGCTATATTTCATCCCACTCAGCTATGAAATGAAAAGCTTGAAGGCATCTCCACTCTCTCTGGGCTGCGCATGAATATATATGAGACCCCTCATGGCTCCTCTTGTCAAGTTTGTCATAGATATATTTATCAAGGTGTGATAAAGTGGAGGAATGCACATCATGTCTGGGAGTTATCCCGCACCTTTCAGACTTTATGAGTCTGTGTGATAAAATGCTCAAGTTTTCAGGAATCCTAATGATTCAGCTATTTATTTCGGTCTGATGTTAAATGATCACACCAATGTCTATGTTTCTATTAAATACATTTTACTTGTTCTCTCTTTAGGAGAGTATCAACAACAGACTTTGGGGATGCATGATACACCATATTGTTTTGTATATTAGAGAAAAATGTAAGATTTTTATTGAAGATGGGTCTGTAGCAGATGTTTAATTGTTCAGGCTAATTTCCCCTATACATTTAGATTACCTTTTCAGTCATCTAATATTCTCTTGAAGGCAGTTTTAAAACACTAATCATTTAATAACACTGCAATGTAATCTTTAGCAAATCTCAAAATGAATTAACTATTTTTCAGAATGAGCATTGTAATGTTGTGATGCCTAACTTCACTTGTAGCATTTGAGACCGTTGATTTTTCTAGTTTCGTTTTTAATTTATTTAGAAAAAATAGTGTAAATATAATTTTTAGCACATTTATTTACATTAAAATATTTACCAGCTTTTTGATATTGGCTGGAATTTTAATGTCTGTGCATCTCAACAAGAATTCTGTACTTTCTATATAATGCTAAGCTATGTTTCTACTCCCAAGGTTTCATGTTGGGAATCATCTTTCTAAAATAGTCGAAATCTCCACTTAAGATTAAACCCCACAGGCAAAAAAATGAGAGAGAAAATTGTCCTCCCTCAGGAGGTGAGAATGAGCTTCTGGGATTCTATGGCAGGCCGAGGGGGATTTTACCCAGGTGTTCACCAAGGGGCAAAGCTGGCTCCCAGCTGCCAGCTGTCACTACCAAGTGGGGAACCAAGAGAGAGCCAGTGACCCAAAAACCTCCTCCTTGAGCACAAACCCCCTCCTCTCATCTCTCCTCAGCTTTTCTGTGTGTCTATATTTGAACATATAAATTACACTTCAAGATGTGCAACCGGGACACTGCACTTGTCTTGCGTCGTGTCGGAGATGTCCACGTCGTGTACATCGATTTCCATGTATTTGTGTTTGCATTTGCATTGGTATTCTCATTGACATGGGAGTAAAGCAGAGCTTTGTGAGGCAGTTGAGTGGGAGGCAGCCTCTGTACACAATGGCTGATGATTTTGCTCTGTTCCCTCCTCCGCTGAAGTGCCAGAGCATCCTTCCTCCCCAAAGTGCACCTCTCCAAACATGCAATGATAGCACTGATTTTAATTACCTCTCATGACTGTCGAGGTTGTGGCTGCCTGACGCACAGCAGGGAGGATCTTTTGGATTTATCTCTGGAAACACCTGCACTGCTTTTACTCTCTCTCCCTCCTAGACAGATGTGTTCGGTCATCTCCTCTAAGCAATACTTAATGTCTGAAGTCTGAATAGGAAAAAATGAAATGGTAATACAAAAAGAGTTCTACTGAAACTAACATTGCAAAGGTATTTATATACACATAACGATAATTACAGTCATCTGCCAGTGTGTTATATAAGACATAACAAGTCTCTCTCTTTTTGCTTTCCCTTTTTGTGTAAACACCTGCTCAAACAAATTAGATGGCATGATGAAGTCTTTCTTGGGCCGTTGTACCACATGGATATTCTTCACAAGAACCTAAGGGGGATGTGTTTGGGTCCCTTCACCTCATGAAACCCTGCTGCTGCCTTCAAAGCAAGAGATGCACAAATGAACACAGTCAACTTGAAGGAGATCTGCAGAGGTGTGATGATGTGGATTAGCAGAAGTGTTACATAACAACTTGTTTGTGAGTGAAGCATAGAAATGACACAGAGGCAAATTCATTTGTTTTATTGAATTATCGTGTTCCATGTCTACATTATCAATCAAAAGTTTTGTTGATAATAATCATTGATGGTTTAGAAAGAAGTCTCACCAGGGCTGCATTTATTTGGTTAAAAATACAGTAAAACAGTATTATTGTGAAAATTACAATTTGAAAGATCTGTTCTCTATTTGAATATATTTTAAAATGTAATGTATTCCTGTGATGGCAAAGCTGAAATTGCAGCATCATTACGCCAGTCTGGAGTGTCACATGATCCTTCAGAAATCAGTCTAATATGATGATATAGTGCACAAGAAACATTTCTTAAATTATTATCAATGTTAAAAACAATATTTTTATACTTTTTTTCCATGAACAGAAAGTTCAAAAGAATTGCATTTTTTGGAAATAGAAACTGCTGACTAGGAGAAACAACTATATATTACAGTAAAACAAAGACTCCCCACACTTACCCCATTTAAAGATAGGCCTATGTGGGGGAAAGTAAATGAAATGTAAAAAAAAAAAAAAAAATGCAGTGTCATTCTGTGAATTGATTTAAAATGTCCCCTCCCAGGGCTTACAAAGCCAAAACTGAACAATCAAATTCACGTAGCCCATGTGTTAAAGCTGCACAGCATATCCACGCACTGTGTCCCCTGAAGGCCAGTGTTTGAGCAAAATTTACTGGATTTACAGATTGGCTGTGCAAAGCAGTCTGTGGTATAGAAAGACAGCTAGGGGCTGCTGGGGAAGAGATAGTAAATGGCAGACAAGTAGGTGACCATCAGTCACTCCTTTCTTCTGAGAAAATTAGAGTTGGATGTGACAGTTGAGAGCCAAATGTTCCTCACACTCAGGGGCAGCAGAAGAGTGTGTATCTCACAAATTTGCATGGAGTGTAACCATGAGTAAGCAGCCTGACTGAACCCAGGTAGTCAGTGGACTTTTTGTTGTTGTTGTTGTAGTTATTATGCAGTTGGTTCAGCAAGATTCATGAGTTAAACCGCATGTCAAGACAGCCTCGAGCAAATAATATCGACCTGGGGGATAGATAAAAAATATGACTGGCTATTCAGCCTCCAGCAAAAGACACCAATGTGAGGCTCTAATCAAAGAAATTGGCTAAATGTTGATGATTCAAATGTGAACAGAGCTGTATGGCTGCCATATTTGAGCATCATTGTCGTCATGTGCTTGTAGCCAATGACTGCAATAGGACATATAACTGGAAGCATCCAACACAAACTTACCAATAACGGTGCTGCACCTTTAAATGTGTTCTCCAAATGCCTGAATGGATTTGCACACACACATGAACACTAATGCATGAGTAGCCTAGCTCTAATTCGGACTGATGTTGCAAGTGTTCTTTGGTGTATCAGTCGCACACATTTGTAATTTATCAGATCACGGCACACTAGAGGGAATAACTATTCTCATTCACGTTCTGTATTTTAATTGTGCCTAAAGAACACAATAAGACTATAAGCCTGAGCAAATATCTATATACTGCTACATGCAAAGGAATAAATAGTGCACAGATGCTTTCTGAAAATAAACATTTTGCTGGCATTGGTTGACTTAGCTAGCTTTCTTGTCACGACAGATTAAATCCCACACATGAACAGGGATTGTTGAGCAAAAATTACTGTAATATTTTCTAAACAATATTGGAATTTTGCAGACTCTTTGTTTCTCAAAGTGCAACAGTTTGCAACAGATAACCATTTTGATTACGGTAAGTAAAAAACTGAAGATGACGTCTCTGGACATCTAAAGCCATACAAATTAAGAAGCCTATTCCAATGCATTGCTGTTAAACATTGTAGCCTGTAATTAACAAAGAACTCAAATAAAATATAAGTGTTATACTTTAAATCGTTTTTGGTTTCAGATTGAAGATTAAAAATAGATAAGAGTGCATGTTGTTTAATGCTACAAGCAGCACAATATCTCTAGTACGACGTGGGCTACCACGAGAATTTGTATAGTCCGCCATCTGGTGGTTATAAATCATATTTCCTCTCCTTATAAATTAAAAACAAATTGGGCTGAAATAATTTACACTGGAAAAGGTTTGGTTATTGTTTCATAATATATCTTATACTAGTAGCCTAATTAATATAGTAAAATATAGTACATTTAAATGTAGCTCATTATTATTCCAAGCAAATAGTTACCCAAAGAAATGTAAACGGATTTTTATGTGAAGTGTAACTTTTATAAAGTGCTGCCCATAAGAAATTTTACCATGATATTTGTACCATGGTAGTACCATGGTACTAGTACCACGGTATTTTTGACAGTACATGGTACATGTCCATGTAGTGAGGCCAGCAGGGGGTGCTCTCCCTGTGGTCTGTGTGGGTCCTAACGCCCCAGTGTAGTGACGGGGACACTATACTGTTAAAGAGCACCGTCCTTCGGATGAGACGTTAAACCGAGGTCCTGACTCTCTGTGGTCATTAAAAATCCCAGATTGGCCTCTCTCCATCATGGCCTCCGAATCATCCCCGTATACTGATTGGCTTCATCACTCTGTCTCCT
The DNA here is from genome assembly GCA_031834385.1 of Semotilus atromaculatus. NCBI lineage: Eukaryota > Metazoa > Chordata > Actinopteri > Cypriniformes > Leuciscidae > Semotilus > Semotilus atromaculatus. The sequence continues at coordinate 19,695,374 of JAULUF010000005.1, read as the reverse complement.
CTCCACCAGTAAGCTGGTGTGTGGTGGGCGTATTGGCGCAATATGGCTGCCGTCGCATCATCCAGGTGGATGCTGCACATTGGTGGTGGTTGAGGAGATTCCCCCCTTCCTTGTAAGGTCCCAGATAAAGCACTATATAAATGTAACGAATTATTATTATTATTATTATTACATGTACCATGATATATTGATTGATAGTACCATTTTTTTTACATTTTATTTTTTTTCACCGATTTAGCAGGATTTTCTTTTCATGGTCTGATAACTTCTGGCGGATGAATCCCTTTTTTTCAGCATCATTCTTTTCTGGGAAGACAGATTTAACTTCACCTAAAGAGAGAAAAGAAGTAAAGGAAAGGAGAACAAACAAGTTACAGATAGATACATAGACATACAAACAGGTACATATAGAGACACAGAGACAGAAAAAATAACAAACGAGTGAAAGTGTTACAGTAAAGGCAACACACACCCGTGCCTGCTTTGCAAAATACCTGCATGGTTACCTTAACAATTTCTTAAGTCTGTATGGCTCACTCAATGTTTTCTAATGTTATGAAATTATACAACAGTGCGGCGGCATTTGTCACTCTTTACGGACGGCATATTACTGACTACCACTGAAGAAGAAATACTTACAAACAATCTTTTTAACATCTTCAGGAGGGAGTGATGGTTGTGTTTCCCTTGATGACCCAAGCCCAGTCACACTGTGAGCTGCCATGAATGCAGTGGTGTACAGACCATGCATCAAATCATTGGTGTATTTAGCTGCTGTAACCTTGTAGCAGCGGTCCCTGATCGCTTGTGGAATATCCTAAGAACATAAATTGGTATCACATTGGGTCATATTACCAAAGCTTGTTATGAAATAGTGGTGTTGGTGTTCAAAGGGGACAACTAAAACAACTTATCTCAGATTTCTATTTGCAGAAGTTTCCTGGTCCCACTTTATAGTATAATTTTGTTATTAGTGAATATGAAACTTACCAGACAGACAGCCACAGAAAATCGAACGGTCATCCACAGGCTGTGTTCTGGAAGACTGCATATTTAAAAAGCACAGAAGAATGAATGTTACTCACAAGAAACTAACAAGAAGGCAGATAAAACAGATTCGATTTAAAACCAAGAAAAACACCAACAACATATAAAAGGTGTAATTCAAATGAACCATTAAATAACTTATCATGTACCTGCAAACTGGGTCCAGCAGTTGAGTTATGCGCCATACATGGTGCTTCTGCCACATCATTGTTGTCTTTCTGTAGCCTATCTATGCATTAAAGGGATGTTCATATATTTGTTGTGATAGTGGTTTTATTGAGATACTTGCATAACTAGACAGCTGTAGCCTACAGATGGACCTTTTACCAAAACATTTTGTCTGATACATGTTTTATTCATGCATTTTATATATTATTTGGCTTTGGTGACCAATGTAAAGAAACGGAAAAGCAATGTAGCCTAATACTATATGGCCAAAATTCTGTAGGTAATGTTGCATAAATGTAGCCTACTATCAAACATGTTCTGGCATTTAATTAAACAATGCAACCTGAAAACGATCTTTACAAAAAAACATAAAAGTGCATGTTTCTGTGATTTGTGTAAGGGTTTTCTTTGTTATTACTGTAGTAATTCTTACAATCGATGTTGACGTTCCGCAATTGGTAGTCTCTGCGCATGCGTAGTCGTTGCCCCTCCTAGTAACGTCTTTATTCTTTGCCCCTGCGTTTTTTGCGGAAACCCCTCGAATGCGTGCAGTCGTCGAGTTGTTTTCGAAATTGCATGTAGTCAGCACGGTCAAACTGTGATTTAAACATCTATGTGGTCATCAGTGTTTATGACGGGGCGACTGGATTACCGCGGCAGTATTTTGATAAAAGGAGGACCGGTTTTCTTGCTCATTTTGTTTTAGCGTTTTGTAACGGTATTGGTTTTGCTGTAGTCTTTGTTTTGTTTTTTTGTATGTGTGATGGACGCCATTTTAGGTTGATCACACTAAGTTAGCTGCTAGCACATTGGTTCAGGCCTTGCTTCAAACTACGTCGGTTTGTGTTTTGTTGAAATTTGGACTACACCGAACAAACATTTCGGAGGAACTTTGACGCGGACACTTGGGCGACATATTTGGCAGGACTCTACACGTTCACCCATACGGACATCGTTTGAACTCATTATTTCTTTGTCAGAGTTGGACCTTACGGACAGCTCACGGCTAACCGCCATATGGTCCTGGGACTTTGAGAAACCGCAGGAGAATCTCTGGCTTCGGCCGGGGAATTCCGTGGACTAAAAGTCACTTGCGTCATTAAGATTGCGTGTTGCACTTGATCACTATCTCTTTGAACTCTTGATATTTTCAAATCGCAGTTAACTTAAGTTATTTACTTGAGGCAGAAACCCACACGACCTCTTCAGTGGTGACTCTTGATTAAAGAGTGTTGAGATGAGCAAATATGGCTATTATTATGCTTGAATTGTTAAGCTGATAAACTGACATTGAGTAAGGTTGATCGCTGGGAGAGCCCACGCGATCGTGCGAATTGTAATTTAGTTGAGTTTGGTTGTGTGTGGTGGTATCTGACCACAAGGATTGTTTAAACATGTCTTGTGTCCATTACAAGTTTTCTTCTAAACTTAACTACGATACGGTCACCTTTGATGGCCTTCACATCACGCTCAGTGATTTGAAACGCCAGATCATGGGGCGAGAAAAGCTGAAGGCCGCGGATTGCGACCTACAAATCACCAACGCTCAAACTAAAGAAGGTAAGCTGGGCAAATTAGTGTCTTATACACAATCTTTAAGGGTGCTTAAAACTAATATTTATGTGACCTGAAAGACTACATGTTTAATACGTTTCTATCAGAGAATATCTTTATTACTGTAGTAAGCTCAAAGCTAATGTAAACGTATGCTAGCTAACGTTAAGCGTAACAGTTGCGGTAAATTAATATGGCCAAATCCTGACGGCCAACAGCGTTGTCTTAGTTATTTAACTCGAGTTAAGTTTGTGAAATCAACTGTCATGAATATTACGGTAGTATATTTATGAATATTAATTCAATTTAAAATTTGATTTTGCCCGCATGCTGTAGTGAAGACTCCATTTTGTATTTACGAGTTTACGCTTCGTTTCCTGATATCAGTTAGAAAAATTAAGTGAAAATGTGGCATGTTGATTAATGGCTTTGTCGTTCTTGCCTTTGCTTACAGAATACACTGATGATGGAGCCCTCATCCCTAAAAACTCGTCTGTCATCATCAGACGAATCCCTATTGGAGGGCTTAAGTCGACAAGCAAAACATATGTCATGTAAGTACCCTAACACTTTAATTTGCTTTTTTCATCTGCTCTGCAGTGTTTTATATTGTCTTGTTTTGTAAGTATGTTCTCTAAGCAGAGCCTTTAGGTTCAACAGTTCACCCCAGAACTAAAATTGCCCTAATATTACTCCAAACTTAATTCTCGCTAAGAATGTTTTCTTGCACTGAAGTTGTCAATTTATTTGCATTTCTGCATTTTTTTTATTTAATGTGCTGTGATTGGATAAAAGCAGTGGATAAACAATGGCATTTGGAGTCAACCCTGCCCCAAACTGTGTATTTACATTGTATGAATAAGAGTAGGCCTAATTGTGAATATTGCTACTGCCAAACTACTTTTGTGTTCCCTAAAAGAAAGTCATACGGGTTAAAAGGCAATATTCAAATGACAATTTATTTGAAGTTTTCTTTAAATCTCTTAATATAACATAGTGACCTTTATTTTTTTGTTTTTGTTGAAAAATATCCATTAGGGGTGAATTCAGGGTGATTGGGATACTTTAAAGGGATTGTTCACCCAAAAATGAAAATTGTCATTTACTCGCCCTCATGTTGTTCCAAACCTGTATGAGTTTGTTTTTGCTTTAAAAAAAAAAAAGAAGAGATTTCGAAGAATGTTGGAAACAAGACAGTTGACGGTAGCCGTTGACTTCCATAGTAGGAAAATAATACTATGGAAGTCAATGGCTACCGTCAACTGTTTAATTAGACATTCTTCAAAATATCTTTAGTGTTCACCAGAAGAAAGAAATTCATACAGGTTTGGAACATCATGAGGGTGCGTTAACGATGACAGAATTCTTATTTTTGGGTGAACTTATCCCTTTAAAGTGTCCCAATCACCCTGGATCCCTTTAAGATGATTTGATTGGAAAAAGTGTCCTAATCAACCTGAATTCACCCCTATCCTATTTTTAGCCTTAGCAGAGCGTAATTGCCAACTTCAGAAATGCACCTCATTTCAGTTAAGCAGTTTGAATGTGGCCTTGCTTGCAGTTAATGTTGAAGAATCATGAGTGTTGTGTAATTTTAATTGGAAGTTAACCTCTTTTTTTTTGTTTTGTTTTGTAGCGATCGATCTGAACCAAGTGGATCTTCAAAAGCAGTATGTAAAAACACCTAATTTCCTTGTCTCATTACACACATTTTCAAACTCCTCAGCAGTTGCTTTGTCTTGAAACAATTTAAGAAAATTCTAATGCTCCTCAATGTTGTCTTTGAAACCTGTTTGAAGATAACAAAGTGTGTTGAGCTTAATGTTTATATTGTGTGATTCGCTAAAGCTGTTGCTTTGATTTTCATGTTTTTATACAATTTCTAGTGTGTACAGAAATCTGTGCGCATGCTAATACGGTGTTTCACATTGAATAAGTCATCTACAAATATGAATTCTGTTGTACAGTGTAGTGTAAGATCATATTGATCTACATAATACTTGAACATGGCCAATGTTCAGTTTGTTTGTCCTTAAAGTGGCACATCTGTAAAAAGCTGTGTTTTTTTTGTTTTATTTGTTTGTTTTTAAATAAAAAAATACATTGTGTTATTTATTAACTTCACCTTGTATCATACAGCTTCAGTGTCTGACTACTTATGTTTACTCAATTGCTATTATAAGGCACAATAGTTTGATTTAGTTGTGTGGATGTATGAGTGTGTGAGAGACTGAGTTTTTATCAAAGTGTATTACCTAAAACATGATGAGCCTTGCCTTGGACTAACTAACAAGGTGAATCATGTATTTTTTGCAGGTGATTTGTTCTTGACTTGGCTCAGTGTTTTGGAAACTGACTCTTGGGTGCTGATAAAGGATAATCAAACGAGACTTGGTTCTTATGTAGTTCTAATTATAAAATTTTCGTTCATGGAAAACAAATTACCTTTAGTTGTACAACTTAATTTAAATGACCTGTTCTAGTTAAAACTGTACAATTAATTTACAATTATATTATTTTTTCAAATTTGTTTATTTTAAGAGAAAATTTTACATCTTAGGCCTATATAGACACTTTGACTATTGCAAATAAACAGTTGCTCAACTATAATGTGATGGCAATAGTTATCTTACCCTTTGTAAAATTACATTGGTAAAAAGTCGGTATCAGTGAGAGGGTGATTCTTGGGCCCAACTTTTATAATTACAGATCGTTTCAGCTAGTTTTTGTGTCATTCTGACATGGCGAATTGTGCTAAAGTGTGGTTATTCTAACAAAATTGATCTTTTTTTCACCACCCTCTTTTTTGGGGTGGCTTTTTTGGTCATTGTATTTTAATTCTCCACAAAAATCTGCTTATTCATATTTGAATCATGTGACTTGTATTTTTTTCCATATTTGATGTCTTTCTAATGTATGCAAATCAGCTACTGGGCCAGTTGCATAAACTTAGCCACTATGTGGTTAAGACTGTGCCAAGACTGTCTTGAGAACTGGGTTGACCTATTTTTTCAAATCCAATAAGACCAATCTACCTTTTTATGTAACTGACTTAAAAAAATTAGGACAAGTTTTGAAGGGAAAATTTAGATGACTAACTTTTAAGACTAGTCTAAACAGTTTATGCAACCGGCCACTGTGACAGATGAACTATGCAACAAAAAAAAATCTTTGTGATAGCACTTGTAGTTTGCTTCTCTCCCATGTACTTATGTGATGTTGAGACCCAAACTAGCTATATAAGAATTGACCCGCTACAAGGCACATTATGTAGGACACTTATTTACAAAAGTACCTAATTCCAGTGAACAGTTTTAAATACACATTTCATATCCTATATGGCCTGTTGTATTAGTTATATTTTCTATATGAATAAATTGCATTTTCTATATGACTTACTGTACAATAAAACTTCAGTGTTTAACTCCCTCACATCTTTCTTAAGGCCCTGTGTGTTCACTTTCCATAGGGTTTTTTGATGATTTACATCTTTCTTATATTACAAGTAATTGCCGTGGTCTGTGAAACATGGAGCTATACTTTTTTCACAGTGTTCAGTGATTCAAAGCTCAAAAATATCCATTAATTGGTTATGACTAGTGTTGTCAAACGTACCGGTCGGTACAAACAAAAATGTTGACGGTACCAGCATTTCTCTAGTACCGGTAGTACCGGGTATATTCGGTATCAGCTGATACATGCTGCTTTCAAACTCACTTGTTTGAGTGCTCTGAGCATCAAAGGTTTCTATTTGCAACATGTTTTTACAAGTGTTTTGTAGCCAATCATATCTGTTGAGCACGTGAACACGATGGCCTATTAGAGGTGCTAGTTAGAATTTGCTTAACACTTAAGAAAGCTCACAAAGTTTGGATTTGTTCAACGTGAGCCGCATGCTCACAAATCCTATCATTATAACCAACAAAGTGTAAACATGATGTAAATAAGAGATTCATTGTACAATTAAAGGGATACTTCAGTATTTAGCATTAAGCTTTGTATTAGTAGAAAACCTGTAGTATTTTCGAATTACCGTGCTTTCCACCCTCATATCCCCCTGAGATGAGAGATTTATGTATTTTTTGTCTGGAAAAAATCCTCAGATGATGCAAAAATCGCCATTTTGCAATCATCGGAGGATTTTTTGGCTAGAGGCTAAAGACTACAGCCAGTAGTAGGGGCTGTCCCGCATGTTCTCAACCCGCCCATAGAGGGTGGGATCTCACTCACAGAATGTACACCTAGTGTCAGACATCTTTTTTTGAAAGCTAAGCTAGCAGGCTCTTGTTCTGTGGAGAAAGCTGAGTAGTAGGGGTTACCATACAGTAGGGCTGCACGATATATCGGATGATATTGATATGCGCATCTCGTCAGTAAAGCCGGTTCCTTGATTAGTAGTATATCGTCATCACCTGCTATCAGATGGAGTGGCATTTACAACACAGAGCCGTAGTTCACTGACAAGCTGAGCCATATCGCATTAATTATCGTGGACATATCGCCTGCGATAATTAATGCAATATGGCTCAGCTTGTCAGTGAACTACGGCTCTGTGTTGTAAATGCCACTCCATCTGATAGCAGGTGATGACGATATACAACTAATCAAGGAACCGGCTTTACTGACGAGATGCGCATATCAATGTCATCCGATATATCGTGCAGCCCTACCATACATCCTCTTTTTCCCGGACATGACCGGCCGTCGAGATCGTCCAAAATGTCTGGGATTCAGCTTTTGCTTTCTGCAGTCGCCATCCATTGTTTACATGCACACCTTTTGTTTCAATCTAACTGAATTCATTCCGATTGGTGAATCTGAATGTAGTGTTTACATGAACGCTAAACAAGTGATCGGTTGATGTGCGTTTTAACATTGCTAAGAAAATTCCCGCTCCTCCGTGAGAGATACATACGAGACCGGTGCGTCTCACAGGTGTTGCTCATCAGTAATCACGCCACCAGCCTCGCGCCGTTCTCCCGCGGCCCTCAGTCTCGTCCTGCTCGCCACAGTAAACATAATGAATGGCGACTGTAGAACGCAAAAGCCGAATCCCCGACACTTTGGGCGATCTCGTAAGCCCGGGCAGACTCATCACAGAGACTCACTAGTAGCCTAGACTTGTTTAACTCCTGTGCTCTGTTACCGGTAGGCGTGGCCTCCTAGGGCAGCGAAGCAAGTGCATTCTGGGAGTTGTTGTCTTTCATCCACAAGCCAAAAATAAATTTTCTGGCTTTTCTCAGTCTAGAAAGCTCCAAATTCAAAATTAATTTCACATTTCTTCTACATAAATGACCCATTTTAAATACACATTAATCTTTCCAGAGGTGAAGTATCCCTTTAAGACAGGCTTTTTTTTGTTTGTTATAATGCAAGTTTTCGCCAAGAATGCAGAATTCAGTGAGCTTGCGCTTCAGAGATTGACAGTCTTAGTGATTATTAAGGGCTCTTCACAATCTAAATACAAATTTTTTCATGCTGCCAAGTACACTGCAAAGTGTTTTTACATGCACAATTGAATATGAAACTGCAATGATTTACAGTGATAATCAACAGACGAGACTAAACGGAACAACATTTTTTTTAAGTACTTGATTCAACAGTTTTTGCTCTGGTACCGAGAACCAAAAAAAAGTTTGGTACCGTGACAACCCTAGTGATGAACTTATTCAAGATAAAATATGTAATGTTCTATTAACTATGGTGTTTATATTTTTAAATGCTTTTAAATTAATTTCATGTCTTTCCATTAGGATTTGGTTGTAATATTACTAATTGTGTTTATATAGTGTTAACAGACTTTTATTTGTCCAAATTCTCTCTATTGGGCATGATAGATTTGTGCCTTGTCCTAGTGGTCAACCCCTCTTTGTTTTAATGTTTTTTTTCCGATGACAGATTGATGATTCTTCATCCATTTCACTGGCCCTGCTTTCAAAGGTATTTTAAACTCTGTAACTACTTGATGCACTGTTCTACTGTATCTAACTTCCGTGTTTTGAATTTGACAAGCCATAATGTAGGCACAAATGTGCAATATACATTTTTTTTGTCAAATCTTGTGGGTTTTTTTTTTCACATCTAGCTTGTTTATATATGCTTAGAATGTTAAGGGAAATTGGTTGTGTAATACTCTGAAATTGAATGTTTTGCATTAGTCAGAAACTTAATATTGAGAATTTAGCACTTTGTATTTTGCTGCATATCAGTAATTACATTAATTTTAATTGTAAGATTAATATTTAGAGTTATTAATTATATGTGCTCATTGTTTGATAATTGTTGATACTTGTGTGCGAGCCTGGTCCTGTAAAGAGTGAGCCCAACTGCCTTTTAATCAGTGTGGAATGGAATACTGTATAAGCCCCTTGCCCACATTATGCTAATTGCAGGTGTTGATTTAAAAAAAAAAAAATTATTCATTGAAAAATGAAGCACTCTGGAATCCTGTAGTAATCTTTGGTTCTTTTTTTCCCATCGAAGATCAAATCTCTGGATTTTTTTTTAATTCCCTCGGCTATTCACTTGGGTTTTGTTTTTTTGTAGAGCAATATGAGCAGTCTTCACAAAACTCTATTTCTTCTATATACTGGGCTTTAAACACACCAGCAGCATTTGCTCTTATGGATAATGGTTAATTGTTTTATTTCTTGTGTCAAAATTCTTCACAATATAGTGTAATTTTGCTACAACAGCAAATTCAGGTTGATCATGCCATTGTAATTTACATGTCTTATGCTATGACTGCATTTTGTGTGTTAGTGTGAAATCTTCTGTTCATCTGACACATCCCCAAGAGACATTCCAATAAAACTAAATGGAGGAAAAAACTCTTAGACAATGGGCAATGAATGTGTGTAGTTGGTATTAAATCTTGCATGAGAGTCGTCGATTTGTCTTTTGATTATGAATTTTATGTGTATTCCATTTTGTTATGGTTAATATGAAATGGGTGTTGGCATTTCAAGGCCTGAGGTGGTACTCATAATTTACGGTTTAGTATTTTTAAAGATCACACACTGATAGAGGCAAGAAGCTGCTTCTTACAGGACCAGGTTTCAGTGAATCTCTGGGCTCAATTGAACATTCCAACATTGATTTTATATGTGAAAACATTATTACCTGTTAAACAGACAGCCAATCTTGCTGAAACAAATGCTTCAGAGGAAGACAAAATAAAAGCTATGATGTCTCAGTCCAACCATGAGTATGACCCTATCCAGTAAGTATGCAATTCAAGACATTGACATTTTATTTAAAATTGCCCTCGGTGTCAATTCTAACATGAATCTCTATTCATTAGTTATGCAAAGAAGCTTGTTGGTCCACCTCCACCAAACTACACATGCTTTCGTTGTGGAAAAACTGGACATTATATCCGAAACTGCCCAACGAATGGGGTAATTGGGTTTTCATTACCACAGCTACTTTAACATTACAATTGATTTGAACTTGGTGATGCTTGCTATAACTTTTCGTGTGCGTAAGCATTTTATTACCATACTATGCTCATTTAATCAGAGAAGAAATTTAATCTTGCATATCAACCATGCGTTAGCAGGATCGAAGTTTTGAAGCTCCTCAACGGATAAAGAAAAGCACAGGAATTCCTCGGAGTTTCATGGTGGAGGTTGATGATCCAAACAGAAAGGGAGTCATGTTGACCAACAGTGGAATATATGCCATTCCTACTATTGATGCGTGAGTATATTTGGCCTTCCTGTAAGTGATAGTGTTAAAGGAAAATGTCCATATTTTTCACTTCTGACACAATTATGCAAAACCATAGTTTGTAGTGGCCTCAACATGCCAATTTGATTAATCATACTACACTTGCTTTTAGTGAGGCCTATGCCATTGGGAAAAAAGAGAAGCCACCATTCTTGCCCCAAAATCAATCTTCATCTTCAGAGGAAGAAGATCCTGTACCTGATGAGCTGCTGTGTTTGATCTGCAAGGATCTAATGACAGATGCTGTGGTTATCCCCTGCTGTGGAAATAGCTACTGTGATGAGTGTAAGTGTCTCTACAAACAAATGTCAGAAAGGTGAAGTGTTTTTGACTTTTGAAAGCTTACAGTCTTTTGACCGCAGGTATTCGGACATGTTTGCTGGAGTCTGACGAACATGTTTGCCCAACCTGCAAACAATCAGATGTATCTCCTGATGCTTTGATCGCGAACAAATTCTTGCGCCAAGTAAGAAATCCCTATCTTAATCATTGTTAAACTGCTGTGTTTTTGCCTCAAACATTAACACAACCTTTTATTTCCAACCCCAGGCAGTGAATAATTTTAGGAATGAAACCGGATATACCAAGAGGATTCGAAAAGCTACAGCTGCTACACAAGGAGCCCAAACACCGGCTTCTGCCCAGCGGCCACCTCTGAGACTGGCAACCTCACGCCAACAGGACCCTCTTATGGCCAATGTTCCGACCTCAACAGCAGATAGCAGCCCTCCCCAAAGCACACCTGCTGCCCCTTTATCTCCTGTTAGCACTCATCAGCCCTCCAGTACCCCACCTTCTTCTAGCAGCTCTACTGTACACAGCAGCGCTGCACCTGCAGCATCAAACTATAGCCCTGTGGTGAACTCTCCTCAGCACTCTGTTAAGCAGGAGGACCCTCCTTCATCTAAGTAAATAATTTTCTAGCACTTCAGAGGATCCACTGGTTGTGTAAAACATGACATACCGGACTCAAGTGTGTCTATGCAGTTGTTTAAAAGGTTTTTTGTTTTTTTTTAGGGAACCAGAGGTCTCAGCATCTACTGTTGTGCCGCCTTCAGAACCCTCTGTCCCAACAACTTCATCTTTTCCAAAGGTATTAAGAGAATTACATAGACTGATAGAGCCACATTATAATATGCAGCATTGTTTTCTTTGTCAGTTAAAAATTGTTCACTTACAATATAATTTTAATTCTGTATTGCAAATACAGACAAGCCAAGTAAGGAGATTTGGGAAGATTTATTGTGCAGCCTTTAACCTGTTTCCATGAGTACAATTTAGTGATTTCCCCCCATTTGTTTTGCCTAGGGATTCCATGTCCCAGTGATTGGGAAGCCGAATATGCCTCCGCACCACATGCACAGGCCAGGTAAGATAATATCGGCCCTATCTAGGTGGTTTTTTGTTTGTTTGTTTGTTTTTTCTGTTGACTTGGTGGTTTTTAATATTTAAAATTGTTCCCCTTTTTAGGACAGCCAAGGACTAGTGGACCAAGGCCAACTGGAAGCCGTCCTGCGTGGGATCCGTAAGTATCAAAGAGTAAAATCTTTAAATATTTCAGCTTGATCCAAAAAAGATTAATACTTGACTCCAGTCTATTTATCCTATCAGGTCCACAAATCGAGGGAGAGCTCCTAGTGAGCGACCACCAAGAACACAGCCTCCACCAGTGCAAAATCTTCCGCCTGTTATCCCTCCAGTGTATGGCCCTCCTGCTCTATTTCCTCCTCCACCACACCCTATGCCTCAGCCTCCTGGTGTTGTTCCTCAGCAGTATCCCATACAGTATCCTCCAGGACAGCAGCCTCCCCCTCCTTTCAACATTCCACCACCTGTATTTCCACCTGTCCCACCTGTGACAGCTCCGTGGGTGCCTCCTGGTGCCCAGCCACCTATAGCCAACCCTATCTCTTCTATGCCAGCAGCACCTTTTCTATCCAAGGAGGAGTTTTACCGCCAGCAGCGTAGACTTAAAGAAGAGTATGTATAGTTCTAACACAATATAAAATTATATATACACACACACACACACACAGGGTTTTTCCTGCATATAACCACGAGGCCAGAATTACGAGGCGGCCACCTCTGTCAAATTTCGTGCCGACTTCGGCTCTCGACAAAACTCAGACTGGCAGTCACATGCTCAGATACGCTTTTTCTACCGTGACGGTTCTGTTGCGGGTTCCTGGCCTCTGTCCATTCTCAAACCATATAGTTTGCCGATAGTGCTGCGCGGATCGTGGTTATATCCACGGATAATCTGTTGGGCAGGCGGGCCAAGTAATAAAAAAAATAACATTCCAATTAATCGAGGGTGGATGACAGATGAATATTACAATGTTGAGTTTAATAAAGACACTGAACTCTCATCACGGTAAAACGCAATGAACGTCGTCACTCTTTTATTTTAGTTTTCAACAATGTAATTTTCTTCAAGGAAAACCAAGCAAGGAAAACATGCCAGGGCTCGAAATAAATGCTTGTCTGTTTCACACGCGCTGTTTCACACATCTTTCTGTATTGTTGTGCTTAGGCTATTTTGAGCGCCATATTTATTCCCTTCCCGCTCAATTGGAAATCACTTAGGCTGTGTCTGAAATCTCCACTCAAACCACTACTCCCTACCTCCTATGTAGGGGGTAGGGAGTAGAGCACTATATAGTGAGCTCACCAGCATAATAGAAACACCACTTTCGGACACTACTCGATCGTCTCTCGGCGCCGTTGATTACGTCATTGCTGTCGCCCGTCCGTCTTTTTTACAATCAGCGCAATGCATGATGGTATGTAGGGCTTGGGTTAGTGACCATCGGTTGTACACTACTTTTCAAAATGCATTCTGGGATACATTGAGTGGACTATATAGGGTATAATAATAATCACTATACATTCGGACAGCACTACAAAATGGCGAGCTCACTATATAGTCCACTATACAGTGAGTAGTGGGAGATTTCGGACACAGCATTAGTTAACACATAGCTGCCAACTCTCACGCATTGGCCGTGAAACATCCGCATTTGAATGGTTTCACGCGCGCACACCCCCGATTTCTCACGCTGAAGTGTCAACCCGGTCGGTCAAATGCCTGAAAGATGAGTTTATCTATAGATCTACGTGTTGAGCCACTCGTGATCGACTAGTTATACCGCAAATTAGTTAAAATCTCCCGGAATCTAGAGCGAGCGTGCATGCGTGACAGACTGTGCTCATGGCTGTAACCAGCTATGAGGTCACAGAGGTCCGGACCTCTGTAATTTTTTTTTTACCTTCAAAAATAAAATTTCAAGCTCTCTGAATGATTCATTAGATGTTTAAACCCCCTCATATGAGGGTTTGCAATTAATTTTGCTGCGCAGTGAACGGGGCTTTGAGAGCGCGTTGTGAGGGCGCGAGTGCCAGATCACGTGTTGCCAGATCAACAAATGGAATGGTGTTAATTTTCTCACTGAATATGGCTTAGAGCTTTTTATTTTGAACTCTCAAAGTGCACCAAATTGATGAATTTAACATTAAAAAGCAGACATTTTTACGGGGGAGCATGCCCCCGAACCCCCCTAGAGGGACAGAGGTCCACTCACTACAACTTTACCAAAATATTCTGTGAGAAATACTGGTATTGCTTTTCACAAACATCTACATGTCTGTCTATTTGAAAGTTTAGGCTATATGGAGTGTATATTGCATTTGTGGATGTTATTATAGCACAATTCTTTACACCTCACCCCCGGACCTCACTAATTTCAAACCCTGGTTACGGCCTTGACTGTGCTTTAAAACCGCGTAGCACGCTCGCACGGCAGAGAGACCTTGCGTAATACAGAGTAGGATTCCTGTCCATCATCGCACAAGCTGCGCCTGTTTTGCCGTTCATTATAGGTCATGGAAATTCATCTTTTTAGTCAGGGAAAAGTCAGGGAATTTGACATTTAGTTTAGAGTGGGAACCCTGCATTTAATGTAGTTTTTATTTTCAAGTAAAATGGATAGCGTGGTTAATAATAATATATAGGCCTAACTAATGACAGTACTGACGGTAACAAAGTTGCGCTGTTGAGGCTTGCGCATTTATTTATAACATTATACAATTAAGAAACATCACACGACCAGAGTGCTGTTTTGCTGAATATCACGATTGAAAATGAGACACTGATTTCATAAGTTCAATAAACAAATGGTTAAAATTAAGACACTTACATTTTAGACGCAATGACTGTTTCTGTTCTGTTTCAGCAGCGAAAATAGTTCCAAACAAAGATCACTGCAGAACCATCATGCGTCTCACAGCAGTTTTATTACTGAATGATTCCGCATTTTGAACGAATCGGTTGAGTCAAAGATTCAATTACCCATTCATAAACTGCCTCATTCTGAATAAATCAGCTGTTTGAACGAATCGTTTGAATGAATGACTCATTAAGACGTCGCCTGCTGCCACCTACTGGAGGTTTAGATTCAGAGTGTCATTCATTTTAATTTTCCTTATTTGTATATTCCAAAAATATTTTAAACAATCTCATAATCTCATTTAATACAGTTGTAAGTTTTCAGTGTAAATGATTTAATTTGATTGGTAACAGCCCTATAGTGTCTTATTATTCTAATTGAATGCATTGATCAAATTTAAGAATTTGTAATGAAAGATGGAGCATACCTTTAATAAAATTAGGGCAAAAACGCGCTTTATAAAGGTAAAAAAATGTATTCTGATAAGAGTGTTTTCCAACAGTGATGTAATGAAACATTGACAATTTAAGTTGTAAGGGAGTAAAGCCTCTGTTTTTGGCATTTACCATTAAGGAAATATAATTTTGCCAAAAGAACTCAGTAATTTTAAGTCAGCCTACTTCAGTGTGATGTTACCATATTTTCATGCATAACACTGAGAATTTGAATAATTGTAATGTGATGATCAGATGCAGATATCAAAATCAAAGAATACCATAGGATAGGGCGGTTGGCGGGTGAATTATTTATTTTGAACAGCGGATTCGGGTGACTCAAAGTGCACCAGATTAATGAATTTATCTTTAAAATGTACAAAATGTTCTTACAGGGGGCCATGCCCCCGGACCCCCCTAGAGGTTCCGTGGTCCACCGCGAAACACAGTATATGATGGTCTACGAAAAATACAAATTTAATTATCTTATTAAAATACATACATGATCAGGATTTTACCACCTCCGCCTCGTTTTGAGTCAGGAAAAACACTGTATGTATGTGTGTGTGTGTGTGTGTGTGTGTGTGTATGTATACATGTATATGTGTATACATATATATATATATATATATATATATATATATATATATATATATATATATATACATTTATTTATTTATTTATTTATTTATATATATATATATATATATATATATAATTATTTATTTATTGAAATGATTATTTGGCTCATTCCTTGTATAGATGAAAATGGTTATGTGGTTTTTATTGAAGCATCAGGATTTATTTATTGTCTTTTGAGAGTTACCTTTTAATTAAATATGGATTGTGCGGAGTATTGTGTGGATTCTTCCCCTCTCACTCCTAATAATCATGTGTGTTGTAATGAATAACCAAATTTTAACTGCAAAGTTTTATTTCCTTCCTGTCTTTGATAAATAGTTCCCAATGTCGATTCGTTACCAGGGAGAAGTCATCCAAACTTGAAGAGTTTACCAATGACTTTGCCAAAGAGCTTTTGGAGTATAGAAAGATCCAGAAGGAGAGAAGGCGATCCTACTCTAGGTTAGGATAAATACAGGTCCACCAGCAAGCTGTAATTTTTTTTATGGGAAATGTTTAGCATCAACTAAATTGTCCTAATTTACCTTTCTTTTTCAGATCAAAATCTCCATACAGGGGTTCCTCTTACAGTGGCTCATCATATTCCTATTCAAAATCTCGCTCTCGGTCCAGATCACCACGCTCCTACTCTCGATCACCATCCCGGTCTCGGTCAAGATCTCGCTCACGCTCTCGTTCCCGATCACGCTCCTTCTCTCGCTCACCATACTCCCGCAGGGGCCGAGGTCGAAGCCGTAGCTATCGATCCAGGTCACGCACTCCTACATACCATCGCTCCCACAGTAGATCTCCATCGTATAGGGGCCGGGAGATGAGTGGGATGGGAAGTGGAATCTATCGTTCTCGCTCCAGATCGCCAATGTATAGAAATCACAGTCCCAGCAAGAAACTCCCTCCCCCTTCTCAAAACGAGGGTGAACGCAAATACACAGGGAGGTACCGAGAGCTCCCCCCTTATGATGCTAAGGCTTATTATGGTCGAAACGTAGACCAGAGTGACCCCTATGAGAGAGAGCGATACAGAGAGTGGGAAAGAGAATACAGGGAGTGGTACGACAAATACCTTAAGAGTTATAACAACCCACCAAGTGGTCAAATGAGGGGCCGTGTTCCAGGCAGCAGAGATCCCTTTACTCCTGAGCGTTTTGCTCCTCCCCGACCAAGAGAAAACTCACCCTACGGCAGGGGACGTCGGGAGGATTATCCGCCACCACCTCAGAGCCACAGTGTTCCTCCAAGAGGCAGAGTTGCCATGACATACCAAGAAAAGTGTGCTGAGAAGTATGGCCACCTTCATGTCAACACCACTGGAGCAGGGAGAGGACCTAACAAAGAGTCTTCAAAATCTATCAAGGACAGAGAAACAAGTGGCAGCAACGCTACAGACCCCAAGTCTCTGAAACATAAGAAACATCGCAAAAAGAAGAGAGACGATGGGGATCTCTTCAGCCACTCTGACTCTATGGATGATTCAAGGAAAGATGATCGTAAAGGGGACTCCATGCTGATTAATTCAAGCCGTGATGATGCCACACCTGTCAGGGATGAGCCCATGGATAGTGCTGCAGTGCCCTACAAGAGTACTCCTGAAAAGGATAAGAAAGAGAGGACTAAAAGCAAATCTGACAAAGGTAAACGAAGGTCTGAAAGCAGTGGGCAGAAGGAAGCATCTGGAAAGATGTCAAAACCTGTTCGAGAGAAGGAATCCGATGCACCGCGAGAGAAGGGGGCTCCCACTGAACCAGCCATTAAGAGAGTCAAAGACGAACCATCCCACAAATCTGAAATAAGTAAACCTCAGTCTTCAGAGTCCAAACTCATGCTCCCACGCAAGTTGATGCAGTCTAGGCCCATTAAACACCACCAGGAGCTGAAGCCCATCAAAGATGAGCTCAAAAGCAGGAAGGAATTGGTGAAAGACCTTCCAAAGCAAGAGAAAGTATCTGACAAAGATGGGAAAGTCCCCAAAAAAGAGCCAGAGAAGCATGTGAAAACTGAGGAGAAGATGCACACCAAGGCATCAAGAGAAGATACCAAACAGGATAAAAAGAAACGGAAAGATGACAAGCCATCTGCGAAAGACCTGGATGTCCCTCCGGTAAAAATGGCAAAAATGGAAGTTGACATGGCCAAAAGCTCCCCAAAACCTAAACCCAGACTGGAGAGTGAAAGGCCAGTTGAGAAGGAGAAAGTAGCTATTCCGTCTCTGATGGATATTAAGCCTGAGCCTGTAAGAAAGATTAAAATCAACAGGGAAATTGGCAAGAGGATTTCTAGCATTGATCGGCCAGTTTCAGCTGAGGACTCTGCTCATGCCACAGGAAAGGGCAGGCTTGACAAGTCTAGAGGAAAATTGAGAAGGAAGGTGCATGTCCCTGATGGGTCAGGATCCTTATTGGTTGATTACACCAGGTGAGGAAATTAAATATTAATAATTAACTTGACAACTCTTATTTTCTGTACCATCCATTTATTCATATTTGTTGTCTTTGGCAGCACCAGCTCCACAGGAGGAAGCCCCATCAAAAAGCATGAGGAGAAGCTTGACCTAAAGAAGACTGTGATAAAGACTCTGGAGGAATACACCAATGACAGCTCCACCCCTGCTGAGGATGAAATCGTCATGATACAGGTGCCCCGTTCCAAGTGGGAAAAGGAGGACTATGAATCTGAGGACGATGATTCTAAGGTTGCAACTAGAAAAGACGGCATCAACACATCCAGCTCTGCTCCTTCAGGAGAGAACACTGCTGCAAAATCAACTGACAAGGAGTCTCCCCATGCTGACAAAGCTCCTACTGCTTCCAAAGAGGCAGATGTCAAACCTGCCAAGGACCCCACATCATGTGAGAAGGAGAAAGATTCTGACAAAGACAGAGAGCGAGAAAGGGACAGAGGGAAAGAAAGAGAACGCTGCAGCACTGCAGATCGTGAAATGACTGATAAAAGGAAACCTAGTGTACCTAATCAGGAGAGAGAACATGTGCAGGAGAAAGGCAGTGACCATGGCAGTGAACGGAGCTGCTCTTCCCAGTCATCCAGAGACAGGCAAGCTGACAGGCCTGAACCAACCTCTAGAAAGCCAGTAGGTAGAGAGACAACAACAGGCCTTGCCAGTAGGAAACCAGAGCATAGAGATGATGCAAGAGACCACTTAGGCACAAGATCAAAAGATGAGAGAAGTCCAATAAGGAGGAGAGTATCGCCCTCAAGGGTAAAGGACTTGCACACAGACTCTGGGAGAAAAACACTTGAAGCACCACCGGAGTCGAATAGGAGTCCAAGTCCAAGCAGGAATAATAGAGCATCATCGCAGAATGCCCCAGAGCCAAAACGAACTGGCCCAGAGGATCACAAAGGACACTGGCCATGCAGTAAGGAGAGCCAGGGTTCTAGGCATTCTGATGTGCGTCCTATAAAGGACCGGGAGCACAGGACTCCTCATAGAGCTTTGACTCCAGAGCCTAGGTCTGATGCAGAGAAAGGTGGTGTACATGGCGACCACATCAAAATCCCATCGGTGCGCTCTACAAGACTGTCATCAGATTTAGCACGGGAAACCGACGAGGCTGCGTTTGTCCCTGACTACAGCGAAAGTGACAGTGAGACTTCGGACACTGAGAGCAAAATGGAGCAGAGAGGACGAGAGCGGGACAGCAGTGGCAGCCAGAGTCCAAGCCCCTCGGGAAGCCATGGACACAGCAGCAGCCCCAGCTCTCCGGGCAGTCAGGACAGCAAGAAAAAGAAAAAGGACAAAAAGGAGAAGAAGGAAAAGAAGAAACACAAGAAGCACAAAAAACACAAAAAGCATAAGAAACATACAAGTAATGAGTCTGAATCAGAGCTCAAAGGACAGAAACACAAACATAAGAAAAAAAAGTCCAAAAAGAGCAAGGACAAAGAAAAAGATGACAAGGAAAAAGATGAAAGTGAAAAAGACGAACATAAGACAAAAGTATCTGTTTAATTCATTTATAGGTTTAACCATTGATTTAATTTAATCAATCCTCTTTAAGAGGCATTGAAAAATTCCATTAAGTACTGGTTCAGCTTTCATTCTATTTGCTAATTCTCACTGGTTAACAACATGCTTTTTTGTGTCTGACCATGCTAACCTCTCCCACCAATGCAAGAGAATAGCTACTTGAACGATAAAGGTTATTTGGGTTCTGAATTTTCATTAATATTTTTGTTCTCATTTAAAATTGTTGCAGATTCTCGTGACATCATGGTTTTGAATTAAGGCCATTGTAGAGGAAGCACTTTAGAAATGTGAATGTGATTGCAGTTTTGCAAAATTTGCAGAGTTGCAAAAGCCCTTTTGTACCTTATCTCTTGTATGTTTAAGTTGGATAGAAACATATCATTATAACATTATGGTAATGTTGTTACAGAGGTAGTAACAGGAGAGTGTCATCCAGGCATTGGGCCATATTGATTTACAAATTGTATGTTTTTGCACTGTGAATATTTCCTCTACTCTTTCATTTTATTTGACATCACCTTCACAAGAGTAATTTAAATTATCTGCTGAAATGGAATTGTAAATGTTTTGAGGGTAATAAATTTTTTCAGCAAATATATATGGGCTCCCATCTTGTTTATTTTCTTACATTTCTTACATTAATAAAGATTTCCAAGGAACCACAGAAGACTATTTCTAATTGTCTTTTTAAATAGTTATTGGTAACACTTTATTTTACATTTATACATGTCAAATGTACATAATGTAGCAGTAAATTATGCATGCAACCAACCCTAGACCAAATCTTATTCCTAATCCTAACCATATAGATAGTATATATTACTCTGTACTTAAATCTATAATTACACTGCAACAAGGACACCTTAAAATGTAACACTTATTTATTGTATGTACACCAGTATCAGCTATTACATTTTTGGGGATTTTGAGTAGTTTTAACTACTCAATGAAATTTAGACCCATCTGATGTCCATATCTTATTACAATGTGATAATTATTAACACAACAGGCATTTAAATTAGTGTTTATGGCAATACTTTATAAACTGTTTTTAAGCTTTTATGTCCTAGCCCAACTTCCATTAAAAGTGCCTGACTAGAAACCACTCTATTGGAACACGTGCAGAATGAAGTGAAACATGGATTCCTTTGGATGATCTGAGATGTGCTTGGGCTCAGAGAACTTTACATCAATTCTATGCAGACAATTGCTGCAAAGCTTTCTCCTTGCGTAACAGAGATTCAAGTTGCAGACTGTGTTAAGTGACAATGGTTTTCCAAAGTACTCCCGAGCCCATGTGGCTATTTTTAACACAGTAGCATGATGGTTTCTCATGCAGTGCCGTCTGAAGGGCTCAAAGGTCACGCTCATTCAACAGAGGTTTCCTGACTTTTCATGCATGCACTGAGATTTCTCTAGATTCCCTGAATCTTTTCACAATATTATGTATGGTGAAGGACCTAAATACTTTGCGATCTTGCACTGGGAAATGGGATTTTTCATTTTTTGACAATTCTCTCAGGAAATTAGGCACAAAGTGGCGAGCCATGACCCATCTTTGCTTGCAAAGATTGGGATGCTCCTTTTACACTCAATATTAAGGGTATACAAATTATTTAAATAATATCATAAAATAATTATAATAATTCATAATTGCTATGATTTTGTCTTTAAAAATCTTAGTAGTGACATTTATTGCATCAGAGATGTGTCACTTTGCTCACAGCTTATTGGTTCAGTTTCAGTTTGAAATCTCTCTCTAACCCAGAACATAACCTGTCCCAGAGCAGGTTAGCCATGGAGAGTAAATTACTATGGCGAAAAGCCAAGGCACTTTCATGGTGCCTAAAACCGAGGGCTGGCACAAACTAAACTGAAACATACCTGATAGCCACCTAAACCGGCTTCATGCTATAGATCCCAGATGTTCTCTGGAAGGAGAACGTCTCTCCCACAAATACCAATTATACCACCAGCAACAAACACGGCTTAGCAAAGAATCCTTCAAACATTTAAATATACTATAAAAATAATTATTAAAAAAATATATATATATGAAAGGTATCATAAAATATTAAACCATTGTTTTGCCCAGAGAAACTTTTATTACAAAATTTTACTGTCTAACACAGGGTTCCTCAAACTCTGTCCTGGAGGGCCACTGTCCTAGCTCCAACCCTGATCAAACACACCTACCTGTGAGTTTCTAGTGATCCTGAATACCTTGATTAGCTTGCTCAGGTGTGATTGATCAGGGTTGGAGCTAAACTCTGCAGGACAGTGGCCCTCCAGGACCGAGTTTGAGGAACCCTGATCTTACATATAAAACAGACATAGGTCTACCTCAACCTGATATTTAAGCAAAATACCGTTGATATGAAAGTGTTGCGTTTCCTCTGACAGTCACTTGAGGACGGCAGACATTTTATAGTTGTACCCATTCTCCTTACAAAAAATGGCCAGGAAATGCTGGAACATTACTGGTACCCTGCAGGAAAAAACAAAAAGCCCACAGGACAGTGCACATTACAGGCAGGGGAGTCCGGCTCCCCCTCTCTGGACGTAATGAGCGTAGCTGTAAATTCCAGCCACACCCTAATCCTATCTCCAGAGTTAGTAATGGCTCTGCCTATGCAAGCCTGGGAAAACCCAGACGAATTTATGGCAAATTTTAGATGGTTTTAAATTTTATGGTTTTAAGTCTATCCAATTGCACCCATAGGCATTAGAGCAACGTCTGTTGGTGACACCCCTTTGAAAATGGGCCGTAACCTTCCCCAGACCCACTCTTAGTTACTACTGAGAAGGGTCTGGTGTCAACCAGGCTATGCCTATGCCTAAACCTTGTTAGGTCAACAAGCTCCACCCATTAGGTAGACAGAGGAATGCCATGTCCTACCCACACTTGCGGTCTTTGCACTGTGACTTGACCACTTGTCTACTTGCATGACGTATTTCCTTTATTTGACCCAAGTCTTCAAGTAGGCATAAAGACTGCAAGTGTGTGCAGAACTTTTGATTTCTCGATGGACGATGGGACACACTTATAGTCTAACAAAATATGCAAGTGTTTGCAGAGCTTTTATTTATTATATTTTCCATACTTTGCATTTTAAAATAAACTTCTACATGTCTATTCAGTACTTGCTATAACAGAAGACACAAATTTAAATCACAAACCGCTCCGAAGTATTCGAGATAGTGTGTGTTTAGTGTGCATTATTAAGGGCACAGCACTTTGGCATTTTTAAGACATGGGACAGTCTTACATCCTGTTGTGTGCACGCGCACTCAAGAGCCCAAGACCACAAGTGTGGGTATTTAGACAAGGCAGAAGAGTTGAACTATAGGCCCAGGTCCACCCATGTCCAGAGAGGGGAAGCTGGATGTCATTTGTGTCTGCAGTGAGCACCATTTGGGGTGCTTCTCAATTCTTAAATTGATGCCTCCTCGTTAATCCGTCCTCCAGCCTAAGATAAAATTTAGCCACCTTGAAGGAACGAGGAGAGAGGAAGCTTCCAGAGGAGCTATGAGTCAGAGGATGCAGTCAGAGGTGCTTCTCATTTCTAATGTGTGCATCCTGGTTCCATTTCCTCTTTTCCTTTCCTCGCCTCTCAGCTCCATTGGATGCGCCCTTAGGATGTGATTGAAGAATGCAAGGAAAGAAAATGAGGACGGAGGAAGCTAAGGAAATCTTGTATATTAAAATATTCTTGATCAAGCGTCCCCAAAGCGTCATATGGTGGAGGGATCTGCCCTGTTGTTGAAGTTTGGTTATTTAAAATATTAATAATATATTGGGATAATAAAACAAGATGCTCTGTTGAATTATGTGGCATGTAGCCTATATGGTTTATTTTTAAACCGCAAAGGTAGCTAAAACAAAAAAAATATTTTTCGACAAGAAGCAACATAATAAATCTGCTGTTGTCTGTGTCTGTAAAGGGATTTTGATTTAATCATAGGCCTATACGAGGGCAAAGAAAATAAATAAATAAAATAATGGTGTGCACAAATATATCGTCTAATAATACTGCATATAATAAATACTAGCTTAAATAAGGAATGAATTATAGGCTATTTAATTCATTCAGTGAAGACTATGCAGTGTTTTATTATAGGCTACATTTGATTATAGGTTGCCTACATTATTAAATTTCCGTAGGCTTTTTTTTTACCTGAATAGGCTACTACTGTATACTGTTAAATAGACTTATTGTTTGTATAAGGTTTGCCCAGTAAAGGCTTTTTCAGCTAGACTTAATTTCAATCTAGAGAACGAAACATTTTAGGAATGAAACTTATCGCCTCAGATTTGTGTATGTTTTCACCACAAGAGGGCGCACAAGGTTATTCAGCCCCGGGGAAAAAGCCTCATATACTGTCTATGGGAAAAAGGTGCAGCATTCCAGTTATGAAGGCACATTGAAGCATCTTCTTGTGTGGAGAGCAAGTTCAGACTGAGCGAGTTAAGTATTTAAGGTTTGTTAAAATTACCATCCCAAAATGCAAATTTTTTAGTCACATTGCTCTCCTCAGAAGGCAAATATCAAGGGGAAAAGCCGGCCTTTGCTTTATTGTAAGCCACATTTCAGAAACAAAGTTGCTTCACATGTTGACAACAAACAAGCCAGCAGTCATATTGAGCTCATTATTGACTTAATTCAGCCTCGTGTATTTGGGTCAAACTGATGTAATGCATATTTTTGAGTCATGAACAATCAATGTGTTAAAACAAGTTTCCGTTGACATTAACATTTCAAAGTATTTCTGTTTTTATGTCAGGCGGAACCATAGTTGTATGGGGTTAAAGTGGGCCGGAACTGAGTTCCGGCATCTCAGATAAATTAAATGACTCGCTGGTCCCGAGATGGGCCGACCGACGTTGAACGCCGTTGAACGCGAGCCATTAGCCCATTACAAATGCGTTAAATGCACTCACGGTGGTTGAGCGCGGTGAAGTTAGTTTTAGGTTCGATATTCGCCGGAAATTTGTTTTCCCTGGCCACTTTTCAATAAGGTCGGCAGTCTTACAAAGATATCAATAGCAGGATTAGTTATGTAACATTATGTAATTGTAACCATTGTATATCATTAAATATTCGTTCAAAATCACCTGCATAATACCTGAGAATGCGTTGACGTCTGCCAATTCCACCAACTGCGTTAAACGTAGCCTATCATTTGTATTTAAAATTTCTTTTTCAAATTCCAAAGATTGTAGAAGGTTCCTATTTGGCAATACTGATCTGGTAGCCTTTAGTAAATTAACTTATCTAAGAAAATGATTCATAAAACATAAATATCAGTTGATTACAGTTGGTAATCTTGGTGGGCCTACAGTGCCAGGGCTCAATTTTTGTCCCAGTGTTCAGCAATTTTAACATAGTATCATCATCATATCAGTGTGTAGATGGACCAAAATAAAACCATTAAAATATCAAGTAAATACGTGTTGTGATACTTGGTGCCACAGTGACACTCTTGTCAAAGTATTGCTAGGCTATACCACGATACTCAATATGTTATCTCACGGTGAGTCATTTTTCCCTGTTGCACCAACACAAAATTTAAGGGTTCCCCCACCTGCCTAATCCCACTTTAACCACTGTGACTGTAGTTGTACCACCTGACATGGAAAGTGTACTAATATAATCATACTTGAAAGTAGCAGTTTTACCAGTATTTGAGATAAATCTACAAATCTTTTCACTCTGCCACAAGGATTAGTGTCTGCCACTAGGTCCTCTGGATGATTGCATCATCATGTTTACTGTTATTACCTTGTCCATTCATAATAAAAGAGCCATGTTTGCAGTTGTGCCACCCTTTGACATTTGAGAATATACAAATTGCTGGACAAAAGTTTTTCAATTATCTCAACTGCTTTAAAACTATATTTATAAAATGCGTTCATACAAAGGTTAAACCTAAAATTATGCCATGATATTTAATTAACATATATATATATATATATATATATATATATATATATATATATATATATATATTATTAAATAGTCGGTTCATTTGTTTGGAGAGATGCACCACCTGACATTTTGGGGGTTTAGGATAGCAAAACATAAAATAATATGTATTATTTAAATGTACCAAAAATGAATTCAAACTAAATACGTTTTATAGAATAAAGTGATATATCATGAATTGATCAAATTATTTTGCACACAAAAAAAATGCATGCCATGTCATTGACCCATTTATATTGTTAGATGAAACAAAGTAAACATGATAACAAAAAAGCATCATTTGGTATTGAGCGGAAAAAAGAGCATTCCTTTGGTGAGCTGGCACAGTGTTGTTGGTTGGCACGAGCATATGTCCTGTGTGTGTCCTCACGAGATGGTTTGCCCCCTCGTGCTGTTTCTTCTAGTTTCCACCAGTCTCCCCCTGCCGCCATGTCTGGCACTGCTTTCGGTGTGCTGAGTGTGCTATAATCTGCTGCCATAGGCTACACTGCACTCTGGGAATCCTTTCTGCTGCATCCCAGGTAAGGGCAAATCCTCCATGCATACATACACATTCAGAGGAAAAGAAGGCTATAGTATAGATATGGGCCTGTCACTCTTTTTATGTACAACAAGGACGTATTATAAATAGAATTAGTACAAATCATATGGTGTGAGAATCAAGCAAGAATACAGGGCAACTTTGCCCGTTTGCCAAATGGTGCAGGTGACGACGTGTTTCTGTTTGTTCTTGAACGTTGTCCAGGATTTGGCAATATGTGGTGACATATTCCATTTTTGTGGCTGTGCCAGATGTTCAATGCCCTGGTACATGCAGCCACAGGAATAATGAATCTGTATAAGTAAAAATAAATATGACTGATTGTCACAACAAAATGTGACTTTATTCCTGACGGTTTAGTACAGTGACTTCCAAAAGTAATTTTTATTTGCTCATTTATTTATGTATTTTTTTTTAGCTCTGATCCAGGTCTTTCACCCTCTTTTGAGTCTCGTTTGGTACTGTGTCCAGGCTCCATGCCAAGTCTACCTCATTAAAATGAAGCATATGCAGATCTGTCTTGTTTAGGCTAATGGTGACACTTAATTGTTGTGCCTGGTCTTCAGTGATTGGTGAACGTGTGAGTATATTACTAAAGGTGGATGTTTTCTGGTTTCCTTCATGCTCTTGTGAATATGTGTTTTTGCATGTATTTTCAAGACAATCTCCTCTTTGAAGATTGAACGCCTTGAGGTGCTTTTGGGGAGGTGTTGTTTCTTTCACATTGCCTCGTGTGTTTTCACTTGTCTTGCAATTGATTTGTTCCCTCCATTTACTGGATCAGCACTGCTATAAAGGCCAAAGTCGATATGTATCGTGCACCACTATATGCAGAACATCCTCTGGTAAACATGGAGGTTCAGAAGAGCTGGTGACTCACATACAGCAGCTTCTTTAATGAGTGTGTCTGGCTCTCCACTCACCTGGCACAGTCACACAGATTCAGTGCCAGAGTCTGGTACCCTCCATATGCTTGCCCTGTCAGACTCTTAAAGCCTTCCACATACTGACAGTAACTCTTTATCTGTATCATGTTTTCAATTTAACAGTTACAAGAGCCAAGAAACTTGCATGGGATTCATTTAAAAATGTATATTTTGTGCCCCGAATCCAACAACCAATAGTTTCAGGGCTAATAGGTAATTGTTACTCAACAAAACAAGAAAATTGACTTAGCACATGTTATGAATGGAAAAAAAATCAACAATATTTGGCAAAGGAGATCCTTAAATATATTGTTGCAGTAAGATGCATATAAACTTATTTTTGCAATCGAAGAAAGATATACACCAAATTGATTCATTATGTAAAAATTAAACATTACTAATTTCGAGGGATATATTTTAAACAAAAAAACAATAAAAAATCCCCTTAAATGTAAGATTTTGTCATTGTAGTCACTAATGTGATACTGTCACTTTCACATGAAGCCCTTTTGCAAGCTGTCAAGGACATCACTTACCAAACAGAACATGATTTAATGGTGACGTGTAGTGTCAATGTGTCAAAATATTTTAACAATTTTCTTTTTCAACGTCACAATTTAAGTTAAAAATTTATATATAAGAAAAGTGGATGCTTTAGCTTATTTTGCAGTTTACTTAAAAGTACTTT
Source organism: Semotilus atromaculatus (assembly GCA_031834385.1). Lineage (NCBI taxonomy): Eukaryota > Metazoa > Chordata > Actinopteri > Cypriniformes > Leuciscidae > Semotilus > Semotilus atromaculatus. Next base: position 19,667,445 of record JAULUF010000005.1, on the reverse strand, counting down.
GTTGTAATATGAATGGTGTGACATCATTTTTATAAAGATTAAAGATTGAGAATTTAATATTTTGGTTTACTCACCCTGTTGTTCCCAACTCAAGAGCTTCAGCAGAGGGGAAGATTATCAGTGAGTAATGCATTTTGATGTGTTGCTTGTACAATGTTATCATTTGGTGTTAAAAGACTTTTTTTTATGTGTTATCCTTTTTAGAGCTTGACAGATGTCATTATGAACTGTCAATGTATGTAAAATAGCTCTGTGAAGATTAAAGTCATAAAATGGAAGATGCGGCTTTTTAAATAAAAAAAAAGAGTTAATGTATTAATTAACATGAGCTAACAATTATCAATACATTTACAGTATTGATTAATCTTTGTTAATGTTAGTTAATAAAAAATACAGCTGTTCATTGTTTGTTCATGTTAGTTTACATTGCATTAACTAGGCAAGGCAAGTTTATTTATATAGCACATTTCATACACAATGGTAATTCAAAGTGCTTCACAATAGAATAAATTTAAATAATCAAAAGAAATAAGAATAATTAAAACAGTTTAGAATAAAGAAATTAAAATAATCAAAAGAAATAATAATTAAAACAGTCGGACGAACAGTGGCACAGTGCTCATTCAGTAAATGCACAGGCACAGCTAAACAGAAGTGTTTTGAGTCTGGATTTGAATGTGACTACTGTAGGAGCACATCTGATCTCTTCTGGAAGCTGGTTCCAGCTGCGGCTGCCATAGTAGCTAAAAGCGGACTCGCCTTGTTTAGAGTGAACCCTTGGTATTTCTAGCTGGCGTGATCCTAATGATCTGAGTGATCTGTTGGGTTTATATTCAGTGAGCATATCTGCAATGTATTGAGGTCCTAGGCCATTGAATGATTTATATACCAGTAATAATACTTTAAAATCAATCCTAAATGTAACTGGGAGCCAGAGTAAAGACCTGAGGACTGGTGTGATGTGTTCATATTTTCTGGTTCTGTATGAGCTGCAACTGTCTAATGGTCTTTTTGGGAAGGCCAGTGAAGAGTCCATTACAATAATCCACCCTGCTGGTGATGAAAGCATGCACTAGTTTCTCTAAGTCTTGACTGGAAACAAAGCATCTAATTCTTGTAATATTTTTCAGATGATAATATGCTGATTTAGTTATTGCTTTGACATGACTACTGAAACTAAGGTCTGACTCTAGAGACACACCAAGATTCCTGACTTGATTTTTAGTTGATAGACCCCTAGAGTGAAGGTATGCATTCACCTTGAAAACTTTATCTTTGTTTCCAAATGCAATGACTTCAGTTTCGTCTTTGTTTAACTGAAGAAAGTTTTGGCACATCCAACTGTTGACTTCATCAATGCATTGGCACAGGGAGTCAATGGGGCTGTAGTCGTTAGGCGATAGGGCTAAGTAGATCTGTGTATGTAGACTAATGTTAACAAATACAACCTTTGATTTTAATAATGTACTGTATTAGTAAATGTTGAAATTAATATTAACTAAGATTAATAAATTCTGTAGAAGTGCAGTTCATTATTAGTTTGTCAACTAAGGTAGTAAACTAATGTTAACTATTGAACCTTATTGTAAAGTGTTACCGAAAAATTAAGGGCGGGGCTTGCTTGTGAATTTATTGGATTATTGGTTGCTATTGCTGTGATGCCATTTCTCACAAAACGAAATTTGATCTGCTTTACTCGGTTTACTATAACATGGAAGTAGGGTTATTGCTTAGACTCTGCTTGGCTGGTGTGGCACTAAATCAGTGCTGGGTGGCGGTATTGTCTTCTGTGCATAGGTTCATGCAGGCCACATAGCACTATTATGTGTGCGGTTGCTCTGGTTTTATTGGAGCTGTTTTTGTGGCTGCAGTGGCGAGAGGTGCTGATTGCATCTCCTGTACGCCTGTATGCCACCACTGCTGCCTGGCCCGCCCTTGACCAGAGCTGTGCACAGAATTTCAATGAGCTTTGTGAAGGAAAGAGACATTGTCTGCCTCACTGTGTGTGTGTGTGTGTGTGTGTGTGTGTGTGTGTGTGTGTGTGTGTGTGTGTGTGTGTGGTTGGTTGGTTTTATAGCTGGTTCGGATGTTGAGAGGTTTGTGCAAGCTTAGTGTTCCACTAGTAAGGCAAACAGGGATGTGCACTGCCAATAAAGGGACAGGCTTCCTTTAGATTAATCTAACAAAACCTGTCAAGAATATGTTCACATTATATTTCACCTCAAATGCAAAAGAGAGAAAAAATAAAGTTTTAATTGTAAATTAAATAAAGAAATAGTAAAATTGTATGTTGTTTAGATGTTGATATATTATTGAAATTGTAAAGTACACTACCTTTCAAAAGTTTGGGGTTATTAAGATTTTTTTATGTTTTTGAAAGAAGTTGCTTACACTGACCAAGGATGCATTTATTTGATCAAAAATACAGTAAAGACAGTAATATTGTGAAATGATACAATACAATTTAAAAGAACTGTTTTTTTTATTTTACTTTGTTTAAATGTACTTTATTCCTGTGATGTCAAAGCTGAATTTTCAGCATCATTACTCCAGTCATCAGTGTCACATGATATTTGCTGCTTAACATTTTCATTTCTTGAGTTGATTATCCATGTTGAAAACAGTTGTGCTGCTTAATATTTTTGTGTAACTGTGATCATTTTTTCCAGGATTCTTTGATGAATAGAAAGATCAGAACAACATTTATTGAAATACAAATCTTTTGCAGCATTACAAATATCTTTACTGTCACTTTTAATAATTATTAATCATTGCTGAATAATAAATGTTTCCTAACCTTTAATTTAGGTTGTAATTTAATTAAAGTATTCCAATAATGAAAACCAGTTTGAGAATGAGAATGTAATATAGTATAATATAACATTATTTTTCTTTTATTTATCATTTTATATTACAATATATTCATATACAATCATTTAGATTATTTTAAAGTAACACTATGTAGCTTTTCAACCTTTATAATGTTTCCAAGACCCTTGTGATGGTACATCGACTTACAATAGGTTAAATGACATGTCTGCCATAGCCTGACGTGGTCTGTATCGCTTGGAACTAGTATGTAACTTCGGGTTTTGGGCAGTAACCCGAGCACAAAAAGAACTACAAAATTCGACTGCTTTACGTCAAGTGTTACAATAGTCATTATTTTGTTTTTCTTCGTCTCTGATGTCGCAATACATCATCCTTTCATGAAATCATGCAACATACTCTACCTCGTCTGTGGACATTGTTCATTCCAAAGCCGGTGTGGATAAACAACGAGCGTGCGTGAGACAGTAGTCTGCGGTAGGCTAAATTATTTACGACATCGCTAATGGACAATTCCACTTCCAACCAGTAGGGCGACCGCAGAGGAAAAGTTACTTGGTGTTGCTTTAACAGTGAAATGTTACTCTTGGGTGTTCAGTTTCGTTCTCAGGCACGTCTTATGAAGACTTAAGCAGATAAATGCCCATCAGATCATCAGCTGTTGTCCAGCAGAGCAGACTGTCTTTAGGTGCACCAGATTGGGGTATGGAGAGAGTTGAGGAAGAGCAGAGTGTCAGAGCTGTTATCTGGGTGCAAGACAGTGTGGAAAAGTGTCTGTGTGCATTTACACAATGGTTGCTTTGTCAGCCTCTCGCCCTGAAGCAGAGCTAGTTAGTACAGGGACAAGTGTGTCTGCTTGCAAGGTATCCATTGCATGTGTGCCGCAGTGTAGAGTGCACCTTGCAACTGCTAAGGAGTGGCAAACGGCCCTGCTGATTTAGCTGTTAACAAAGGCAAGCATTCAAATGAATTAGGCTCTGCTCCAAGAAGGGGATGGGGGGTGGCTAAGCTGATAAATATTCATTGAAACTCAGGCATTTCTGCAGTGTTCTCACTCTCTCACGCCAGGGTTCTTTCTCTGTCGCAGCTCCTTTCATTCGCTCTTTTTCATTTTGATCTGCATGCGTGATGCCACCTGCACAGAGAGGCTGAGGGAATCAAAAAGGAACCAGAAGATGGTGCCCCCTGGTGTTTCTCTCCATCTCACTGTCTCCCTATATTCCCCTTGGTAGGCTATTCCAACGGCTCTGGGCTACTCCTAGCCCGGGGAATCTAGGTTTGTCACGTGACCCTTTCGCCCACGTTCATGTGACTGTGTGGACTGCTGCTCGGCACCACGTGTGATGTGTGAGTCAAAAAGAGGAGAGAGAAAGACAAGAAATCAAATTAATAAATGGAAAATTCCAGCTTTTTCACCGCATGTCCCCCATTACCTGTCGTCAGGCAGGTTGTTTGAGTGTATGTGTCAGCATGTGCGTGTCGCTGGAGCGGCGTATGTGAACAGCCTGACTCTGATTTTATGCTGCAGCCACTTGGGTAAGTTCCCTGACGCTCGCATCCATTCATTTGTGCTTCTCCACAGTGAAGTCATTGTCATGCGTGGTGTGTATGCAGATCTCCCCCCCTGTAAATATTGTCATGCTGTCATTGAAATCGAAAGCGTGGCGCAGTAACAGCGGGTTTGCTGTTAGGCTCTGATGGCACGCTCGATCGCAGACTCTTTAGAAATGGACAAAAAGCCCTTTTGTCTAGCCTCACAGGATTGTTGCTTCGGGGTTATTACATGCTGGTGTTGTTCATTGCTACCTATATTATAAAGATAATTATGTTACTCGCGCTATATTTTAAAGAATTGCATGTGTTGTTTGAATATCCACTTGAAGCTCCACAGAAACTGGGGTAGAGAATGTAGCTACTGTTGTTTTGAGGTTGGAATGCAGTAAGTGGAAAGTTTGAGAACCATTAGACCTAGTGATATTATCTCTCATGGGGGAAGCATGTGCTCATTGGTTGATCATTTTCAGATTAAATTATACAGAGCTGTGTGAGCATTTATGCCAATTAGCATTCATTCTTGTGGATGCATTGCATTTATTATTTTATTTATTTATTTATTTATTTATTTTATTTGTCCAAGAATTTTATAATCTGAGTTAATTTTACATATGACAGAGAAAGTGTATAGAACATACACTGCCACTCAAGTTTGGGGTCTGTAATATTTTTAAATGTTTATGAAAGATTATTACAATTTAAAGGAACTATTTTGTATTTTAATATATTCCTGTGACTGCAAAGCTGCTTAATATTTTTGTGGAAACCATGATACAATTTTTGAAGATTCTTTGATGAATAGAAATGTCAAAAGAACAGCATTTATTTGAAATATAAATCTTTTTTAACCCTATCAATGTCTTAACTGTCACTTTTGACCAAATTAATACATCCTTGCTAAATAATTTTTTTTTAAATCTTACTAACCCCAACCTTTTAAACATTAATATTCTTCTTTTTTGTGTGTAAATAATGTAAGTGTAAAAAAATAAAAACAACGTAAAATTATGTTATTTAAAGAAGACTTTGGTAATAAACAAAAGGGGGAAAAAATATCCATTAATTTGTAAAAAATAAAAAAAAAGTTTTTCTAAACCAACAAAGAAACCACAATAGTTAAAGTGAAAAGGTTGCTGTGTCACACCAATATTGATGTTGTGCAAATAACAAGCATACAGAACTCGAAAAATAAAACTGATGGCAATTAACAAAACAATTTATTTGTCAACTGAATTGAGCCATAATTTGACTGCCGGACACAGGCCCTTCAACAAGCATTTTTAGGTTTATTCCCCTGTTAATCTAACCAGCAGCATTGAGAGGACAAACGTCTCTAGCACTGTAGGTGTGTGTTTGTGTATGTGTGTTTTGGCCTTCGTGCTCTACTCTGATTGTTGTTGACATTAAGTCAGATTGTTTAGTCTGTTTCAGCAAAAGCCCCGGCCGAGGAGCAGTCGCTTCTCTGTTGGCCATTACTGTGTCAGGGAGGAAAAATTTTCCTCTTTTATGCGTCATCCCAAGTATTGAATGTCATGCAAAGCTGCCCCAGGTTTTATGTTGCAAAGTTATGTAACTGAGTTTGAGTTGATGTGCAGACTTCCCTGTTTAATTGCTTCAGTGTGGTAAATCAGGCAGAGGATTTGCTGGAAGGTATCAAACAAAGCTGGTCATTGTAAAGAAATCTCTCTCTCTCTCTCTCTCTCTCTCTCTCTCTCTCTCTCTCTCTCTCTCTCTCTCTCTCTCTCTCTCTCTCTCTCTCTCTCTCTCTCTCTCTCTCTCTCTCTCTCTCTCTCTCTCTCTCTCTCTCTGCGAGCAGGGAGTGAGAACATGTTCGCCCACATTTCTTGGAGTAGCATTTGAATATGTAAATATGTGCCGCATACGTCAACAACAAAATAAACACACAACAAAAATATCAGCGGTGAGAAAACAACAGTTAAGAAAGCATCTAATTATAGCGACATGGATATGTTTGCATGAGCTCTGCAATTGAAGACTCCAGTCAAGTTACATCACATTTATTAATATAGCAGCACTTTATACAATAGATTTCTTTAAAGCAAGCAGCTTTACAGTATTAAACATGAAAACCGGTGCAAGTGAGTTCAATTTCAATTAGAATGTACATTTTTACTCCTGAATGTCTGATCATGACTGGACTAAGAAATGTTGTAGCAAAGTTTAAGGCTCAGGGAAGGAGGTGGCGGGAGCCAAAAAACAATCAACGTAAACTTAAATCACAAAATAAACAAACAACAAAACGAAAGTAAGGCGGCAGCCCCTCACGGATGACTGCCGCATATAAACATAATAAAGCAGAACGTAAAGTCCAGGCCTGGTCTGCTCTTGTTTTACACTGTTGTCACGGTGGCTGCAGCACCTGGAGTAAGGACAGACGAGAGAAAAGGAGATGGAAGAATGAGGAGAGAGGGAAAAAAAATCTTGGTCCAGTTCCCAAAATACACTGCTATCCGGTCCTCCACCAGCTGGGGGAACTCCTCCGCGATGCCTGGCCGTGGCGCTTCCCCTCTGTGGATGGCCCTCTGACTCCTCTGCTTCTCTGGCTTCAGGCACCCCTATTCCTTCCTCCTCCCCATCATGGCAAACAGTAGCAGGCTCCTGCCTCAGGCAACCGGTGGCAACTCCTCCGCTCCCTCTCGGACTGCAGCCGCCCCTCCACAACCCACCACATTTCGGCACCAATGTAGCAAAGTTAAAGGCTCAGGGGAGAAAGTGGAAGGAACCGGCAAAAGATCAACGTAAACTTTAATCACAAAATAAACAATAAACAAAATGAAAGTAAAGCGGCAGACCTTCACAGACGACTGGCGCATTTAAACATAATAAATCACTACGTAAAGTCCAGGCCTTGTCCTCTCACGTCTTGCACTGGTGTCACTCCTCCTTTTATCCTTCCGGAGGTCCTCCGTAAGACTCGAGACTGGTGTGGCGCGCAGGTGCGGCCTGCTCTTTTCCCACGGCTCTCGGCTGCACCCTGCTTGCCACAGATATATTAGTCACTTTTTTATCGCCAATGTGTGAACGACTTATAACGAAACTTAAAAAAACAAGACCTTCCCTGACTTCCTAGGTTGTTTATGAAAGCCTGTAGACTGCTTTTTATATGAAGGACTCAGGACATTTTGCCTGGAAAATTAAAAGGATGTGACTTTTACGAGCACTCCTGAGAAGCCTGTCTTCTGTCCTATGACACCTGAAACGAATGCTTATACAATTGCTGTGTTCACACCATGCCGTAATTACCGTAATTTCCAGATGACGCGTAAAGTTCCACTCAGAGCTGTTCATGTTCTCAGACTAGGAATTATGCGTTTTCATGGTAACACTATCAACAGCTAAATGAAGTGGTCAGGTGAGCCAGCAGTCACATGATATAAGTAGGAGCTTACTAAATTCCCTCTATGAGGACATAAACACTTTTTAGAAGTTGATATCTCATAATTACGGTAATTATGACATGGCGTGAACGAAAAGAATAGGGATTAATTCAAACTATAGTCTATAGTCTCAAATATACTTTATAATCAAACTATCTTAACAGTGTTATTTCAATGACCGAATTTGTCGACATGTTTCCGATGAATTGCAGAGCTTGTGCGAACATAAACCACATCGCTATGATCAGATGCTCTCTCACCACCGTCATTATTATTGTGTTTACTTTATTATTAGAGGAAAGCACACAGCACATTTTTACATATTCATCTAAATATCACTCTCTGCAGTGTGGATGGTGTGTGGATCGCTAAAAGTATATCGCTGCAAAGGTATTTCCAATTTTTTTTACTTCTAATCGGAGAAAAACAAAAAAGAATTTTGCCGTGAGTATATCGGGACCTTGAACATTCACATTCAGTCTCTTTTACGTTACGTGTGCACGAGTGCGTGCAATGAGAGATAAGTTGATGGGTGCAGTTCACTTAATGTCCACCGGTGTTGGTAATAACAAGGGTTTCTAAATTCTACATATAGCCCCTTTAAGAATAAAGCAGACCCTTAGAGTACACCTACCTACTACATAAGTGCCACAGAGCAAAGGTAATTCGAAGGTGTTTTCCAGCCAGAGTGAACTTTTTTGGAATATCTATATTGGAATATTTTGGAATATTTTGGTATATTGGGGCCTAAGCAACCACTGAGAATGCGTATCGTGCTAAAAACCATTGATAACAAGTTAGCAACTGCACAGTACTAGGATATAAACCACTGAAAACATCTTACCAGCGGCGTAGCACTGTGCTAAAAACTACTGAGAAAATATAAAAATGAGGGATTTTTTGTATTTACAATCCATTACATTTTACATGCTTATACAGAGCATTTAATTTACAGCAGTAAAAGGAAACTTGGTGAAAATACCCCAACCTTTTCTTTATCTTGTGGGGGAAAAAATGACCCTCAAGCTGGGAACATTCAGTCATCAGTGAAATATTTTAATGAAAGTCATTCATCCAGAGCGCAGTCCTGTTTTCTATCTTGCAGTGATTGTTATGAATGTGCAGAATCCACTTGGACACGTTGTGTATATAGTGCCGTCAAGACAGATTTACAAACCTCAATATTCAAGCTATTTTCACTGATGGGATGAGGGATTGATTAAAAATAGCCCTCTGGTGCTGTCTTTGCCAGCGAGGAATACCAACAGTGCAGTAGTGTTCACATAGCCGCATATCTTGCTAAAACCCAGTCAATAAAGGCTGTTTTTAAAAGCTTGTATGGCACGTTTGTACATAAACCATCTCGACTGATCCTCAGGTTTAGGATCCTGTAGCCATGTCCAGGGTTTGGTACACCAGCACTTCACACCACACATCCTGAATAGTTGCTTTTCTCAGAGACCTGTGTTTTTGTTTAGAGCCATAAAGGCAGCACTGAGCTTTTGTTCGTTACAGAACATGAGCCCATCGCAGCCTGGCAAGCTCCCAGCAGCCTCCCGAATCTAAATACAGAGAGGCCTTTCATCCCTGCTCCTTACAGCAGCCAAACATTGCACAGAGCTACAGCCAAGTGCCATCACTCAGTCCACACTGTGATTAATGCGCTCGGCAGACAAAACAGCACCGCATCCGGAAACAGCAGAAAGCCTGTTTTTATTGCTCATGACTGTTTTAAAATGCATTGTTATTAAGTGGCTGGTCAGTGCTGTTTTTAGATTAATGGTGATCTCTACTGTGTTTCAGTCAGTGGGTATTGATTTGCTGGTCCATCTTACGGGTGGCATGTTTGGGAATTTTTTTTCAAGTTTCCAGTGTGGCAGTATGTCCCAACTAAACAGAAAGTGGCTAGTGTTTGGCCGCACACAAAGGCAGAAACAGCCCTACTTTGGCCATTGTACAGACAGCCCAGTTCTTGAGAAAACGGTCCTCACTTTCCCACAGAGAGGTTTGTGTTGTAATTTGAGAGAGAGAAAAGAGAGAGCTCCTTCCATGACAACCATGACATCATCACAAACCAAACACTCTCTCTGCACTGTGCACATCCACTTGGTGGCTGGCCTCAAGGAAATGGGGATTAAAGAAAATGACGCCAGGTCCTAAGTGCTGTTTAATTTGGACTGCATTCGTGGCCGACTGAATGTGTTGGAGTATGCAGTGGCCCAAAAATGTATTTGAGTTTGTCACGGTTAAAAATTGATTAAATGTCTTTGTTATAAAGCAAAAATTAAACCAAGTTGCATTTATATAAAATAAAAATAAAAAATCCATTAGAGACATTATTGTTTAAAAGTTTGGGATCAGTAAGATTTTTACTTATTACTTAAAAGATGTTATACTTTTATTAATCAAAAGTGACAGTAAAGACCTTTAAATTGTGACAAAGAAATGGATTTAAAATAAATGTGATTCATTTGATCATTCTATTCATCAAAGCAGCAATGGTACAATATATAAATACATATTTTATACATAAAGTATTTTGAACATTTTATTTCTATAATATTTTTAACTTTAATGATTTTTTTTTTGCTTGTCTTGCATATATTAGACGGACAAATATTTCCCTTCATGTGTAATGTAAAAAGTTAACCATTGGAAATGATCTGTGTGCGATTATGTTGGCTTGGGTTTGAATCATTAGTGAGAGGAAACTAACAGCTTTCCTCTCACTTCATCGTTTAGATTTTAGAAAGACAGTGCTCATAATATTGAATAGAGGTTACTAAAAAATAAGAATTAAAGGTGGTGTATCATTTAATTGATGTCTAATTACTCCATCCTTTCCCATGAATCAACTAAAAGTAAGCCATTTACAGGTTGATTTCTCCCAAGAAATACTATAATTACTGTGGCTCTGTTAAAACATTGCTTTGTGTGTGTGAGCAGCCTGACCAGCCCAGCCGAACATTAACCCAAAGGTGTGAGTTTGGGGCAGGACTAGTTGTTTGTCTGAGCAATGGCAGATGGTGAGTGTTTGGGGAAACCTGTTTTGCAGAAATGTAAACACTTAACCTTTAACCGCCCTTGTGGCTCGAATGTAACTTATTAGGCACATACCTATCACATTGATAGATAGGTATCAAGTATTGTACTTCAACAATGAGAGTGATTATGAGTATGTGTGTTTGTGAGCATGCAGAAGTCAGTAGTTCTTAGGCAAAGGTTCGGTCAAGGGTAAGTTGTGAACACCAGATCAGACAGGCATGTGTGATGGGGTCAAAGGTGAGCTTATTAGGCTCAGATCAGTTGCGGTTTAGCAGAGCAAAGTTACGGGCAAGACATATAACACCAAGAAGCGTCAAATTCAAACAATACACTCTCTATCTGAAGTCTAGCCAGGAATAATTTACGAGACCACTACAATTTACTTTAGTTCTTTAATCGATGAGTTGCAGCCATTCAAATGACATTTTCTCTGTAGTTTATGCCGGTGTTAGTGTAAAATGATTTAATTGTTTGATAAGGTCAAAAAAAACTAACATAAATAAATCAAGTGACCTTAAATCAATTTGATTATCTTAATTGATCAAAACAGGCCAGTGTAGTGCAACTTCTGTTTATCACAATGGGTTCGTTTGTTTACAAAGGAATGCATAAATGTAAATGTTTAGCTACCAACTTTTTTATATTTTCCCTTTTACAGGGTTTTAAAAATGATTGGGAAAAGATACAGGTAAAATATCGTGCTTCCGTTCTTTTGTAAGGTAATGAACTACTCCAATTATGAATTGAATAATAGGAAAAAACTATTAATCTATCTATTATATATTAAACTTATTCTTTATTTGTTGTAATATTTTTGTATTTTATTTATTAGTCTAGACTCTATAGCAGGACTGTCCAATCCTGCTCTTGGAGGGTCACTGTCCTGCAGGGTTCAGATCCAACACCTGAAGCAGCTGAACAAGCTCTTACCAGACATACTAGAAACTTCTGGGCAGGGGTGTTGAGGCAAGTTGGGGCTAAACTCTGCAGGACAGTGGCCCTATAGGAGCAGGTCATATCAGTATTGTTACAAAATATATTCTTGATTTAAAAAATATGTTTATCTGTGGAGAAATTGAATGGGAATGGAAACCACCATTTTTTGTTGTGCAAACAAAAAAGTGTTGTTTCCATGTTTTTTTTGGAAATGCATCATGGTAGCATCTTCTTGAAGGTGTAGATATGGTAATTATTCAGTACCATGATAAATATATAATTTCATCCATTTGAGACTGAAGCAGGTGGTACAGGAGTGGAGGTTGGTGACACGTGAGGTGTGTTTGGCCCTCCTAACCCGAACATTCCTCCAAAAGCTATTTATGTTCTTTCAAGACAGAAAAATCTCTTTTGTAGAACTCTGTGAATTAACTTTTTTGTATTGTAGTCCAGGTTAATGTTAGACACTTGTATTTCATGGGCAGGTTAATGGTTAAATGACAGCAGGTACTCCATGTTGTCAATTTGACCCTTTAAACTACCGTCACAGGAAACCTGCATCAAATCAAATGTAATCAGGGTTGGCATTTGTTATGTGTTCCTGTTTATGCATGCTTTTTATAAGACCATGGCCCTCATGGGTCTCATGCTAGATATGGGTGTTATATTTTACTCCTCTAAGGTTGAGAATGAGGTGAAGAAAGAGGAGACCAGATCGTGTGGAGTGTGTGAGCGGATGAGATTTATACGCCTGGGGCTGAGAAGAGAGAAAATGAAACTGGCATACAGATGGATCTTTTCCTCTGCCTACAGCTGTGCACAACTAATGTAACCCAGTTACCATAATGAAGTGAAGTAGCTAGCACTTCATAAAACCCAGACCGGGACCTCAGCTGTAAACTGGCAAGAGAGCAGGGGCTTATTTTAATCAATGGTGATAATGCATAACAACATTAGCCCCAGTCCTGGTGTACTTTGTGAGTGTGTATTGGGTGGGTGGGGAGGTTTGTGGGGAATGTCTAGACTGAATTGTTCTCTAGAGACCAAAGGAAGTCTTGAAATAGGACCAATATTTGACTTTCTGAGTGTTAGCATCACTCAATCACCCATCATTGCACTAAAGATGCTAATGCTAATTCTTCTATTTTACAATGACAGGTTTTATTTACTATAAAATGATTACTTCAAGAGTCATAGCTCACTCTATACACATTTTTCTCTGTTAAATTGCAAAATGCATAAAGAGCATTTTGTGTCCCGGCTCTTCAAAGCCCTTTTCCTCAAAAGCGTATTGACAATCTGCTTTAAAATCTGCGAGCTGTAATTTACATGTCAGATGTTTGCTTAGCAAAACTGTGTGCTATTTTTGAAGACGTTGAGCGGGGGAAATGCTATGGCTGGTGTTAATTTAATTATCACAGGAGTGTGGATAGTTGAGACAGTGGATCACAGCCCTGAAGTGCTTTTTGATTAATAGTCACTTATGGAGTTCTGGGCGTCAAACACAGCTCAGCATGTGAATTAGCATCTCAAAGGGAAGATAGGCTGATGACATCCTATTGTGAGGGAAATGACTGCATTTCTGCAGAACTGTCCTTTTATGTTTGACTCTTCAACGGGGTCCATTACAAAAGAGAAACATGGCACTGTGTGTCTCCTGCATACTATGTTTGCATTAGAACTCAGTCGGATGTATTGTTATATAAATGGCATTCAGAGAAGGGAAAGGTGTTGGTATGTGAAGGTGTTTGCGTCAGGAAATGTTGCCCCTGGCATGCTGTTGGGTGAATGATCTGAGCTTGTCTGCGTCAGTCAGAATCACTAAACAACCACATAACCTAGAAAGTCCAGCTTAAGCTATAGGGTTATTTTAGTAATACTATCATAGTATTTATGCATATTTTGAATTATCTTTCATTTTTTTTAAGTAGTCAGTTTTTTTTTTATATTAGTTTAAGTTTTAGTAATGTTGTCCATTCCTATATAGCTTAAATTCATTTTGATTTCAGTTTTAGTTTATTAATTCTAGTAATTCATCTTAAACTTTATTATTATTATTTTTTTTACCATTTCTAATTTCCAAAATTGTTGCTGCATACCCCTCTAACATTGGGTAGTTGCGCCCCTGATAGTGGGTATAGTGGGATAGTGGGGATCCACACAGACCACAAAACGTATCGGACACATTTGACCAGAATGCTATAAGATTTGGAGGAGAAACTGTTAGAGATTAGGAGGAAACTTCAGGTTTACCGAGCTCAACGGCTCTGGCCGAGCTGTGATATAAATGAAACGCTATTGGCTATTTTTTTGTTTTAAATAAATAATGAGAGAATCTGTTAATTTTCCCACACCAATACAGAATTAACCTCTTTTAATCTTTCTTTAGTTTGGACTCATGCATGCTGTAGCTGGGTGGTGTGGCTTTGCCATTGTCTTTCTGTTCAACCAGACCTCACATCATACATAAGCAATTCAGGCCAAATCATGGCCAGATGCAGGGCACTGAGAGTGATTCAGCACACAGTGATGTCCAGGTTTCCCTTTAATCAGGAGAAAAGGCCTATATAAACAAGTTCAACTGGAAATGTGTCATCGTCAAAATACTGTCCACAGCTGTAGCCTGGTAAATCTAATAGCAGTAAAATGCCATGACTCCCAAATGGCTGCTTAGTAGGTCCAGACTAGTGAAAGGATGCGATTGAGCCCCTCACCCAGTGCCTGACACCTGATGAAGATCCCATGCTGCATGAGGGAAACGTTTTATTCTTGGATATCTTATATATTAGGTTAATACTTCAATTAGGCTCTGATTTAAAGTAATTTTCAAAATTGTATAATGATGCCTATAAGAACGTTGTGCATTTATCACATGTTTTTATATTTAAAATTGTTTAGAAAAATATGTGAAAATTTTTTTTTCCTTAAATGTATTAATGCTTTTTGCTATTATTGCACACACCCTAACATTTTCGTATGTATTTCATATTGTATTAGTTCTGCACTTCTGCTTTTTTTTTTACTTAATAACTCTTCCCCATGGAACAAAAGAATGTAACCATCATTCTTTTAAAAGCATTAGTCTGGCTTCTTTTTCCTGTTCAGTCTGATTAAATCAAACACTTCATGCCAGAGCTCATATCAAGGGCTCCATCTAACAACACATAATTAGCCCTATAGCTGTGGCCTCTCCATTGTCCTAGCAGCGCACCCCACAGTGAGGATGGATTAGGGGAATATGTGCCAAATTAAAACCCCACTGAGGAGTCAGCCCTTTTTATTTTCCTTTTTTAATTCCAACCCAAGGCTTCTGGACACAATGCTTAAAGCTCTGCTGGCCATGCAGCTCATAGCAATGGTGAGTTGAATAAGGGTTTGGTAATTGCCTAATGTCCACTCAGACTCAACATGTCCCTGCTCTCTACAGTTTGTGTACAGGTTGATACGTTTCATAATAAAAAATTTTTTTAGCTGATGTGTTCAACAATTAGAAGTAAGGTTCCTCAGAACATTTTTTCAATGTTTTTGAAAAAAAAAAAACCCCACTATTTTATGTGGATTTGGTGCGTAAGAAATATTTATTATTATCAATATTGAAAACATTTGTGCTGCTTAACAGTTTTGTAAAAATTTTAATACATTTTTTTCAGGAATCTTTTGATGAATAGTTCAAAAGAACAGAATTTATTTGAAATATATATTTTTTTTAAATATTATCAATGTATGTTCTATTACGTTCAATCTAATGCATCCTTCCTTGCTCAATGGTAATATTAATTTCCGCCAATTATTATTATTATTATTATTTATTTTTTTATTGTAAGTTTTTTAATGGTAGTGTATAATTCTGGTTAGCTTTTATTTGTTAAGAAGCTATACAGTGCAGTCAAAAAGTATTGCATTCAAAGTGAAATTTAAACCCGGAAATAAGCAGTTTTAAGACTTTTTTTTAAGTTTTAAGACTTTTTATGGAAAAGTTGACAAAATATTTTATATAATATTTTATATGTATCTGATATATATAATATATAATTATACATGCAACATTTAACTGTACATTAAAGTTAAATTTTCAGCTAAAATTTTCACTCAAATACCTTTTCTCACAATAATGGGAAAAAAATTGCATTATATAAATTAGAAACATATTAGACTGCAGCCATTTTGGTCCCCACTGTTTGAAAAGGTCAGTCCACTTTGTTTTTCCTTGTGTTCTGTAATGTTGTGAGGTCCTGCAATCCTTGTCATACAAGACCATTGACCTTCATCCCACTTGTGTAAAATACTGTATATTCCCATATATATATATATATATATATATAGCTGTGTGTGTGTGTATATAAAAGTGTTGTCCCAGCAGATAGCCTGTGTACCTCAAAGCAGAGCATGGTATTGATCAATCAAGCAAATAAAACTATTTGTGCATAGTGCGGCCTCTCTCCTGTTTTATATAGTCTAATCATCCAGGCCAGCACTCTTAAAGTTTAATTATTGAGTGAAGCCTGCTCCTATTTCCATTCACTTATTGATCAATCAAGCCAATCAAAACAAAAGGAGTAACAGATATTGGAGAGGAAAAACAAACAAATGGCGAACAGACGGAAGAGGCTCCTTAAAGCGGTTTCATTATTACAGGCTTATTTACAGCCAAGCAGAGCTACACATAATGAATTACCATTTGTCTAGTGTGCCGTATATATATTACTCTTTGTGGGCTATCATAACCCCCCATTCCTAAAAAAGAAGGTGGTGTTTGTAGAGATTCCATTCATTTAATTGCAGTAGATTCTCATTCATTTATAATTAACCACAATACATTGCCTCTGTAATTGCTTAAGTAGTTAAGGACACTGAAATTGCTTATTGAACAGATGGAAGCTCCTGTAGCTGGCTGCCTTCAGTAAACAAACACTTCAGGCATCCGTGTCAGTGGTTTGCGTGTTAATACCAGGTGTAAATGCAATCTGCATCATCTGACGGCTTGTGATTGGATCACCTGAGATGGATGGAGACCAGTTATAAAACAGGGGCCATTGACATGCTATGGTTTCTGCAACAGGACACCTGCACACTAGCGGCTCAGAATAGAAATGCTTCTGTCTATAGGTCCTAACTGACAGTGTTGGGAAAAGTTGCGTTACTCCCTAAAAAAGTAGTTATTTTTTATGGAAAGTAAAGCGTTACATATTTTTCTCACCTGGGCTTGCTTGTTTGTTTTTTAATAACAACAAACACAGAAGTATGTGGCAAATGTAAAGACCCTTTCACACCAAAAGTTAAATGAATAAGCCTCGGTCTGAAGGATATGCAATTTCACACCTGTACAGTAGAGGGCGCAGCTCAAACAAAACATTCAGCTGTGCCATTCTGGATCACAGAAGAATAGGATCAGAGAAGAATGTTCAACACTCTTCAGCACTTATCTAAAGTCATTTTTGCTTGTTATGGTTTAATTGGATAATTGAAGGTCAGCAGCATAGACATGGTTAATAAAGTGAGATTAAATACACATATACACTCACCGGCCACTTTATTAGGTACACCTGTCCAACTGCTCCTTAACACTTAATTTCTAAGCAGCCAATCACATGGCGGCAACTCAGTGCATTTAGGCATGTAGACATGGTCAAGACAATCTCCTGCAGTTCAAACCGAGCATCAGTATGGGGAAGAAAGGTGATTTGAGTGACTTTGAACGTGGCATGATTGTTGGTGCCAGAAGGGCTGGTCTGAGTATTTTAGAAACTGCTAATCTACTGGGATTTTCACGCACAACCATCTCTAGGGTTTACAGAGAATGGTCCGAAAAAGAAAAAACATCCAGTGAGCGGCAGTTCTGTGGGCGGAAATGCCTTGTTGATGCCAGAGGTCAGAGGAGAATGGCCAGACTGGTTCGAGCTGATAGAAGGGCAACAGTGACTCAAATAACCACCCGTTACAACCAAGGTGGGCAGAAGAGCATCTCTGAACGCACAGTACGTCGAACTTTGAGGCAGATGGGCTACAGCAGCAGAAGACCACACCGGGTGCCACTCCTTTCAGCTAAGAACAGGAAACTGAGGCTACAATTTGCACAAGCTCATCGAAATTGGACAATAGAAGATTGGAAAAACGTTGCCTGGTCTGATGAGTCTCGATTTCTGCTGCGACATTCGGATGGTAGGGTCAGAATTTGGCGTCTACAACATGAAAGCATGGATCCATCCTGCCTTGTATCAACGGTTCAGGCTGGTGGTGGTGGTGTCATGGTGTGGGGAATATTTTCTTGGCACTCTTTGGGCCCCTTGGTAC
Organism: Semotilus atromaculatus; assembly: GCA_031834385.1. NCBI lineage: Eukaryota > Metazoa > Chordata > Actinopteri > Cypriniformes > Leuciscidae > Semotilus > Semotilus atromaculatus. The sequence goes on along the minus strand of JAULUF010000005.1, from coordinate 19,649,392 downwards.
CAATTGAGCATCGTTGCAACGCCACAGCCTACCTGAGTATTGTTGCTGACCATGTCCATCCCTTTATGACCACAATGTACCCAACTTCTGATGGCTACTTTCAGCAGGATAATGCGCCATGTCATAAAGCTGGAATCATCTCAGACTGGTTTCTTGAACATGACAATGAGTTCGCTGTACTCAAATGGCCTCCACAGTCACCAGATCTCAATCCAATAGAGCATCTTTGGGATGTGGTGGAACGGGAGATTCGCATCATGGATGTGCAGCCGACAAATCTGCGGCAACTGTGTGATGCCATCATGTCAATATGGACCAAACTCCCTGAGGAATGCTTCCAGCACCTTGTTGAATCTATGCCACGAAGAATTGAGGCAGTTCTGAAGGCAAAAGGGGGTCCAACCCGTTACTAGCATGGGGTACCTAATAAAGTGGCCGGTGAGTGTATATATATATATATATATATATATATATATATATATATATATTATATAATTATTGCAGGTTTGCGTACACCGCATTTGCACTTTTTTCATTTTGAGGAATACTGAATCTAGAAATATGTAAATGAGATGAGTAAATGCATGCTCACATTTAGTTGTTACACAGTGCACACAACGCTTCTGCACTTACTCCTAAATTACCCTGATTTTAGGCTTCTGGTTTGAACGCTCTGTTTGAAGGGGCGTGTCTAGGGTGACCAGATGTCCCGAAAAATCGGGACAGTCACGAAATCTAACCTGTTGTCCCGAACATTATACTAAAGCAAAATATCAGTAGTTATTGTCTGATAAAACATTAAAAATTGTCCGTGGAGTTAAAAAACTGTCCGTTTTTATGTCTGATAAAACATTTTAAAAAAAACGCCGGCTGCTCATTGGCTGCAGCATCTTTTTTTTAAAGTTCTACAAAGATAACATAGGCGAGAATTTAGATACGCACTGATATGCTAATTTTCATTCATTCGTTTCGTTGAGATGGCTGATGTACCGGAATCCCAACCCGCCGATAAAAAGCAAAAACGTCTCTGATTTGAATGTTGTTTTTTTGTGTCAGACTGATCTTTGAATAAAAAATTTTTTGGTTCAGTGGTTCAGGTTGAAATTCATTCATTATATTTTATTATAGGCTATGGTGACATCACCACATCATCAATCCCCCCCCAGTGTAAACGGGTGTAAACGCCCTCTGTGATTGGCTAACATCTTTGCATATGAAATAAGTATTACACGTGGAACTCTCTCAAAAACTTTTAGCACATTTTTACTATTACAGCTCTCAAGGTTAACTAATCATGAAAAGTGTTGATTATAGCTTTATATTTAGATCTATAGCATTATATTAAGATCATGGCATGAAAGGTTGCAGTGATGAGCATTGTTGCTGATAACAGACATGTTGAGCGCATGAATGCCGTGATCTCGTCATTGAAACTCGATTTCTGCACTCACGAATGCTTTCACCATAACTAACAGTGCAAAAACAACTAAGAGATTTATTATTATTGATTATTACAGGAGATTTGACGCAAGTCCAAAATTCAGTCACTGATACGTGCTGTTTGATTGACAGCTCCAGCGATTGTAAAAGGGAGAAAAGATTACTTTCTATGTATAATCCAATCAAAGTTTAAATAACAGATTATTTTCATCCTACTAAGAGAAACGGTGTGAAGTTGACCGTTTAGTCACTGTTTTGATTTACTGACACCTACCATCTGACTGTATTGTGGCATTACTGTCAAGTACATATAGTAAAAGTCTGTTTGCAAAGCCTGCGCTGAAATTGCGACTGATTTACCAAAGAATCTGAATACTGAATACTGAATCTGAATAAAATGTACTGAATACAAATAAATAATGCTCAACTGAGACATTTACATTGTTGAAAATAAATAACCACTTCCCTGGAATTAGGATCCTTTGACAGGTAATGTTATTTTTTAGTCCAGTGATCCTGTATCGCTCTTCTCTTCTCATCTTCTCAACACGCCAGTGGGTGGGACCAAAGTTGCGATGATGAAGTAGGCGTTGATTTTCTTCCGCAGAGGTGGTCTTAAAAGTTGTTTTTGGACTAACAAGGAAGATTTCAGTTCTGAGACTCTCATGTCAAAAGCTCAAGGAAATTTTGATTTCTCAATTCATGACCCCTTTTATTCCTAATGGTTGATGATGTGCTGAAGGGACTTAAAGGTTGACAGCTATTACTGCAGAGTGTGTTTCCTGTTGTTTGGCTTGCTGGCTGAGAAAGTGAGCAGACAGACAACATTTTGTGATGTCCAGCAGGCATCTGGTCTAATTTTCTGCCTCCCCATTCTTTGTTTTTGCTGATACGTAACCAGCAAATCTGCTGCTGTCCCCTTTGTGACAAGCATTTCAGTGTGCATTTTAAAGCAGATTTTACAATAATGCCTAAACCTGACAAGTCTGTATAAACGGATATTTGAAGTCTGTTGCATGGTAATTTGTTAGACAATAGATATTTGTTTCTACATGATAATTTGTAGGACATTAGATACATTAGTGCCCCTGCGAGTCGATTTAGTGACTTTGCATTATTAAAACCCTGATAGTGCCAGGAAATTAACTTTTTTTCATTTTGAGTCGGTACCCATAGTCAAGACGGGGAGGTGAGCAACCTTATCCTTCACATGAATAAATAATCTTCTCCTGTACAGCCTTATCGCTGCTCAGTATGTCAATGTTCTGGAGAAAACACGGAGTGGAAATATCCCTGTTCTCTTTAGAGGTCTGGAAAGGAATCCAATGCTGTTTTTCCACTATGGGTTCAAACCTTTGTGTCTGAGGTTCATCTCAGATGGACATTGTTTTCCATACTAGACGTTTTCTAGTCAAGCCAATAGTCCTGCACACCCACACACAGCTAATTCATGTCAGCCTGTAATGGATTCATGAGTCAAAATGTTGGTACTGAAATTAGAAATATTTATAAATATGATCACAATATACTTTTGGTTGTATCATGATGTTCTAAACAGTTTTTGAATCAAATTAGACAGGACATTTTTAACTACATCCACTAAAATAGTTTTGGAGATGGTAAGAGTAGTATCTCATTACCAGCTCTGGTTCACATGTCCTGAGGAGATTTCACAGAGAAAGGGGATATCTTATAACCAGGGCAGCATCTTACCTGTGCAGAGTAATACCTGGGATCTACTCATTAAAAAGCTTTGGAGGTAAGATGCTCATTAAAGGAAATTCACAGCCACCAAATCTCCCTGTGATCTGCTTTAAGTGGAGTATCATAGCATTTGGCCTGTAATGAGTGAAGTAGTGATGGGGAGCTTGTAATTAAGCATCTGCTCAGGTGTGAGACCATTGTGTGCCTGTCTGCCCTCCTAAGGCCACTACTGTACCCAGAGACTGAAGTCTCAGTGGGAGAACTACAAAAGGTCCAGATCTTTTCAAGCTGTTGATGGTAGTAGTGCTTTTTGGCATTTTGGATACTTGACTCTTTAAGATACCTTGGAAATGACAAAAAGTCAAGGTATTTTCTTGTGTCGATAATCTCAAGATCTTTAAGCATGAATCATAATGCAGTTTTTAAAAACATTTTTTGATTTGACTTGAAATGTGTGTGCGTAGGCCTATTTATCAATACATATAACTAACCTTGCCTTTTTATAAATAATTATACAAATATTACTATACTGATCTCCAGCATTTCGCTCTGTTGTCATTTTCTGTTTTATATTTTTCTTTTCACGTAACAAAACAGCTTCCCTGCATGTTAGTGATAACACAATAATAAACTGCTTTACTGCATATTTAATTAAAGCTCCACAGAAGGAAAGATTTGCACACATGAAAATTGTCGCCTTGCTCCGTGGCAAACATCTGGATTTGAATAAAACCAATTTGTGCTGGACAATGAATATTTCAGTTTCTATAACAGACCGCGTTAAAAGAAAATCTGCATGGAAAGCTGATGGTCTCATAGCAATTTATTTCTGTAGTACCAGCTTCCCCCTGCCTGCACTCACCCCCCACTTACAACCCAAAGATTGGATCTGTGTGAATTGAATTGAGTTGGTCTGTTGAAATATGATGCATTACATCAGCTGTCTGCTCTGCTGTTGCCACGGCAACGAGCATCACATTGGCTGGCCTAACTGCACACACATTCTGCAGTAATGAGCAGTTGGCAAGATGCCAGGGCAACATCCAACCAACCTCAGTCCTGGTTGTTTCTTTTTCCAGCGTTTCCAGCTCATAATTCACAGATTCGCTCTGCATATTTCACCATGAAAGCGTGCTTGCATCAGGATCCAGTGATGCACTCTCTAGCCACCTTTTTGTCTGTATTAATTACTGTCACCTCGTGCTGCCCCATGGCTCACTTTAGGATCAGTCAGTAGGGGAACATACCTGACTTGATTTATTCCTGCCGTGTTTTTGGATGCTTCACCATTGTAGGACCATGAATTAGTTTAGACCTTTTCACACAAGTTTTTTAAATTCTGTCATCATTTTCACACATGACATTCTTTCTTCTGTGGAATCCAAAAGAACATATTTATTTATTTATTTTTAAATGTCAATAAAATCCCAATGAAATGTTTTGGACCCCATTGACTTCCATTGTATGGACAAACACTTTTTTTTAAACACTGTTAACTATTTTCTTTTGTGTTCCTCAGAAGAAAACAAGCCATGCTGGTGTGAAACTGTCCCTTTAAGACTTCTTTACTTGACAGATAAACGACTTATCTAAAATTAAAATCATGTTTTCTGTGGCAGCCTGATGATTGAATCAGACTGAATCCAAATGAATAGTTATTTGTAGCTTTTTGGGGTTTTCTGGAATCCCAGTAATGTTAATGCTAATCAAGTCAATTAACATGTCAAGAGTTTTTTGTGCTCCTCCTCCTTACATGCCGGACAGTGTTTTCCATGGAAGCCTGCCCTGTGGTGAAGAGTCTTTTGTTATACTAAATAAAAACACATGGATGGTATTCAGGACCCCTGGGGCTGTGAGGAGACCATTTGCTACCTGACACCCTGCCAAGCACATGCATGGCTCCATAATGCACACGCTCTGCTGCACTATCATGCTATAAAAGATTAATAGGAGACAAAGCCAAACACATTATCAGACATGCATACATTTTTAAAGTTTGAAGATGGTGTAAATCTTCAACAAATGGATATATTTTATCTATAGAAACTTTTAAAAGAGATAAACCTACAGTTTGTTTTACAGAAGAAAAAAAACTATAAAATTGATACAGTAAAAACCTGTGAATTGGTTAACCAACGTACTGTAGTATATACAGTGACATTTTTTAAAATAGTTTAACTGCATTATTTGTAATTTTACTGTAAAATACTGTCAAATTTAGGGGTTTTGCAAGTAAAAACTATGCATTGCTAAACAATTTACGGGCTTAAACAGGAAAAGGACATTCTCAGATGTCATTGCACCTCACATGATTAGATTTTGTATAAATTCTTTGTTTTCTTCTTTCTTGTGTCTTGACCCTGTGCACCGTCTATATAGTATTGGCCATGTTTTATAGACTTATGAACTCTGATTCATTATGTGGCTTTATATGTATTATTATGATGGTTATCAGTACAATTTAAGGTAGAAAGCAGATTTGGGTCGAAAGTAGATTGGTATAGTAACATTACATCACTCAATGGAATAAATAGTTGTAAAATACACCCGGATCAATGTTATTTGAATATTACCTGAAACATTGTCACCTTATTTATTTATTTTTTTACAGTGAATTTCTGGAAACCACATCTGGCATTTTTTACCGTAAAATTAACTGGGTTTTTTTAGTTTTTTTTACAGTGCTGCTTCTTTACTCATTTGCTTCCTGGCTGTTATTTGTTTTCACAGTCAAATAAAAAAAGAAAAAAAAGAAAGCCGTTTACTTTCTGTCTGTGACACATGAAGTGACAATATAAAGACTATATTTGCTTTTAAAGTGGCCAGGTCTCTTTCATGTGTGGTTGGAAATGAGAGAAGAAAGTACTTTTCTGCTGGAAAGTATGATAGATGGCTGTGGAATATGAGTGGTCTGCTCATTAGAGCTGGCATGAGGGCTGCAGACCACGAGAGAGAGAGAGAGAGAGTAATCGTTACGGCCTCCAATGAGCTCCACTCATCTCTCCAGTCATTGGCCTTGGTATATTTGTTATATATTGGTATTTGGTATATTTCCTTTTTGTCAGTTCCCCCCAGTCAAGATATTTAGAATACGTGTATTCATAGACCTAGTAAATCTAACGCTGATGGTCAGCAAAAAGTTGTGAAAGTCAGGTAAAAAGATTTGTTTCAAATAGCATGCGGTTATTTCAGTAAAATACTTTAATGCATATGGCTACATACAGTTGTCAGACACAGTCAGTCTTCTTGCTATAAAGGCCCGTTTAGACCGGCATGAATTTAAAGCTGTTCCAGGCTGGTCTGATATGAGGAAGTGTTGCTGGTTAAAGTCCCCGTGAACCGGAAGTTGCAACCGACTTTTCTCCAGTGTTGTGACGTATTTCCGAGAGAAACGGAATACTAAATGAGGCAAAATAGTGGGCATGGCTTTTTTTTTCAACTAGCACCTGATTGGATCTAGAAAAGTAGGTGTTTCTAGTAGCCGGTCTACTGTCCGTTGGACGGGCGTGGTTATGGATGTCCAAGGCAGAGGGGAGGGGCATTTTCAGACTTTGATTAAAATTATTAATTTTTTTGTGTGGATTGACTTGCACGGATGAATTGTTCACCACAAAACGATCAATTTAGGCAAACAAAGGAAGTATGGTCAATTTTGATTTCATGGGGACTTAAAGCTAGTTTTAGACCCTCTTTGGGATGCCAGCATCCCTAACACAAATATATGCTGTTAGACGAAACCTCTTTTATTTTGAAATTTTGTCACGTCACATGAACATGAACATAAGTACATAAGTTGTACCTGGTACAACTTCCTGTTATGGAGAAATGGGGTGAATAGACACTTCCCTTCTGTTGAGTTTTGTTTCATTTACTTTATTTTGATTTTCATTTGATTTTTAAAGTACCTAATTCTTTCTACATATTGTTGTTTACTCATTATCAACTACTAGCTGCTACTATATGGGGTAAAATCTATGTTAGGGCAGTGGAGGGGGGTTTACAGGGCTATAAGGGAGCAGGTCAAAGTTTCTATTTAGTCAATATGGTCATGGTATGAGTTCATACCAAACCCCCCCCCCCCCCCCCCCGTGAGTTGGAACAATGTTGGCCACAAGGGTGTCCATCTATGCTATGGATATTATTTGAACCAATCCAGATCAGATTAGCAAAACTACAATAGCAAGGAATTCATCTTTACACATGGAAATTCTTTCCATGAAAGACGTTTTCTCAAATCTTGAATTTTATTATTATGCTTCAGGGTTCCAGGACTTACTTTTTAGTTGAAGTGCCATCTTTGAAGCATGTATGACATTTACTTTTAAAATGTATTTCTGTACTTTTTTACACACAGGAGACTGAAAGCACAGTGTGAGACACCTATAGATTTTACATGTCTAAACTCTAATGCAGGGGTGTCTAAATCCGGTCCTGGAGGGCCACTGTCCTGCAGAGTTTAGCTCCAGCCCCAATTAAACACACCTGAACCAGCTAATGAAGGTCCTACTATGCATGCTTGAAACTTCCAGGCAGGGGTTCTTGAGGCAAGTTGGAGCTAAACTGCAGGACAGTGGCCCTCCAGGACCGGATTTGGACACCCCTGCTCTAATGCATGCCTTGTGGATGAAACACATTACACAGATGTGTGAATTATTAAGATGAGGGCAGGATGGGCACATGCAAATAAGTCTCATTTGGACCAAAGCAAAGTTTTTGAATGCTCTAGCAGCTCTTGGTGAAAATGGCTCCATCTAAAATATATACTGCATGCATACATGAATGACAATAAGATCGCTCTTCTGAGCATCATTTGCATCTTTATATTGCTTTTACGTGACTGGAGTGGGTCTAAAACAAGTCAAGCTGTGAAGACCGAGATCACCACAAATAAATGGGTAAATGGTAAAGCATGAGCACCATAAATATATTTTACTGTGTTAATCAAAATGGTCAGGTTTAAAATGTTTGTTTTAACATACAATCTTTAATATGTTGCTAATATGAGAAACATTTCTCTCATAGAAAAGTCTTCTGTAAGTTAACTGTTTGTATTATTGATAATACCATGTACCATGATATTAAGATCTGATACAATCACTTCATACAACAGTATTTTATTGTAATGGATGGATACAAATATTTGCTGATTATATATTTTGTGCTATTTTATGCAGTCAGGGCTGTTCTTTTGAGCTTATAAAATATAATATAATATAAAATGAAGAAAATAATACAATATAAAATGAAGAAAATAATATTTTTATTCAGCAAGGATGCAATAAATGTATCATGCAAATAATTTATGCTGTTCTTTTGAACTTCTGAAAACGAATCGGTTACCTAACGTAACCTCGGTTCTCTCTAGATGAGGGAACGAGTATTGCGTAAGCTAGCTTACGCTACGGGAAAGATTAATCTTTTCTGAGAAATTGAAGCCAAAAAATTATCCTATAATTTTGTATCCATTGTCAACGCAGTTCAACTGCAGCAGAGCATGAGCGGGCTAACTAGCAGCTCATTGGCTCGCTCACAGGGAACTGCTTAAGCCTATGAGGAGACGCGATTGAACTCTCGTCCAATGAGAGTCGACATGCTCTCATTGCGTCATAGCCCGCCGAAGCGGGCGTGGTCAGAGAGTATAAATAATGGCGTCGTAGGCTGAAACTCTGGTTTTCATAGAATGAAGCGAGAAACGCTAGTAGCACAAGCACGGCCAGGAACGCAATACTCGTTCCCTCATCTAGAGAGAACCGAGGTTACGTTAGGTAACCGATTCGTTCTCTTACGAGAGGTTCTCTCGTATTGCGTAAGCTAGCTTACGCTACGGGAACACCTGGTCAACGCCGTGCGTGCTAAGCATCCACTTACGAGTCCCAGGGGAGACCCGGGGGAACCCTTGATAGTGGGAATGAACATATGTACATGAGACAGGGCCAGCAGAGCGGGCCGGTGATTGTGTAGTACTAAGCACTTGATAAGAGAGACAGAGCGGGAACCGGTCTGTGAGAATAACTCTTTTTAGTGCAGCTCACCAGATAAGCTGTAACATACTAGATAGCTAGTAGTTTAGCCTGCAAGGCGGGAACTTCGAGATTGTAAAATCTGACAAAGGTGGAAGGGGAAGACCATCCTGCTGCCACACAAATGTCGTGAATGGAAATTCCGCTGGACCATGCCCACGATGAGGCCATGCCTCTAGTGGAATGAGCCCTGATGCCCTGATCAATGCATGGCAGGTCTTTCGACGCGTATGCGGCTGCAATGGCATCAACTATCCATCTGGATAGTGTCTGTTTCGAGGCGGCCAACCCTTTGGTGCGCCCACCGAACGAAACAAACAGCTGCTCAGATCGTCTGACCGGAGCAGTGTGGGAAACGTATAATCTCAGGGCCCTGACCGGACACAGGAGATTAGAGTCAGATTCGTTATCGGATGCAGGCAGAGCCGATAAGGAAATAACTTGTGCCCTGAATGGGGTACCAATCGCTTTTGGGACATAACCATGTCTAGGTTTGAGAACGACTAAGGAGTCATTGGGCCCAAACTCAAGACAGGAAGCGCTAGTTGACAGCGCGTGAAGGTCTCCCACACGTTTTACTGATGCGAGCGCAAGCAGAAAAACGGCTTTGAACGAGAGGTATTTGAGGTCCACGGTGTTTAGTGGTTCGAATGGGGGGGCTTTCATAGCTTCGAGAACTATGGAAAGATCCCAAATCGGCACCGAAGGGGGGCGTGAGGGGTTCATCCTTCTAGCTCCCCTGAGGAAGCGGATGACCAAACCGTCTTTGCCCAGTGACTGGCCGCGCCGGGGTTCAACGAACGCTGCGACGGCTGCCACATACACCTTGAGAGTGGACGGGGACCTGCCCTTGTCCAGCATCTCTTGGAGAAAACTTAGCAAGGAAGGAACCTCGCATGACCGTGGGTCCAAATTTCTGTCGGTGCACCATTTTGAGAACACAGACCATTTAGACGCATAGAGCCTTCTCGTAGAGGCCGCTCTAGCCTGCATGATCGTGTTTAACACTCCCTCTGGCAAAGCAACGGGTAGTTGTTGATCACCCACGCGTGTAGCGCCCAGCGCTCTGGGTGGGGGTGCCAGATCGTGCCGCAAGCTTGAGAGAGGAGATCTGCTCTGACTGGAATGGGCCACGGGGCTGTCTGTGACAGCTGAGTGAGCTCCGGAAACCAAGTCTGACCCTCCCAACGCGGGGCTATGAGGAGCACCGAGTGGCGTGTTTCCCTGATTCTCTGAAGCACCTGTGGTAGCAGAGAAACCGGAGGGAATGCATAAAGCGGGCGGCTGGGCCAGGTCTGGGCTAGCGCGTCGTCGCTCTTCGAGAAAAATATTGGGCACTGGGTGTTCTCTTCTGAGGCGAAGAGGTCCACCTCTGCTCTGCCGAATATTCGCCACAGCTTTTGGACTGTAAGAGTGTGCAGGGACCATTCCCCGGGGGGAATGGGGTTCCTGGACAGACTGTCTGGACCGTCGTTCAGATGGCCCGGCACGTGCGTCGCTCTGAGCGATAGCAGGTGACACTGCGACCAAACTAATATGCGTTCTGTCAGTCTGAAAAGATTTCTGGATCTGACTCCGCCCTGACGGTTTAGGTAGGAGACCACGGCTATATTGTCCGAACGGATCAGCACGTGGTGACCGTGAACGCGCGGGAGAAAACGCGTGAGCGCGTTCTCGACCGCTAACATCTCCAAACAGTTTATGTGAAGGAGGCTCTCTTGAGCTGACCAGGGGCCGAAGGCCGGTGAGCCCTCGCAGACCGCACCCCAACCCGTGTTGGATGCGTCTGTCGAGATGACTTTTCGGCGAGAACAAGTCCCCATGGAAACGCCCCGCTGAAACCATTCTGTCACGGTCCATGGTTGCAGAGCTATAATACAGGTCTGCGTTACCTTTATCAGCTGGCAGCCCGTGGTCCACGCACGGTGAGACACACGGCTCTTCAACCAGAGCTGAAGCGGGCGCATGCGCAGTAACCCCAGTTGGAGCACCGCGGAGGCTGAGGCCATATAGCCCAACGCCTTCTGAAAAGTTTTCAGAGGTGTGAGTCTGTTCATTTGAAAAGATGCGGCGAGACGCTGAACACTGCGCGCGCGCTGTGTTGACATCGTGACCGAGTCTAGCTCTATACCCAAGAAGGAAATAGTCTGACTGGGTTGAAGTGCGCTCTTTGTCCAGTTGACAGAGAGGCCCAAAGCTTTCAGATGGTCGAGGAGAACTGTACGATGAGACAGTATCTCCCTCTGTGATTGTGCCAAAATCAGCCAGTCGTCCAAATAGTTCAGTATTCGCAGCCCCTGACTCCGCAGGGGGGCGAGCGCCGCATCCATGCACTTCGTGAACGTACGAGGTGCTAAGGATAGGCCGAACGGAAGGACTGTGTATTGATAAACCTGGCCTTCGAAGGCGAAACGTAAGAATGGCCTGTGAAGGGGATTTATCTGAATCTGAAAATAAGCATCTTTCAGATCTAGTGAAATGAACCAGTCCCCCTGGCGCACGTGCGCGAGGAGTTTTCTGATAGTGAGCATTTTGAACGGTCTCTTCATGAGAGCTTTGTTCAGCACTCTGAGGTCTAATATTGGTCTGAGGCCGCCGTCTTTCTTGGGAACAAGAAAATAGCGGCTGTAAAACCCCGACTCGCTCATAGACAGAGGCACTCTCTCTATAGCCCTTTTGCACAATAGTTTTGCTATCTCTGAACGGAGCAGCGTCGCCGCTTCTAGGTTCACAGTAGTTTCTAGCCGCGCTCGAAAACTTGGAGGGCGGCGGCGAAACTGTAAGCGATAGCCCAGCTTTATTGTGTTTAGCACCCACTGGGAAATTCCCGTAATAGCTTCCCACGCTTTGCAGCGCAATGCTAGGGGGTGAATGGCTACCCGGTCCTCGTTGCTGCACATGGCGGGCTGTGTGCGCGCGCTCATATTGCTTATAACAACGGGACTTACACTCAGAGAGGAGTTTATGGGCCGTGTAACAGAGTGAACAGAGGGGGGAAGCGCGCACGGGTTCGTGGGCGCTTTTATGTACTCTGAAACTCGAGCGGATTGGGGCCGCTTTATGAGAGTGTGCTCTGTGTGGGACACGGGAACAGACGTGCTTTTGTGTATGAGTGAACACAGTGTTGTGGGCACATTTATTACACAAGGTGTCTTTTTGCTCTTTTTGAGATTTATTTGGGTCGCCGTGAAAACGGCGTTTGTGCTCATGCAAGCGGGAAGGGAAACCGGCTTGGTAATGGCGGGATACACTACTGCAGTAGCCGCGTGCGCGGGGACTAGCAGAGGGCGGTATTTTGACGGCGGTCCGGCCGCAGCGGGAGAGCGCCGTCTTTTTCTCAGCTGTGCTAGGCAGACTTCGAGTGATCAGGTTTCGGCGTGATCCTAGGCCGCGGCCCCCGAGGCGGCGGTCTGTGGCGGCTGTCAGAGCGAGAGCGAGGGCGGCCGCCCTGGCGTCGCTGCGAAGTCTGGCTGTGCTGAGCTGGGCGCTGAGGTGGGGCTCGTGCAGGAGGCTGGTCACGTGAGCGGCCTGCAGAGGAGCTAGCGCGACGAGGCAGGAAGAGGTTCATGGCCTGGGAAGCTTTCTGAACTTCGGAGAAACGGTCAACAATACCTGTGACGGCAGATCCGAAGAGGCCGGATGGAGAGAGCGGGGCATTTAGAAAAGCGGCGGGCTCAGAATCTCCCATGTCGGCGAGTGTGAGCCACAAATGTCTTTCAGACACACAAATGGCGGCCATACATTTTCCCAGGGCTTGAGCGGCAGATTTTGTAGCGCGAAGGGCGAGGTCCGTGGCGCTCCTCAAATCCGCGACTTTAGGGGGATCTCTTCCGTTCTCATCCCATTCGCGGAGTATGTCACCCTGTAGAATCTGTAAAACAGACATGGAGTGCAATGCAGAGGCTGCTTGACCGGCGGCTGAATAAGCGCGGGTATGAAAACTCGAAGTCGCTCTGCAGGCTTTAGAGGGAAGCACAGGTGATGAACGCCATCTCGCGGAGGGCGGGCACAAGTGTGCAGCGACCAGGTCCTCTACAGGGGGAATGGAGAGATAGCCCTTCTCAGCGGCTCCGTCCACAACGCGAAGCGGGGTGGAAGAATCAGAGCGAGTTCTGGCAGAGAGCGGGGCATTCCAGACTTAGAGAGCTCCGCGTGTAGTTCAGGGAGGAAAGGCGCGGCCCGCTTGGTGGCGGGAGTCGAGCGCTGGCGGAAGTAACTGCCGTCCATGCGGTTGGTGGTCTGCTCGGGGGGAGGGGACCACTCGAGCCCGAGGCGTTCGACGGCCTGAGACAGGAGGCGCATTAATTCGTCCTCGATGCCCGCGCGGGTCGCGGTGGATTCACGGGCCGAAGAAGCGCGAGAACCGGACCATTCCTCACTGTCTGAAGCGAGAAGCGAACATGTCTCCTTAATGTCCGCGGCGTCCTCGGAGGCAACAGAGCGGCCACTCGGCGGCAGCTGTATGTCCGGTAGCGGCGGAGATGGAGAGCGGGAGGCGACGGGCTCCGGCGGAATGAACGCTTCAAGCTGGGGTTCCGGCGGCCTCTGTGAGCGGCGTTTCTTCTTCCGCGGCGAAGTCAGAGGCGGCGCGGAAGCTTCTTTTACGGCCTGAAGTCGAGCCCGCAGGGTCGACAGCGGCATACTCTCGCAGAGCTCGCAGCCGCCATCAGCGAGGGCGAGCTCGGCGTGCTCCAATCCGAGACAGAGAGCGCAGATGACATGGCGGTCTCCAGTCTCGAGGGGAGCGCGGCAAGAACCGCAGGAAATGGTACGAGACATCTTAAAAAAGACGCTCGGCTCTTTTAGAATAAGGATACAGTAAATATGCAAGAGAGAAAAAAGGATATATTCCGTCGGATGGCGGTAGCTTGCAGGACGGCTGAAGGTGGCGAAGACGGCCGGCTTCTTCAGTCTCCTAGATGCTCGCTAAGTTGCCTTGTCGACGACGGCGGCTTCTCTCAAGATCAGCAGATGCGTGTAGCCTCGCTGAAGAGATGAAAATCAGAGTTTCAGCCTACGACGCCATTATTTATACTCTCTGACCACGCCCGCTTCGGCGGGCTATGACGCAATGAGAGCATGTCGACTCTCATTGGACGAGAGTTCAATCGCGTCTCCTCATAGGCTTAAGCAGTTCCCTGTGAGCGAGCCAATGAGCTGCTAGTTAGCCCGCTCATGCTCTGCTGCAGTTGAACTGCGTTGACAATGGATACAAAATTATAGGATAATTTTTTGGCTTCAATTTCTCAGAAAAGATGAATCTTTCCCGTAGCGTAAGCTAGCTTACGCAATACGAGAGAACCTCTCGTAAGAGAACCATGTATCACGATTTCCACAAAAATATTGAGCACCACAACTGTTTTCAACAAAGATAATAATATTATGATTTCTGAAGGATCACATTGACGACTAGAGTGATGATTTTAAAAATTCAGCTTTGCATCACAGGAAAAAATGTAATTTTAAAATATATTAACATGTAAATCAGTTATTTTAAACTGTAATATTTCGCCATATTACTTTTTACAGTATTTGTGATCAAATAAATGCAGCCATGGTGAGCATAAGAGAATTTTTTCATAAACATAAAAAAAAATCTTGTATTATTTTTTATATTATGTTTTATTTCAAAATAAAGGGTGCTGACTGTTTCCATAAACTAGGACAACAGAGCAAAAAGGGTCTCTTAGGGTTAACAGTTGAAGAGGCAGTAGTGTGTATTAACAATTATAAATGACTGTGCATGGCTTTGTGAAAATAAAAAATGCCTTGCAGAATAGTGGTCTGATAAATTGAGCCTGGAAGCATGGTGGTGCAGGCTGACCTGCGAACGGTCGGACAGGTAATTGGTTGGATCAGGGTGTAATTCAACTCCAACAAATCCCTTTCACAGCTGGCACCCTGTCTGAGACGGGTGACTCTAGGGGGATGGGTGAGAGACCGATAGAGATTGAATATAATGATGAGGTAGTGGAGGAATTGGGCAAGAGCAAATGAAAAATAGTGCCCTTGGTGAGATTCTTGGTACATCTGGGGACCAGTGAATAAGGAGGATTAGGGGGACAGAGGGGGACAGCTAACCAAAAGAAAGACAAATTGACATGCAAAGTTTGTCACATCACAGCATGAGCGTAGTTTTGCCAATTTTGACAACCTACAATTTTTGATGATTGAAATGTGTATATTTTGACCATTTCGAAATATAACACCAGCATAACAGAGCTCACTATTAAGTGAGTTTGGAAAGCGAGTCTCTGAAAGCCAAAGCCAGCCATGTATTTGTCATGCAAAGCTGTTCCCCTCCTCCTGCCCTGTCTGCCCGAGCACAATGCATCTGCCCGCGTTCCCAGGCTCCACTTGCTCTCATCGGTCTGGGAGGGGGAAGAGCAGCCCACTGGCCTGACCAAACTGACCCTTGTCCTACTGCAGCTAACTCACTCAAGCAGCTGGCCTCGGACCTCCGCTGATCATCAATATTCATGCCTCATACAAAATTCATTCTCAATATCACAGACGCCAAGGCCCGAGCTGTCCCGAGCACTTTGCTCTGTTACTTTCTTGTTTTATTTTAGGACATTTGTTACGAAACAGACTTGTTAAACAAGAAATATGTCTTACATAATATTTGGAATGACTATGAAAGGTAATTCTTCATTTAAGAAGATATGTCTATATTAAAGCAGACTAATTGGACTAACTACAAAAGTAAATAAATAATGTTTGAAGTTACAAAATGCTAATTATTCTGTGATTTCATACAAACAGTTGTTGACATAGTTTAGCAACAACGTCATGCAAAACATCTTTGTATTGTACCTCTGAACTCAATGGAATGTTGCTCTACCTGCTCATGTAGGCCTATTTTAAGTATCCTATTTGTGTGTAAATTAAAAATGAGCTAAATTATGGGACCTGACGTCCGGATATACATCTGACTATAGTGATCAAGTTTATATATTTAAACCAGGTTGTTATCCGCTTGAAACAGTTTCAATCGGTTGCTACTTCTGTGCATGTCCTGCCTAGTGAGGCAGAATGAGTGCCTTCAAAAGGACAGCGTTGCCGAGTTGTTTTCATCCCGTGTGCCACTGCTTTGTCTTCAAAGTGAAAACGCAGGCAAATTCCAGACTAAAAGCTGGTCGGTATCTATATTGTTGTAGATTTATTTAGGTTTTTCCTAGTCTGCACTTGGTTGGCATTTTTGTCTGATGAAAGAGTTGTGTATTTCACAATGGTGAGGGTATTCACTGTCAACAAACATCTGAAAAAGAATGAGGAATCGGTTTTGTCTATAGTTTCCCTAAAAGTGACTGCAACGTTTTCATAACACTAGGATCCACAAGAACACAATATTATTTTAAAATTCAGTCTGATAAATATGGACCCTAAATGAGTTAGATTTAATCAAGTGAAACAGCCCTGTTTGAGATGAAATCAAATGCTATTTGACTTTTTGATGGCATCTGTGACATTAGGTAATCGTTCACATTGTTAAATCATTACAATTTACCTACTGTATATTATGTTATTTTACTTGCATATCGAATTATTTTTGAACCTGTTGTCATACACATTTATGTTGTTTAAACTCTGGCTGTATAATGGTCACTTTTGTTCCCATCTGTTTGGATTAGGTATTCCTTATATCATTCTGGATTATTTGTCTATTTCTATTATGAATTATGTTATTCTCGCTATAACCCAATTACTTACATTTCCCTCCAATATTTGACTTTATTTCACGTTGGGAAAAACACATCTAGCAAAGCCATCGTGACGAGTCCTGGTTGACCATCAGCTCTCTGACTGTGTTTCCAAACCTAGTGAGCTGCCTACCTAGACAGCATCTTTGGCCATTAAAATCAATTCAGTTTACGCATCACTCCTCACAACTGTTTTAGAACGATGCTTCGCAATTTCCTACGATCCCCAAAAATATTGCATGTCCTCTTGAATCGCAAAAATACACTACGGGTTAGGCAGCTCGGTAAGGTTTGAAGCACAGCCTAAATGTGGCCACCATTTTGGAGGTGAGTGTGTAGAGTTGGAGGAAGTGCTCTGAGAGCAGCGCTTGAGCTCTTCCTGCAGTTGCGGGGATGAATGCATTAATGCGAGAGAAGAAAATGGCGATCGAGCAGGACAAATGTTTCCCCTTCTAGACTCTGCAAATGTGTTGATTTTCTACAGCCTTATTATTTGCTTTCATTTCATCTCTGCTGCACTTTAAACTACAAGAGGTGAGTTTTTCGAACAGTTCGTGTCTGTGTTTTTGTGGTTTCCACCTTGTAACCAGCATATTTATCCAGCGTATCTGCGATATTTAAGCTGAGCTCAGCACTGGAAAGACACGGTTTAATATTTTACTGTTGTTTGCGTTTGCATGATAGTTACACATTTGAATTGTTTATAAAACAATAGTGTCTACGGTCTGCATGATGTCTAAAAAGCACAAATGCATCTCTATTGTAGATTTCTTGAACATTGGTCTCCTGCTTTCACATAATTGCATCGAAGTGACATTGCAGTCGGCGTGTTTACAAATATTAAAAGTCGAGGTAACGTTAATTAATGTACTATGTTTAAATATCAGGTTTCGTGCGTTCTGAAACTCTTTACTGTAGTATATTTTGGAACGATGTTTTGATTAAATTTGGATGTTTAATTCGACGTCCTGCAACTTTTCTCTATGTCGACTTGAGTTGGTAACGTAACGTTAACTGTTAAGTTAGCTAACGTTACCTGGAGCATTCGCTCTATAATTAAGCAACAATGAACGTTACGATAAAATACGATAATGTATCTTATTCTTAACACTTAAGGTGTTGTGTGAGCAATTACAAACCTTTGTTTAATTCGTTGAGCAGTTACATTAGAGAGCCTTTAGTAGCCAGCTGGTTCGTTAGCATTCTTAGCTCAGCTGCTGAATTGCGCACATCGAGTAAAATTGTCTTTAATAACTGGATAACAGTTAAGGTTTCTTTTTAACCGATGTATTCCCGTTAACAACATCATACAGAGGCCAGCGTTAAATGCTATGTGTTTATTTTGTCTTTAGCTTTTAAAGTACGCAGTCACGGCATCTAATTCAGAGGGAAAATGTCAGAGAAAAGACAGGGTTTCCTTTTCCCAACCTAGAATGAAGGAAATACAGACACCCTGCAGTCGCTCTTTAAGAGAAAAAGTATAGATTTTTTTTTTTACAGTCTATGATAGAAACGTGTTGAGTGTGTGTTATATTGTAATGTTTTTAAGGGCAGGTCAAGGTTGCTGCTGTTAGCAGCTGAATCCAGAGGTGGGGGAGGAGGAGGTGTCCCTGGTCCCTGCGTTTAAACGTCTGAATAGAGTAACTTACAGCAAAATTAATGTTGAACTTCATAATTTGTTTTGTTTTTATGAGAGATATTGGTATTATTTCATTTCGAAGGTTAGCTAATGAATGTACACTGTAAAAAAAAATATGATCACTATGTAATGACAACATGTTTTTAACATAACATTAACTCATCATAATAAGTTAAGCAATTTTAACTTTTTAAAAAAGTTATTCAAGATTAAACTAATATTGTAAGTCAGTTTAATGTAATTTAGGCGGAAATGACTTAAACATCCAAGTTGAAATTTAAGGCAGGACCTTTTTTATTATTATTTTTTTAACAGTGGCTGGTCTTCATGCATATAATTGGACTGACTATGACTTCCAATCAGAAGTGTGTCCATCCATCTTTTCCTCTTTTTCCTATTATGTAACTGTAGAGGCATAATGAGTTGATTTTGGTTTCTGTAGGCCTATGTTGTGACGGAATGTGTGTGGTTGCCATCAGATAAATCACCCAACTATGTGAAACAGATCTTTAAGGGGGTCGGGGGGAAGCAGAGTTTTAGATCTATTCTTTTTTAGATTGACTGTAGGTTGTATTGTGCCAAAGCATTGCCTTGTTGTCATTGCACTTCAGTGTCATTCACACAATTTGTAGTCTTATGTACAAGAATGAAAGGTGCCGTTTGTATTAACCTCTAAGTTAAATATCAAACTTAGCTATATAATCCAATTCCACTCTGATGTCAGATTTATGCTTATGCAATAACTATTGGTTTAGTCAGCACCATTTAGGAACTAGAGAATGAAAAGTGAATGTCAGTTTATTAGTTTAACAGCTGTTTTTTTATTTCCTTAAAGAGAATTGGATGCTATTGCCACCAAAGACATTGAGGAGAAGCAACACAGGTCAGTAAGTATTTTCAGTAATGTAGATGGGTGCTTGTTTTTTCTGAAACTTGGTCCTTCTGGGCTTTTCCTATTCATTCCTATGCTGGGCAGCACTAACAAAGCCGGGTCAAAGCAGCTGTTGCTGGTGTAAGCAAATGCAGTTCCGTTTGAATTAAAGGGGTTCCCAGTGCTGAGTAAGCTTTGCTTTTTTTAAATGTTCAACAAAAACAGTGTTTGTGTTGCTCTTTGTGACGCTACTGTAGGCTATTTTAGTCATGAGTTACAAAAGCCTTACCTGCACTGTTTATATCTGCCTGAGTTTGTTTTAATGTTTATATACTAGATAAAAACTACTGATCAAGACATCAGTAACACTTTTCAGTTTTATTTGTTTTCGTCTTGTTGTGATGCCTAGATGCATCAGTATATTGCTTAACCGGTTTGCTTTTAACTTCAAGTTAATCATAGACAGGTTTTGAGTTTTTCTTATCAGGGAAATGAACATTGCCCCTGTATAGTCATAACCATGTCCACACCTAACAATGCCAGGGACTAGATCAGAACACGTTTGCTTTCACTGAGTTTGATGGCATATTGTTGTATATCTCTAGCATTTAGGCCTAAACTATTTTTTTTTTCTTGTTTCATGTCATTGGTTTATGATTATTTCACAACGTGCTTTTCCTCTGTTGATGCAATATGAGGAAAGTGTCATTTAGATAATCTTAGTGACTCAGACCTAGGGCTGCATGATGTGGGTAAACAATAGAATTGCTTTCTGAAAAAGATTGTAATTTTTTTTTTTTTTAAAGCTACAGGTTTGCTGTGCTTGTTTGTAGGCCTGCACAATTTGGCTAAAAGTTAGATTTTTATATAATTATTATTACGGATGCTAAATAGAAATAGTAAACAAAATTAGATTGTATTACTGTAATATTTCGCTGTAAAATGAAAAAATGTACAGTACAACTATAAAATAACAATACTAATACTTAAAGCTGTCTTAATTTCTTTTTCATATGTTAAACAATCAAGCTTTTATTTTGGTGCAGGGAGCCCTTAAAAGGAAAGTTCACCCATCATTTACTCACCCTCATGTCATTCCAAACCCGTAAGACTTTCGTACATCTTCGGAAAACACAAGAAAATATTTGAATAAAATCTGAGCTAGTTCTGTACTCTCCATTGACAGCTACGCAACTACCACTTTGACACTTTCAAAAGTTCATAAAGAGATCGTAAAACTAATCCATATGAATTGAGTGATTTAGTCCACATTTTCAGAAGAGACATGATCGCTTTTTATGATTTACAGATTGCATTTAGGCTTTTATTCACATAAACATTGATCAGTGAACATAAACAGAAGCTCAACCAGAACCTGCTTGACATGCGAGAACAAACCTCATTGGTTCTTGCGGAAGCTCAAATGTGCTGCATAACACACAAGAATGAACCTCATTGTTTGTTGCTGAAGCTTAAATGTGCTGCATAACACACAAGGATTATCCTCATTGGTTCTTGAAGCTCAAACGTTCTGTGTAACACACGAGAATGAACCTCATTGGATCTTGCTGAAACTCAAACATGCTGCGTAACAAGAATATACCTTATTGGTTGTTGCTGAAGCTCAAATGTGCTCCATAACACATGAACCTTATTGGTTCTTGAAGCTCAAACGTGCTACGTAACACATGAGAATGAACCTCATTGTGTCACAGTGTTAACAGAGGGACAGAAAACTCTCAGATTTCATCAAAAAGATCTTCTCTTGTATTCCGCAGATGAACAAAGTCTTGCGGGTTTGGAATAGGTACGGGCGTTTTCCAAAAATGTTAGGCTCATAAAAATCGAATAGTCATTTATTTAAAAAACGTTTAACGAGAGACTTTTTTTCTTTGTCACAATTTCTGAACAAGCTTACAATTAAGCAATATACACAACAAGCTTACGTTATATCTTAAGGTTTTCTTTTTGCTGAAAACATTAAACTGTAAACAAAAACTATAAAGAACAAAAGCATTTGAGCTCAAGCAGCGTGAACGGGAAAAAACTCTAATGAAGCAGACTGCGTGAGTTATCATACAGAACGTACCTATACACTTTAGTCAGCTTATGGTTATCGTGTTCATGTTGAGAAAAACAATAATATCCACGGTCGAGTGAGAACGCCCTGCGCTGACAGACATTGCGGAGACACAAAGATAATGGTGTGCTAACTAAGCAAAGTTTCTTACAGCTCTTTGTGTTTTCTGGTCTTAAAGCCCATGTTGCAGGTTAACCACCACTGTCGATTAATGGGTACATAAATCACTCAAGATATGTATATAATTTTTAAAATGTCTCAAAAATGGTCTTAAAGACCCGTTTTTTACGTTTTTGGTATTAACGTTTTTTTTTACGCAATTTGGTGATGACGTCACGTTGGGGAGAAGTGGAGGAAAGGTAGCCAGCCTAGTATTAGAACTATGAATGAGTGGAGAATTGGTGAAGTGTTCTGGCGAGTTGCTATCATTTAGCAACGCAGCAATGAGCACTGGAGCTAGTCTACGAGCAGTTTATTTTATTTTACTGTCATTGCGCTACGAGTTTTGGACCACAGTCGACAGAGACTGCACGCTCGCTCGAATGCACGCTCGCTTTAGATTCCGGGAGATTTGAACTAATTTGCCGGTATAACTAGTCGATCACGAGTGGCACAACAGGTAGATCTATAGATAAACCAATCTTTCAGGCATTTGACCGACCGGGTTGACACTTCAGCGTGAGAAATCGGGGGCGTGTGAAACCAATCAAATGCGTGTGTCTCACCGTCGCGGCCAATGCGTGAGAGTTGGCAGCTCTGGCTGGTAAACTTTGTCTTTGTCATCTAGAAATAGAAGGATATCATGCTAGCTATATGGGCGTTTCTAAGCATTTATCTCTTCCTCCAGTGAAAATGTTGTTGCAAACGTAGCCGCCGCGTGTCTGTCGCTGTGTTTGGCAGGTGCTCAGGCGGTGCCGTCCCATGGAAACTGCGTTGGTAATATCTAAATGTCTGTCTGTCTGTCTATCTATCTATATATCTAGTCTATCTATCTAGTCTATCTATCTATCTATATATCTAGTCTATCTATCTATATCTATGTATTTATCTATAATCTGCGCTATCTGAATACTCTCGTCTACTACTCTTCTCTAGTCACTCTCATGCTCTCAAGGCGGGCTTTGGTAAAATCTCTCCCCAACGTGACGTAATGCAATGACGTGGGGGAAAAGAGAATCGTTGCAAACCGCTGTAAGATAGTACCTACTTTTTCGTATTATATTCTGTTTTGTGATACCCAACAACATAAAATACAATGGATAAGAGTTTAAATGTTCATTACCAACAAGCAAATTGCACAAATTTGTTTAAAAATTAACCCTGCAACACTGCCTTTAAACCTGTCTCCCTCAACGAAACTTAAAGGAAACGTCTCAAAATCATTTTGCTATGATAGGTGTTATTTCGGCTCACTCGTAGTACTGCTGCGCTTTCCTGCAGTCGTGAATGCAGTGAAGGAGAGCTGTCTATCTACTTACTTGTAAGTAGATAGACATATTATACTTACTTGTATAATAACTTGTTTCATTAATTGATTTGATTAAAAGATCATTTTCATCTTTTCAAACTTTGCGAGGTAGACGACGACATTATGTGATCAAATGCAATTGACTTGTTAAAACACTCCTAAGCAACACCCAGGGAATTTGATTATAACTGACTAAGGCTAGTGCTTGGGATTTATCATGGATTCACTGCATTTAGGGCCAGAAAACCAACATAGTAAAATTCGAATAGTATTTTATTTTTCGAATAATAATTACAGATCGACTATTCGTGCACACCCCTAGTTTGGAACGGCATGAGTGTGAGTAAATTACAGAATTTAAATTTTTTGGTCAACTAACACTTTAAAGCTTCTCTAGTTGACAATAGCCAGTATATAATTGGTTGTCATTAGAAGTTTGTTAAGGTGGTTGGTGCATGTTGTTCACAAATGCACACTATAAACAGCCAGAACTCAATAGCAGATGAGTTGGTAATACAAATACTGCAAACTGAGCTGCTCAAGACACTGAAAACAATGGATTGTGAGCTGCTCGCTTGTAAATGCTGCGCTTCACACTGAAACATGCAGTGCAATTATTTATTTAAATTCAGCCTTTGCAGTTTAAAAATGTTATTGTACCATATTGCTATTTCGATTGCTTTTGCAGCCCTACTCAGATGAACAGTTAATTACGTGATTCATTTATTTAAGGTCTTGCAGTGAAGTTATATGTGCTGCTATGATTTTGACTGGTCATCTTTTATCTGGGGTTATTTTGTCAGCGCTTCATAAACAGATGCCCCTGTCTTTGTGTATGGGAGGATTCTGTTGTTGAGATGGCCATCTGGTTAAACACTTTAAGGAGAAGAGGTTGGGGGAAGGGCAGGGCTGTGTGGCCTCAAGCTCAATCTTGATAGGCTGACTTTACCCCCTGGAAGTGGCTATATTCTACTTTTCCCATCAGATACTTGTTTTGCCCTCTCACGTATTTGTGATGCTGTAGTAGGCTTATTTTATGGGCTTGAAGGATGTTGAAACAGGAGGCAGTGTAACTCTACCCCCTACTGTTGGTAACTTCTCTTCTTACCAGGCTGAATTCACAATTGTTATCTCTTTGAGTGCGAGTCGGTTTAGCTGTCACTTGATGTGAGCTATACCAACTCATAAATTCTTTTGTTGACTTTCTCAGCTTTTCAATGCTGTGGTTACATTTTGTACCAAGACAGTGATTACTCTGTGACTTACAGTTGAACTTGTGTCCATCCATTTTTTCCTCATTTTACCACTATGTAACTATAGAGAGAGGATGAGGTTCAATAGAGTAAGAGTGGTTTTATCATTAGTTTTATTTTTTAATTGTATTTCTTTTTCCACTGACCTGATGGCTAAAGTCTTTGTGAAATCAAGATTATTACGTTTTATATGGAAGTAAAATAACGGCAAATGTTTTTTAAACAAAAAGCCTGTTGAATTGCACTAATTGGAAAAAATATGCATTGCATTAACCATGCTTGCATTTTAATGCATTGTATTTTTAGGACTTGCATTTTTTTATTGGCTCAAATTTGACATGGTTGAATATTTAAGCTGTGAAATATTTCAATTCAACACATTTTCATTATTAAAAATTCAATAATCCATATTCACCCTTCATATTTCACTTCCATAATATTCAATCTTTTTAAAAACACAACCTATAATATTCAACAGGCAATTTTCGGTCCATTTTATTTCGCTTTACAAATTCGCTTCCACAAATTCAGTGGTTTAAATTCGACAGTAAATTCACGGTATTGTTAAAACGAGATGAAAGTGTTAAAGAACTGATGCTCACACTGAAAACATTTCAACAAGTTTTATATTTGAAAATAAACAAACAACAAATAAAACAAGCAGCTCTATGCACTTTTTAAGGCAATATTCTATTCTGTGGCATTTCCTTCCTTATAATGACCGTCGTCAATAGCAACGCATTATAACAGCTCAAATCCATGCATCACAACGAACGCGCTCTCTTGTTTCATTCAAATACAACTTAACATCTTGCGTCTCCGTTTTTGATTGTATTAAATTGAATCAGTTAATTTGTTTACAGAGTTTGATAATATTGTTGTGATCATCTTGTCTGGATGATTTTGTACGCTGTACAAAATGGATTTATAAACCGGTAAGTTTTAAAACATTAATGCGAAGTTTTCTTCACGGAAGCTTCACATTTATTTCAAGTGAGTGAGAAAATATTTATACTCAAAACAACATTTTGTGCCCAATTATTTCCCAGACGTAGTTTTAGTTAGGGGTTGACCAATTATCGGCGCCGATATTAAGCTTTTTTATGGTTATCGGTATCTGCCATTTTCAAAACCGATTTGCCGATAAAATGATTTAATTTTGAAATGAGCGATCTGGCTTTAATCCAGCCACCTCTATCAGAGCGCGCCGTTCTGTGTTCTAGACTAATGCCCGCCCATCGCCCATCTGATTTGTTGGGAGTCACGAGTTCGGCCAATCAACATAAAGCTGAAGGCACTGAAAATGTTGCCCGCGCTCTCACACTGAAAGCACTTGCTGACAGGAGCTGCTTCTGTGATCATCAGTTGTGTGAGCTTCAGTTGTCTCTCAAAGGTAAGGCAGCAGTAGACATTCCTGAAGTTGCATTAAATCACTTCACTGAAGTTGCAAAACATCTCAATATAATCTGTTTATGATGAAAAACAAGCCCGTTCTCACTAGTTATACTGTGAATTCCCGGTCAATGTCCGTCATTGCAGTGATAGGCTTTAACGGAACCTCACGTCAGTGTAACTAAGTGTAGCCTTACTAAAACCTATTTTAGCTTCTCCCCATTCGGCCAACTTAACGTTATACTTTGAATAGATTATCAACACGAATGAATTCACTCACGTCTGCTGCGGTTGTTGTGTTCACATAGCTTCCCTGAACAGCGTCCGTGGCTCTTAGTCAAAAATTGTGCATATTTGGAGAAATTTTGCTTCCTCACATGATTGCAAAATATTTCGTCATACAGATATTACAGAATACCATTTTTATTGATTTCTCACTAATTATGCGATCTGAAGTGCGTTTAGCGTGAGCTCCCTCTGTCTCCCCTGTTCCTGATTCGCGTCATGATCTGCCCGCGCTCTCTCATTCGATGAATAGCTGTACAATTCACTTCCTAGTTTTTATCTCCGTGATAAACAGTCAAACAAACGTTTCAACACATCAAAAATAAAGAGAATAACCATACAATCACAGTGTGATTTTCATGTGATTTGCGATTTATATGGAATGAATAAAGAATATTCACATTAAGCAGGTGTAGCGATTGAAAACATCATTAGTCACTGTATGACTACAATCATTATATTGTGTGTTATATATGAAGATTTCAGATGCAAACGCCTCTAAGCGCCATCTGAAACTTTCTTCTAGAATGATCATTTTTTATCAAGCTTGTATATTTAAATTCAGCAATTTCACTTAAATGGCAATGAAAATAACCTATTAATTGTTACTACTGGATTGGGACTACTAATTGTTACCCATTTTAATTTGCAGTACATTATAGGGCTGTCACTTTTGAGAAATCATATTCGAACGGTTATCGGATATCAAGCAATGTATTCGAATATATTCGAATTTCTACGAGCCCCCACCCCCCCACCCCCCCCACCCCCCCCCACCCCCCCCAGACCACCAAAAAAAAAAAAGAAAAACACCGTAACGGAGATTCAATCACAAATTTATTAACAGTCTGACAGTCATAAACAGGACTCAGGCCTGTCTGGAAAAAAAATCTTTGACTTAATGTTTTAAACAGCAGGTTATCAACAATCTATATGAAGTGGCACTATGCATAGCCAATCACAAAAGTAGGCTACATGGGGAAAAAAACTGAATCGGAACAGCACGGCACGGCACAAACAAAAACTTGACAGCTTAAACAGCAGCAGGAGTAAGGCCTATAACCTAGCCTAATTCATTTCTTAATATTGTTTGCTAGAAACACCAATTTATCAACTTGATCTGGATCAAGTGCGGCTCTCTTTTCATTGGCGATGTTCCCCGCGGTGGAGAACGCGCTCGGAGCGCGCGCGCACACACAGGTATTTGCGTGTCAATGTTGAGAGAAGTGGTATCTACAGTGTAGAACCCAAAATTTTTCCAGACACTACTTTTTAGATGAGTTGGGATCGTAATTCTCCACTCAGGCTGGCCGTTCTGTGCGTTATCTTCCATTTTCAAAACAGGGAGACTATTGGCAATTATTCGCTTGATTTGGTCATGGGCCGACGTTACAATACGTTTAGAGCGCCCACTCCTGGATGAGATGGCAAACAATAAAAAAATTTAAAAAACGGTCTAATCATAGACTAAAAAATGTGCTAAACATGGCACTTTAAAAACCGGAGTTTATTTATAGTTCGAATACGGATATTTCACGTCATGTTCGAATGCATATTCGAATATCGAATAAAAAGTGACAGCCCTAGTACATTATAAAACTTCAGGGAGCTATTATATATATATTTTTAGGGCTGGGTAAAAATATCGATTCATCAATGCATTGCAATTATTTGTTTCTCAATTCAATATCGATTCATCAAATCCAATGAATCGATTCAGCCCACCGGCCAGTGGCGGCGCTGTGGGCAACACTCTAGTGAGAGCGTTCAGCTTTGTACAAGACGCGCTTTACCAAAACAGCAAAAAGGCGGACAGCAGCTGTACTCCGTTCAAGCCTGCACCACCAACGTTAAAGGAGAACTCCGGTCAATTTTAAAATTGAGTTCATTTTTTTGTACATTTGGAGTGCTGTCAGTACAGAGAACAACGACAAAATCGGTGTTGCCTACACCGTGTTATCCTCTTTTTAAAATGTGCACCCTGTTGACTTAAATGGGGCAAATTTCAAACCTGCTTTTAGCCTCTTAACATCCTTGATGTGTCATTACAAGTGCACAGCCATGTGAGTGATTTTACTGACACGGTGAATCTGACTGCAGTAGATGTGAAAGATATGAATAAAAGTGATGTTAATTCAGCCAGCTCACATGCCTGTATTTACTTCCTGTTTTCGGTCGAAGTCCACAGTAGTCGATTGTCGAGTTCGCGCGCGCGATCATTGGTAACTAAGCAACAGTGGAGACTCAGACTGTCAGCCGATGACGGTTCTTTGTGGTGTTCTGAGAATTCTGAGAATATCAGCGCAAATGGATAGTAACTCCACTGTTGCTTAGTTACCAATGATCGCACGCGCGAACTCGACAATCGATCAATACAGTGTTACTTATTGTGTTGACAAAATAGCACTTTGTAATGTTATAATATCTATGGTTGCACTTTTTTATGAGTATGCACATTTTGTGCTTCTGTTTACATTTCTTTTATAACTTGAATGTATAGGAAGAAATAAATATACTTTCTACTACTTACAGTTACATGCACTTTAGAGGTGTTAATAAAGCACCTGTTTGTTACAGTTGTGGTTTGTATTCAACACATGTACAATATTGTACATGTGTTCTGCTAAATAAACCATGACAGGAAACATGCAGGGGTCAATTTGTTCTTAAACATAGGTAATACTTCACATTATTTAAAAATATACTCAGGTACTTAATTACTTGTGTATTTACTTATTATTGAATCGATATCGAAGCCAATAAATCAATATCGAATCGAAGCCTCAAGAATCGAAATCGAATCGAATTGTGAAATTCCTAACAATACCCAGCCCTAATATTTTTCCATTATTTGTTAATTTGTTGCTTGTTATCGTTTACATTTACTTTTTACAAAATGGTGTACAGAATGGATGCTTCCTGCTCTTTTTATGTTGTTGTTATTATTATTATTAATATTAATGTTCTCATTATTAACAGTTCTGATAATTAAATATATGGTTAAAAGAATTTAAAGAGTCTTTGTCAGAGGCCTTTTTATTCTTAATTTTGACATAAATTTTCATTTTTACACGACACATGTCGGTTCAAAATATCAGTTATCGGTCTACTTGACCTGTAATAATCGGTATCGGTCCTGAAAACCGCATATCGGTCGACCCCTAGTTTTGGTTTTGAGGTCTAAGTTAACTTGCCGTGGGTTCGCTATACTACAGTGTACAGGTCACACAGGACGACTCTGCAGATTTGAAGTGTATTGCAGCGACTTTTTTCTGCAGACAAGGTGACCATCCTCGATTACATTTCCCTCGGGACTTTTGTAAAAGCCAAAATATGACCACACCTCAGATTTGGTCTTAAAAGGCTGAAAAATCTCCCGATCACGGTCACTGCCTTCCGCCATTCCTTCTCAAATAAAAAATAAAACAATATTGCGCGCTGTGCCTGCGTCATACAGGGTTCCCACGGGTCATGGAATTTCTGGAATGTCATGGAATTTTAAAAGGTCTATTCCAGACATTGAAAGTCAGGGAATTTTATATATTTTTTGTCCAAGTCATGGAATATCAGGGAATTTAGTTTGTTGCTTTAAATTTTAGTTTCCATTTTATCAATGTAATTTTTCTATACTGATTTTTTGTATTTATTTTTTTCGCGCTGTTTCACAGATCTTTCTGTATTGTTGTGCTTAGGCTATTTTGAGCGCCATATTTATTCCCTTCCCGCTCAATTGGAAATCACTTAGTTAATACATAGCTGCCAACTCTCACGCATTGGCCGTGAGACGTCCGCATTTGAATGGTTTCACACGCTCACACCCCCGATTTCTCACGCTGAAGTGTCAACCCGGTCGGTCAAATGCCAGAAAGATGAGTTTATCTATAGATCTTGTTGAGCCACTCGTGATCGACTAGTTATACCGCAAATTAGTTAAAATCTAGAGCGAGCGTGCATGCGAGACAGACTGTGCTCATGGTC
Organism: Semotilus atromaculatus; assembly: GCA_031834385.1. Classification (NCBI taxonomy): domain Eukaryota; kingdom Metazoa; phylum Chordata; class Actinopteri; order Cypriniformes; family Leuciscidae; genus Semotilus; species Semotilus atromaculatus. Next base: position 19,619,559 of record JAULUF010000005.1, on the reverse strand, counting down.
ACCGAGGTCACCGAGGTCTGGACTTCTGTCATTTTTTTACCTTCAAAAATAAAATTTCAAGCTCTCTGAATGATTAATTAGAAGTTTAAACCCCCTCATATGAGGGTTTGCAATTCATTTTGCTGCGCAGTGAACGGGGCTTTGAGAGCGCGTTGTGAGGGCGCGAGTGCCAGATCCACTAATAGAAAGGTGTTAATTTTCTCACTGAATATGGCTTAGAGCTTTTTATTTTGAACTTTACGGGGGAGCATGCCCCCGAACCCCCCTAGAGGGACAGAGGTCCACTCACTACAACTTTACCAAAAAATTCTGTGAGAAACACTGGTGTTGCTTTTCACAAACATCTACATGTCTGTCTATTTGAAAGTTTAGGCTATATGGAGTGTATATTGCATTTGTGGATGTTATTATAGCACAATTCTTTACACCTCACCCCCGGACCTCACTAATTTCAAACCCTGGTTACGGCCTTGACTGTGCTTCAAAACGCGTAGCACGCTCGCACGGCAGAGAGACCTTGCATAATACAGAGAGTAGGATTCCTGTCCATCATCGCACAAGCTGCGCCTGTTTTGACGTTCATTATGACAAACCGATTTTCATTCAAACAAATTGACATACACTACACATTAGGGCTGCACGATATTGGGGGGAAAATGGCATTGCGATATTTTATATATTTTTTTTTTTGCGATATATATTGCGATTATTTGTCATTTCACCAGATTAAACTGAATCGGTTCAAAGGAGTCATTCGTTCGCGAAACGGATGTGTCATTAGTGGACGTGTAGCCTACGGCGGGCGTTGTGTGATTCATCTCTGCAGTCTAGGACCTCGCACAAGATAATTCAGGAGGGAAAATCTCTGAATGCTCCACGTGAAACTTCGGTCTTTCGACCTTTTATACCATCGCGTCAAGTGATGTTGATCAATATGCGCGAGGGAGAGAGAGCAAGAAAGCGCTCGTGTTGTTTGAAGACTATGAGAGCGCGCGTGTGGCCGGGGCTCGCTCTCCCTCTCTCTCTGCTTGCTATTATATGCGCGCTGTCCAGCTCGTGCGCCGCAGTCATTCTGTTCTACACCACCCACCGATCATCAAATAAGGCTTTAGTTTGTCCTTTGTCGGGACAAAATTTCGATTTGGCGGCCGGTGCAAAAAAAAAAAAACTGCATAACTGACTGTGACTGTCTTTATGAGGATATTCCCCGAGACGGGCATTCTGACTTAAAGGCACAAAAACGCTCTTTATGTATATGCCCCCATAGCTGCCGTTTTAGCTGAGTGGGAGCTCTGGGCATTCGCGGTCGCAGCTCCGCGTCGCAAGCACCAATCCGGTTCTTTTTTTTTTTCTATAGACAGTACTCACAAAGGTCTAACAATCAAGATTAACTTAAAAATTGCCCGGAGTTCTCCTTTAATTTTGAACGTTCGTGTCCGTCAAGCTCCGAGAGAAAGAGCACTGAACTCTGTGTCTGCCCGGCTCTGTGTGAGTACACTTCTTGCGCTTGATGTTTAAACTGACAGGACTTAAATACACATGTAAATGATAAACTTTCACTCTATGATGGTTAAACTTTGCAATTAATCCGTGAATCACAAGCGTTACGAGCCAGGGAGCAGCTGACCCGTACGGATCACGAATCACGGATCAACTATCGCACATCTTGCGATGTGACTATCGTGGATGCGCACATCGCGATATCGATGCTGAAATGATATATCGTGCAGCCCTACTACACATTCGAGTTAATCAATAAAATCGATTTATTGCCCAGCCCTTCACAATGGATTATTCTGATACACAAAGCAATGATGTAGACCAACAATTCAAAGAACAACTAACAAAAAAAGTAACTGTGTCTTTACTCTTTCAGTTGAACTGACACGTCATTTGTTCAGAGACTGTAGTGCTCGTAAATGTAGCCTCATTAAAATATATATGTTTTTCCACCTCAACTGTTTTTTTTTTTCTTCTTTTTTCTCTCCAAGATGTTCTGTCGGAAAAATGTTCTGCACCATACAGTACGTCTGATACACTTATACAAAAGACAATAAGACAATTTGACAAAACAGATTATACAACAGAATTTCACTCGCCCCAACCACCCCCACCCCTAAACATACACAGCGTCAGGACAAAAGACTCAAAACCCCACTACACATAACTAGAATAATAAAGTGTAGTTGTGCATACTGTGACAGTCCAGTTGGAAAGAAAGTGCATGGTGCTATTTAAAGTGCTGTCCTGCAGGTAACAACTTATTCATCAATGTAATGCTAGTTGGAATGAGTGACTTACTGGCTCGATTTGTTTGAAAGAAGGAAGCCTAAAGCCTTGTTTATACCCAACGCATTGGGTGCGCAAGACCCCATTTCGCTTGGCGGTGTGCACGGCACCCCTGTCGTTTCACAGAATAGCACAACGGCGAGCGTGTCAAGAATAAACGCCTCATCCGTTTGGGGAGGTGTGCGCGCAATCAGCGGAGACTCGCGCTCGTGTGGACGCGTCGAGTATGAACAAGGCTTAAACCTTCTCCCTGATGGCAACACCTCATATGCCTGGTGTAGGGGATGTGACATATCTTTACTAAAGGGATACTTCAGGATTTAGCATTAAGCTTTGTATTAGTAGAAAACCTGTAGTATTTTTGAATTACCATGCTTTCCACCCTCATATCCCCCTGAGACGAGAGATTTATGTATTTTTTGTCTGGGAAAAATCCTCAGATGACTCAAAAATCACCATTTTGCGTCATCGGAGGATTTTTTGGCTAGAGGCTAAAGACTACAGCCAGTAGTAGGGGCTGTCCCGCATGTTCTCAACCCGCCCATAGAGGGTGGGATCTCACTCACAGAATGTACACCTAGTGTCAGCCTTCTTTTTTTGGAAGCTAAGCTAGCAGGCTCTTGTTTTGTGGGGAAAGCTGAGTAGTAGGGGTTACCATCCTCTCTTTCCCGGACATGTCCGGCCGTCGAGATTGTCCAAAATGTCTGGGCTTTTGCTTTCTGCAGTCGCCATTCATTTTTTACATGCACACCTTTTGTTTCAATCTAACTGAATTCATTCCGATTGGTGAATCTGAATGTAGTGTTTACATGAACGCTAAACAGGTGATTGGTTGATGTGTGTTTTAACATTGCTAAAAGAATTCCCGCTCCTCCGTGAGAGATACGAGACCGGTGCGTCTCACAGGTGTCGCTCATCAGTAATCACGCCAGCGGCCTCGCGCCGTTCTCCCGTGGCCCTCAGTCTCGTCCTGCTCGCCACAGTAAACATAATGAATGGCGACTGTAGAACGCAAAAGCAGAATCCCGGACATTTTGGGCGATCTCGAACTCCCGGACAGACTCATCACGGAGACTCACTAGTAGCCTAGACTTGTTTAACTCCTGCGCTCTGTTACCGGTAGGCATGGCCTCCTAGGGCAGCGAAGCAAGTGCATTCTGGGACTTGTTGTCTTTCATCCACATAAGCCAAAAATACATTTTCTGGCTTTTCTCAGTCTGGAAAGCTACAAATTAGGGCTGCACGATTTGGGGAAAATGTCATATTGCGATTATTGAGGTCAATATTGCGATTGCGATGTGATTGCGATATAATAAACAAATTGTTTCATGAGTCAATTTGCTTGGTTCTAAAGCAAAATGCACACACAGATTAGTGATAATTCTGAAATGTGTATTTCTCAACTCAAACTAGCAACAACAACTAAATGATTGATAACATCTATAGTGATCAATAAGCCATTGATGTCTGGATAAAAATTAATTAAAAAAAACATTAATTATAGCCATCCAACATTAGTGATTCCATCTTTACAATTGAAAGCTATCAATAAAAAAAAAAAAAATGTATTAGGCTTAAAAAAAAAATAAAAGCTTTTCATTTAAGTGAACTTAAAACAGTCCTCACATAAACCCATAATAAATGTCATATTTACCTGTGCCCTTCCTGTCAAACAGGTAGGACATATACAGAAATTGAATAAATTTATCAAACAGTCTGAGCTGCATATAAATTATATATCAGTATATCATATCACAACTCAGTGCATTTAGGCATGTAGACATGGTCAAGACAATCTCCTGCAGTTCAAACCGAGCATCAGTATGGGGAAGAAAGGTGATTTGAGTGACTTTGAACGTGGCATGATTGTTGGTGCCAGAAGGGCTGGTCTGAGTATTTCAGAAACTGCTAATCTACTGGGATTTTCACGCACAACCATCTCTAGGGTTTACAGAGAATGGTCCGAAAAAGAAAAAACATCCAGTGAGCGGCAGTTCTGTGGGCGGAAATGCCTTGTTGATGCCAGAGGTCAGAGGAGAATGGCCAGACTGGTTCGAGCTGATAGAAGGGCAACAGTGACTCAAATAACCACCCGTTACAACCAAGGTGGGCAGAAGAGCATCTCTGAACGCACAGTACGTCGAACTTTGAGGCAGATGGGCTACAGCAGCAGAAGACCACACCGGGTGCCACTCCTTTCAGCTAAGAACAGGAAACTGAGGCTACAATTTGCACAAGCTCATCGAAATTGGACAATAGAAGATTGGAAAAACGTTGCCTGGTCTGATGAGTCTCGATTTCTGCTGCGACATTCGGATGGTAGGGTCAGAATTTGGCGTCTACAACATGAAAGCATGGATCCATCCTGCCTTGTATCAACGGTTCAGGCTGGTGGTGGTGGTGTCATGGTGTGGGGAATATTTTCTTGGCACTCTTTGGGCCCCTTGGTACCAATTGAGCATCGTTGCAACGCCACAGCCTACCTGAGTATTGTTGCTGACCATGTCCATCTCTTTATGACCACAATGTACCCAACTTCTGATGGCTACTTTCAGCAGGATAATGCGCCATGTCATAAAGCTGGAATCATCTCAGACTGGTTTCTTGAACATGACAATGAGTTCGCTGTACTCAAATGGCCTCCACTGTCACCAGATCTCAATCCAATAGAGCATCTTTGGGATGTGGTGGAACGGGAGATTCGCATCATGGATGTGCAGCCGACAAATCTGCGGCAACTGTGTGATGCCATCATGTCAATATGGACCAAACTCCCTGAGGAATGCTTCCAGCACCTTGTTGAATCTATGCCACGAAGAATTGAGGCAGTTCTGAAGGCAAAAGGGGGTCCAACCCGTTACTAGCATGGGGTACCTAATAAAGTGGCCGGTGAGTGTATGTTGGGCGCAGAGTTAACGGTCACGACAATGCTCTTCTTCTGTTGTTTGTTCGTACCATAGTTTGGTACGAACCATTCGTACCATTTACACCATAGTGTAAACAAACAACAGAAGGAGAGCATTGTCGTGACCGTTAACTCTGCGCCCAACAGAGGTGGGTAGTAACAAAGTAGGATACATTTACTACGTTGGGCGACGTTCCTCTCGTTACTTTATTTCAATGCAATACATGTTGTTAAATGCGTAGTTTATTCCAAGCGCGCTGTATCTTTTGGTGTGTTACTGTATTTACAGTAGGGCTGTGCAAAAATATCGATACAGCTAACTATCGCGATATTTTTTTCACGATAGTGTATCGATATTTCAACCTCTAGTATCAATATATTTGGGAAAAAAATCAGAGTATGTAAAAGAGCGCACGCATACTAATGCTCGGACACACTTGGTCTCTCTCGCGCACAGACACCGGTCTCCGTGCGTGAGTGAGTGAGCCAGAGTGCGTCATGATCACAAAGCTACACATTTTCATTTTTTTGCTAACATTCTTATACAGTTTCAACAAAGCTAAGTTCCATTGTCCACAAATGTGGACATCAAATTTAGCAGCATAGTAAATCTTTACTGTTACAAAAGTTTGTCAAATGTTCATGCCATTTTAATCATACAACCCCAAGTTTTTTCTCTCCTGACGCCACCAGATGGCAGTGTAAGTGTCCGCGTTTGTGAAAAAACATGTTCCAGTTACACAGAATTAAGTATTATGCTCCACACAACCAAAAATGTGATGTCCATGTATGTGGACACCAGGTCGTGGGAGGTTTAAAAAATTGCAATAAATCGCAATATGTATCGTATCGTATCGGGAGGCCCTTGCCAATACCCAGCCCTAATTTACAGTAAATTCTCCATCCATGCCCACTACTACAATACTGCATGTTTTACAACGAATATTTAACACTCACGAAACAAAATATAAGTTATAGGCTATTATAAACAATTAAAGAAAAGTCGATTATTTCTCTAAAAAAGTAGATTTAGCATGATATGTCCCCTTTAAAACTTAAGTTGTTTTGTGAATTTCCTCATTTACATCACTAAATTACCTGAAAACTGGTATGATAGCAGCAATGTCATCCATTCCTATCAAGATTTAGTACCGAGTACAAGGGCTCGGTTGCACAAGCTGTGTGTAAGTTACAACTAAAGGCCTCATTATGCTTCAGCGTCAACTCCACGGCGTAGCTATGTCGTTACTCCTACGGCGTCGTTGCCGTTTTATGGTTCTGCGTCAGATTGAGTTGCATCGCGTTGAATCTGACCAATCACAGCCCTTGCGGTCTGCCTCGCCTCGACACGTAGTTACAATTTTTTGGAGGTGCACGTCGAGCTACGGCGGAGGGGTGGAAGAAAGGTTCGCGGCAACGCAGAAGGGTCTGCAGGGGTACGCCGTTGATTCGACGCAGAAGCATAAAACAGGCTTTAGCCTAGTTTTGACTTAATTGGCACTAAGCTACAACTTACCCACTACTAAATATGTTTGTGTTGCACCATTATTTATATATAGGCCGCTTGAAATATTGATTGTAAACGTCATATTATCCAGCTGCTCATTACTTTACGGAAAGCTTACGACCTACTAGCTACGTTCTGCCTTAAGAACAAATAGTACAACTGAATAATGTACAGAATTATTTTCAAACTAGCTAGTAGTTATAAAGCCTCTAGTGTGGAACTTACATTGTGCAACCCTACCCAGTACACTAATTAAACACCATTAAGTAATTAGAAGCCAATAATTTGTCTTAATTGTGCAAAAGCCAATTATTTATATTATTGTAAATCTATGCTGCATATTGCCAGCGAGTTGCTGACCTCATTGATCTCACTTACTACATAAACATTGTGCATCTTGCATAGATCAGCAAATCTTTGTGCAGATCTAGAGTATAGGTAGTCATCGAAAAAGTGTATAGGTAGTCCTCGCCTGTGTGACCCACAGAGATAGTTGTCTGTTTATAGAGGAGTAATTTCTCAGTGTAATCCGTTAAGGAGATTACCAGAAGCTTTCTCCCTTTTACTAAATGCCTTGCTGCATTTATTTGGAAATGTAGCTGTGGGAAACTATTAGAGTTGCTAAAGATGAAGCCACGTTATCATGTCTTATCTGCCATTTAATCCTTTTGTTTTCAGGGAAATCGTTCAAAACACGGATGGAGAGTGGATGGAGAAAAGTGTAGAGCTCATTGGAATGACAATAAGGAAGAAGGGGCTGGTATAAAGGTAAGAATTATTGTCTGTGTACAGTGCTAAATATTACAAATTGCATTTATTGGAGTTAGTTTGAGCTCAATGCATTGTCACGGCATCAGCTATCAAGCCACATTCATTAATGATATTGCTCTATTTGTGTTCATTTCTAATTGTACAAGAGAAAGAAAGCCATTTATCACAAGTGGCCATACTTTGAATTTTTTGCAGACCAAGGCACATCATAGAAACTTGTCAGTGGGTGTAGCATTTTTCCACTGAGTGATGTGGAAAGGCTGATAGCTCAGGTCTTTATCTCTTGACCTTGTCTTCGCTCTCACAGAGGCTTAAGGCCAGTGGTCTGACTGACGCTTGGTTCAGTCTGGCAATGGCAACTAAATGCTCTCCTTGGGAAAATTTTGCAGGTGTGTCTGTGGTCTTGCTTATAGAAAGTCAAAAATGAATATGTGTGGAAATAATGAAATTTAATGTAGGAATATGGCTTTTTTGAAACCCTCTTTAAAAGTAGTTTGAGCTTGGGAAAAGACCTTAAAGTATTGTGATCTAAATACTGCCATATAATTAATTCAGTATCTGGGTGAAGCGCTGCTGCTCAGATATTCGCAAGGCAAATATCCAAGAATCATGTTTCCAGTACCCACCCCTCCCTTGTTACCCCGGGTGACTTTTTACTTATCTGTTGGCCCAGATGTCCTTGTCGTCTTCATGATACCGAGTAATTCTTAAGCAATAAAGTTGACTTTGCTGTGTGCAAAACAATATTTTGCTCCTTTTTTATTTTGACTAGATAATAAACATTCACTCGCACTTAAATTATATTTCATGACTTATTCATCCAAATAAATATTAGCTGGAAACTATTTGGTCCTCATCTAAAATTTCAAAACACGTCCCAATCTACCTTCCTGTTTTTCCTTGCACCTCTCATTTTCAACATCTCAGTCTATGAAAAAGTCTAAAGTTTATCATGATCTCTTTTTTTATTATTTTTTTAGCAAAATCTTAGGGTCAGACAATGGAAAACCCTCCAAGAAATTATTTGTAGCATCTGTGTTTTGCGACGAAGGTTTAGTTTGACTAAATCACCTAGCTGTTGCTTAGCAATGTCCATGCACAATATGTTTGCTTTCAAGGAAGAGCCACTGACAAAGATGGAAAGCATTAAGTCATAGAGACTGGAAAATCACTTAATGGCAAAAGCAAAACTTCAGACTTCTAAAAGACAAGTTTTTTTGGCTCTAATAGTAATAGATTACTGACATAGCTGGCACCAAATATGGAAAGACGTTTCAAGTCAAGACCTGTTCATGCATACTTGTAATTTTAAGGCAAATGGCAGACCTGATCATGTCTGCAACTTCTTTTGGGAGTGTTCAAGAGAAACTTGTTATTAGGGGTTCACCGCTGAAACCCTATTGTTATTGTTAATTTTCCCATGATGCAGCATTCTCAATCTAAAACTGATCGGGCAGACCGAACCGTAAGTCGTAGAGACTTGAAACTTTGAGGGCTGGTAGTACTCACACCGCCAACAACGTCACCAACATTCATTCCAAATATCAAAATCAACAATTTACTATATATTTTGCCATTAAATGTTCCTTTAAATATTTTGTAAAATATTTTTAACATTACAGTTTGTTGTTTTTTGCAGTGGTTTTCGAAACGGGAAATAAAAAAACCTTTTATGCATGCCTGGTGTTAAAATTATGACTAGTACTACTATACAAAAGTTGAGAGTACAGGACATTAGGAACTCTAGACACAGAAATATTTCTTATAAAACAGCAGACACAATCCTTCACCAGTGCATTCTTATTATATTAGCCCTTACAGTTTAAAGTGAGTCGTGTCGCTCTGTTCTGGACTAATTGTAATTTTTCAATTAGTTCATTTTTTTTGTCTTTACTTGATGCACTCGACCACACCACTGGGCAATCATCTAAGCAAGAACCATTGTTTGCACAATTTTAGAAATAGTGTTGTGGTAAAAAGTTTACACCTCTTAATTTTGTAAAAACATTCTTTTCTTTTTCCTATTATTTTTAGTTACTTGATTCTGTTACTCCCAGACAGTTCTGTTTGCTGTACTTTGCCACATCTCTCTCAAACATAGTTTTTCAACTCATTAACTATCCATGGTGCCCTAATATTCTTCACTGTACATTTTTTCATATGTTTGTCCACCAAAGGGTAAAATAATCTTTCAAATGCTGACAATGCATTCAGGATGAACTTCCTTATAAACATCAATCCAACATTATTTACGTCTGTAAAAAATTATTCTTGACTCTTATGATCTTTTATAAATTACTTTTGGTTTTCTAAGTGTTTACATGCTTGCTAAATAAAACATTATGGGCCCTATTGTAACGAACTGAAACAGAAGTATCAAACGCGAAAAGCAAGTAATTTTGTGGGCGGATCTCGGCGCTGTTGCTATTATACCGGCAGGATAAATGACTATTGCGCCCAACGCAAATCTAAAATGGGTTGGTCTGAAGTAGCTACATTATTCATAGGTGTGGTTTAATAAACCAAGGTGTCCAATAAACCAATCAGAGCGTCATCTCACATTCCCTTTAAAAGCAAGCGCGCTTGTTTCATGGCGGATTGCTATTATAATGACGGATTTGCCAGGTACACGCCAGGAGCGATTCACAGCCAAGGAGACCGACGTTCTCGTCAGGGCCGTAAAAGACAGAAGTGTATGGGGATGGGAGAAACTCACCCAAATTAGCTTCAGTTAAACAGGCGTATAATAATTTGGGAAAATATGTAAGCTAGATTTATGCCTATTTCTTTCAAATCTTCACGGACACCACAATGATTTCCCTCGTGTGGTAATATTTTTCCTTGTAATTATGTATGGTTTGCGAAAATGGGAATTGCTGCGTCTGTGTAAATGAGAAGCAAAGTGTATGTGTGTTGTGCACACACTACATTATGGCCAAGTATGCGCCCTTAAAATAGCATCTGAATAACGTGCCACTGAGTTTAGACTAGGTTTTTCCTGGTCTGTTTGTGGTCAAATTGGGCTGGGTGCAAGATAGGGCCCAATATTTTTTTACACATGTGCTTAAAGGCCTTAAACCGCTTGAATCCCGATAAATGCTGCTTGCAGCTTTTATTATTATTATTATTATTATTATATAAAAAAAATTCTCCACTTGATGAAATGACACGTTGTCATTTTTGCAGTTCAGCAGTGAAGAAATAAATGCACTCTAGTATTTTTTTAGTGTTCCTGGAAAGATGCCTTCCTATACACAAATCTGGCGAAACACGGAAGTAAAGCAGCGCCGCCGTTACTGCGTGCCTTGAAGTAGCGGAAGTAAAAGTTAGCTAGTGTTGGTCCTATGGTTGGTCCTGTAGGCGGCTGTAGCAGATGTTAACTAGCTGTACGAAATGCTATTTTGATTTAGTTTTTTTTTTAGTACGTACGTATGCTGTCCAGTGATGCCGGTTTAAATCGCCTGATTTAATTATTATACGTTTAATTTCCTAATAATGTGCAGCGTTGTTTTTAAACTTGAATTCAAACTGTAATAAATTTGTTATTTGTCTAAAATTAGGAATTAAAAACGAATGGTTTCGTTCTGCATAAGCAAAAACGTTTATTTCCTCTCCTTTTTGGTTTTAAAGCTAGGTCACCTTAAGCCGTTTAGGAAATAAAAATGACAGCTTTTATTTATTTAGAGACAGAAGTTATTAAATTATATTTGGGTATTTTTGTTTTTGTTTTGTTTATTTAATCTAAAGCAAAGTATAACGCTCCCAATATAGCATATAAATAATCAATAATTAACGCTCTGCAACATTGTAAACTCTGAACGCGTGCATGAGATATTCAAAGCAATGCAATTTCTTCATCCGTTTGCAATATAATGAAAATTTTTTTTTTTTGATTAGGCCTATTTATTATGTTCAACAATTAAATTAATTGGCCTATTCAGAAACGGGTAAAGTTACTACCATTTGTTTTTCTGATTCACTTTTATTTGCCTGCAAACCAAAATAAAATAGGCTACTTGATTATATATATTTTATTTTAATTGGATATATCTCTACTGCTATTCTGAATTAACAGGATAGTTTATTTTTGATTGTCTGCTAAACACAATTGTATAAAAACGAATAAAATAAAAAAAAATCATATAAAGATCAAGAAATCCAGAAAAAAATGTTTAACAAAATTGACAGGGAATGCATCTCTAGGTCGCAACACATGTATGTTGTAGTGAGCACGGAAAAAACAGGCAAATAAAATATTAAGCTAATTAAAGTTACAAAAGTTCAGTGAGTGATTTTTCTTTTGTTCTTTAAACAACATTAATGGTGGCAGCGAGTATAGGCTGTCAATGCACTGATTCAATAGACACGGTTACTGTTTTTCTTTCTCAACCGTTTAATACAAAACCAACTTGAAAAAAGGTCTGTATTGACGTCTTTCCATGATTGAAACAACAATTCTTCTGATGTTTATTCATGTTTATTTGATACTATAAATTAACAAGAAGGATTTGTGAAATATAATTCCGTGTATAGGCCTATTTGTCCGTGCACTATGTGAGAGGCGGCTCTTTGCGCGCTTTGTATGAGAGCGCAGCTCATAAAACAGCGCGCATGCAGAAGTGTTCGCAGGCGCGCAGTAATGGCGGCAGGCAAGATGGCGGCACCCATAGAGTTCGCGGCGGATTTGTCTGTAGTGCATCAAACCAGAAAGCATTCATTCTTTCTCGAATTTTGTAGTCATACAGGCTTGCCATTGAATGCAGCACTGATTGGTGCAGTGCAACAGATCTGCATGGTAGTCTGCTTGTTGCAACATGACCACCTGACTTCCTGACGGTTGTCATTCCACAACAAGCGAGTCGAAGCTGTCTGAACAGGAAGTTGGCCCTAAAAAAACAGACATGTTGTATGGTTTCAGTATTATTTCACTCTTTTGTTTCCTTTTGAACTCCTCTGCTAAAACACTCAAGAGATAAAGTAGACTTCAAAAAATGAAAACCCCTCACAGAGCCCCCACTACAGGCAGCAGGAGGAGCTAGCAGGAGTTTCAACTCGAGCAGTAAAATGACACCATGCCCCTCCATTTTTTTTTCTTTCTTTTTTTTCTTATGAAATGCAAAGAGAAGAAACAAAGCTGGATGTGTTTGAAGGCTTCTGGTAAACCTGGATAGGAGGGGAAAAGGAAGCTGTGATCTAATCCTGTATTACTTAAAGGTAGAATTTCAGCTTTTATAATACGCTACAAATATGTTTTACTTTGTATTTTGAGTTCTATTCCCTTTTATTGTTAAATAGTTGAATTTGTCAAATATTCACGACTGTTTTGATGTGAGAGGAATAATGTAATTATACTAGTCTTTTTATTGATAGCTCTCTGTTCTAGACTGTGGTTGACATGTTCTGGGAATCTCGGGAAGTTTCTGTTTTTATAAAGCATTTATCTAGTTCTTTTTTAATGTGAAACTGAATCGCTGCACTGTGAGGTCATTCCTGAAGAGGAAATTCCACAGCCAAAACAATGTCCATGAACAAACTGCTGGATATTGCAAACAGTTGAGCTGAGCATACAATTGTACATGTCCTCAAAACATGGCATTACCATGATGCATTTTGGTACTTTATAAGTATCTAGTTTGTAAGAATAAAAATACTGCATTGACAGTTTTAAGAAGCTGAATGTGCAGCGGTAGTAAACTGTTAAACTATTTGTTAGTGATATTGACTGTGCTCTTTAGAACTGTACATTTTCAAACCTGACTGTAGGGATGGGCGATATGGCAAAAATATATGATTTTTTTCAGGAAAATCACGATTTTATCACGATTCTCTTTCATGTTGTTTTTACTATTTTGCAAGTGATTGAGCATTACAGCCAAACTAATTTCCCTATTTTAAAAACAAAGCCTTACAAGGTAACAAAATATGAAATAAAAAAGGAATGGCAAACATTTAGGCCAAAGTGGCGCAAATAAAAATAGGCTACACAACATATGCAAATTACATAAACAGAGCTTTATTTTTTCAGCTTCAAAAAGAAATAAAAATAAAAGTCTACGTAGACATCACTGTATAAGTTATACATTGATTCTATAAAAGCTACTTTTAAAGTTCTCAGTCAAGTGCAGTGAGTGATTTTTTCTCTGATTGTGTTTTGTTGTTTTATTAACATTAAAGCATTAGTTCCCCCCCAAAATGAAAATTGTCATAATTTACTCTCTCAAGTTGTTTAAAACTTGAATAAGTTTCTTTCTTCTGTTGAAAATAAGTTATTTTGAAGAATCTGGGTAACCAAACAGTTGCTGGTCCCCAGTGACTTTCCTATGGAAGTCAATGAGGATCAGCAACTGTTTGGATTGCCACATTCTTCAAAATATAAAATATAACACAAGAAAGAAATTAATACAGGTTTGGAACAGCATTAGAGTGAGCAAATAATGACAGAATTTAAATGTTTGGGTGAACTATCCCATTAAGGACAAGTGGTGGCAGCATATTTACTGTTAGGCTTCTGTCGCTTTTAAGACCGGCGCATCTAATGGACACGCAATTGCGCATTAGGATAATAGAGGAGGCTTAACGTCCAGTGTTGTCTGGGTGTGTCTGAGGGATGCTATTGCTACCGTCGTTGCGGGCGGGTGCGCACACCTGCCGTTAAAAAAATATTTTTAGACTAAAACATTGAAATATGCCAATTCTGATATGTTCATATAGCCTACTTAAAACAGACGGGGCAACCTAACGCAGACACGTTAGGTTACCGTTTTTAGGTGATATGCCATGTTTGTAGTCGAGCTGTGATATTGTTGTGAACTGTTGTTTGCAAACTTTGCATTCGACTTTTTTTTTCCGTTGTCTAATTTTTGTAAAATGCTGCCACACTGCCGATGTCTTTGACATGGTAGAGGACTGACTGTAAATTAAATGCTCACAATTAAATCTTCAGCAAACCACCAGACCAAGGCTTTCTAGTACTTTCTTTAATCTGTCTCCAGTGGGTTGGGCTAATCCAAAAAAAGTTAAAACAAGGGAGGTGTTCTGAAGACAGACTGTTACCTGTGAAACAGGGGTGCTCTGAAAACACCCCCATTAGCAATTAGTGCTTTCCACCTGATGAAATTAACACGGCAAAAAATAGACCAATCAGAATTTTGGTCGAGCCAGAACGTATCAACCAATAAATTGACTAGTCGACTGGGAGATTACAGCCCTACTAGATACTTATAAAGTACCAAAATGCATCATGGTAATGCCATGGTTTTAGGACATACACTGTATGCTTTGAAATACTGCAATAACATCCAAATATGATGGCGCTCAAATATAGCAGTTTCCCATAGGGTATTGTGTTACTGTGGTGGGTGGACCTTGGTACCTTTTAGGATGGTCCGGGGGCATGTCCCCTCGCAGGAAAATGTTTTACATTTTAAAGTTAAATTGATGTACTTTGAGTGTTCAAAATTAAGAGCTCCAACCCATATTCAGTGTGCTGTCTGTATCTGAATTTTAAAGGAGACTCAAACCTCTTTTTTTTTTTTCTTTTTTTGTTGTGATATTGTCAGTCTACTTTACACTACATACTACTACTACTACTACTACTAACAATAATTACATCATAATATTTCTATGACGAGCTATATAATGAAAACAAATGGCTGAAAAATAAATGAAACTTTCATAATTAGTTTTGTCTTCATTTCTATCCATACAAGAGCAACCTGTGAGCTTTTATTTTAATGGTAACTGGAGTTAAGCTTTATTTTGGCAGAAAACAAGTTTACAAATGCTTCTCATTACAAATCTAGTGAAATGCTGTAAATTGTCAACTATCCAAATGTACGCTAAACTCATCACATGCACAATTGGAGTTCACTACATTCATTCACTGAACTGAGGAGCTGATCGCGTGAGTCAAGTGCAGACTTATTGCACAGTGCAAACAGACAATCCTTCGATAAGGACACACAGCCTTATCATGCTTTTAATTTTAGTTTGTTTGACAGTAATGGTGCAAAACACGACATTTAAAGAGCTTTTATGTTATTATGAGAAGTTTAAAAATATTTTTGGGCCGCAATTAATGAATTAGTCTAATGAATGGGAAGTACTCAAATCTATTTGATCTATGTTGATATTGTGGCGGGCAAAATAAATATTCAGTTATTTTAAAGAGATTTTTGGATCTGGATCTGATTTATAACGATGAAAGTAGATTGTTCATCAACACCCTCAAAGCATGTACAGTCCTAGCTCTTTTTGGGTTTGACATTACATTTAAGTTAGTCAGTTTTGATCTATATGTGGTTTAGCCTAATGTTTGATGGTCGCATTAGCTTACTTGTGTAGGGTTGGGTGAAACACCTGTAGACACAATTAACCGGTAGAATACAGCGTGTGAGTGCTGAACTTGGCACCTAGAGTTATTTTTCTCACTGTACTGGGCTTGAACAGTCAAATACACACTTGTATCTTCAATATGCAATTTTTGTTTTGTACTTGCTAGTTAGGCTATTATTAGTTTGTGATTTTGAAACTGGTGATGAGATTTATGAAATTTCAAATACAGTTTTATATCATAACTTTATTTAAAACAAAAACAACTATATTGTGATGTATATTGTTATCATGATATTATTCAAATCGTGATTTAAGATTTTGGTCATATTGTCCACCCCTACATGTGTGTAAGCAATGCTTCTTTCGCTTGTTCCTGCTGCTGTTTTGCTTGTTTTTGGTTCTGAAGATTCTGTCCTATTTCAGAGATGTGTAATAGCGCCCCTACCATAAAACAGTGAAACCATGAATTGCCTGAAAATTCCATCAATTGCAGAAAAGCTTTGTCATAAATATAGATGCACTGATACTAAATTTCTCCATTGATACCGATTGCATATTTTTCAGAATGATCTCTGCCGATACAGATTTTTGTTTGATAAGTCTGGTTTTCCTAAGGGAAAAAATCTCTCCCAACTAATGCTGGAAACTATACAGGGAACCCTATCATTTGGTACATTACTATAATATTAGAGGTGAAGATTAACTACATAGCCCAAACTATTCAACTGCTATTTTTTTAGATTTAATAATTGCACTCAAATGAAAACTGAAATGTTTGCAAACAACATAGTTATATATAGTTATATGCGTTCATAAACGCTTGTCTTCATGTCAAATTAATTTAAATCAATATATTAATTTATATATATATAGCTAACTAATGAACTGGACATTGGAAAACTTCCCTAAAGTAAATGCAAAGTTAAAGGGATAGTTCTCCGAAAAATGAAAATTCTTTCAGTAATTACAATACCTCATGTTGTTCCAACCCGTAAGACTTCAGAACATAAATGAAGATATTTTTGATGAAATCTGAGAGCTGTCTCACTAGGCTAGTGACAATGCCCCTGAATTTTTTAGATACCCCTACCAGAGGTAGAACTAAACCCAACAATGTTTTTCCTCATCTCTAAGGTATCCCATATATGAAATGGATTCTTGGCTCAAAATATTTTACTGTTAAGATTGTTAAATTAACAGATATTGTTATACACCCCAAAACCAAAAAAGGACTAAAATATAGCCTGTCCGTATGGGAGTTACGGCATATAAACTAGTGCAGATCAGTCACACAAGCTCTGAGAGCTTTGAAACTTGACATGTTTGTAGTCAGGAAGTTGCTTTAACCACTAGAAAAGACTGGATGTGAATATCTTGATGTATGGAATAAATAGAGTGAGACCGCTCTCAGATTTCATCAAAAATATCTTAATTTGTGTTCCGAAGATGAACGAAAGTCTTACGGGGTTGGAACAACATGAGGGTGAGTAATTACTGACAGAATTTTCATTTTTGGGTGAACTCTCACTTTAAGATACATTGTTTTATTTATTACTTTAATTATTCAAACTGTTTTATTGACATTTCCTTGGTTGAAAAACTGAGTGATTACATGAGACGTGATACGTTTCTTTCAACATACCTGTGATGCTCATGCATGTTTTTTTTGGTGCTATAACTTGTATTCATTTGAAAGAGGAGAACTTGAACTGAGGAGCTACAGTGATTTGTCATGTCACATTTAAGTGCATCAAAACACCATGTATTGTTATGAATTTGACTTTGTTTCTTATTAGAAGTAACAAAGCACAAAGCTCTTTGCGATTATTAGATGGTAGGCACACTACAATTAACGTTTGGCGTAGGGAAAATCCATGGACCTACTAGCCCTGTTAAAATAGAGCCTGCTTTAACGTTGCTATTTTTGAACTGTTAATGCATTATAGTTGTTAACTTGTATATAGCCCTAATTTCAACACTAGATATTTTCTTCACACACAGTATGAGTTGCAGTCTGACATGTGTTTCTGTCCCCTTTTGATTGACAGGATATAATTGGCCCTGATCATCGACTTGTTTTAAACAATCAGCCAATGGTTGATTAGTGAAAATAATTTAGTAAATCGTGGAAATGTCTCAATGAAAATATTGTTTTAGTGAGCTCAGTAGTTGTAAACGTTTAAGTAAAAATTTACATGGACTATGACTCTTATGGAGATTAAGTCTTGAGTTTTTACCGCATTTTACAACCCACTATCTGTTGCAGTGTCTGACAATTGTGCAAGATTGTATTAATGAACTGCTAGACTGTGACAACAACTGAACTATTTGTATGACGGTAGCAGCAAAACTATGCTACGTTATCAACATTGCACAGCTTTGAGTTTGGCTGAATAATTGAGGAAAAATTTGGAAACAATGTAGAGGAAGCATAATTAACATGGTGAACTTAACGTGGTACCCATGAATCTGTATGGAACTGCTCTATATGTTCTATAAGCAAACCATAGACAACTTAATCTCTCGAATACTGTTTTATTCAGATTATTAGCCTTCAAAGTGTATAAAATGAGGTCCGTTTCTAAAGAGGTGCAGTATTTAATTAAATTATTTTAGGTTTCCATAGTTTTTATTATTCTTTTTTACTTTAGGGGTGGTTTTAATGGTCTCTAGGTCAGGAAATATTCCACAAAGAATGCCGCCTTTAGGCATCATTAGCTGAAATAGATATTTGTTGATTAGATTTAAATTGTGCAGAGTTGTGTAGGATGAAAAATATTGGGGTTTACAGTTTTTGATAACTGTTATTGTTTTGATTTCAGTGCCAGAACACATCAAGTCCAGTTTCAGCCAGCCTCAGTCTGCCAATTAGAACAGCAGCACCTCCACTGTAACCTGCGCCATCAGCAATGCCAAGAGGGCACCAGCCAGCGGCCAGCCCCAAGCCCTGCCTCGGTACCCGCTCTGTGAAGTTCCGCCGCATCTCTTCCAGCACAAACAGAAACAGCTGTTGAAGTGTGGGCAATCCCTCACGGTCCTCGCTGCCACCCTGGGAACTCAAGTGCAGCTCAACTCTAGCCAGCCAGGGGAGCTTACGACTGAGAGGTCTGTCCTACACTGCGCCCAAAGCCACCTTTCAGGTACTAGTCCTCTGCAAAATTACCTTGTTAATTACGGATCAGCCAGGTGCTCTGAGATCTATGATATATAGGTTTAAAGTTAGTCATTGGTGATAGACCGAGGCTTTTCAAGTTTACAAGGACAGATGTGTGTGTTCATTAGGGGTGCGGGAAAAATCGATTCACATATGAATCGCGATTCTATCTTCTACCGATTCACAAATATAAATTTTCTAAAGTGTAGCACTTCAACTTCGCAGTACTAAAAGTTATTGGCACGTTAGAGTGTTGTTAATCACAATAATCATTACAATCATTCATGTTAATTTTTTTTTTAATCACTCCCCGCTTTTAACTGAATCACTTTTGTATCTTTAAAGGGTTAGTTCACCCAAAAATGAAAATTCTGTCAGTAATTACTCACCCTCTTGTTGTTCCAACCCCGTAAGACTTTCGTTCATCTTCGGAACACGAATTAAGATATTTTTGATTAAATCTGAGAGCTGGATCACTCCTCCATAGGCTTCTAAGGGATTGAAACTTGTTCCCCCGAAATGTTATTGAAGACATTGTTAAAATAGTCCAGGTGACTATAGTGGCTCAATCTTAAGTTTATCAAGCGACGAGAATACTTTTTGTGCGCAAAAAAAAACTAAAATATCGACTTTATTCAACTATTCTTTTCCTTCTCGGTCGGCCTCGAGATAGTTCTCGTAGTAAAACTGCGTATCGATTCTGTGGTGGACGTCACACGCATCACACACATGACCAGCGTCGGCCAATAGTGAGCCTGCGTGTGACGTAGCCCTACGCTATCACACTACGTTAACGGACTAGAGGCCAACAGAGATGGAAACGAATAGTTGAAATAAAGTCGTTATTTTTGTTTGTTTTTGTGCACAAAGTATTCTCGTCGCTTAATAAACTGAAGATTGAGCCACTGTAGTCACCTGGACTATTTTAACGATGTCTTTAATAACTTTTCGGGGGGAACAAGTTTCAATCCCTTAGAAGCCTATGGAGGAGTGATCCAGCTCTCAGATTTAATCAAAAATATCTTAATTCGTGTTCCGAAGATGAACGAAAGTCTTACGGGGTTGGAACAACATGAGGGTGAGTAATTACTGACAGAATTTTCATTTTTGGGTGAACTAATGTTCAATATGAATGTTTATATTGAATTCATACAGTGAGGACTACAGTGTTTTATTTGTGCAGTATTTATTACTACATTTATTAATTTATTTAATTTTAATCTGCCTTGCTTTATTACAGAAGACTGCCAGTAATGTGTGTAACGATTGCAGTCAGCTTAATAATAATATTGGGTTGACTAAAATGGGAAGAAAAACTAAATAAATTTCAAGGTTCGCATTTTATTCAGTGGGTGTTTTCCTTCAAGTCCTATCTATCACAGCCAAATAGAAAGTAATACAAAACAGTAATTTAGAATCAAATCTATGTATATTCAAGTGAAATTTTATTCAAAATTGAGAATAGATTTTTAATCTAGTTATGACCTCAATAGTCGATATGAATTGAATACCAAAATATTCCCACCCCTAGTGTTCATAAAGTACTGTTGTTGTTGTTTTGTTTCTTTGGTATTTTAGTAGTCATGTTGATAAATTGGCTAATATTTCACCATTTTCAGATTGTAAGCATCGTGTAAAGTGTCAGTTGAAAAAGAGAGCCGTGCCAAAGCTAAACAACAAAATAATTAGTTCCAAGTGTTTTGTTGTTTAAGTATTGTGTAAAAATATCTGTACTAGTAGATATTGCCATGTGCATCTCCCACTGAAAAACCCATAGGCTGTCAAGCACTAATTTAAAGGTCCAGTTCAGTAGTCATGCTAATGAAGTTACCCGTAAAAGTAGCAGTGATGAATTGGAATTGTTGATCATAGTTGTAGCAATAATATTTATTAATGGTCTTAGTGTGTGGCCTTTTTATTGGTGTGACCTATTTTGCAGCTTAATTTATTTTTCCTGACTATGTTGCTCTTTGTTTTTCGTAGGGATGGCTCCCATTCGGGATTCTGTCAGCCACTCCCCTAACCAAACAGGTGGCTTACCATTTATTTTTTCTCACCATGTGCTGTTGTTTACTATTTTTGTTTAGTGTGTGTGTGTGTGTGTGTGTGTGTGTGTTAAGTCCATAAGTCATCTGAAGACCTGTTCATCAGTTTATGTTTAGGTAGATTGCAACTTGCTGTCAATATCTCTGTGGTGCATGGTTAAGTGTTTCAATGAGTAGCTTTGATTCTCTCTATATTTAGCCATTTGCTCTAGAGCTTCTTGTAAGAATTATTATAATGTCTGGCATAGGTAGACTGACTTTCCCCATTTCCTGTGTTATATAAGACCAGACTAGTAGTGCTGCCAACTGTTTCAAAGTGCTAACTTTTCAGAATTCAGTCTTGCATTGTAAGTCAGAGATTGTACACTGTGCCCATGACAAAGTATGTCTCCCATTAAAGGGATAGTTCTTCCAAAAATATTAAAGGCGGTCATTTACTGACCTTTTGGTTCTAAACCTGCATACTGTGTGTATATATATATATATATATATATATATATTTTCTTTTTTATATAAATATATTCTTTTGTGTTCAACAGAAGTCATAGGTTTGGAAAGACAAGGTCAGTAAATTACATCCTTTAATAGGGTGAGTGAATGATAGTGGAATTTCCATTGTTCTATCCCGTTAACTTGTAGACTACAAGTCTGTCCTTAGTTGAAGTCTCTTTTTGTCTCCCCTGGAGAGATGAAATATGAGATTAAAATGTAATATAACTGTAATTTTCCTTTACCTCCAGTGACCTTCAGCAGAATCTCATTTTACTGAGTCACTCTTAAACAAACAGTTTATTTGAGACCAGCAATGAGACTGTCTGTGCTGCTTTGTCTTCCCATATTTTTTGTTAACACGGCCGGGGAGAAGGATCTCAGACTTGGCAAGAGAACGGTGCTCAAGGAAGCTTGGCAGCCATCTTGCAGAAAAATATGAAAGCAAGAGCAGGCTACCAGAAAATGCATATTTCAACGAACACAGCAGTTGTGTAATTTGTTAGAATTTAGTGCCACCACGCTTGCCGCATCGAAGCAAAATTAGCAAACTTGCAGAGACACTTCACACTTAGTGTTGCTGCTTGCAGTTGTCTGTCTTTCCCTTCTCTTCCACCCTGGCTTGCAGCATGATCATGCTGTGGCTACAAAATGGTGGCAGCTCTACTACTGTTTCAGTCTGGCTTGAGTGAGACACCTCTCAGCAGGACAGAGACAAGGACTATGGGCAGTTAGCTATTGTACAAAACAATTTGCAATTTGTAACCAAATGTTTGTAACCAATACATTTATAAATGCCATTTGGCTTGTGTTTTAGGTTGTTTTATTTACACTGTGTGTATTACAGTTAATAACTTAGTTAATAAAGAATAAGGATATTTCATTGCATGTAGTCTGTGGAGTTGAATGTCTAAATTAATGCCTTGCTGAATGTCTAAATTGTCCCAACAAATATTTATTTGGAAGAAACCTTATATTTTAAGTCACCACAATCTTAAGTTTTTACTAAACAAACAGACTGTTTCCAAATTTTTTTCTCTGTTTGCCATCTGAAATGACTGACCTTTTATTTGCATTCACAGGTTTGGAACATGCTGGTCTGGAACCTCAGTATGAAAGTTCCCCATGGAGCTCTGGCTCACCTTGCAGCGACTCAAACAGCAACTGGGGAAAAGTAATTGTAGATAAGGGACCCTGGCCCTCTATGACTGGTAGTGACCCAGAGTTAGCCTCAGAATGTATGGATGCTGACTCTGCCTCCAGCTCTGGGTCGGAAAAAAATCTTAGTATGATGCCGTCTGGGAGCACTGGGGGTGACAACAATGGCAATAGACAAGGTTCTCATTTCATGGTTGCAAATGGCAGCAATAATGTGGGTAATGGGAGTGTTAAGGGGCCTTGGGGTGTATCCAATGGCTCAATGCTAAGCACATGTCAAGGCTCCGGAGATGGCTCCAGTGGCAAGCTGGCAGAAAGCAGCCATGGCAAAATAAATGCATGGAGTACCCAAGTTTCCTCAACCAATATAGGTATAAATCCAAGCACTTTGAACCCAAATGCCAACCATGGTGCCTGGCCCGTTCTTCAGAGCACTGGGCCAAATCCCCACGGGCCGGTGGGGAATGGAAATGGTGGCACCAACACTCAACAAAGCACCATAGGTCAAACACCCAACATGCAGAGTATCAACTCTAAGATGTCCTGGGGATGCCTGCAGCTGTCTGAAGCTGAAGTCAATGGTACAAACAAGGTTTCAAGTGGGCAGCCTCAAAACCTTAACACTGAATTTAATGGACCAAATAACACTACTAACTCGATGACCTCTAGTTTACCAAACTCTATAGGTTCAATGCAGATAAACGAACAGCCGCCTGGGCACCGAGCTTGGCCTATGAGTACAGGGGGCTCCCCTCAGCTCCCTATTTCTCCAGTCTCTAATGGCACTTCCATTTCTCAACACGGCAACAGTGAGGGAATTAACAGTGGGTCTTATGGTACAGCATGGGGCATTACGCCCAGCACTAATTACTCTGGAGACAAATGTCCCATCCCTAAAGGCCAAGCTGTGGGCGACACTGTGAATGCAACTCTAATGCAGTCTGGAGCCAACAGCTCCTCTGTGAGTGCTGCTTTAAAGAATAATAATAATAACGGGATGGGCGGTCGTGAAAGAGGTTGGGACTCAACCCCTGGTACCTCACAAAGTATGCCTTGGGGAGCAGGTAATGGTGTGGGCCCAGCTGGGATCCCTCGCCCCTGGGGGAGTGCCTCCTCCTCCTCTTCTTCCTCTTCCTCATCCTCTTCAAACACTGGCACTAAGGTCTCAAACGGGGAGTGGAACACTTTGCCCAGCAACAGTCAGCATTCCAATGATAGCACAAATGGAAGCAGAAAGGGAACTAATGGATGGAAGTCTTTAGAAGATGATGCTCTTGGTATAGGGAGCTCTGGTCAAGCGTTGCAAGTTAGCACGTGGAACAAATCTACAGGCAGTGAAGGTAGCGGAGAGAGCTCGGGAGGTCGCAGTGAGAGGGACGGGCAGCGTGGTGGCAACCGACGGAGGGGAAATCAGCAGGGGATGGTTAATGCAACTCTCTCTAGAATTGACATGGACCCCAGGGTGCTGTCCAACACTGGATGGGGACAAACTCCAGTCCGCCAGAACACTGTCTGGGATGTTTCAAGCTCCGATAAAAAGACAGGATGTGGACAGACAGGCTGGGGCAGTGCTCCCCATCAGGTATTTAACTCAGGTGGGTGGGGAGATGGACCCAGCACCAACAAAAGTAGTGATTCTTCAATGTCTGAATCAAAACCTAACACTGACTGGGGAGAAACCAAAGGCCCAGTTGGGCAAAATAAATGGGAGGATGCCCCTTCTGTTACAATGAACAAAGGTGGTTCCTCATGGAATAGCACCAAGGATGAGAAGTCCTCTTGGAATAATGCGCCGAAGGCAAAGCAAGGCTGGGGCTCTTCTGGAGAGGGATGGAGTGGAGAAGGCCCAAAGGGAAACCATTGGGTAGAGCCCCAGAAGTCTGGTTCAGGTGGCTGCGACAGCGACCGCTCTGGATCGGGCTGGAGCGACCCTGGGCGCTGCGGGACAAGTAACATCTGGGGAGGCAGTGGAGGCACCAACACTCCTGACCAGAGTGGTCCAGCTACAGGATGGGGAGACCCACCGAAGACCAACAATCAAAACCAAACCTGGGGCGAGCCAATCAAACCAAGCCACTCCAACCCTGCTTGGGGCGACAACACAAAAACGAACAACTCTTCAGAATGGGTCAAGTCCCAAGATTCCAGCATGGGAACGTACAGGAGTGGGAACACCTCTCAGACTGGAGCCCCTAGTCAGAACAAGCCTACAGGATGGCAGGGGGGCCCAATACCTGCTGCCTCCAAAGAAGAATCATCCACTGGATGGGAAGAGCCATCCCCTGAATCCATCAGGCGCAGAATGGATATTGATGATGGTACTTCAGCATGGGGAGATCCCAACAAATTTAACTCCAACAACGTAAATATGTGGAACAAGAACAATGCTGGAGAGCAGGATGGCATGGCTGTTTGTCAGCCCCCACAAGCCCAAAGCTCCATGGCTCCAAAGGAAAAGAACTGCAGCTCAGGTGGGTGTCTTCCTTTTTGGCAGTGCCTTGGCAATTATTACTCACCCATTATATTTATCTTTAGTCATGTACTCATCCCTTTGGAATTTTTCTGGATGCGCTTTTTCCTCCCACCCCTTTCCTCTAATACCTCCTGCACTGACAAGTTCTGAACTTATGAGTGAGTGTTTGTGTGCATGTCTATATATAAATGTATTTATGCAGTACATTGAAATTGATATACATTGTATAAATGCAGCTTTTTCATTTGTTTTGTTATTTGCTAAATGGGAACTCTAAAGGTGTTGGTTAAAATAGTGCCCCCACTTCATTTGATATTGGCTGTATATGAGCTGTGCTCAGGGAAAAATAGGCTTGGGTTACATTCTGACCGATGGTGCAGTCATATGGCAGCAACTTGAGCAGGAGTGTACACATGAACAGGGCTATTTTTGAAGGAAGTATTCAGGGCATATGCTGGATGGTGAAAGTGCAAAAACCTTAGTGGTTAAATGTAAGCTGATCCATTAGAAGGACTTCAGAGTAAACAAAGCTTACATAAGCATGTTTATGCAAGGGTCGGATTTAGGCCATCGGAAAGTTTGCAGGTGCTGTCCAATGCCACTTTGGAGTTTATTTGTACATTTTAATTGCGTTGTCCTTGGTATTAGATTTTAGTTTTTAAAACAATAACCTATCCTTGTTTTAAGTATGTCAAATATTTCATATTTGGATGCAAATTAGTTGCATAGTTATTTGCCATGTAGCTTATAATTCACACTTCTGATTCTTGTTTGCTCTGACGATTTAATTTGTGATAAAAAAATACTATACTATAAAAAATAGTATTATTTTGTTTTCTGGTCTTTTGATCATATTTTTGTTTTTGTTTTTTGCTGTCTGCTCACAGGGTGGGGAGAGACGTATGGTGGGCCACAAAAAAATGAGTCCTCTACCTGGGGTGAGCATGCTGCTTCACCGGTCACTGTGGACAATGGCACATCTGCTTGGGGAAAGCCTGTTGATACAGGTTCCAGCTGGGAAGGGCCAGGGAGGGAAAACTCAGGAGGCAGTAGCTGGGGCAGTGCTGCTGTAGGACAGCAGTCACAGCACAAGTCTGGTATGTCACATTTCCTAATTGTAAATATCAGGGTAAAATAAAACATGGGTTTTTATTTTTAATCACTGAACATTTTAATCACCCCTTTTTTGTATGCAAAAATATTGTTTTTGTCTTTTTAGGATCCAAACCTATGCAAGACTGGTATGGAGAGGAGAATTCTATGACAGGGCACTCTAACTTGGAGGAGGAAGAGCAAGTAAAGATAGGCATGTGGAACAACAATTCATCACTGGAAATGAACCAAACTGGAAACTGGTCCTACAAGAAGATTCCTCCAAAGGTAATAATTCAGACCTGATTTAGCCTGGCAGAACTACTTAAAATATCATTCACTGAATTTACTGTTTTATTGGAAGGACTTGGTGACAAAATTGTGTACATTTTGCTTGCTTATTTCCTTAGCTGAACAAAGGACCCAACAAGCAAGACGATTCTCAATGGATGAATCCGTTTGTGAAACAGTTCAACAACATGTACCCTGTAAGGATTAATAGTCTGTGATTGTTACAATTTCCAGTGAAACTGGTTTATTTTAAATATCAGGTGACCACAAATCCTTTGTGAAACAAACTCATTAGTATGTTTACGCTTCTGTCTTTTTACAGAGGGATTCTGCTGAAGATTCCATGAAGAACAATAAGATGGATATGTCTGGAGGTAGGTCACATTCACATGCTCTTCCAGTGTCGCAGTCCATGAATACTAGCATGATATTGTAACATCTATAAATTCCTCTCATATTCCGCAGGAATGACAGACAAGCGCATTGATGTTGACAAGCATGTTCTTAATATGGGAGAGTACGGAAAAAATCCTGCTTCACGTCACCAGATCCATAAAGACTCTCCCATAGACCGTAATCCCTATATGGATAAGGTCAGTTATTTCCTAGTCTCTTGTAGCAGTAATGGAGGCTTCACTTCACACAGTGACTGTTACTTTTGCTTGTTGGTTACTTTAGCACCCTCTATGGGAAAGAAATGCAACACAAAGACCCAATGTTGTAAAATTTATGTTTTATGTTAAATTATACTGTTCCTAAAGTTAAGATCTTCGAGTGTGTGTGTGGTGTGGTGTGGTGTGGGCGGGGGGCGGCATTTAAGGGAGTGAATTAAATAAAATGATTTTTTTTTTAAATCAAGCTTAAAATTAAGCAAAAAATAAATTATATTGTCATCTTGAGGCCCCATTGGAAAGCCCAAATGTCCTGTTTCGCAAGGAAATGCCTCAATCAATTTCATGGGGTATTTAACATCAAGTCATTCAGGAATCTTAGTCTCTTTCCTATCCCAATTCCTAAAACATGCCAAAGAGGATGCTAACATAGCCTTTCTGACACCTTTTCTGTGGCTGTTAATGTGTCTTTCTCTGGTGGCCTTCTGTTCTTTGACCAACTGCTGTCGTCCTGCTTCTCTCTCTGCTTGGCCTGTGATTGTGCTTCAGCTTTCACTGCCCATATGTAATAGCTCTGTAGCAGAGGAGTTCCGAAACACACAGATCACTTCCATGCAGAATATCTGCTTTACCCTTATGAATAATGCACAACAAAACCAATGCAACTTGCCAGGGCCTCACCATACAAACTCTGCCTCTGTTAGGCAGGTAAGTTAGTGCATGGAGATCCCTGTGTGCTGAAGCTGTGAATGCACTGGACTGCTGAATGCTCATTATTTACATGTGGGTTGTTTGTGCTTCTCCACAGAATGTAAACATGTACAGTGTCGGTAATGCAGCAGCACAAGGCCGGAACGCCCAGCAGCCTCCAGCACAACCTCTGAACTCCTCTCAGCCCAGTCTACGCAACCAAGTGCCTCCTCCACTACTTCCCTCTCAGGTAACTCCAATTGGGTTTCTAAAGCTCAGTTCACTTTAAGATTAAAGGGTTAGTTTACCCAAAAATGAAAATTCTGTCATTACTCACCCTCATGTCGTTCCAAACACCTAATAATTTTGTTCATCTTCGGAACACAAATGAAGATGTTTTTTATGAAATCTGAGAGCTTTCTGACTGTCCATTGGCAGCTACGCAAATACCACTTTGACGCTTCAAAAAAGTTCATAAAGAGATCGTAAAACTAATCCATATGAAATGAGTGGTTTAGTCCAAATTTTCTGAAGAGACTTGATCGCTTTATATGTTGAACAGATTGAATTTAAGCTTTTATACCCATATAAACATTCATCAACTCACACATCAGTCGCTTGATGCGTGAGAACCAATGAGATTCATTCTGATCAATGTTCACTGATCAATGTTTATATGTGAATAAAGCCTAAATTAAATTTGTTAGTCATATAAAGCGATCGAGTCTCTTCAGAAAATTTTGACTAAACTGCTCAATTCATATGGATTAGTTACACTGTCTCTTTATAAACTTTTTTAAGTGTGAAAATGGTACAATGGAGAGTACAGAAAGCTCACAGATTTCATCAAAAATATCTTAATTTGTGTTCCCAAAGATGAACCAAAGACTTGCTGGTTTGGAACGACATGGGGGTAAGTAATTAATGACAGAATTTAAATTTTTGGGTAAACAAACCCTTTAAGCTGTGTGGTAAACAGAGTTCCCACGGTCTATAAGTATCAGGAAATTTCCAAATGTGTGATTCCACACATGGAAATTAATAAATTAACTCTTAAAAGTAGGGCTGCACGATTTGAGGAAAAAATACAATTGATATTTTACTGAGAAAAATTATTTGCAATTTTATTAAAAATTAAATTTAAAAAAAGTATGTAACAAAAATGTAATTTTGTTAACCAGAATAAACCATTACAATAAGTATGTCTTTTATTTTCATAACAAATGTGTACAATCTCTCTTTGCAGGTTCCTCCACCCCTGTTGAAGTACTCTCCGAATAATGGAGGTCTGAACCCTCTGTTTGGCCCACAGCAGGTGGCTATGCTGAACCAGCTGTCTCAACTCAACCAACTGTCTCAGCTTTCTCAGATTAATCAGTTACAGGTATTGATCCCACTGCAAGTAACAGCCTAGAAGATATTTAACTGATGAGTTACCATGTTCCTAGCTATACATATATATATATTTTTTTTTTTTTTTTTTTCGGTCCCAGCGTCTCCTTTTGCAGCAAAAAGCTCAAAACCAGAGGGCCATGCCTGTTAACAGCCGCCAGCAACAGGAACAGCAGGTTTGTGATCTCTTGGACCAACTTGTGTGTGTTTGTTTGTTTCTTACTCTCTTGGATTGTTTAAGTAATTTTTCCATTTGTGATTGTGTAGGGTCGTGGTTTGGGTCCGTCCCAGCAAATGATCCAGACTCCTCGCCATCTTGATCCCTCACTGATGAAGCAACAGACTTCCCCTCAGCCACCCTCACTGCACCAACCCAGCCTCAAGTCCTATATGGAGAACTTCATGCCCCCCAATGCCTCTGACCTGCAGAAAGAACAAAGTTCCTTGAGCTCGTTCAGTAATTTCCCTTTAGGTGGGTGTCCTCCCCATCTTAATATAGGCCAGACTGACTCTATGTTGCACCAAGCTGCCAAGCCCAACTCAATGTTTGCATCTGACATGTCAGGCTATTTGCCAGCTGGCATTAGTCAAAGTCATAGCCTCCTAGCCCCACCTATGAGTAATGGCCACATGGTGCCAGGCTCTCCCATCAACCCTCGGGTAGGAAAGAACTTCTGTCCTGACAGCAGCTCTCTGCCAGCAAGAGGTGAATACAGTCTATCTATTTTGTTGTCCCCAGCAAAGTTTCTTCTTGCATTTTGTATTAGAGGGAAAAGGAAAACAATGGTTTCAAAACCTTCTGATTTCAGACACTTACTATTTGATTGTAAATCCAATGTTTGCCTGGCATACGTATGGTGCTTGTACTTATAATTTCTACCGCTTGACAATAATAAGGTTGTTTTTGCTTTTCGCCTTCCTTTGTTTTCCCACAGTTTTTGTGCACTTTGTTTTTTTTTTTTTTTGTGTGATCAGTGTGTGCAACAATGCGGCTGCCATGGTGGTGTGAACAGTGTTACACAAAAGCCAAAGTATTGAGTTGCGACGCTGTCACCGTACTAAATAATTTGAATTAAAAAAAAAATCAATACTTTGATGTATCAAAAACACTGAGTGCATTAAATTTTATGTAATGTTGATATCTTTTTGTTAGAGCTGCTGCTGCTGTTAATTCCTGGATACCAGAAATGTTGTTAACTTAATTTTCTGTCAGGATGTGCATTTTCTTGTTTTTTTAAATTACTTTTGTTGTATTTCTCTAGGTTTGAACTCAAACTTGAATGTAAGCAACCTCGACATTAGTAGTGTTGGTTTTAAGGAGCCACAGTCCCGTCTGAAGAAGTGGACTGCCATGGATATCTCCGTTAACTCGCCACTTGATCAAAACCCCAGCAAATCTGGTGGGTTTCCCCATTTGATAACCCCTTTTTCATAATCAGTTATAGCTTCACAACTGATATGAAAAAAATATATGACCGCGTGATTAATTGACAAGTGTCTTCCATCTAAATGTTGTTCTATTTGAAAATATTTTTCTGTTTAAGAATGTATTGTATTATCAAGGATAAAAATCAACAGTAATAATTTTTAGTCAGTTGTGCAGCCCTAATCTTATCTCATAAACCAATGTGAGCGAAAAGGCTAATGGATATTTTACTATAGGTGCTATAACATCTGGCCTGAGGCTTGAAGACTCACCCTTTGGTCCATATGACTTTATGAATGCCAGTAACACTCCCATCAGTCCTCCTGGCTCTGTGGGAGATGGCTGGCCCAGCCGTGCCAAATCACCTCATGGTTCCACCAATGTCAACTGGCCACCAGGTTCCGACCCATTTGCTTCATAAATGATTTACATGTTCCAATCAAATCTTTTACTGAAATAGAATAGTACAGATAAGCTCAGCTGGTTAATCATGGCACTGTGGCATGAATGAGCTCACCATGGTGTGTTTATTTGACAGAGTTCCGTCCTGGTGAGCCCTGGAAAGGATATCCAAACATTGATCCTGAAACTGACCCATTTGTCACTCCTGGCAGTGTGATTAATAATCTCTCCATTAATACAGTCCGGGATGTTGATCACCTCAGGGACAGGAACAATGGTAAGTGATCTGTTAACCAGCTATATATCATTCTAAAGTACTGTTCAATAGTTTGTGGTCAGTAAGATTTTTTTTATTTAAAAATTTTTTTTTTTAAAGAAATACATTTTTATTTATCAAGGAAGCATTCAATTGATCAAAAGTAACAGTAAAATCTTAATCTTGAAATATATTAAAATAGAAATTAAATTGTAATATTTAACAATATGTCTGATATTGTGATCCTTATTTCATATTTTTGAGGCTGATTTTCAAGCCAGAGCCAGAGACTTTGCTCAGAAACCATTAAAGAAAATGTAATGGTACTGTAATTTGCTGAGTTTTATGTATTCGTGTTTTCAACAATGAAATATTTAATTTTTATGTTCTTCCAGGGCCATCCTCATCACTTAACACCACGCTGCCTTCAAATAGTGCCTGGACATCCATTCGTGCCTCCAACCACAATAGTTCCCTCAGCAGTACAGCACAAAGCACTTCAGGTTGGTGTGCAACTATTTAGGCTGAGCCACACAGGCCTATGGTTCAAATGCAGTCCATTAACATTGTTTTCTTCCCTGCAGCCAGAAACAGTGACTCCAAATGGTCTCCTGGTACAGTCACCAACACCTCTTTGGCTCATGAGCTGTGGAAGGTTCCTCTCCCTTCGAAAGGCATCTCTGCTCCGTCCCGCCCTCCACCTGGCCTGACTGGCCAGAAACAGCCCTCATCTTGGGACAACGGCTCTCTGAGACTGGCAGGCTGGGGTGGTTCTGAATCCAGATACAACTCTGGTTTGTCACAGTTATTCCCTTTCACCTTTACAAACTCCATTCACAATGTATGTACTGTAGAGTTTAAAGAATTGAGAGAGACCTGAAATGATCGTTGTTCACAGGTTCCAGCTGGGGTGACAGCAGCTCAGGGAGAACTAATTGGCTTGTACTCAAAAACCTCACACCTCAGGTAAGAAGTTTAATGATTTGGACTGTATGGGCTCATTTTAACAGTCCATAGCATTCACATTGCTTGTTTCAGCACTCATTATTTTTGCAGTGGAAAACGCATTGAAAATGCACCATAAAACTATCTATCAACACTGTATTTTGCAGTTTAGGGTTTTATGAAAAATCATCAATCGCTAATATAGATAATTTATACTTTTTTAGAAGGAAAAGCTAATGTCTGTCATACAGTTATTCTGTATGTCTGACTGAATTCAGAGGATTTAAGCAATTTCTAGCTACATATTAGGTTGTGTTGCATCATTTGGACATAAATGTAGTCGTGCTCATGTAAATATGATTTCATTATGATCAAGTTTGTAATAATTTTCAATGGCCAACTCTCATTAGCCATTTTGTAAGTAATCTTTTTATATATAACGCCACAGCAAAATAATTTATTGTGTAACATGTTTTGCAGATTGATGGCTCCACCTTGCGAACTCTGTGCATGCAGCACGGTCCACTGATCACATTCCATCTGAACCTTCCTCATGGCAATGCTGTGGTCTGCTACAGCTCTAAGGAGGAGGCGGCAAAAGCTCAGAAGTCACTGCACATGTAAGTCTATCTTTTTTTTTCAATGCAGGTAAAGAACAGAAATCATATTATGATTGCTAATAATTACTGAGCAGTGTAAGAGGAGGTGAGTGCATTCAATTTAGCTATACATAACTTGACCACTTCTACCTTGAATAATTAGATTCATCAAAGGCATTGATTGGTTTAGAATTGTAAGAATTAGAATTTTCATAAAAATGTACAGCTTAAGACTGCAAGTTAGGGCTGGGCGATAAAACTGTATCGGTATTTATCTACGGTTCACCATGGTCGGTAACGATATAAAAAAAATTTGATATAGCGCTCGATATTTTCGTATATGTGCGTGCATCGCCCGTAGATCTTAGGGGCCGTTTACATATCATGTCTCAAAACGCATGGTAGGTGGGGCTGTGTTGCTTTCTACTCTTTTCCAAAGCGATTGCGCTCCCATGGAGTCTGTCGTTGCTATGCAACCGTGAAAACCAGAAGAAACATTATGCCATAAATGAAGTAGTTATAGGCTTTAAGTCCACATATCAGCAACATTCACCAGGGATTTAATGTAGTAACA
Organism: Semotilus atromaculatus; assembly: GCA_031834385.1. Classification (NCBI taxonomy): domain Eukaryota; kingdom Metazoa; phylum Chordata; class Actinopteri; order Cypriniformes; family Leuciscidae; genus Semotilus; species Semotilus atromaculatus. Next base: position 19,586,156 of record JAULUF010000005.1, on the reverse strand, counting down.
CTAACTGTAACCATGAAAGTTTGGCAGGAATGCTTTCAAGTACATCATATCTTTTTCCAGCACTTCAAAACTCAAATATGATCGTATTTAAATGTTATTTTTAATGTGATGACCAAAACTTTATTTGTTTATCCTTCAAAGATTACCCCCATTTATAAAACTAAAAGTTTCAAGATGTAGGAAAACTCACTTATTTAAAAAATATTTCTTTTAATACTTTTTTTTTTTTTTTTTAATCAAGGAAATTTTTCTGCCATTTCTTTTTGCCGTTTCAAAAACGTACTGAACCGTGACACCACTGTGTCCTATCAAACCGAACCGAGAATTTTGTGAACCTTTACACCCGTACTTACTACAGCTGTTAATCTACCTCAAAGTTAGCCTTGATTGTTCTACATTTAAACTTTTACATTGCACACATTTTGACGAATTTCATAAATTTTTACTTAATATTTTTGACTGCTAAAACTAATATAATTTGTTGTTTGCCTTAATGTGGATAAATAAATAAAAAACAGTGGATTAAATCCAAACTTTCCTACTAAAAATGTCAATATTTATTGGTACCGAACGATATGAAACATTATATCATGACACATTTTTTAGCTATATCACACAGCCCTACTGCAAGTTCATGTTTTCTTTTTGTGGTGCATGCATTGCTACTATTTTTGAGGATTGATACATTCCTATATAAAATTGAATGACTGTCAGTTCATCTTCAAATAATATTTTTCTTCCATTTAAAAAAAATCAGTTTATGCAGTTCAGTATTGCAGTGATCCTGAACCCCCGCCCCCTCCCTTAATTTGAAAGATTATAGAGAAGAATTTTAACTTAATTAAAATATTTTAGAATTTAGCACAGCTAGAAAAATGTATATTCATTATACAATTGCCAATGGAGCCTCAAGTTACATGACACTTCCTGAAGCCCCCTTTAAAGTTTACCCCGGCCCCCAGATCCACTTCACTTTAGACCTTATTCAATATCTTTCTGAGAAATTTCAGTAGACAAAGAACCCCAGACAATATGAGCTTTGGAAAATAAGTGATCTAGGAGCTTTATACAGCTTTTAACAGCAGATGCCATTTAAAACATGGTAAGTCTATCACTCACAGCCTCGCTGCATACCTGGCATGGCACTGCTCTGAATAAGGTCTATAGGGGATATGCATGATACTGTTCAGTTATGTTTTAATTTTAAATGAGTTTTACATTTTTATATATATTTAATGTATCGCTCATATTAAAGTATTGTAAGTGATTACAATAAATGGTTAGTTCACCCAAAAATGAAAATGATGTCATTAAATACTCACCTTCATGTCGTTTCAAAACCTTAAAGTGTTAGTTCACCCAAAAATTAGATTTCTGTCAGTTGTTCCAACCCTGTAGATTTTCGTTCATCTTCGGAACACAAATTAAGATATTTTTGATGAAATCTGAGAGCGGTCTCACTCCTCCTTAGGCTGCTCGGTAATTGCATCTGCCGGTCCAGAAAAGTTAGTTAAAATATCGTTAAAATAGTCCAAGTGACTACAGTCAGCTTTTTTGTGTTGAGCAGAAGTTGAACACCTTAAAGGACAATTCCGGTGAAAAATGAACCTGGGGTAATTAAGACATGGTTACCGAGTTGATCGTTCTCTGGGATGCGTTTTCATGATAAATGTAATGTAAAGAGTTTTATCTCTATAAACAGATTAACTATATAACGCTAGTAAATTTATAACGCTAGTATATGGGGCATAGAATAAGTAAATCGCTAGTTAATACCACTAACAAGGCTCAAAATAGCCTCACACTAAAACGGTATCATAAAGAGGCTCCCTACATGCAAAACCGAAGCATCGAGAACTTTGTAAGTGTACAGACAGTTTAATAAGAGGATACTTTATAAAGACAGTACATTACGCGTATACAGGCAGGAGCCATCTTGGAAAACAGTCTCGACTAGTCGAGCCACGAACGGCGTGCTAAGTCTCTGTTGCGTTCAGTTTTGTAAAAATTATTTTTATTTATTTATTTTCTCTGTTGCGTTAAGTGCTTTCTTTCGGAAACAACGGACAATATGAGATTCCAAGTCACAGTTCATCTCACTTAGCACGGCGTTCGTGGCTCGACTAGTCGAGACTTTTCCGAGTTTTCCAAGATGGCTCCTGCCTGCACACGCGTAATGTACTGTCTTTATAAAGTATCTTCTATTTTTAGCCTTGTTAGTGGTATTAACTAGCGATTTACTTTTACTTATTCTATGCCCCATATACTAGCGTTATAAGCTAATCTGTTTTTAGAGATAAAACTCTTTAAATTCGATTATCATGAAAACGCATCCCAGAGAACGTTTGACTTGGTAACCATGTCTTAATTACCCCTAGGTTCATTTTTCACCGGAATTGTCCTTTAAGTTTATCAAGCAACGAGAATACTTTTTGTGCAAAAAAATAAAATAGAAAAACTTCCGTGTGGGCCTCTGACATGAGTTCACGAGAGCGCCTCGACGCATGTGCGAGAACAGAAGATGATGCAGATGGGCCTCAATGTAGTGTTTAAAATGGTTCTAAAGTGCATTTCCTGGATGTCCGAATCGTGAGAAACCAACGAGAAAACGTAAAAGTGCCTTACCAATGCCGCAAAATGAATTGAGAGTGAGAGCTCTCAGATTTCATCAAAAATATCTTAATTCGTGTTCCGAAGATGAACGATAGTCTTACGGGGTTGGAACAACAAGAGGGTGAGTAATTACTGACAGAATTTTCATTTTTGGGTGAACTAACCCTTTAAAGACCTGCTTTAATCATCGGAACACCAATGAAGATATTTTTTATGAAATCCGAGAGCTTTCTAACCCCCTATTGTCAGCAAATGTAATTGCCACTGTCAAGGCCCAAAAAGGTAGTAAAGAGATCGTGACATCGTCCATGTCAGTTTGCTACGCTCGTGTAGTAAACACAGGTTCTACGTCAGAACGCCGGCTTATTATTGGCTGGCTTCAGCATCACACATGTCGTGGTGTGTGGCACTGTTTACCATGTGATCAGCGTAGCAAACTGACATGGAAGAGAAGAGATTGTTGAATTAAGTTGTTTGTTTTTTCTCTCGCACAAAAAGTTTTCTCGTCGCTTCAGAATAAATTTTTTTGGGTGAACTAACCCTTTAAAGGGCCTGACTGAAGTTTATCAGCCTGTTTACTTATTCGGTTGAAAAACTATAATAACATGCAAAGCGGTTTCCAGATTCCCAGAACCACATGCTGGAGTTCTCTCAGACTTGTATGAGATTGTAAGGCGCAATACTGATAAAGGCTTTGCTCTTCCTCTTCCTCCTCAGGTGTGTTTTAGGGAACACTACTATTCTTGCAGAGTTTGCTAGTGAAGAGGAAATTAATCGTTTCTTTGCACAAGGTCAGTCAATGACTGCCTCTCCCAGCTGGCAGACGCTGGGCTCTTCTCAGAATCGGATCGGATCCATCGAGGGTTCTCACCCCTTCCCAAACCGCTCTGATCCAAATCACTGGAACGGCAGCGGGCTGTCAGGAGCTGGCAGCGGAGACCTGCACGGCTCGTCTCTCTGGGGCGTTCCCAATTACTCCACAAGCCTGTGGGGCAGCCCCAGTGGTGGTGAGGGAGGGAGAATCAACAGTCCCTCCCCAATCAGCTCCTTCCTTCCTGTTGACCATCTGATGGGAGGTGGGGAGTCCATGTAGTGCATCTTTCACCTTCTGACTTAAAAACAAAAAACAACAAAAAAACTAAAACATACAAACCCGTGACCTCAATGTGGAAATAGTTAATCATAATCATATGACCATATATATATTATATATAAAAAAAATCAAATGGCACTAGTTAGACTTTCTTCACTTACAAAAAAAAACAATGCGGGGTCACCCTGTGGAAACAAGTTACGTTTTTTTTTCTGCACATATGTCCACTTTGTTTTAGCCCAAAACATATCAGTTTGAATACTTGAATCATGCAGGCCAATTCTATAATGTGAAAGGATGTATTTACACTTCCAGGTAGTGCTCTTCATACAGAAAAAAGCTTCAGTTGAGCTCATCTGTTTGTTCATCATGTTTATTTGAATTCCAATTCTTTTCGTTTTGTTTTTATTATTTGCATTTTGTTTGCTGACAATGTTGGAGTTTGAGCTTTTTTAACTTTGCACTGAATGTGGTTTTTCTCAGTATAATCTGCAATATGGAGGGAGCCGACAGTTCCAGTGTAGTTGTTTACTCAAGGATGTTCTTAAAGTGTGCGCTCTACTATGCCTTGATGTACGCCTACCTTATTGTGGTATTGTGGAGTTTGAGATCAAGATATAGATGCTGACTTAGGATTATTTGATGATATTACAGAAATAAGTATTGCACCAATTTTGTTTTAAAACTAAAGAATTTAGCTCTGCAGTGTAAAAAACTGTAGCCACAGCTGTGACTTGCAAACCCGACCTGCAAGCCAGGGGGAACAGCACTTTCAAAATAGGCTTTCAATTTTGTTTTGGAGGCGTCACATTGTGCCCTCTTGTTTACAAAACTTTTTGAGGGGGAAAGTATGGTCATTCTTCCTTTTTATTTTAAATGGAAAAATAAATAAATAAAAAAAATGCATAAAGAATTTTTAAAAAATCATATAAAAATTATAAAATACAAAAAAATACAAACAAAAAAATACAAAAAACAACAAAAGAAACTTAAAAAAAAAAATCTTGAGGATGAAGACGAAGCTTTCTATCTCTGGGAATACTGATCAGTGTTTGGCCATGTCATTGGTTATTTTATCTATTCCTCTTGTCTGCTAAATAACCAGCATGGTTCTCAGGAAATATAGCCAGTTTTCCCCCATAGAAACTCCTTGTAGGAAAATCCAACTTTTAGCACTGAAACTACTTATAGCTCTGTAAGTTTTTCTCTGCCAAATAACTGCTTTAAGCTGGAGACATTCTACATACTGCTTTTTTGAATATGCTGTCTTTTTATTAATGAGTGGATATGGTTTGCTGAATCACTATCTAGTCCTTCCCTTTTTCCCACTGAGTGGCTCAATGTTTTTCGCTTTGTGACTGTCGAAGTAACTGTCAAAAGTCATAAGAAAAAGCAGAAATCTGTAACTATGCATACTGTGGCCACTGACTCGGCCTACAGAATCGCTTTTTCTTTGTCTGAAGTAATGTTTTATATGTTTCCGCAATTTGCATATACATTGTTTGAATATATATATATATATATATATATATATATATATATATATATATATATATATTCCTCATCGCCAGAGCTGGTGTTAAAGAAAATCTTGTTTGGTTATTTTAACAGTGCAAAAGTCGTCCACATTTCATTGCCTTGATTCAAATTGTGTCCGAAGATGCAACAAGTCAAGTGGCTTTTAACTGTTTACAAATAGAAAATGATTGTAATGTGTACAGTTTGGTTGTTAATCTGAAGTTCCTTACAATATTAATAAATTAATGTTTTGGCTGCTCATTACCATTTTATTTTAATTTAAATTTTTTTTTTCTTTTTTTTTTTTCTTCCCCTTTCCCTCCCCTTTTCCCCCTTCCTCAAAGCTGGTTTGTCATTGAAAATGGCTTGCCTCTGTACTTGTGGCCAAGGAAGGCTGGATTAGAGGTGAATGTAATCTATTGCTGGTAGTTAATATAATGTGCATAGATTTACAGACTATTTACCTTTTTATTGTACTATATTTTAGGTGCACAATTTATGAGACGCTTCAAGAGCGAGAGGGAGAGAAAGATGTCAGCATTAGGCTAAGCCATGGACCTTAATATTTGTTTAAGCTGTTGTTGTTTGTTTTTCTCCAGTTTGTTTTATTTGAGAAGTAGAACTTGCGTGGTGTTAACTTATCCATATTTAATGACTCATCGTACAAAACCCTGAGTATTACCCTCACTTTATGGTCGCGTGCCAGTATTGAACCATTTTAAATAACCGCTTTACCAAATATACTTCAATCAAAGGATTTGTTTACTTAATTCCAGACCTGGCTTATCTCATTTTGTTTGTCTGACTAATTTTAAGTGGAACATTGGAGAAACTACATAACGAAAGCCGAAAATTCGTTTTTGGAATTGCACTTGGTGTACATAATGAACTAGAGAAGCTTGTACTGTATTTGTGTTCTGGAGGCAGACTGTAGCTTTGGAGATGGGACGGGCCTTTTGTTTGTCTTTTATTCTTTGTGTACGTTGGCTGGACTCTTTAAAGCGTGCGTTTGTGCCTGCGTGTTTGAGTGGTCCACTCCATTCCTGCGCATCAGGAGCCTGAGTATTCTCCTCTTGTATGGGGCATATAACTGCAGGTATGACCGATCGGATTGCCGTGACTTTGTTTACTCCCTTGATGTGGATTGCTCAATCTTTTGTGCTTCAGTTACATGTTCGTATGCATCCAGGATAGCGTTTGTCCTTTCTGGAAGTGCGGCGCTGAGCTTTACCAATGGTTCTGAATGGGTTCTTTCCTGCCGTCATGGCAAACATGCTAGTTTCCCTATTCTTCGTGGCTTTGGTTTTCTGAAGTGAACTGTGAAAGCATAGGGAAAAGCCATTGGCACCCAGTTTGTTTCCACTTTAATGAATCATCTTTTTTTTTTTTTGCTTTCCCCCACCCCCTTTTAATTTTGTTTTATGTATGTGCAGCTGTTTGGTGTTAGACAACTGTCATGCTGAGACATTTTGATAATCCACTGTCATGCCAAATTATCAAGTAGGGGGAGGAAAGGGATTTGTTTTGTAAAAGCTGGACAATGTATATGTTTCAAATGTCACTTGCAAAATGGATGTTTTGAGGATATTCATGAGCAATGTACAATCCCCATTTTTATAGGTTGAACGTAGAGGAAATGAAAAAGTGACTTGGCCTGACATTCTACTTTTGTACTGAAATTGTCATTCTTTTCTGATTTATCCTGTGAGCAAATATACCCATGTCTTTTAAATGGTTCCTACTGTTGAACAATGTGCTAAGGCAATTGACTTAAACTGTGAGTATTGCTGTCATGTTATTATAAACCCAAAAAGCTTTAGTAAAACCAGCACAAGAAATGGACGAACGAGAGTTTAAATCGAAGCTTCCACCATGGGGAAATTCTAAGAGAGTCTATGCAGTGTAGGGTGAGGCTTCCATGTTTGTCTTTGCTTAGTGAAATCCTGACCACAGTAGTGGTTGGGATTTAAAAATACGATTCCTGTAATGTGCCATGATTTAAATTTTCTTTTGTTTTTGTCACAATTGGCCGGATGTAGCAAATGGAGGGATGCATTAACATTTCCTTTTTCACAGCGCTCCTCACTGAACAGGCTGTGGAATAGCAAATTCTTCTAGTGGTCTGTCCAGAAATAGTTTTGCTCACATGTAACCTATATGCACACTGCTTTGATAGACTGTTTGAAAATGAATAGAAATAAACATCAATAAGATAACTTAAATGAGCAGGAAGTTCTTTTCAGTGTCTTCCTGGGGTCATCTTAGAATTTTAACTTGGGGAACTGCACTTTTTGAAGGACAATCCTTATTTGTATTGGTAACAATTGACACAAGGTTTAGTCTAGTAATACATGGTAGATACTCAAATGTGTAGTGATGAATGTTTCCTGTAATGCTGTTTTTCGTTTTCTTTTTTCCTTTGTTTGCTTGGTTTTCAATTTTAGTACCCTTAAGTGCATATGTAACGAGGTAGTTGAGGTAATAGAGTAGTTTTTAGGTCTTTTGTTGGCTGTACTTGTAGACTGATAACTGTTTGTAAAGTCCTGATCTTGATATCGGAATACAAAGCTGTATAACTTGGGTACAACCCGCAATAAAGCCTAACAGTGACATGGTGTGCAATGGTGTTTTTTTTTTTCTTTAATACACTTTTACTGCAAATGCATTTGGAAAACACTCAATCATATCTTTATCAAATGCCATATTTTGGCATTAGACCTGTGCACATATGTAGAACAGTTGCCAAGGGCCTCATCACAAAACATTTATGTGGAGTGTAATTAAAGGTGGGGTATGTGATTCTCTTTTTTGTCCATTTTTTCAAATTCATTGAAATCTTGAAATCCTATTCATAACTCACTTACAGCCATAGAGTTAGAAGCACTGAAATGAAAATTAAGCAATTTAATCATCTGTGGAACAGGCAGGACTCGAAAAACTCCAGCCAATCATTTCCAAGACCACATAGAATCATTGGACAGTAAGTCCGTCAATCAAACGGTCGTACCACACACCCCTCGCGCGAATCAGAGACAGCGTTGGAGGAAAGAAGGTAGAACCATTTGAGTTGTGTATTTTCAAAACCTGCCGGCCGTTTTGCAAATCACATACCCCACCTTTAGTATTATGCTTTGATAAAGCATGTTTTATTGTTAGGGGTTTTGTTTTTTTGCCTCTGGAGAGCTCCAAAAGAAAATGTTGAAGACAATCATTTATTTACAGGGTTATTTACCTAATACCAAAACCATCAAAAACATTGGTTACTTGAAATAAAATGAGATGGCTTTAGTACTGCTGCAATACTAAATTATAAATCAAGGCTGATGCCACATGCAGATGTCATTATGGAACAGTTCTCTATTGGCCAATAAAATATTAAAGATCTAATACACCTTTAATGGTCCAGTATAATTTCTGTGCCACCAAATAAATCTCCAAGAAATACTTTTCAAACATGACTTCGAGGCCTGAACAAGTTGTGGATGTGAACCAAACTGGTCCTCAAATCAGTCTAAATTTAGTTAATCAGTCTGAATTTGAATGATTCTTTCGAATCTTTATCCAGTAATCGTAAGTAGATGTCATGGAAACTTGCAGGTCAGAAAGTGTGGGACCTTGAGGTTTCCTAAACACCCATTACCTGCCTCAGTCAAGTATGTCAAGCTCCTCAGTGTCGGAAGCGCCACACATTTTGAAACCTCTTACGAATTACTTACAGACAACTATGCATTTTAAACTGGTGAAGGATGCAATTTTTCAAAGGAACAAACAGCAGCTTTAAGGATCTGCACTGACATTCACAAAGTGGCACTGACTTTATAAATTAAGTAGCTGTTTTACTGCCCTTTCACCAGAGGGACCAGTGAGAGGCTTCACTTGTGGCATGACAAACCAAATAATTACAATTTAGTCTTGGCTTTATTTTCAGCTCAAGTTCCCAAGAGTTTATAGTGACATTTTCATTAAATACAACAGTACACATGACAAGGCAGTTGACACCATAAGCAAGAGACAGAAACTGGACAACGAGTGGATACAGCTGATCCACAACCATATTGTTTAATACGGAGTCAATCCTTCTACCTGTGAAAATGAGGAAAGAAAAACTATATTTTAGGATCATAAAAATGACCAAGCATGCATAAGTTACCTACAATCTAGGCATTATAGCTCATAAGACTTACCTCTATTCATACACATCTTTTTTATCCGCAATGTACTTTACGATCTCCTCAGGAGTCATAAGCTTCTCTGCCTCTGCATCTGGGATCTCAAATCCTGTAGAATTTAAATTCAGAATTCAATGCTTATAAGATGAGACCATTGTTAAATGCTTTAATACTAGAGAAACAAACCCCTACTAACCAAACTCATCTTCCATAGCCATAATAATCTCCACCTGGTCCAAGCTGTCCAGCCCCAGATCTTTCATGAAATGAGATGATGTTTGAAGCTTGAGGGGAAAAAAGGGTCAATCATGTCAAGAGATTGATGTTGGGAACATGCATAATATCTCAAATGTAAACCAAGCAAATGCAGTAACAATACATCTGTATATCCACAGAGAAAAATAAATAAAATGTGATAGGCGGGTATGCAAATTACAGATAAATTGCGCACACAATTGTCCTTAAAATTTCAGTGCACACATGCAATGTTACAGTACAAGGCGTGATGTATCTCTCACCTTATCTGGATTGATCTTGTCATACAGTTTAAGGACGTACATAACACGGTCTTGGATGTTCTCTAAAGTGAGGGGTGGAAGATCTCCGTAACACCGACACAGATGAACAGACGGGCCTGAAATCTAGAGACATGCAAGCATTTCCATTATGACTTGAAAATGAGAAACATGTCAAGCAATTTGCCACTGAGACCAAATATTTATATTACACAATGATCATTAGAATAAAAATAATCTCCCTCTACCAAGTGAAGGTAAGAACACTGTCATATGTCTGCTTTTGTTTCACAGCAAACAAAATATGTTGGCCAGAATGTTATAAACTTAATAGCTTTGGTCACCATTTGCCATACAGTCAAATGAAGAGGATGTGAATATGTCCAACATCTTTTGTGTTCCTCAGCATTAAGTCATAACGTTACACGTTTGGAATGACACGGTGATCATTTTTTTCATTCATTTTTCGTTAATTATTCCTTTAATAATAGCTACAATAATAGACTCAAAGAGACTGGCACAGCAATAACTTCCAGTGAAGATGCACAGTGATAAAAATTTATTATCCTAGTGCGTTTTATTAAGTTAACTTAACTAGTAGCTATTTCTACTATAGAGAATTATGACATGGGTTTAAAATCTTGCAGGTCACACAACAGATGTATGAGATCTATTTTAACTGAGACTATGGCTGCCCGCTGTCATGCATGAATAGATTGTCGGAAAGACACAGGTAGGTCACTGAGTAATCCAGCACCAGTAGGCCACACACACACAAACATCCTCCGTCTGCAGAGCTCTCACCCGCACTAGGTCAGTCCACCTCGTCCGCTGGCCGCGTTGAACGGCAGAGAGAGCTCGCTGGTTTGAGGCGAGGGCCGCGCAGGCGGATCTTGTTAGCATGTTGCCATGATTTAACCTTGCAGAGGCGCGAGCGACGGAGCGCACACAGTGTGCAAGCGCACGGGACGCCATGTCTGTGAATTTCTATCCCACAATTCACTGCGACAGTCACTGGACATAAGTTTGACATGCGCGTGCGCACTCAAGTGCGACTATTTCCCGCAGATCGGTTCTTTCGAACGGTGGAACAGTTTTTTCCTCGTTTAAAAATAATTAAACTAAAAAAATATATATCCTCGTTTAATTATTTATTAAAGTTATATGTAACTGATTAATATATATGGCAATTTAAAGTATGCAATATTGTGTAACATTAAATAATAAGGCTTTTATTTTGAAACCAATCATGGTGGGATATTGTGAATTATTGGGAGTTAAAAGGAATGGGGGTGGAAACCGGATGAGCTGAACACAGCGCCAGTGAGTGGTTTTTATTTTTATTTTATGTAGTGATTAGGTAAAATGTTTCTGAGCCAAAGCTACCTGATGATGGCAGTAATGCACTGTTTTAGTGCGGTTGGTTGCCAATTAAAAACAGATGAAGAACCAATCATGGCTGCCAGTTACGCATAGGATCGTCCAGTTATGGTCTATCAAAGTGCATTTCTTTGCTCTGCCCCTAATAGCTAGAAACGTCAATGTACTTTTTGCAAGATGATTGAAGAAACCGTGTACGAACTAATGCTTTCTCTAAAGTAGAAGGTTTGCTTCGTGCCGATACTAAATAAACTGAAGACTGACGTATCCACAACCAGCATGCTGCACAACAGTTAAAGCAGGTATTATTATTATTTTTAGCAGTTTTATATTGTTTTTCAAAAATAGACATGCATATTTTAATATGTTACAGATGTAAAAACTTGTTGATTTACCATGATACAGAATAACCTTGGTGTTGCTTTGCAGAAGATATAGAGACCATGGAGCCTACGAGCCTGGAAAACTTGTGTGTTTTGTACCACAGTGCAAACTATATAGTTGTCAACAAACACTGGGACATCCGTATTGACAGCAAAATGTGGTATGAGAAGCAGACGGTCCAGAGTCAGCTAAAGCATCGCTTCCCAGAGCTTGCCGATCCTTACACCTACTACGGCTTCAGGTCTTTTTCTCGGGTGTTTCTGTTACTTTGCTATAAGCTGACTGACACCAATTTAAACCATCACTTGTCTTATCAGTAGTTCATTGTTATGCATTGTTGTATTCTGCAGGTTTTGCCATCAGTTGGATTTCTCTACCAGTGGTGCTTTGTGTGTGGCTCTGAACAAGGCAGCAGCAGGGCATGCGTACCACTGTTTTAAAGACAGACTTGTTACCAAAGCGTATCTTGCACTGGTACATCCTGGTACATTTAGACATCCTGTGAATATAGAAGTTTTTTCCTAATAACAGTCTTTGTTTATGTCCTGTGCAGGTTCGTGGTGTTGTGGCTGAGGAGACAATGACCCTGGACTTTGCGATTGGCAAGAACACAACAGAGGGCAAGACCCATATGATGTGCATTGAAGGAACAGACGGTCAGAATCTCTTTTGCTTCAAAATTCAATATTACAATGAAACTAACTGAAACGCATTCATGTGTATATTTCGTGTCAAATGTGGTAGGTTGTGAGAATCCCAAGCCCTGCCAAACAAAGCTCAGAGTTTTAGAGTATGGAGCATATGACGGAGATCCAGTCACAAAAGTGCTTCTACAGCCTCTGACAGGTACAGTACCATCAGCTGTACAGAAAAAAATATAGATGTGTCAAATAAAAAAAAGTTTAAGTATCAAAAACTTTGTAGGACGGACGCACCAGCTCCGAGTGCACTGCAGTGCCATTGGTCACCCCATAGTGGGTGACTATACTTACAGTCTACGCACAGACAATGCTCCGTACCGCATGATGCTGCACGCCTACTTCCTGCACATTCCACTAGAGAATGAACCCATCCATGTCATAGCCCCAGATCCCTTTGTACCCAGCCTCGACTCCAAATGGGCACCACAAAGATGTGTGAGCATTCTGGAGGATTTACTGAAGACTACTATTTTAACAAAGTCACAAGCTGAGATCCAAGAAGACCCAGAGCCTGTGCACAGGAGCAGCAGCTACCCAGTGGAGAGTGAGGAGCAACAGGCACGGTGTCAGCAGTGGTTATGTGAATGGAATCTGGACTGAGGAGGAACACTTGCACTGTTTTACCAGTAAACTGCTGAAGCTATGCTGCAGGCTGCTTATGGGGTACCCTCTTCTTTAAAAGGCCAACCCTCCTTTACAACAGTGTACAGAAAGAACTGAAGGCATAAAGGAATATTAAACCGTTTGGCCGATCTGTGTATGAAAAAGATCACTGTGAGTCATAGTGAGACCCCCCACACTGGCGTTCAAAAGTTTGGGGTCTGTAAGGTTTTTTAAAATGTTTTTGAAGGAAGCTTCTTATGTTCACCAAGGCTAATCAAAATGACAGTAAAACAGTAATATTGTGAAATATTATTACAATTTACAACTGTTTTCTATACATTTAAAAATCTAATTTATTCCTGTAAAGCGGGAATTTTAAAAATCTAATTTATTCCTGTAAAGCGGAAATTTGGCAAAGCTGAATTTTCAGCAGCTGTTACTCCAATCCTTCAGAAATCATTCTAATATGCTGATTTGGTGCTCAAGGCAAATTTCTTATTATCAAAGATAATATTTTTGTGGAAACTGCAATACAATTTGTTTAAGGATACTTTGAATAGGAAGTACAAAAGAACAGGATTTATAATTTGAAATGTAAACTTTTTGTAACAATCGGTTATTCAGTTTAATGTATTCTTGCTGATTTATAAAAAAAAATTAAACCAATCTTACTGACCCCCAACTGTTGAACAGCAGAGTATACTTAATTTGAAAAACGGAAGAAAGGTAGCATAACATTAGAGAGCTGAGAAAAAAATCCCTATACTTTCCAGTATGCTATGTGTACAAATTATATTGTTCATTGTATGAATGTATATCTGTATGTTTTTTAATCGGTTTTCAATAATTTATGATTTTATTATTTTTTTGTTGCAGTCTAGAAGGGGCCAAGACTCGCCATTTTTTCCCCGCTAGATAAACAGGCGAGTTATAACAAGAAACACTATACATGGATGAAAGGTCTTGATTTCTGTTTTTGAATTGTGCGATGCATGTTTGTAGAAATTCATTGCTTAAAATAGATTGAACGATCCCTACCTCAAAAACTGAAAGTGTAGCTTTGAAAATGAAATTCAGTGCATCTATCTACAGAGTATGTTTCTTGCATGTCATCCTGTTCCTTGCACCGTTAAATAAGTTGTACACGGCTACATTGGCGGCAGTCATTAACCGTTGTACAGCAAGTTTTGAAAATCCAGTCATTTCAATAGGAATCCACATGATAGAGAATTTTGCTTGAGGGAAAGATCTCACCATGCAGATTCTTTCAAAAGGTTCCTGATGGTCACATGGATTACCTGCTTTGACCAACAGCTTGATTTGAAAGTGATATGTGTGAGCTGAACTTCATACATTGTTACATTATTGACAATAGACCTTTTCTGCTAATGTGACCACACTTTACTAAATTGGTGTTTAGTAAAAGCCCCCAAAACATGCTGTGACCACTTAAAATAAGTCAGTACATATGCTCTTTTCTTTATAAAAAACAAAACATTTTATTTCCATCTGTAATCTGTCTTCGCACACAGAAAAGGTTTAGTGTTGCAGAAATTGTACTGTTCAATAAATAAAGGTCCTTCAGTCTAACAACTAATCACTGTGTTGTGATATTTTTCCCAGCCACGCAAACCAGAAAGTGGTAGGATACATTAACATAAATCTAAAAATTCTGACGTGAAAAGCAGGAGATATGTTGTGGTTGCGTATAATACACATACCGTATTCTTAAATTTTATATTCTATGTTAACATAGCCATGAACACAGCAAGGGATTTTTACTGCAACTGAGCAGAATTAAAAAGCATTTCTTTGTTGTTCAAGATTTACAATTATGACCTAAAGCAAGGGAAGGCTGGGGAATATTAGTTCCTTTGGTCCCAGAATGAAAAAGTGAGCGAGGCACAAACTGAAGTTTAGTCCTAGATCTGGCTGAGAGGGAGAAACTTCTGGTAATAACTCTTGGTAACGTCGATCATCAGTTCCTGGGTACATTCAGGGAGCTCTCCTGAAAATAAACCTGAAATACAGAACAACAAAGTTTACATTTAGCAAGTGATGTTAATTCACTTCTAAAATGCATTTGTAGGCATTATATATATATATAAATAAATTCACTTCACTACATTACAGTAATAATTAACAGGATTTATAAGTAACAAACAATTTATCACATTCTAAATTCATATAAAAGAAATAATATATCTGAAGGTGCTGACCTGGACAGCCAGAGAATACTGTAAATGGAGGAACCACTGTCTCTGGGGGAAGGACAGTATTATCTAGTATCTTACAACAGTCCTTCAAGACACAGCGTCGACCCTGAAAAAACATGCTTTATCACTGCAAATGTCACACCCACAAAACAAATGAGAGGATGCAGATGAGGGGGGTACTTACAATCACACAGTTCTTGCCAATGTGGACGTATGATCCGATCTGAGCGGCGTTGACAACACAGTCCTCCTCTATGAACACATGGTCCCCAATATGCAAGGGGAAGAAAGCCACTCTGATGTACACAGAACAAACACATTAAATTTGATTTGTGAGAATACAGGCACGATTTGACGCGTTCATGTGTCAACATATTTTGTTGATCCTGGAACAACATTCCTGTCTGAAAATTGAATCCGAATCATATAGACCCCTTTTCAGCTGGTAAACATGGTGACGTTTTTATGTAGGTGGAGGCAGAACGATCCCTCTGGCCGCTTCACTGACGCTAGTTTGCAAGTTTTGTTAGCTTGTTTTTTAACAATGATGGGAGAACATAAGATTTTATCTTATTGAGCAAGGTCACTCACTGTCAAGGACCGCGATTGTTATTTTGCAAAAGTTTTAATAATGTGAATATTTTCTAGAGATAAAAATATTTTTTAACTATTAAAATCGTATTAATTAACTATGTATTTGATTATTCTTTCTTACCAGGTTCTTCAAAAAGTCTATCACAATCAATCAAAACAATGTATACAACATAGATGATTCACAAATAATTACAATCATTTAAAAAACATTATGAGATAAAATTTCAAATTGGAGCCTGTAGGTGATTCTTGCACCCAACAACATTTAATAAAAATAATAATTTAAGCTCCTTATTATGTAGCCGAATCTGTGCTGGTTTGTATTGGCCGCCTCCAATTTTCACTTTGTTTTGCCTCCAGCTAACGCTGTGACGTAATTGTGACGTCGGCGCAAAAGGGGTCTATAACTACCCCTGCACCTACCTAACCCTACGCTGAAATTCAGAGGGAAATGATAGGTAAATAACTCCGGAGAACTCCGGTCAATTTTAACACTGAACTCATTTTTTTGTACATTTGGAGTGCTGTCAGTACAGAGAACAACGACAAAAATCGGTGTTGCCTACACCGTGTTATCGTCTTTTTAAAATGTGCTCCCTGTTGACTTCAATGGGGCAAGTTTTAAACCTGCTTTTAGCCTCTTAACAGCCTTGATATGTCATTACAAGTGCACAGCCATGTGAGTGGTGTTATTAAGAGTGAACACGGTCAATCTGACTGCAGTAGATGTGAACGATATGAATAAAAATGATGTTAATTCAGCCAGCTCACATACCTGTATTTATTTCCTGTTTTCAGTCGAAGTCCACAGTAGTCGATTGTAAGCAACAGTAGAGACTCAGACTGTCAGCTGTCAGCCGATGACGGTGCTGTGTGTGTTCTGGGAATATCAGCTCAATGGATAGTTCATCCGAATCAGATGTTGAACACACAGAGGAGGTTTTTGAGTTTGATGATCGCGCACGCGAACTCGACAATCGACTACTGTGGACTTCGACCGAAAACAGGAAATAAATACAGGTATGTGAGCTGGCTGAATTAACATCATTTTTATTCATATCGTTCACATCTACTGCAGTCAGATTGACCGTGTTCACTCTTAATAACACCACTCACATGGCTGTGCACTTGTAATGACATATCAAGGCTGGTAAGAGGCTAAAAGCAGGTTTAAAACTTGCCCCATTGAAGTCAACAGGGAGCACATTTTAAAAAGACAATAACTTTTTTTCGTTGTTCTCTGTATTGACAGCACTCCAAATGTACAAAAAAGGAGCTGAATGTTAAAATTGACCGGAGTTCTCCTTTAACCCTGGTTGTAAGCCTAAACTTGACATAAACTGTAAACTTGTCCCTCAAATCTGATTGGAATGTTGTCCCAGGATCAAAAAAGATGTTGATCCAGGAACATGTTGCACTGGGTGAAATCAGGCTCTGCGAGAATGCACATGCTTTCCTTACCCTTTGCTGAATTTCTTAAACGGTGGTCTGATCACACTACGACTTTTAATGACACAGTGGCGCCCAACTCTGACATTAGCAAGATCTCCTCTGATGATACAGTCATTCATCACGATGGTCTGAGAAAAGGAAGAAAAAAACAGCCACAAAGTTAACACACTGGTGAAAATAACAGATCGAAACAAAGGGGGGGAAACTCACTTTTCCATTGAGGACGATGTTTTGACTGCCGCAAAGCACCGACTGTCTGCTGACTTTGTTGCCAGATGCCTAGAGAGATCAAATGTGAACGTTACCATCATATGACGGTCACGGTCCAGCTCTGGGCTGATGTAATTAAATAAACAACATATGCAACTGATACAGATGTTAACTGACTGGTAAGTTAGGTCAAACCAACACTTTGTTTATACAAAAAACACATTTGATTTGCAGAGACAAACTAGTCAGTCAAATCATTCTGAATTTAATATTTGCAACCGCTTGATTCAGCTGAATTATATTATCAACGGTATTCACATAACGTTACCGTCTCGATGTATTCAGCCTTGTTGTATAATATTTCACACAGCTCCATTTCTGCACAATTTTCTTGTTTTGTTGGCGAACCCCTTCTGATGATGTCCAGCAGCTGTCAACCGCTCCCTCGCTATTTCCGCTTCCGGTTAGAACTAAGACACTTGTAGCATAGATATATAGATACATAGATTCCTCGTAAGCAGCTGTTCAATGGACCGCGATCATACGGTGCGTGCCATTCGACAGGGTCCCTACACAAGTGTTCACTGCTCCCTACTCCCCGAGCACGGTTGAAGTGGACTTCGCTATATAACCGCTAATTTGGAATGCCCTGCAAACGTCATCAAAGAAAGTTAACGACGGGGTCGCACTATGATATTAACATAAATATATATATGCTTACATTAATATTTTAATTTAATATCACATTTCAAATATACACTATACAATAATAATAAAAAACATTAAGTAGCCTGCTATAAATATAATGAAAAACGTCTGAACGTAAATATAAACGTATAAATGTATGTTTATACTTAACTGAAAGACTTAATTGACTATTAACAGAATTGAAGCTCTGTTGCAAGTCAAGTCAAATATATTTATATAGCGCTTTTCACAATACAGATTGTATCAAAGCAGTTTCACAGTATTAATCAAAACAACATAATGTTCGTTTCTTTGTGGAAAAAGCATCCACGTTTGGTAGAGTTGATCAATGGTATTAATGATCGGTTATTTAATTTGAGTATCCCCAACTGAGCAAGCCAAAGGCAAGTGTCATGCAATATGAAAATAAACTTTTATTTGGTTAACTATATGGTTAACTGAATGTGTTTTTTAATCGATGGTTATAATTGCATAGCGGTCTCGTGCGCCTTCTTCCCGCG